>JACCIA010000023.1:1200000-1944200 GCA_018906985.1 Apocrypta bakeri
TTTTGTAAGTGAGAAATGCTTCCCTTTTAAGTTAGGATTGTTTGAAAATTGGCTTAAAATGCCAACCTAGATATACTGTACCTTAGAAAACCTCGATGAAAAAAATCTGAAAAAGTTAATGAAGTAAGATACAGTGCCAAACTAAAGTTTAAAGTTGTTTAAAAAAAAAATGTTTGTTCGGTCAATCTGTCAGAGAATGACTCGTATACTCTTCGTGTAAACACTAAAACGTTTGCACGAAAACAAATGAATATATCAATATATGTATAAATATACGTAATACGTTAATTGGCTGGTTATTGAAGTCTATTTCTGAGCTGGCTGGTTCTTAAAATGTTCTTTTGAATTGGCGGGTTTTTCCTTCAAGGAGTCGATTTTATCGTGCTCATCCGTTATCTAAGTTGCCTACCTTTCTTATATTAACAAGATTAATAGAAAATATAGACAATTACCGAAAATATTTTCAACTAACAGACGAGAAAATTAAAAAATCTTCTATATAGAAGGTTGTAAATATCTTTGCGTCGAATTCATAAAAATCTTTCTTTTCTTCTCGGATTCTAACTACGCACTGTCTAATATAACATAATGGTACTTACAGTGACACTAGATTATGTTTATCGTGCCTGTTTATGTATAACTAACGTTAAACCAGTCATAGTACAAAAGTATTAATAAAAAATTTTGCGAATAAAATAAAAATGATTGAATTTTTCGTTTGTTATACTTATTGGTATTATAAGAATACGAAAAAGAGGGTTTACTGGGAAACGAATAGAAAACTGACTGATTCCTCTTTAGGCTTGCTTTTGATGAAGTTGCTTTTTAAGCAGAACCATGTTCAATAATAGTTACCGATTCAATCCTGGGAGACGAAATTGTTATTTTAATTTTTTCCTTTAATATCCAACGATATTGATATCGTCATCGTACGAAAACAAAGTAAGCAATGCGTGACACTTGAGAAAATAGTTGACGTATGTAATAGTTATTATAAGAAAAAATAGGGTCCTTTTATTTTTTATTTGATTACTTGAATAAACTAATATTATATGCTTTTCGTAAGTTCACGTTTTATTGGAAGCTCAATTTCTTACACGATTGAATTTACAAAGATTAAAAAAGTCAATAAAAAAATAAAAAGCTCTTGTTTTTGATAAAATGCTCATGAAGTGTGAAGTATCATGGGTTAGATTTGGAAATGTTTCGAATAGATGTTAGTAGTTGATAGCGAAACAAGTAAAATGAAAGAAGCAGGATGTAATAATATTGAGATATATTATTATAAATAATGTCAGAAAGTATGATTTGCTTCATTATATAAATAAGGTTGCGGGGGCAGCGCGTGATCCATTGTTTTCGGGTCTAATGCGTTATTTCAATGTCAGGGCCGCGATGCTCCCTCAAGTGAAGTTTCTCCTTGGTCTGGCGTAAATGACGCGTTCCCCGTCCGGGGCCGAGTGCAACATCGTAGCGACTCCAGCTGCTGTCGAAGTCATTCCAGTGAACATCGCATTGCCCTTACCACGGTGAAAGGATGTTGCTACGCCAGCACCTCCAGCAGCACCTCCAGCAGCACCACCGACAGTACTTACTAGAGTGCCGATGGAGCCTAGCGATCTGTGTGGAGACTGTGGATTCTCCTGTATGACGGTCTCTGTTATGTTATTTAGATTCTCAGCTTCTGAAAATGTACGCCTATGAACCGTCGAGTAAATTGCTGTACTGCTATGGAATGCATTATTACTGTATGAAACAAAAAATTATAACATTCGATTTTAGACTCGAGCAGTTTTATTGTCTAGCGTCTTATTGGCATTTAATTCATATTTCTTTTACCTGTGTCCCTTTTTCGGATTAAGCATCATAGTTTGAAATCGGCTATCGCTATGCACGTTAGTTGCGTTTCCGTTACTATTCGGTTCAGGCTGATAAATTGATTCAAGATTCGTAAAAGAATGAAAGCGATGTTGCTTATGCAAGAGTTGCGGTCCACGCAGATTCAGATGGCTTGCGCTGTTGATATTGTTGTTACCAGCTCTATGCTCGTGTCCATTGCGAACGTGGCGGTGTTGATGCTGATGCGGATGCTGATGCGGATGCTGGTGCGCATACTGGTGCGCATGCTGCTGCGGATGCTGCTGCGGATTCTGAAGAGATTTCAGGGAGTCTTCATAATCGCTGAAATGATCGAGAAATTGCATTTTTTCCGACATTCATCTGGATTCGTATTTCCAGATTCAGTTCTCGATACAAATGTTTCTTCATATTCACAGTTAAATAACGCATGTTACCAAGTATGGACTTGTGATTAGTTATCTAAAAACCAATTAATAATTAATAATAATATGAATTTCAGTGATAATGACACTGAAAAATTCCGTAGGAAATTTCTTAATTCCTTGACAAATGTCGAATGGGAATTTGGTGCATTTGTTTACAAAAGCTTTATGCATGCGATTCATTCAATGCATTGGATACGAATGAAAATTGTAGATTAACAAATTTACTAGATACGAAGGTTTGGTAACAACAACAATGTTGTTGTTACCAAACAGCAAATAAAGTACAAATTTAGTAGCATAAGCATTATGAGCAAAAGCATAAAAAAGAATTGTTAGCAGCTCTGAACTGATTATGTTCGTTTTTATTTGATTAAAGCGAAGTAGCGATAGTGAGTTACTTTTGTGAATTCCGGTAAAAAACTGACTTGCTACTTTCTCCACTGGATGGACTGGAAGAGTTGCTGCAGTGATAAGGCCGCAAGCCCCCAGCGACGATGCCAGAATCTTGACCGCTCGAATGCAGTGATGTAGCCGATGTCTCTAGACCCGCCGTAGTACGACGTGTTCCACGCTTACCATCGCCGCCGCTATTGCCTCCTAAATTCGTATTCCTGCAACTATGCGATCAAAATCAGGGGACCATCATTTTATTCTATCTTCTTCGTATATTCATATTTATAAAGCACGATTGAGAAAATCATTACCTGTGAAAACGGACGCAATTAGGCTCATGCTCGCTGAAGCTATTTTGCCGCATTTCTCCAGAAAATGATGCAGCTGGATCGTAATGATGCAATTCACCTACGTAAGATGGAAAAAGCGGAGGTTTCTGTAGGGTACCACTGGCACCTGGTTCAGTAAGTGCGAAACCGATTGGCGCACCCGTGTGAAATACACTTGAGCCATAACGTTGACTTCTAGATAACAGATTAATGTTATTATAGTTTTTTATGCACAACAGTTATGGTAAATGTAAAGTGGTAAACTGGTAAATATTAACTATTTAAAATATCAATAAATACAAAATAATATGCAACGGAATAATAAGATTTCAAGATCTAGGTTTCCGATATGACTAAACTGCATAGACTATATAGATTCATTGGAGGAAAGAGCCCACCAATGCAAAAGAAAATTTCAAGAGCCAGCCAAATCAGAAATGGGCTTCAAATTAGCAAACTTAAAAAAAGACAAAATATTTATAAATTCACATTACATTTATAAGCATATACATTATAATAAAGAATATTTTAATATCAATAATAATTATATTGGCATAGTCCACTTCATATAAACATTATTACGTTTGCACGATAGTGTATAAATATATTAATGAATATACTCGAAAAAATATCAATTTATATTTATATATTTATAAATATATGTAATATATATTTATACACATTTTATTTTTTTTAGTTGGCTGCTTATTGAAGCCCATTTTTGAACCAGCTAGTTTTCGAAGCTTATTTCTGTACTGGCTGGTTCTCGAAATTTTCTTTTGATTTGGCGGGTTTTTCCAACAAAACATCTATAGAGAGATCTATATAGAATCGATTGTCTAATGATTCGAATCATGCTTTTCCGAAGTTGTGCATAAACTTTAATTATCAGTTATTATTGTATCAGTCATTATCAGTTCAAAGATAAGAGAAGATAGTCTATAAGATAAGTCTATAGATTTTAACTGAAAAATCTATATTAAATATAATTATGTTTAATAGATCCAGAGAGCTATCATTCGATTATATAAATATATTCAAATACTATGAATATTTAGAATCGTTGAATTTTTACAACATTTAGATCGGTCGATAACAAGCCATGTTATCGACCGATCGAGCCTCTGCTCGCCAAGCGTGAATATATAATAATTATACTTTATTGGTAATCTTATTTATCCTAGGCGAAATGATCGGTTATATTTTTGTCGCTTCCGCTTCGACGTAAAAGCTCGAATATGCCGTAGAATATATGCGAATTGTCTGCAATCTATCGCATAAATAATCGGTATGAATATTCATATCAAGTATAATTAGGTACAACTTTTTCGAAATACTTTGGCTTTTGTAGAAAAATTCTTCTTTACATTTGACTTATGATAAATAATATAATAATTTAACCTATTGAAAGTATCAACATTCTTCGAATTAACTCATATCTTTATAAATCCCCAAAGGAGTGTAAAAATAGAGAAAATTCAAACTCGTTTAAATAATTAGAAATTTCAATACTGAGTAGATATTCGAAAGTAAAGCTAATTTTTTAGCTAATAATTTTAGCAGGGCTTACCGTTAATACGAAATGACCTTATTATTACGAAGCGATATTCGGAATAGAAAATACAATAATAAAAATTAACTATTATTATTATGACGTTTCCATGATTGTTGATTGATTATTTATCATACAAATTATAAAAATAACTGTAAATTAGTGAATTAGTAGCGATTAAATGGAATAATTCGAAGCAACTGATGGAAATTAGTTGAGCTTCGGCAGTCTGTTAATCATGAAAAGGATGTTTCTTCTCGGAAGCCGTACACAGCGCGAGGAAGGCTCATGGTACTGTTAACCCTACAAATTAAAGGCAAGTAATTAGTCAGTATTGCAGAGGTTAGTTAATTAGTAATAAAGTGCATGTACGAATGTCCCAAAAGAAAAACGAGGAAAAATTGCTTGTTTAGGAATTGAGATTTAACCATTAACCATTTTAACGAATTGACCATTGACACGTTAAACGTACGTATATCGAGCCTCTGCCCAGCCTGTTATTACAAAGTTAAGCATAACGATCACGTGACAATGCCAATAACCACACCTAGCCGACGTTTCAATTTCCAACGAATTGTTTTATCACCGCTAGCAGTCAAGGTGTGTGCATATGCGAGTGCAGGGTGTACCCGAAAAGTACTAGAGGAAGGAAAGGAAAGAAATGGTGGACGTTTGACGAGTTAGTGAAGGATATGTTAAATCATAGAAAGGCTCTGTATGATCGGTGCGCTCTGATAATGAGCGATTGTAGGCCCGTGCCGTCTGCAGCGTACACGATATAGAAGGGTAGATGTCATTTATAATATGCTAGCGTGAGAAACCTTTTTTTTACTAACCGTTTATTTCGCCGAACGCACGTAACGCACAGGGCTGTAATAAGGGCACTGACGAAAACAATACAACCGAGGACGACCACCGCTACTTCTAAAGTTGATAGAAGATAATTCTGGCTCGATTTCCGATGCTTATTACCTGCTATATCTAACAGTTTATATCGCTCCAGCTCACGTTTAATCTCCGTTTTTTTACTCTGAAAAACACTAAAAGCGACCTACGATAAATAATAGTATAGACAAAGCCATGCTAGTGTTATTATTTCAATTCCATTCTCTCCGTCACCGTTTTCATTTCAACATTTCAACATTTCAACATTTCATTGTATTGCAATGTTTCTTAAATGAACAAAATTTGAAAAGTATTCAATTAGAATTTTGATTTACTTTTATATTTACGATTACGCAAGGTTCTCAATTTTCCGTTCAATTTTCTAATCGTCATAGTAATGAATGCCAGACGAAATCGTGATACTTTCACTGAACTGAATTGTATTATAAAAATATTATATAAAACCGCATCATTGTACTTGCGATGATAAAATAAAGAGACATTTCAGCCATAAAAATCCGTCGATTGACATTACCTTCGATTTTCATAATTTTATAATGATAAACGATCTAGAAATTTAGATAGAAAATTTCGAAAAATGAAAATCTCAATATAACTCACAACAGTGGATTTCGGACAATAATCTAGATAACTTACTTTTGGAGTGTATCTGCGTCTATCATGACGTTTAGGGTTGGATCCACAGCATATAAGTACATGTCACTTCTGATTGAATCATAAGAAAAATATGAGAATAATCCAAATGATCCAAATCATTTTGTGTTAGATTTCTGAAGATAAAAATAAACTTACGAAGAAATATCGATGTGATTCTTCTCTGTATGCGGCTCGACTTTCCTAACTCGAACATCTAGCCCTGTGACATTTTGTAGCGTACTAAAAAGAATTCTTCTTTAGACGAAAGATCATGCTAAATCAATAAAACAATATTGTACCTTGTAATATTTTCAATTTCTGTTTCGATTTCTCCTGGTTTCTTTCCCATTGTTATAACTAATTGTTTATTGTCATCTATAACGTAAACCTAGAACATAAAAAAACATATATGAAAGTAGAGGTCATCATATTACTCTATGCACAGTAGAATAGTATTCATTTTCAAAAGTTATTTTATCCAAGGGAGTTAATTAAGTTCAGATCCACTTCGTAAAGCTGTAGAGCAATAGACGTAGCGAAAGAAATCAGAAGCGCGAAAAATAGCCATTATGTCTGATAGACGGGAAATTAAACTCCCTCAGGGTCGATGTCGTCGTTAGGACACAGCTGTGTGCGACTGGAGCATACACGCACACACGTTCGTGTACAGTGTGTGAATGTGTGAATAAATATGCTTACAAAGACATTGGCAATGCTGCTACGTCCATCTATAGCACCGGCCCTGTCAGTAGCCTTGACATCGAAACCAAAAACTCGACCGGCATCCCTGGCAAAGTTTCCCGCTGCTTGCACTTGACCACTTACTGGATCAATGGCGAATTTCAGCGAGTCCTGCTCCCGGCCCCCGAGTATTTGATAGCGCACTTGTCCATTCGCACCCTTGTCTGGATCTTCCGCCTGTAGTCATTGCAAATTTCATTAAATAATAATAAGAATATAATCTTCCTAAATGCATGAAAATATTAACCTGCACTTCAACGACATTATAGCCATAATATGCTGACGTAGAAAGTGCCGCCAGAATGGGCCTGCCATTCGTTTTGAATCTGGGCGGATTGTCATTGACATCTTTGACCTTGAGAATAATTTTGGCCTCATTGGGCCCCAGTCCATTGAGTCTCTCGCCAACTACCGGGTAAATTAGAACCGGCATACCTCTCGAAGTTTTTACCTTATCGACCCTGACTTTTAGCTCGTAGCGATCCCTTACTTCGCGATCCGGGCTTGATAGCAAATAGAGTGAGCCATTCTTTGGATTAAGAGAAAAATGTTCTCGGCCATCGTCTACATCCATGACGATGCTATACCGTACTTGTTCGTCATTATTGCTGTCCGAAACATTGAGATCTAGAATCTTCATGGGTACGGGAGAATTTTCTTCCACTTCAACCTCGTAGTAGCGATGCTGAAAAGCTGGACGTTTCGATTCATCTGGGCCTTCGTCCACGTCCAAAATTCGAACAATCACTAAGGCGGTGGAAGTCAGACTTGGTGATCCCAGATCACTCGCAATGACAGTCAAGTTGTGAACACTCTAAATTCAGAAAAATGAAGAGAATTTCGTTGAATATACGTGATGCAACTTACAGATATTATTAAGTAAAACTTGTAAATTGTAGTGATAGTTGCTTGATTTACTTGGGTTTCATAGTCGAGATTCCCAACAGTGGTAACCAGGCCCTCTTTATTGTCAATAGAAAAATACTGCAATTCGCCCCTAACGTGGGGAATGTCAAAAAGAACAACTCCATTTCCGGTACCAGGAAAGTCAGAATCGTTGGCATAAATTTTAGTGACGACTGTTCCGACTTGACTATTCTCCGGTAGCGAAGCGTAATATACTGGCAGAAGTACTTGCTTTACATTTTTTTTATAAACATCTACTAAATTGTTTGGCAATCTTCCCATCTCTTGAAAACCGTAAAACTTCGGAGAATTGTCATTTACGTCTTGCACGTGTACTTCGATGTCTACGCTAGAAGACATTCTGGCATTACCATTATCTTTTGCTATTGCTTTAAACTTGTACAGATCGCGTATTTCTCTATCAAGATTTCCACTGAGCGAAAATATTCCCTCATTCCTAAAAGCATAAATCAAAGAGATGCATGAGTAACAGAATGAAAGAGTTATTGAGAAGAAGCTCTGAGAAGAAAAATATATTATTATATGTTTATGATACCTGGATATGTGAAAATTGACATTCTTATTGTCAAAATTGGTAAGAACAAGCTCGTAGGTAATATTGGCATTTTCTCGGAAATCTGCATCAGTTGCTTCGATCTCGGAAATTTGAAAGCTTTTATAATTTCCTTCAGGCACGTCAAAGGAATACCACGATTGTTTGAAAACAGGTGCGTGATCATTGACGTCGAAAACTTGCACGCGAATAGTAACATTGTCCATTAGGCCGCCTTGATCTATAGCAGCAACTTCAAGTATGATTTCAGTTTCGGCGGGCAATGCACCAGCGATAGAGATCTCGCCAGTTCTTGAATCCATGACAAAGTAACGCTTGGCCACATAACCGAATTTGCTCGCACTGGCTGATGAGCTCGTTTCTTCAGCAACTTCCGACAAAATGTTATAAGTGATTTCGGCATTCCTGCCGTCGTCTGGATCACTAGCCACTAGTCGAATTATAGGCACTCCAATTGTCACATTTTCCGGAATATAGAGAAGGGGTGAGCGATAATCATTGTTGCTCTCCGAATTTAACTGAGTGGGGGCACTTGTATCTTTCACGGTCGCGTTCTCCCACTCGGTCTTATCTTTTGACACGCGAATACCCTGATCTGGGATAATCACCATTTGCACAAAACTTGGCGCATTGTCGTTCTCATCGTCCACGTGAATTAACAGCGATGCATTTGAAGACTTCTTCTCTATTATACATACGTTTTTCGGTGATGGTAAACCAAAACTTTTTTACGTACTTATAGAAAACGGACATGAAAATGTTTACTTACTTCCTTCACCAGCAACGATTTGCAAATTGTAGAAGGGCTTTTTTTCACGATCCAATAAATTAGTGGCTTTGCCTTTGAAAAAAATTCGTCCTGCAATTTCATCGATTCGGAATAAATCGCTGCCCTCGCCCCTAAGGACAAACATGAAATTGGCATCTTCATCTGGATCTCGAGCTGATACATGATTTGTCATAATGACCTCCGTGCCTGTAGGGCTGTTTTCTAAGATGGATCCTTCATAAAGACTTGTCGAAAATATAGGAGCATTATCATCCTCGTCGTCGACTATTATCAACACCTGAATTTCATTTCAGCAATATTTTTATAATACTTCTTTTTTGACAATATCTTACTTCTTTGTTAGAATTAGAATTAGTGGAGATAAAAAAGCAAGTTATGTGAAAACAATATCGATTGAGCGACTTTGTAAGTCGATTCTGCTTACGGATTGTGTCGGGTTACGGTGCGTAGGGTTCTGGGACCGTTATTGAACAGAAAAAAGTCAACTATATCTTTAATAATATTACATTAATATATAATGTTATAGGAATAATGACGATGCTTTTATTGCAAGACAAAAAAAAGAGCTCCTCTAATATCCGATTTTTTTCCAACATCTTGGTTAACTACCTATTAAAAGAGGCTGTTTGTTCATTCCCACAAATTTATGAAAACAATATATTATTATCAGAATTATTAATTTCATTGTCCGAGTCTCGCGATTGCTAAATATTTGCAGAACACATGTACCACGAGTTTTCATACTCACTTGAAAAACACCAACGCCGCGAGGACTTTCAGCAATAGCTGTGAGGCTGTAATTCTGGCGCTTCTCTCTATCCAAACCCGTGGGCGTGTAAAGCGCTCCAGTATCGGTGATTGCGATTTCAGCCACGTCTTGTTGATTGGCGATGAGAAAACGCACGTTCGTAAAAGCCTCACTTCTGTTGACCGGTAACACGTGACCGATAAACGCACCAGCAGCATTCTCCCTCACGTGAAATACTAACGGTGCCTTGGTTATGCCTCTGAAATGCGTACCACCAATGTTATTCATTTCATTAAGAAGATAATCGTATTAATATTATTATTAATATTAGTATTAAGTTTTTTCCATCGAGCTGTATACTGTCGCTCGCATCTTCATTGTGAATACGTCTACATTATAACTGAATTCTGTTGAGTTGTGACTGTTCATTTCATTTACTGAAACTGATACATGAACTGATGCTCTTATACACGATAAACGGTTTTTCGTACAAATTAAAGATTCCATGGCAGTTACATGACGTTACATACATACAACAAGATGGATTTCGAGATTCAAGACCATTTCGAATCTCGGTAGTGATTCAGAGAAACAAATGGGAGAAAACTAATTAAAGAAATTACAAGTGATAATTAATCGATAAGATATTGGCTGACAATGATTCGTGCAAAATAATGTGTTAAACAAAGATGAATTAATGTATTTTTCAGAACATCTAGAATCATGAGAAAAGGAGGGGACCATGAATCTGAACTTTCATTTAACAGGTTGTACATTGTATTCATCTCTTTAGATGAGTCAGCGCTAAATGTATGGTAAAAATGTTTCTCTGATATAATGCTTAAGGATCCGGGTATTAGACTTGTCATCGTGTCATTGAGAATCACATGTATTTGTTCACTTACTTGGTGAATATTCCACTTTCGTCGTTAGGATCAACAACATGTATAGACACATTGGCTACAAGACTCAGACTCTTCTCATTTGTAACGACTGCCTCAAAATCATAGGACGAATGTTTGTAACGCTCGATCTCGTCCACTACTGTAATTGTACCCGAGCGTTCCTCCACAGCAAAGGGTACTGTTAACCAGCATAAAACAGAAGGTCTAAATTTTTTCAAATTTACGTACATTTATTGAAAAACTTCTCCAACTTCCACTTTCTCGAACGAGCTCTTTCTGTACACTAAACTAATGAAAAGTCAGCTACGTTTTAAAATAATAAAAAGACCTATAAAATTCTTTCTTAATGATTTGCGTGTCAGTATACATGTGGATTGTCATTTAACAAGCCAGTGTCAGTAAAATTTTGGAGTCTTCAGCACATAACTCACCACCTTCGTGATAGCTGTGAAGAAGATCATAGACCACCTCATATCTATTGACAGCGTCATTCACTCTGATCTGACCCACACTTGTACCCACCGGTACATTAGCTCCTACCCAAAATTCATACGGCGCCCCGACGAAGTCAGGAGTCTTTGATCCTTGGTCTTAAATAGAAAATAGTAAAGCGCATTGAAAACAACTACTATTGATATGAATGTTATAATGTCATTCGTTTTACAAACAGATAAAAAAATCTTCATTTGCTGATTAAAGCAATAAATATTATACTAACCGTCAGGTCTAAATACGTCGATGGTGACAACAGCTAGCGAAAATCTTCTCTCACTAGGATTAGCTGGTTGATCTGACGCTTCGACAAAAATGGCATGTCGGCCTTCTAAAATTGGGTTCTCGGCAACGCTTATTACACCAGTATCCGCATTTACAGCAAAAGGCATTTGACCAGTAAAGTTGCCTGGTCGCTGCAGCTTATAACGGACTAAACCATTTGAGCCTAAGTCGATGTCCACTGCATGAACCTGTTTCTCCAACATATGCGATTCGTAAAAAATGATAGAATTTAATTGTTCAAGCAATTAAAAAATTCATGCCATTGTACTAAAAGAATAATAAGATTACTAAAAGAGTCATGTTACTGGCATGTAGTATAGCATGACTCTTAAACTCTTTTTGATTATACAGTAAAATAAAATGTATACTGACTTGACCGAGAATGGTTCCGACTTTGAAATCGCTCTGCGCTATAAGTTCGAGCAAATTTCCAGGAACGAAGACTGGATTGTTATCATTAGCATCTAAGAGCGTCACTTCGACTTCTACCGAGGAGGAGCCGTTGTGGGGTTTAGCGACGCTTGGTTGCTTTTCCACGGCCAAAACCTTCATTTGTAGGAAGGACTTTTGCTCGCGGTCGAGGACACTTTGATCTTTTACCGTTAACCAACCCGATGTTGGATCAACGGAAAAAGCACCAGATGGATCGTTTAGCTTGTAGGTGAATTCGCCGTTCGTCCCTTGATCGCGATCAAAGGCTATTACCTATAAATCAATAAAATTGAAATTTACAGTATTTTTGACAAATTATGTGAAAAAGGTGCAATATTATATGAATTTTCGAGAGAATAAAAAATATAAGAAAATAGAATAGAATGAAATTAACCTGAAGAACGCTAAAACCATTGGGTAGATTTTCAACGATACTGATATTGTAGAAATCGACCTCGAATTCCGGCAAGTTGTCGTTGAGATCAAGTACCTCGATTTCGACTCTGGCGCTGTCGATCTTGAGAGCATTGTCAATCTGGCTGGCGTGAATTTGCAGTGCAAATGTGTTTCCGAGGAGATTACGTTCAGCGTCAAGGTCAATTGCCTGTTCTAAGAACAGTGTACCGTTGCGTGGATCCAGATGGAAGAGTCCACGTTCGTTGCCTGATATAATATCATAACGTACTTCTACACCGATGTCCCTGTCCTGGTCTAGTGCGTGAATCGGCCTCGCAAATTCGATTTCTTTGTGAATTGCATGATTCTGCGCGCAAAATTCAAATATTAAACATTAAGGGACTCTTATTAAGAAACCTATAAGTACTTACTGGCATTGGATAAAATTCAAAAATTTTGGTACGATAAACCGATTGAGTGAATTTCGGGTCTGAATCGTCATTATCGACAACCGTAATTCTTATGGTCGCATTTGTACTCTTAGACGGCGTTCCTCGATCCTTTAAATTACAAAAATTTCAACATTAAATTTTAAGCTCTAATTCATAAAATTAGCTGAGTATTAATTATTGTAATTATTACGTTGGCGCTTATGAGAAGGTTGTATTCTCGATCTCCATTTTCGTAATCCAATGGTTTTCTCAGAATTAAAGCATTTGTATGACCTGACTCTAGAGAAAATTTCTCTTGCTCGTTACCTTTTATTATTGCATAGTGCACATCGCTATTTGGTGTATTTGGTTTATCTTTGTCGAAAGCAAAAATTCCTTTCGATATTGTCAGGCCTGAAATTCACGATTTGTTTTATTAAATTATCTCTATTGGGAACTATGATTTTCACTTCCATTCGCTGTACAAATGACAGTTTTCTTGAAATTCATTGATTTATAGAAAGTACATTATCGCATGATTATCCTACAAACGTGAGGGAACAGATACATTTAATTTTTGTACCTTTAATAACTTGTTTGAAAAGAGACTTCGAAGATAAGGCATCTTTTGATAAATCCTTTTATTTAGAATTTCGTTTGATCATTTTTTATCACCGATTTCCCTAGTAAATATCCCGCGGAATAAACTGCTGTTGTGTTCATTCTACTAAGTTAAAGAAGTATTTCACTGTGAGAAGCATTTCTTTATCAATGAACGCGACATTTTATAAAATTTTATAAATTTCAAAAAATTTTAGTTGAACCTTGAAATAGTCAAAAAATGAGGTTTTATTTCAGTTAGCCTTTGCAATGTGTACACAAAAAAGTTTGCAGATCTATAATAACTTTTGATAATATACGAAAGTAGCTGTGACTAAAGTAGACTAAAGTATAAAGTATATTATGTACGTGAGTAAATCCATATTCAACTGAAAACTTTGAAAATTAAAGAATTTTTCGTAAATAAAGTGAATTCGTTTTTGGTGCCCTTATTTCATGTTCCCTACTCCTTGCTCTGATGTACTCTATGGTATTTTCTAGCCGCTGGGGCTGTTGGGGTTACGTATTCAACTGGTACCTACGTCAACTGTACACGTACATAAACACGTTATAAGCACAATTTTCAATTTTCACAATATTTTACACTATATAAAAAGTCGGATAAAAAGTCATTTGCGCTGGAAAATGGCATTTGAATTAAAAAGAGAAAAATGAACATATGATTAAAAAAAATTAAACCTGTTTCTTCAATCTTCAAGGTATCGAGTTATTTTCAGAATTGTGTGGATTGGTTTGCGTGCGAAAAACATTTTCCAGCAATAGTCAAATACATAAACTTTCTTGAATGAACTTTGTTTTATTGTAAAAAATAAAAAACAGATCATTACCTGTAGGCGCAAGTTCGTTTACAGTGACGTGATAAGGTGCGTCAACGAATACTGGAGCGTGATCGTTTACGTCCTGGACATAAACCGTCACGGATAAGTGCGAGGAAACCTAAAATAAATAAAAAATTTGTCACTAAGACATTCTTTGTATTTAAAGTAGAACAGTGAAATCGAATATAATTCTAGAAATATACAGATAAGTAGTGATTATTCCAAATAGTTGAATTGAGTATGTCTAGATGCATATCTAGAAAGATAATATGGCTAAGAAGAAGGTGAAGGCGAAGATGGGGGCGGATTGTCTTTGATGAAAAGCCGTAACAATATTACACAATAGCTGGAATAAATAATGTCTCCTCCTCTGTATCAAGCCTATGAGAGCTGTAGAGTCCTATACAGAGGTTCGAGAGGCAGAACTTTGCAAGGGCACGTCCTTATAGATAACATAATTAGGTGACCGCGGCCTTGCACGCCGCAGTGTATATATTATCGAAAAAGTGAATTGGTAGAAGGTCAAAGCGTGCGGTAGTGGCGGCGGTTACGGTGGATCGCCTCGACCTCACTAGCGTCGAGACTTACGCACAGTTCTTAGATACAGCACTACAATGAAAACTACAAAATACTACAGTATTTGTAGCATTAGCTGTATCATTCTTGTAACGTGTCTCCCATATATATATATATATATATATATACACACACACACACACACAAATATATATATATAATAAACACAAATATATATAAAAATATATATAGCTATAAGGGAGAAAGGAGGTGAGAAATTGTACGGCGTACTTACCAGAGAATCACTTCCGTCCGAATAGTCACAGCCGAGGCGAAACTTGAGCAAATTACGGGGTGCATCCGTGTCCACCATATCTTCCAGCGAGTGGGCTAATACAACCGACGCATGCGTTTTATTTACGTCCTTGTACGCGAAGTATTTCGAATCTTCTTCCTGAAAAATACGATTTCTCGTCTTATTAACATTGTCGTTTGCATGTCATTTCCTCAAATACATTATGAGAAAAATATCGGAATTGTGACTGGTGCTTTTGGGCTAAGCTATCGCATTGAGAGATTCGCTCTTTCTTTTGCAATACCAAAAATTTACTCACTTCCAAATAGTTACTCACTTTGTCAACAGGTATTATTGTTAAATGATTTCTCGGGTGGACTTCTAGGGTGAGAATATCCGTACCAACAAGTACATTTTCTGCCACCCTTACAAACTTCATATACTCTCCAATCGGATAGAATTGACATCCTGCAAACATAAACAAAGTTCACCATTTATTCATATACTCGCAACTTTCTACAACAATGATAGATAACATTATTTTCTTATCGAGACTGAAGAAGTACTGGAAATAGAAGTTACAATTTGATTCTAAATCGATTTTTAAATCTGAAAGAATATAAGAGATCGCATGTAGACGCGTCATTTTGTGTTTTATTTATTATTGTATACACATGGATATATAAACAAAAGTATCACCATTTTGTTTATCAAACTGTCGAAAACTCGAAATAATAATGTATTAAGTAATTTTCCATTACAACAATCAAAATTTTATTTTATTGCTTACGAGAATTTTATTGAATTCATACGTTCCTATGTTTTTCAATGATAAAAATATTTTTCTCGTCATTTATGGTATACGTTTGTGTTGCAGGTTCTATAATGCGTATGTTATTTCCTATTAGAAAATAAAACCTGGCTATAATCCAATAAATGTTTCATTTGTTTAAATTTTTATTTTCTGCACAATGTTAGATAATGGTATATGACAGAAATAGTCCTGAATAGGAAAGGAGTTTTAAAAAGGCATGTAAGCTGTCGATTTGTCAGTTTTGTCAATCGATAATATGCAAAAGATCTTCCCCGCCATAAAATCTCAAAGGATACTCATAATATCTTCTAATATTCCTTTAATGAGTTTAAAATGTTTCGGTGATACGTTTTATTGTAATGTACTAAAAATGGCCTTACGGTCATGCGTGCAAGTAGTCGAATTTTTTCTTTTAAATGCCTTATTTTGATTGTAGCGAGTTATATGTCTCGCAGAGCACGCTGATTATATTAACTGAATTGGGATAAAATCGAAAAAGCTACGATGAAAAAAGTCGAGAATTAAAACGATTAAAATGCAAATAGTGCATTTGAGCTGTAACGCATCCTTTTGTACGCTTCATTACTACTCGTACATGCATATAGGTAGGTTTATTTTACATTGGCTATTTTACATACATAATTGCGGGAAAGAGCGCGTGCGAACTTTCTCTTTACAATCATCCAACGCAACCTAATTCTTCAAATATAATATCAGAGTTGTTTTTATGAATTTAAGAGACGGTAATTGGGGAAAGGGGAGGGGACAGGGGGCAGGGGCTTATAATGTGAAGTAGACGAACATTCGAATTGTAGCATCGATAAAAAACACAGGCAAGCACGATAATAGATTGTAGAAAAGTGGAAGCGATTTGATAGAAATCTGTAACCTATTTGATTTATGAGCATTGAAAACAAGAGATTGCAGTGCTCGAAGGTATTGGTGTGTTGCTGCGCGAGGACGCCTGTTACATAGAAAAAAAGTTTTTCATCTTCGTAAATATCAGATAATAATGTCAGAATTCGGAGCATCCTTAGCAATAACGTTACTTGTACAAGAAATTTCGAAGGAAGAGAAAGAGTTTTGTTACCGAAGCAATGCACTTTTAATTCTGGTGCTTGTATTGCTGTTGCTTTCCCATGGTTGCTATCCATTCAGCCGTGTATTTGATTTCAAATAAGAGAAGCGGTCGGAACGGACTAGAATCCTAAAAAGTTATACTCCATCCTCGCACAATAGCACAGCGAACCTATTATATAAGATATAAAAAGAAGTTGTATACGTATGAATGGCTTCTGAGCAGTCAGCATCAGCGAACGGCTCTGCAGTTCACCTACATTTTATATCGAGTACAGGACAGTGCAAGCAGCTCACGCGCGCTCGAGAGCAGCAACAGGAGCAGGTCGCAAGCAGTTTTGCATGGGCGCATTGGGCCATTCGGCCATTGGGCGCGCCTATTGTACACACACAAACACACACACACACACACACACACACACACACACAAATATAAATATATATGTGTATATAATAGTGAAAGGGGCATCGCTGATCGCAGCGAGCCGTCCGGTTTTTACCTCCTAGTCGCGAGCCTTTCTCGACCTACTATCTATATGTGCACGCCTTCCGATTGCATCCATCTTAGAACTATCGTTGATACTGTATTTGCTACCGGCCACCTTTCCTTCTCTTCATTTCTGCTCTAAAATCTCCTATGTATATATATACAATGCAGTACGCTGCTCTCTACTCTACCAATAAGACAATTTCACTTGCTTTCTTCATTGTAAATTTTGATTGATTTCGATTGATATCGCATATACTTATAACCCTTACTTTGACAATGTCCTATAATTTATAACATAAGCAATATTTTTCATTTCGCGAGAACAATTATACGATTATCGCGCATTACAAAGACAAATGCCAAAGAAAGTCCAATAAACTCTAATAATTATTTTGAAGCGCGAATTGCATCGTGCCGTTCCAACCGAGAATAATACGCGCAATCATAAATTTTCGTAAAATACACGAGGGAACAAAGAAAGAGCTCGCGAAAAAGTCACCGTAATACTTAGTGCTTGTCGGCGAAGACAACAGCAACGCTTACTTGACTATTCCTTCATAATAAGACTTTATGAAACTTGCCGGGTTACTTAAATAAATGATAATTTAATTACGTTTGGAATTCAAAATTAACCTCTAGTTTATAAATATATTTACAATAATAATACATATTGTTTCTATTAACGATTATTAAATGTACAACTTATTTCTATCATCTAACATAAAAAGTAAACTATAAGATTATAGAAAGAAAATCAAAAGATTCGCAAACAGAACTCACAATTCGAATGCTATATTATTACCGACAGCTTATGCAAAGAAAATTTTAGAAATGTATAAATACACATAAAAGCCGGCTTTTGTCCACAGCATGCAACACTACATTTAACAACAGTAGTAGGTTTTATTCTAAAGTCGTTCATTGAAAAAATACTTATTTTAATTCTTAAATTTATACGTACTCAACATTTATGAACTGCCTAAACATGTATTAAACATACGCAGGTAAATGTGAATTTAGTCGTTCGAAAGTCTCATACTTGTGGATAGAGTGTGCGGACATAACGTGAACGCGTATGCAACTAAAAAACGGCACAAGGTGCAGTCTATTAACTTACAGTTGAAATGTAAGTGTAAATATGTTTCCTCGTACAATTAGCTCTATTTTTTACCATAACTGCAATTGACGAAATCATAATCTGTATGACTATGAAAATAACAATGATAACTTTTTTATGTAACCGTAAGATATATTAGAAATAAAGCTAATACAGTTGTGAAAGTTAAGACTATTATACTTGTCTTGCTTTATGAGTGAATAACTATACTAAACTTAATGCTTACTATTATGTTTTTCTTTATATTTAAATTAAGCACAAAATAAATTCGCTGTCTTAAACGAGACTAACAAAATTGCTATTGTTTGTTATATTTCTTTTAGTAATATATACTTATTTTAGTAATTAATAGAAATAAGCAAATAATTGTTTATGCACTATTTGAAAAATGGAAACATTAGCAATAGAGATGGGAGTAAAAATTGGGAGTAATAAGAGCTATTTTACATTTATATGCAGATAGTTATATGCAGATGAAATGAATTGTTTTCTAATATTTTGTCATGACCATTCGTCATAATTTTTGGAACTTCCTTATGAAAAACAATGCTTTTAAAAGTCACATGTATGCCTCATTCGGGATTTAATGAAGCAATAATGAATCCTTGAAAAACATACTTTTTGTTTCCTTTTGCTCTTAATGAATGTTTCAATGAATTTATTACATTCAAATTAAATAATTCATACTAAAAGAACGTGTAAATATACAGTTTTTTAATTAACAGTACGATAAAGACATTAAAGATACGGACATAGTCAAATGATAAATATTAGATAGATATTGCAGCACATATTGCTTTCGATGCGTATTAACTGCATTAATTGCCATTGCAATCCACAGATGATAATTGTCACTAGTCGGTATTAATTATAATCTTGTATGAAGAAATAGATAAGCGAGATAACGCGCCAAAGGGCAGAGAACTAATATAAGAATTTTGCGCTGCGTTCGCATGACGCAAATTGATTTCCGCGTATTCAATGTTACGGGAACGCGCGCTATTCGGGACATAAATTCAGAACAGCTGCGAATCGCTCAATTCTCATACTATGCTATATTTCATGCATGCACTATATACTTTCATATACTTTCGTATCGATATAGCCCTCCGCACCTTTCTCTATCCGTAATATTTCTCTAATAAATATACATAAAAACTGTTGCTTAGTTGAGCCCGACTTCATTCCGATTGCGCGCCCATTTCTATTAATATCCATTCAATTGAATAAACAAAATCAAAAGTCAACGCGAATTTCGGCAGCTTGTTGGCTCTATCTGTTTGAGTTACTAATGAGAGCAAAGTACATTAAGCAATGCTAAATTTTGAAAAAATAAAATCAATGTATGTATATAAGTTTTATTACAATTATTTTTATGACGACGACGACGACGACGACGACGACGACGACGACGACAATGGATTTATGACTCGTTGCGCGGTTTGGTAAAACTATAGTATTTTAGCAGTACTAAAAAATAATTGATATTGATGGTCAAATTAATAATGTCAACTATTTTCAGATTATTTTCATATTATATACTAAAATTATTTACGTAGTCTTATTAATCAGTATAATTTATTAAAATATCGTCCGGCGTTATGTATAATAATGAAAATAGAGACTATAAAATATGAAACTGTAGATGATAATTGTGTGTGTTAATATACCCAGAAAATAATGCGAAAAAAAGGACTAGAGTATGTAGGCGAGGTACCTCGAACAAAGAGCAAGAAAATGAGCAAGACGTTTACTAATTGCATAGCGTGAAACGTTATTTCAGGCGAAAATCTGAATTTTTTCTCATTTTTATCGATTAGACACACAAGCCTCAATTAAAACGTACAAAGTACTCAATAGTTTTAGTGGCCATAAATAGTAGAGAAAAAATATACGACAGTTACGCAGTGCTTACAACGCAACGCGAGCGAGTTAATCAGTCCTAGACTCATTAATCATTGTATTGGTAGAGTATCGAATCATAACGACATAGCGAGTATACGAAGATAATTAGTGCAACTCTCAGAGAAAATTGAGAAAAAAATAATAATCTACGCTAAGTGTGTGTGTGTGTGTGTGTGTGTGTGTGCCTGTTCAGACCTCAATCTCACGATCTTAAATGGGAATAATGGCAATGCTTTCGGTACTGCGAGGAAGTTACTTGCGTATTACGAGCGGTTGTTTTTATCTTTGGATTTTGAAGGGCCGTCGAAAGAGTGCGCATTTCATTGTACTTACCTGCTGCTAAAAATGGTAAAACTGCGAGTATAATTAGCAGGCTTAGATAAAGGCCGCCATGGCAAGCATCGTGTTTCGTTCTCAGCATGATTTGAATTCGTCTTCGTTATCGGTAGACATATCTGTAAAAAAATTATAATCAGTGCTACATGCGAATTCTAGACAGAATGCACGCAAAACTAGAATTAGTTGGTAAAAATTGCAATTTCCTACTATCGAAATCTATATACTTTTGGACAGGTTTGCCTAAAACCATACGCATTGTGTCACGGATATACAGGTCTAAGCACACGAGACGAGTCAACGATAAAATTTCGGTACGAAATGCATCGTAGACGTTAGCTCCGTGGTTGGAGGAGCTAACGTCTAATTATCTTGCCTTGCCGAATCTCGACGTCGCGGGTTCCAGACACGTTCACGTCTACCTCTTTTCGCGCGACTCTGTTTTTTTCTTGTTTAGTTTTAGTCAGCAATAATTAGCGTTCGATCCTGCGTATAATCTATACAAAAACAGGTTAGAATAGTATTTACATATACTGTTTGAGAATTAAGCGTTTGGTAAGCCATAAATCGAACTGGGCGAATAAAAGTGACAAAATATTGACTTTCTATGACCAAGAATAAGATTTTACTAGTTAGTTGGGAGCGAAATTGTCGAGTTTGCATGCTCACCTCGTAATAACGCACAGAACAGAGTCTTCTGTCGATGTGCGCTCGACTATTTTTTTCCTTCCGTTCGAATGAAGGCCTATTCGCTAAAAAATATTGGCCATGCGGTTGATTTGACCCCGCGCAACTAATTTAAACAAGTTCCGAGACAAAAGTCCGAGACAAGAAGTGCGTCGCGTTAAGTACACCCCAATCTCTTGTGTCCCAAGAGATTGGGACAAAATGAAAACGAAAGTACGTCACACCGATGCGCAAGATTTGAACTTTCGCGCGATTTCACATTTCGCGACTCGCGAGCGACTGCGCGAGTAAGTAGTAATCGCAGCGAATATAGCAGCAGGCTACTTTTAGCTGGTTGCAGTCAGTCCGCTGAAGTGGGAATCGTAGAGCGCGCGGTGAGAGATCACTAATTTTGTGTGGCACTACTGCCGAGCTAAAGATACCCTCTGAGCACAGGGTTAGCCGTACCTTTTACCGTGAGCAAGTTATCTCTCAATCTATCTCGCAATCTATTGACAATGTAATGCAAAGCTCATTGGGGGATATGCCAAAGCAAGTGCAAGAATCGCTTGATTAATTCGAATAAAAAACAGTAGGCGTGCGTTACGTCAAGCTCACTCTTAGTAAATTAGAAAATCTACACTGGTGTGACTACACCCGTGAGTACCGTACGAGGCCATAAAATGTTACATGAAATAGAGCACTAAAGCGCAGCGGATGTTAATGCAGAACGGACAGTTTATGGAAGCATTATCTTCCTCTACCTGATTATCTTACACTTAAGAAAAAAGCTTACTAAACTTCATTCTTAACTTTCTCACAATTAACTTCCAAATGAAGAAAAAACTTGTTATGTAGATGAGGAAAAAATTTTCCTACTCCCCATCAACGAAAACTTCACGTATATGTCTAATAATTTATTAGACGAAGTTTCGCAGAAAACCATCGCTCTCTAAAGAGGAATTACAATTGTTATTTGCAACTATTGTTGATGATTAAGAGGAAACTCCCGATAACAAGTAGATTTTGTAAATACTGCTCTTTTATGGCAGATGCTTTCACAATTTCAATGACATTGTTTCAACAGTTTAAGACCTCTTCTCCTTTCGCTCTCTTTCATAAGTAAAATGCAAAGATTATTATTCTAAAATTCCTTACACCAAACTTCCTTAGCTAAACTATTTGAATGATGCAACTATTTGTTTTGACAAATTCCACAAAGAGTTTTAAACTCAAATTATCAGTATTTGTCATTATTACAGAAATACAGTGACAAACTGTTGCATTGATCATTGCAAGATCTCGTTACTCGACGTGTTGAGTATTTTTAGTAATTCCATTAAAACCTTTATATGAAATATACTTGTTACATACTGTATTTACTTGTATTAATAATAATAATAATAATAATATTATATTGTTCTGCATCGTCTTTATGTCACAGTAGATCACAATGAATTATTAACTCGGTATAGGAATTTACCTACCGAGGTTAATTAAGCTTGAGGTAAAAGATAATCTTGGGAATGGAAATAAATTTTAAGAACTAGTTCACTTGAAAATACGTGAAATATTTATAAAACAGAACATTACTTTGGCTATGTTGCGTATAGCTAAAAAGAAAGCGAGCTATTATAGTCACACGTAAATTCAGCTTTCTGCTTTAGGCAGAAAGAAATGCAAAAAAAAACTTTAACCGAGATTCAATAAATATTTCAGTAGTGTTCTCAATATTTACACTATACTAGCACTAAAACCCTATGAGAATCGCTCAATTCCCTGGACATAGTAGAGCGCGTCGACAATCGTACTCCGTGTCAATGATCATTTCCCATCCTCATCCTTGCGGTGGCAGAAGAGGAGGGAAAATGATCAATCTCTCCAGTAATTGAATTCTTTTATACTTAAAATATATAAACAATTTCATCGTAATAAAATGTTTGTTTCATCTTAAATTCTAATTTTAGAATAACATGAATAAATCCTGTGAATACTAACTAACAAGCTAGTAACAAACTCTCGTTTTCAATCTCGTGCAAAGCCTAGCTATTTGCCATTTTGATCGATCGGTCGCGCACCATCTCTTAAATTATAACTTTCCTCTGCGGGCAATGCGCGCAACTCACGACGACAATCCCCTCGTCGATTTTCATGAAATCGCGATCTCACGGCTCCTCGAGTGACTGACTGTCCGGTCGTTGGCTTGTGCGATGCGGAACAGCAACGAACGTACAGACTCGCTTTCAGCGCCATTCTTCTGCTCTCATGCGCCGCAATTTTCACTTTCGACAAGCTGCGGGTTTCCGATTAAAAAGAGCAAGGACACGCGCATCGTGAACAAATCGCAACTATATGGTCATACCTCATTTACATAAAGCCCTTTTACCACCTGAAGTCTACCGTTCGTTCTTATATACCTTCTTATAGTTCTTGTATACCTTCTGCTAGTTCTACTGCTGTATATAACATACTCAATATCTCTTCCCTGTCTCTTTCATTCAATATTTCATTGGAATTCTTGACAAGACTTATAAGACTTATACTTGATTCCTATTTTTCACCACTATCTCATTTCTCGCACTTGTCTACTGCAAAAGTCTCCCTGATCTTAACAGTGCACTAGTCGCCCGAGCACGAACAGTACAAAAAGACAAATGAGACTCAGAAAAAAGTGCGTAGAAAGATTTAAATTGACGAAAATTAATAAGGCGCGACTAGTACAGACTACTATAGCACTATAGTGCACGAGCTCAACCAAGAGGTCGCCAACTTTCGAGTTTAATTAAACCTTTCTTTTTTATTAAATTATTGCTTGCTCTCGGATATCGCACGATAAAAGTTAATCATTCATACCCGCAGGTTCTCCGCAATTTATTTTCAACTTTCAACCATAATCTTTATCAAATAGTAAAAGCACTGCCGACGAGAATTCTGCTGAGAATGATACTGTATACTGTATACTGTTCATATTCCTTCGCGATGGATAATTCACGACGAGTACTCCTCGAATATTCTAATCTTGACATTTTCTTTTTCCCACTCAGTGGCTCTACAATTTAAAAATCTCATGCCATTGACTGCCGCTACTATTGCCGTTAATAAATCGGCCACAATTCAAAATGGAAATTTTGTCCCCCTACTTTTTGATGTATGTATCTGTAATTGAAGTTGCCTTAAGTTTATTCTCGGTTCCAGTACATTCCAGTAATTAATCGATCTCTTTTAATTACTATACGAATTCTCAGCCGTAGATGTAGTATCGCTACCCGCATCAATTAAGATCTCGACTTGTCTATTTGCGATAATCTCCGAAAAACCGTACATTCCAGCAAAAGATTTCGTACACGTGCATCATTCATGTCGTTGCTAGCATTCGAATCTGTTTCCTTTGATAGTTTGCCTTTTATTGTTATTTCGATTTTTCCAAAAGCTGGCTTTTTAACTAATTAATTAAAAAAAATGCATGCATTTTACTATGCCGAAATTCATATGATCATTATAAAACTCTATCAATATAAAACTCCTACATTCATGCCTAGAAAGTGGAGAATAATTCACCCATCTATCCCATTTTAAAAAGTAAATTTTCAGAAAAATTAAGCTCAATTGTGAAATCTCGAAAAACGAAGGTTCCAGCCACCAGACTCCGTATACCAAAAAATTCAAAGATATACGTTTCGGCAGGATATAGCTGTTTGTGAAAGGCATCGAAATTTTTATAAAAATTTTAGATTACATTTTAGCTCTTTTTACGATAATTTTTAAAGCTAAATGATGTTTGGAACATTTTAGAAAATACTTACTGTATTAGGTTAATCATCAAAGTTATGAGATAGTGTTATGAGATAATTAAAATTCATTTTAGTTCCATAATACTTCTGTTTGACTTGTCATTGCAACGATTTGAAGTGTTGACTGTTCTAATTTCGTATTTATACTGGAAACACATCTGTACCAGAAAATCGAAAAATTATTTGCTAGAGCACACCGGTCCGGACCATTTTATCGAGATTCCTTGTCCAAGGTTCCCTATTAAAAACAACCCTTTACACAATTTTTCAGCTTAACACTAGGTTTTTACAGACAGAAAGACAAACAAATGTTTTTTCAGGTTTCGAACTTTTTTTTGGAAAAAAATGACCTCGGCACTTCCAATTGGAAATCACAATTGGGAATCATCTATACATATATATATATAGATAGATAGATAGAGTGGTACAGAACATATCTGACGCCGTTGCGATCGTATGAACACCCCAAAGGTTGCTCGAAACGGAAGATAACCGTCGCTTGCTTTCCTTTTTGTGGAAATGTTTTAAATGCAGTCATAAGTAACGAAGTTTGACATAATGATAATAATTGTAATAATTCTGCTATCTTTTGTATCTATAGTCGGTCGATTGCAATTGGCCAGTACAAAATCGGCTTAATGCTACTGCCTAAGCATATGATGCGGAAATCTCACACAACTGTACTGCACAACTGTGGAGTAGACACTGTGGAGTACGGAAATGACACTGTTTCGATTTGATTGACGATTTGATTGTAAAAAAATTATTTTAAATAGTACTTATTTGAATTTCTTATATATTTGATATTGAAATTCTTTGAGAATAAAATAAAAATATATTTATGAAGAAGCATTTATAATGCATAAGGTTGTCACGCAATGCTGAGGTAGATAAATGTTTGGCCAAGTTTGGAGGTTGAAATTTCTTAAGTTATTTGAAGAGGTTGTTGGAATCATCGTAAAATAACTAACATCGAGGGTATGCAGGATCTGATTAATAGTGTCGGTGGCTGTGTTTGGCAACAGTATACTGCTCACTTGACTGGGCAATGGCGATATTATATTAGTTTTTCAAGGATCAAGAAGAAGACCGCCGTGTAGGATCCTTCTGAGTGCGCCTAATTAACGGCCATCGATCCATCGATCCTTATGTCCAAGTCACTGTCTCGCAGACTTTTTATAGTCTCCGCTGCACATATTTATGGTTTTAACAGCATCAATCGCTAGATGCAAGGACTTTCTATCGACCCTCGCTTTCTACCAGCTTCAAGGGCTACGTCGCCTTCTCGAAAATCAACAATACTGTGTAGGCTATTTTCACCACTGGAAAAACTTTACTTAAACAACCGCGTAGATTAGGCCACACTCACTTACTTATTCTCCCAGGCGAAATCTATTCATGCTCAAATTACATCTTACATCAGTATATGACAATTGAAATTATAGGTATATTCGCAAAATCACGTTTCGCAAATCTCTATCAATCGATTAGACGAAATCAAGCGTTTTTCGCTTAATCACGTCAATCGTAATCAATTCGAAGATACAACATTCAATATGAAAGAATATCTGAAGATTGAAGGATTGTTGAAACTGTAATATCATTATAAGTTTCGAATAACGATACAAATAAAGGCAATGGTCATTAGACAAATTGAAATTTTCAACCCTTTTTCAAAGGGAACTCCTATATATTTTATCGAGAGACGGTTAAATATTGGATAGCTGCACACTGCGTATACCGAAAGGAAAAGAGGAATGGAAACTTCGGATCCGCATTAATGACGGAAGAACGCTCATTTACAACTTCGATACTTGGACAGTTGGAAAGTGGAAATAGCCTCAATTTTAATGTCTTTGTCACATTCTTTTCATGAATCTTCTATTTTTACATTAATCAATCAATAGGTATTATAAACATTGTCATCGCGAAGAGATATAAACGACAAACGTGTTTTTATAACTTTAGAAAAAGAACTCTGTTTAAATAACTACTTAGTCAGGGAGTAGTAAAACGATCGAAGAAAAAAAGGGATTGGGAAAGGTACAGCATAATTCCATGTTTATATATTTTTCGAATAAATTTATAGTAATAAAAATCCTGGTTTCACTCACTGTTTATATAAAAAATGTTTCCCCGGTAGACTGCGTTAAGTAAATAAAGAGGTTTTCGTAAATCTGGAACATTTATTTCTGCTGTAAAGTATGGTATTGTTCGGGAACGTACCGATATACCTTTGTAATTATTGGGAAATTACAAAGGTATAGCGTTGCACGCAGTTTCGCGTTTAGATCCAGATTGAGTGACCGACTCATTCTGTATTCAAGTGGATCACTAAATTGTCCACTTTCACTCTCTAGTTTCGAGTGTTCTAATAATAGTGTTACATATTGAATAAAAAATGTATAGTAATTTGTCTGCTTTATAGGCATATAAGCCACATAAAATTGAAAACTGTAGCGCAGCTATTAATTGAGCGTTAAATTCGCAATGAAAAACAATGAGTTAAAAATGATTGTGAGATGAACGGTCTTGCGTAGCAATAAAAGCAATAACTCCATAAGTTTTCTCCTCATTACGATCGTAGCCATTTTTCTGAATAAGTGTAAATTAAGTCTGAGCAGTTGCATAGGTATAATATACAGAATGGTGCTCGATGAAGCACGCGATGATACGCGATGATCTCGCGATGAGGCGCGGCGTTAACTAGTAGGTCAGTAACCAGTGGGAGAGCAGTTCAAGATTCCATCGGTGCGCTTTTCTTATCAAATTCGAAGAAACGATGACGCTTATTTTTACAAGACGTCGCTTTCACCGTATAATGCACCTGCACTGTCTGCAGTCAGTGAGCCTTTCGTCGCGCTTCGAAATTAACTCGCTCCATCGCACACACATATAGAAAACAAGCTAGTAGTTAGCATTTTTTATAGCTCTCGCTGCACTCTACTCTCTCTCTCTCTCTCTCTCTCTTGGCTCATCTTTATCCTGGCGATACCATCAGACAGGCATGATAATATCGGCCGCCGCGCGCAGGAAGAAACGTCATGCTCGAGAGATAATGATCGAGCGCCTATCGAAGCACGCAGCATAACAGCGGAGCAGCGCGGATTGTCGCGCAAGTCTGCACACATCTGCGTTCTATAATAGCCAGTAGACATATACGAGAAGTCTACTCGTACACGCGGAAAATGGTATTAGCCCTGAACTGGATTAAATAGTATATTGTCTTGAAAATTATACTTCAAAACCGACATCCAGAAGCAGAAAAATATAAAAAATTATCAGTTTCACTAAAAAGAAGAATAATGGTTTGCCGATGAACAATAACACTACTCCTTATAATTAATACATCGGAAATATTCCAATGATTTATATTAAATCATGCAGACATTGCCCACTGATGATGAGATGTGCATCACGCGAGAGTGAGTTTTGCGAATAATTTCCTGTTCGCGAGAAAAGGGGAAAATGGAAACAGCAATGCTGCAGGAAAAGCGGATAATAGCGATTGACATTGCGATTTGCGATGATCATCGCAATAAAGATGCGCATCTTGACGAGGCTTATTAGAATACGTAAGAAACCATGACGTACAGTCGCTGACTTGACTTAATCTGCGATCGGTAGGGCATCGCACCAAACCGTCTTTTCGGATGTTACGAAAATTCTCTGCCAACTTCAGCTTTCACAAAATGAACCAATCGCATAATGTACACTGCTGCAAAATGCAGACTGCAGCTCTAAGCGATAAGATTAGTTAGATATAAAATTGTTGGTTTAGCGTTAATGCCTCAGTGTATGGGGAAACGTTTAATCATTGACTTTGTGCGCACGATGCCAATTTCCAAGATTTCTTAGAATTATTCTTCCATACCTAGCATGTAACTGATAACAGTACGCGGATTGCTCAAATTTTAAGTATGTGCTAAATATTCGTTTGACCGTTACTACAGTATAGCGAGTGTCTTGATAATATATTTCACACATCTATGCGCAATAAGTTGTTTTCTATATACTTGAATATAGTGAAAAACTTCAATTTACATTTAAATCCGATATTCAGCTAATCGCGAAACGTGACTTGCTTATTCATCCCTTCACTGATCACTATTTACGACTTGTGAAAATGAAAATCGATTTGATGATTGTTCACTGCATGAATTCGGAAAGTCTACGCAGACAAATTTTAAGAAAATAGGCAAAAGCTCAACTGCACGGCCCGATGCAAATGACATTCTAACAGGATCGGATCGTGTATGTGTGCTGTACACATAGTTAGATTAAAAATTTAGGTTGCGGCCTTTCACGCGCGTTCACTGCTCCGTTTGCTGAGCAAGTCTCTCGCACATAATGCATAAAATAAAACTCGTTAAAATAATATATGCAATTAAAAGATTCGCAGAATTATTCAAACATTTATTTTTCGTTAACTAATGGAAAATAACTTGAAAGTACAGAGGCTCGATTGATTATTTATAAATTATGAAATCAGTTGTTTACAATAACGATATATAGGTAGAAAATTGAGTGATTTCGATGTTTTAAGTTATATAAAAATACAGATGATAGTACATATACTCTACAGCAGTTGACTGGTTGAGTGTTAGCCTATGTTACTACAAAATAACGCCTAAAACTCACCAGAACTATTATTATCTTTGATTATACTTCCCAGGAAAGGCGAATTTCATAATTACGTCAGTTACTTATTTAGACCTTTCACTCTTTTACGCCTAAGATCAAATTTTTGTAAAACGCAAACTGACCTCGACTAAAATTTATTCACAGTATCTTAAGTTCCTATCCTAAATTCTTGTAATTGCCAAAAAAATTTAATTTTTCTTAACTATAGCACTTATGAAGTGCAGATGTAACTGATAACATTATGCTACTATTGAAAAACGTTTGTTACCATCTATAATAAAGTATAAAACAAATGTTATATGTTAGAACGGGTGTCGAATATAGAAATTATAAAATTAATTCATCCTTTTCGTTTGATTAATCTACTATTTGTAATTTCACGTTACCGAAAATTCGTGCACTGCATTAATTGGGATGTCTGCTGACATTCGTTAAATTTAATTTAACGCTGCTGAATGTATTTCTTATTTATTGATGTGAATATATAAATACATGATAAAATCTTACCAAAAAAAAAAAATAATGTAAGTTGTTGGGTCGGTTATGGCGTTATCCAGCGGGTGCATGATTGACTAGTCCGAATTTTATAGTCTGGCACAGTGCATTGCGTACTCATACATCTAAACGGTGCAGAGCGTAACTATCAGTAAATCCATGATAAACTTTACTGTCACTTTCAATGTTGATCTGGTTACAAATAACTTTCAGTGACAAAATTCGCATTCACCTCTGCAATACGTCCATGACTAGTAAACTTTTCGCACGCACAGGCAAAAACTCCAATAACTCTTTCCTTTTCTATCGATATGTCTATCGATCGCTTTACCTCTATAATTTACACATGCAGTCTCACTATCTCTATCTCAACAAAGCTGTGTAGAGTTCGTTTCTGTTGGTAATCAGCGGCAACGGTTACTTGCGCGCGCGCGCGCACAGGTGTAATAACCGCCGGTATCTTATTCTCCAACGACTTCACCGAGTTGAACGCACTCGCGTGCTCTCTCTCTCTCCCTTTCTATGCATATACATATATATATATATATATATATATATATATATATATATATGTATGTATATATTTATCTATGCGGTCTTCAGTACCTAGCTTTCCTCAATCGCTTGATCCTCTTCTTATTTGCTCTAAACACCATAACTCACTTCATGTCCCTTCATTTCTATTCTCGATTCTAATTTGCGCGAATAAAAACATGCACAACTGAAATGTCTTTGAAAATCAAAGTATCGATAATAAAAATAATAAAGTAAAATTTATAAAATTACTGTAATTTATTCATTTCACGCGTATCTTTACAGTTAATAAAAGTCCCGAAATGGAATGCTTGAAATTTTGTACAGTCAAGTACTATTAAGAATTGATTTTGTACTACGCTGTCACGATCTCTCTGTACGCTAAGACTCTACGCGAGATAACTGCGAGCAACGACGGCTGGCACTGGACTAGCAATCTAAGCGAGCGAATGGTGTATGTGGGCCTCACCTGTGCGAGCTCGAGCGGGAGAGAGAGAGAGAGAGAGGGCCCTTTGCACAGGAGAGAAAACTTGTTCCTTCCGGTTCGAACAAGACCGTATGTGAAACACAGAAGCTGGAAGCAATTTTTTTTCAACTCCAATACATGCTTAATTTTATCGCATTATTGAAACGTCCATAACGTCTGTACTTTTGCAAGCGGCGGTAAGTTAAATGTACTATGTTTTAGATGTACTCTTTGTAAACTTCAATTTGTCTAAAATAGGACGAGCGATCTAATATTTTACGAAAGGTTCTGAAGAATCCTTCTATAAGAATCTTATAAAATATGTGCTAGTAGTTCAAGGTAAAGCATGTCAAATTCATCAGATATATATTATCTAAAGGTACATAGAAAATTATTTCTACAATAAAAGGAGGACTGCAGTTCTAATTTTCATGAAATAAGTTATGCATTGAATGTTACTAAATGAATTTTGTAAAACCAGAGGTTTTCGGCAAAAGAACTTTATTTATACAAAATACAAAATACAATATAATTAGTTGTGAATATTTTAGCTAAACTAGTTGAGATTGAAGCATTCAATCAAGAACCGTTCTCATGCGCTCACCAAACTATAACTAACCGTTGTGTCTTGGCAAAGGTGGCTCATTACCTCGTGATGCTACTGTAGCTAGCCAGGTTTATAATCGGGAGAGCGTCGGTGGGCGCATTGATCGGCGATTTTATGATAGGGCCAGCATCGGCCGTTATGTTTAAATCTAACTATATCGTTTTTACTCTCATTCTGGGGAAACACAAAAAACAAAGAAAAGCGGCTTAACAGTAATGGACATAACGACTCGTGGAAAAATCCTCTCACGACTACATGTTTCAAATTATTTATTCCGAAACTCAACATTATGTAATAAATATTACACTCATTCCCTTGACATACAATTTACAATAATTTAACACTGATCCAATTTTATTGTATTTCGGAGTATAATTTATAAAATTGCGCAATTAACAAATATTGTGTAACTTTAATTTTAAATTTCGAGTTTTATATAATCATTCGTTTATGAAAAACCTTATTATTATAGATACAGCATATTTTTATAATATGGATAGTCATCGAGCTGGATTTCAGAAATTTCTTTTTCTATACAGATTAAAAAAGATTAGCTTATATAAATAGAGAGTTGATTGTAATAGAATAAATAATCTCAAAGTTTTTTTACAGTGGCTTTTCATACTAGCTCCCTCCGGCATTAGAAACTTATTATAGCCTACTTTCTTTTTAACTTGTGAAACATAAATTTTTCTGCGAGATCAGTGAATCTACAGAAATTCTTCTGGCAAATTACCAATGTTAATTTTTGGTACATGGAAGTTTAATATTCGTCGACGACGGCGATAACGCGTGTGCGTACGACAAGCAAAAAGGCGCGCCTCGTTTACCTCAAGATCCCCTGGAATCGCCAGGAGAGAGGTTAAAACTCCTCTAAATGAATTCTATGACCAATAGGAAGGAGTTATGTATGGCCCGGATTATGGTAATTAACCAAAATTGTACGTTTTTTATAATGTTTAATCTTGAAAAACTTTGAACGCGTTTGTCTCAAACGTTTTTCTTGTCATTGTGGCGAGACAGGTGCAGGTGCAGGTGATTTTAAAAAAATGACAAGGCGTATCGACCTCAAATTTTAACACAATACTCAACACTACCGTGGCTATCTTTTGAATCTCTAACTTATTGATATCCTCTTTCTAACTTATTGTTTCCTCAGATTACGCTGCAAAAAGGTGTATTTTTGTCGCTCTTTTACAACGCACACTACTTCTTTTCTACACAGTTACATTTTTATGCATAAAATATTTTAAAAATATTTTTGACCATTAAACTAAATTTCGTTTTATTCACCTTGATATTCTTTTTAAAATAAAAAAGATCCATTCAATTACATGTAATAGTTCCCGAGAAAATTATTCATTAAAAACATGCTATTTTCCCTGCGTTCGCATTGGAATGCCCCCTTAAGTTTATCCCTAGTAGGTATGAAACAACGCTCCAGTACGGGGTCAGGACTGATATCCTGTCAGAAGTACTGTAAGCCAGTACTCAAGTGATAAAAACAGGTCAGACTTTAAAACCAGTATTGGTCAAGTACTGTTACAGTACTTTAAACAAGTATTCTGTTAGTAATGTGCTAGCACTGTATCAGCAGTATTAAACTGTACAATACTTAACAGTTCAGTATTTAACCGCTATACAATTCTAACTCTGGTTTTAATCTGGCATACCAGTATCAGGCCAGTTTAGTACTACTCTGGCCCATTCTTATCATCCCGATATCGCACCAAAGTAGATAGATCAGTATCGACAATTCTTACCAGTTTTATATATACAGGCTGTCCCATTTTAACTTGGACAGCTGAATAACATGACAAATTGCAATCTAATCAAAAAATGTTTCAGACAAAAGTTGTTGGGCATTGAGGGCTGACCCTTCTGTGATCTTGAATATGCCCTTGAACTTCGTTTTCAAGGTCATTTGAAGGCCAACTTTTGTTTTTTGAATATAACCCACTATTTTTGACCTTGGATTCGAAAAGAGCGAGAAATTTTACGTCCAGATGAGCATAACCCCGAATGTTAAAATTTCACAGATCGACTTTAAATGAAGCAGCAGTCTTGCGTTTATGTAAAAAACCATAGTAGATTATTTTATATTGAAATTACAAAATGACACCGAAGTAATATTTTTTTTTTATTTATCGACTTTTGAATACGTGAAATTTTTATTCAAACTCTGACCCCACAGCGTTTTTTTTATTCGTCTAGGGTCGCTTTACATACTTAAGCTGCTTACGCCTTTCGCTGTTATCTCTTCAAAATTGTATCCATTTAGTGCCTAATTCGCTAGATTTCATGTATTTTTTTGCACATTTGTAATTGAGCATAAATTAATCTGATAAAATTCTTATCATTACAATGGCAAATTATACGCCTAATGAAGTAGTCGATATTCTTATACCTTTTGGTGAATGTGATAGGAATTACAGACTTACTTCCCAAACTTATGCGGAGCGGTTTACAAATCGCCGCCATCCAAGTGCTAAAAATAAAAATTAAACCTTGAAATTAATTATATAGTTTACTTTGACCCCTAACGCAAAAGCTCATCTGGACGTAAAATTTCTCGCTCTTTTCGAATCCAAGGTCAAAAATAGTGGGTTATATTCAAAAAACAAAAGTTGGCCTTCAAATGACCTTGAAAACGAAGTTCAAGGGCATATTCAAGGTCATCGAAGGATCAGCCCCTCAATGCCCAACAACTTTTGTCTGAAACATTTTTTGATTAGATTGCAATTTGTCATGTTATTCAGCTGTGCAAGTTAAAATGGGACAGCCTGTATATATATATATATATATACTTTTACGATCGTTAACTAACAAGATCACAAAACTTTAGCATCAAACATAGGACAGTTCTCGTGCATATTATATGATAAGATATATAACAACAAAGTGTACCATCGGTAGAAACGGTACTATCACAGACAAAGGCATATTCTTTAATATATACACTAAGCTATTTAGGTGTATAAGAAAACTTAATGCATATTACATTATTATTCGTTTAGAATTAATATTTATTGTATTTATTGTCTTTAAATGAGAATTCAGTTATTTACATCCTGTACGCTTTTACCGATGTCGCTAAAGCAGCATTACTTTCCATTGATGCATTACAGAAACATCTAACGCCTTTAAAAGGAAAGTGACAGAATTTAGTGCTATAAAAGCTACAACAATTATCCGGTCGTATACAAGCATTTGCTTTTATAGTCAAGGGCTTGAAATTTCTATAAAAATCCAAAACAATTGCATATTGTGATAGTATCTCTAAATGATCGCGCGAAGATGGTTCGTCTCTTTGTAATTACTACTGTCATTGTGAGTCGAAATTTCTTAAATTAATTATATTTCATCATTACGTATGCAAAGTTAGTAAAATTTTAATTTTTTGCACGATTATTTAAAATTTAATCATTTTTAGGTGCAAAAATTAAGTCTCTTAGCAGGTATTGTAATTCAGGACACTTCTGTATTATCTGCAAGAGCTAATTTCACTTCGTCTAAGAATACACATAGTAGTCCCGTGGATATTGTAAGACTTGTCCCTTTGGAGTTGAACTATTTTAAAAATAAATACTACAAAAATAACCAACTATCTATGAATCCAAGAAAATTAATACCTTCTTCATCAATGTGAGTATTAATCCGACAATATAAGATAGAGAGAAACTAAAATATAAATTTGCATGTAATTTGCAAATAAATTTTATTCTTTTTCGGTGACGCTCACCTAATTTCTCGATCTTTTTACCGAATGTAATTGAAAAACGTGTGATTCAATACGTACATAAAAAAAGACCGATCGAATCTTGAATTTCCATTCAGTATTATCAGTTGCAGAACGTTTAACGTGTAACATTTTACGGTGTACCATTTTTATCATCTCTAAGTGTTTTGATGAATACAACAAAACGAATAGCGCTATTTTATGTACCCATGCTCTCGTTCTTATACTCTATACTTATGTTTACATAGCTTCTAGTACATTTGCAATCCGAACAGAAATGACAAACTTAGAAATTATCATCGAATTTTTAGTCGATTTTTTACTGTAAATCATCCGTGTCGGTTTATACATTTACATAAATATCGGTATATAACTCTTATTTCTTTTATATACTGTCTAATTTAAGAATGACAGATCAAATATATTTTTATATTTCTATAATATTCGGTTCAGATTACGAACTAGCTATTTCCTGGAGGCAACATTTGTACTGTTACAAATAAAATACTTTATAAATTCATATTTATGCTCATGCAAATCCACTTTCAAAATACTGTAAAAAAACTATAGATGCCCGGAATTCGAAACATTATTCACAAGAACAAATCGACCGGATTCTATTTCCTCCTCATAAGCATAATGACTTAAGCTGCACTAACTAACATATCCAATACATAATACTGCATTAAATACACAAATAAGACTGTTGCGAGCTTGGCCAGGTTGACGAGGAACCAAACTGGAGTCTCTCGTTGAAAGTCATTCAGTTTTTAAAAATCAGTTTTCAAAAGGTTCAATCACAGGTATCAAGTCAAAAAAATGGATGAAGATGCCTTTTTTTATCAATACGAAAGCATCTACGAAGATTTCAAGTTAGGAACGAAGTTGCATTTCTAGTTAAAAATGAAGCTAGGCATGAGCTATCGTGTCACAAAGTATGAATTTGTCAAGATTTCTCCAGATTTCCAGTTAGAAACTGTCACGGACGTATCCATCCGCAACGCTCGCACAGTCCAAGTATATGAGCAGAGTCAACGATAAGACGGCTGTAGGTCGTATTAATTACAATGCCTTATACCTAAATGCATCATAGACGTTGGATTCGTGATTAGAACACTTTTAGAGCCTTTTAATTAGGATGTCCCAGGTTCGAGGCTCGTCGTTTACCTTTTTTGTAACTCTATCTCCTCATTAAACATTCGTAACCAAACATAAAATGATTCCCATTTGAGACCTTCGTAGACACTTTTATGCTTATAAAAGTCATCGTCGTGAATTTTTTCATCTTGATGCGAATGGTCGAATCTTTTCAAATCTGAGTTATGGAAATTTAAAGAAAAATTAGACATTATGTGTATTTTTAGATAATTATAGATGTTTTTCAAATATTTGTTATTTTTAACTGAAGGTCTTTTATTGCACTCCGAAACAAAATTGTAGGTAAACATCGTACACACAGTTATATTGAAAAAATAGTGTACTTTTTACAAAAATGACAAACCAAAAATAACATTTTTTAGCATCTTTAATAGTAAAAATCGAGTGATAAGCTGAAAAAAATGCGCAAAGAGCTTTGATACTCGAAGGACACCTAGGAAGCAGGAAAATAGGATCCGATGATTTGTGTACTCACGAATAATGTTTCGATTTAATCATATAACTAAATGAGGCATTCTTTACGAAAAGAAGCCCTACTATATTATATATATATGAGTATACATACACACATTACACACCCATATATACATATATACGTTTTCAGAATTACTACCAATCCACTATATTGGAAAAATAATGTTTCGAAAATTGTATCAAGAAGAACTGTTACTTCAGATTTGATATCAAGACCGTCTTATTTTGTTAAACCTATATATGAGACAGATGACATATCCTCATCAAGGATTAATATATTTCCTGGTTATATTAAATTCTGGTCGAATTTCAATAAAGATAAATCGATACACAATGAGCCAAGAAATTGTTCAGCTTATTATAAGTCTCAAGAACTGGCTAATGCTATTTTAATTTTGGATACGTTTTTAAAACCTTTACTAGTTGGAGCAAGTTATAACAGTGCTGTTCACCATCCACCAAATCCTTTATTGGCATTAGTACTTTCGCGATACGGAAAGTATATGGCAGGTAGTTTCAATACTAATGTGTATTCAAATTTGGCAGTTAATAATCTCAATAACAATAAACCTTTTGGTCAATACAAATATGAATACGACAAAGAAGGGTTTAGAAAATAAATATTATATTAAGCGTATGGATACGTAATTGATGTATGTATGTATTTGGAGATAAATTTTTTTTATTCAAAGTTTAATTTGATTTTAGGATATTATCTCCAATATACTTTATACATATATTCTGTACCAAGTGCATCATAGCACATAGTAATGCTCTATTTCAATTCGCAATGTCCAAAAATCATAATTAATTGTTAAAATGTTAAATTGTTGTAATCTTATGATAAAATAAAAATCTAATTAATATGAGCTTTGTTACAATAAATGCGGTATGTTTGGTACGATTCTAATTGCAAGAACTGCTTTAAATTATATAGATGCTACAACCTATATACAGGAAAATGTATAAATATGAAAGTGATGGGAATCGGAAAGAAGAAATAAAATACGATGATAGAAAGATAATGAAAGATAATAAGAATGGCACAAACTGTCATTCAGATAAATTGAATTCTGCTTTGTATGTCGACGGCCTGGAGGAAAAACCCGCCAATTCAAACATAGGATTCGAAAACCAGCGAGTTCAAAATCAGATTTCTAGAACCACATTCATATTACATATATTTATAAATATATAAATATAAATTGATATCGTGTATACTGTGTGGTACTAGTTTGTTTATAGGAAGTGTACTATGACGATATAGGGTTTACGATATAGGATTTTATATTCCGTATTAGTGTTAGTCTATTAGACTGATACGAATACGTTTGCATTACAGTATATGATATATGAGTATGTCTATGTCAGCGACCCTGCTTAGTTAAAATCTAATTTTTAGTTGGCTGGTTCTTGAAATCTGATTTTTAACCGTCCGGTTATTGAAATCTAATTTTGAACTGGCAGGTTTTTCCACCAAAGCGTCGATATAAAGATAATGATTAATATCGATGATATTGTTACGGATAGAATTAGTATTTTCGAAGGTTGAAACGATATGAAGCGCGTTTGTACAAAAGTATGTATATTTTTGAGTAGCGAGCGTTCCTCCGCTATTCGACTCTCATTGCGCGAATCGGCATTGCGATTCGTGGCGTCAAGCCACCCGAGTTAGGAGTAATTTATGATTCACTCTGAGACTATTTAGACCTCAATTGTGATTTCGCTCCATGGTACGTGTAGGTCAACTTACAGTGCGGAGAGGCCGACGGGTTGATCTGTGACTGCCAGGCTAGAGAGTCGATAGTAGGAGGCGTTCATGACTATGCACAGACACATTTTTGAGTATATTGGAAAGCGCGCTCGAACCGTTTCTGGCTTTTGGAAATAAGAAATGCATTGTTCTGGGCTTTTTCTTGTAGGCGATTAGGCATAAGCGAGTTTGTGCGAGAGCTGTGCTCGACGTAGCTCACACGACGCACTCTTCGCTTGCTCTCCGTTCAGTGAAGATCGAAAAATAGCTTAACTGTTGACTCGTATGTATTTTACGAAGTTAAGGTATTTCGCGTTTTGATTTTAATTTGTATTTTCGTTATTATGTTTTTTAATTTGTTTGTTATTTTACTTTGTTTAATATATTTATATTGAAAGACATTTAATTTGTGTAACTGTTTTATTTAGTTTGATTTCTAATAACCTTACTCACTTTATTCGTGAATATCAATGATAGTGTAATAGAATTAATGGAAACAGTGATTGTTGTTTTAAACAGAGCATATGTGCTCTTTCGGAAAACAATTTTTCGCGTTGATATTTAAATGAAATAAATAGACTGCGCGCACGCGTACTAGTGAGAATGTTTCCAGAAAGAATAAGGCAGAGCGTGAAAGAAGTAAAAAGGAAATTTAGGGAATCGCTTCAATATGTAACGTTCGTTGAGATAAGAGATGATGAAGGCTCGAAGAATAATAATAAATAATGCCTTCGTCGAGCGAGTTGCCGCACATTGGCACTTCGGCGCGTTGGCACTTCGGCACTTCGGCACGTCGGCACGTCGGCACGTCGGCACGTCGGCATGTCGGCGCATCGGTACGTTGGTACGTCGGAACGTCCACACTGCGATGCAAAGACGGGAAAGAGAGTGCCGCAGAAGTCCTCGTGTGTGAATAGTATAGAATAAAGATATTGTAAGGGTAGCAAAAGTAGGCGCACAAGCTTGCGCGCAAGTCAGGGTCGACTCGAGCTCGACTATGCGGGTCAGTAGAGCAGAGGCGCGCCACCCGAGTCGTCCAGTCGGTCTGTGCTGCTGCTCAGTTGCCGCAGTCGCGTTTTACATGAAAGCGTCCATGCCGCCACTTCGCAGCTTCTCCAGGCGACTTCCTCTTCCCGGAAGACGACAAAACTCTGCCAAAAAGACCTTGTCATCGGAACTTGAGCGACATGGCTCTGATCAGGTGCTGCTTCGAGGCCGACGGGCCAGATTTCTTCGAGTCTTTAGTGAGCAAGTGCACCGATCCAGGATGTAAGTCAACTAGCCTCTATGGTCAGGTCTAATTTTTACCTACTCTATCCTCTTTATCACTCCACATTTATGCTCAAATTCCCAACGAATACTGATGCTGCTGCTCTTTGACATTCTCTCAAACTTTGCGCATCACGTTTTATTGATTCGAGCGACTGTGAACAGCTGCGCAACGTCGCTGACAGTGCCACTGTTAAGAGCACATGCCAACCTCCTTTGACAACAAGCCGGATCATCGCTTCTCGTCTTTTCAATTACTTTTCTCTTACTTTTCCCAAAATTACTGTGAATGCATATTTTTTACTGCTACGAGACAAAATGAATATAAATCAAACTACACCATTATACTCTTTTCCCATATTTTCTTTAAATAACAGATCATAATTTTTCACAAAACATTTAAATCGAACTAATATCTTATTTTTTTATTCTAGTTTTTTAAAGTATATAGTGCCTTTCTTTCTAATCGTTTGTAAAATACGTTTAACACAATTGGTACACTCGCAGTTGAACAGCGTTCAAAGGTATAACGAGCATTCCTTTGTATACTACGTATTCATTCTTTTTTTTTTTTTTTTTTTTTCATAATAACATATTTTAATTTGACCACTAATAAATATAAAATATATTTCCATTTTCTAATAATAAAATTTAAATTACAGTATCGAAAGCTTTAGCAAGATTAACGAAAGCCGCTAATACAGTCGATTTACTTTTATGAAGAAATTTTTCTTGATTTTTGTCTTTCGTGTAAGAAAAACTTTTGACTTTTATGGACAAAAATGTAAAAAATACAATAAAATTTGTTGCATTCTTAAAATACATTGTAATTTTCAAATATTTTGTTTGAAAGCCAAACTTAATTACGGTGAAAGAGCTTCAATGATAAATAATTGCCCCAATTGGATGCGCAGATAAAAAAGGATATGCAACTAGCCTATTTTACTAATACGGAGTTAACGCTAGTTCGCGTAATTTGGTAACCGTGGAACAATTTTATAGAAACTAATCCGTTCATTCAGAGTAATTATTCAAATATTCAGCGTAACTTTTCACTAAAGAGATATATTTTATCACGACGTATATATGGGCGAATATCTGTCAAATAGACTCTTTAAAAAATGTTCTTGTAAACATAACAACTAAACAGATAAATCTCTTTTTCGCCCAAATCTTACTTCCAAGTAACTTTTCGATCCCTTAGAATGTCTGTATCTTAAGGGGACGGAAATACCTTTAAGTGAGACTACCTAAATTTTGGAATTTTAATTGGTTATAATAATTGACTTCTTTATATATTGAATATTGCAATTATAGGGACATATGTTACCTCTAATCCTTTCGGCATATACTTTTCTATTGACTATTCTGGTTTGAAATTTCTTACTCGAAGATTTTTGGCTTCGTTGATTGCGAATATGTCATTCAAATGTCTAAATTCCAAATTTAACAATGGATTCGTAATCAGCGACTCCCAAACCTCTCTAGATAAGGAATATTATAAAAATGCAATAAAAAGTTTCTTCAATATTGAATTTTTTTCGAAAAAGATAATTTTTATCTACTTATTATTATAAATAATAATAAGTAGATAAAAATTATTATAAATAAATAAATAATTTATTTATTTATTTCCATAAACAAATTAACAAAAATGATAAATAAGTACGATGGAAATTATGATTGTGAAACTTATAAAGATGACTAATTTACAAAAACCCCTATAGGTAAATGATAATCATAAAATAAAGACTACTGCAAGTTACTGAAAACTCACTTTCTGTTCTAAACTCACATTCAGAATGAATGAATTGATCAAATGAGCTGAAAATTAGCATTGATAACTTATTGAAAGCAAAAATATCGTGTTGTATGTTGTATGTTGTATGTATGACAGTGGGACTGCAATGTAAAAAGACAAGGTTAGTTAGATTAAATTAGTTATCCTTTTTTCTGTGGCCAATAAATTGTTGGGTATCATATAAATGTAAAGATGTTGAAAGAATATTTTTCTTGTTAAGTGTAGACGTGGAGAGCTCCTTTTTACAAAGTTTTGGGTAGACACAAAAACTATAAGGTAATGAAAAATTAGATAAATTTTGAAATATTCCCATTGAAAAGCTCAAAATTCAGGAATATGCATTGGACGAATTATTCCGAGATGGTTTCTGTCCATGATAATCGACGAAGAAAAGACTTTGAAAATGCTAAATAATAATAATAATAATAATAATATGCCGACAAGATTACGTGAATTTTATTTAATACGTATATTAATAACATGAGTGATATTTACGCCTTTGATTTTTTTACGTCCATTCCAAAATTTGATTTTAAATCGTATCAATTTATTATTTGAAAACGGAAGGAGTACATTCATACATTCATGAAGATCAAAGTCTCTCGTGTATTGCAAACCCCATATAAAAGAGTCGAAAAATATTGATGAAGATATATAGTGAGATAAAGAAGAGTTTGAAATAATTGAAAGAAAAACAAATGTCGACCGATATATGTATAGTATGTGCGTATACTTAATTACTATACATATATATATTATAACGAGACAATGAATTGCTACGACTGATAATACTCGAGATTAAAGTAAAATACGTTGCATATAAAGTATAGAAATTTAATTGAAAAGAAAGTTTGTAGAAGTCAGGTATAAAAAGTTTTTTATTGTGCACGCATTCTGCGTGCGAGTGTCCAGTCGGTGTGCCCAACAAACCAACAAGGCAACAATGCTCCATTGAGCTATTTGTGTGCAATGAAAATCGCAGTCATCTCTATCGGAAACAACGAGCGCGTGGAATCTGAAGGACATTGTAACTATAATAACGAACGCGATTCGAATTTAAAAAAGTTCTTTCTTATTTTTCGCTAATTAATTGCCCGTGCAAGTAAGAATGAAAAAGAATGAATTCTCTAATTATGAGTAAGCTAAGAATCTTTCGAGATTGTTCTCTTGTTATTGTAATACCTATTGCGTCTATTATAACTAATAGTCAACGCCAATACTCTTTATATATAACAATTCTTACAATAATTAACTGCAACGTGGGCAGCAGCACTAAAGTAGTATTGAGTTTCTCTCGAATTCTAAATTAGATAATCCTTTTGATATGCGTGGCAAATAATTATAACTCGATTTAAGCACTGAGAATATCGGAACTTGGGAATTGGGAACACTAGAGGGAGTAGCAGTAGGAGCAGTAGGAGTAGGGGAGCTGACTTTACCATACGCTTACGCGTATACAAAATACAATATCATCATAATATAATTATATATACATTACATATATTATATAGGTAGAATAGACGCAGTAAAGTATAAAGTGTAAAGTGTATCATAAACGGCGCGTCGCGCGTATGCGTACGGTATGCTGAATACTGAATCTGTAGCGAACTGGCCACTGGCCGTCGAAGACGACAAGGTTGTGTACTGCGCCTGTCTGGCCTGGAAAACGTCTAAAATAGCTTTTGCGTAGAAACATCGAGTCGCTGCTAGTAGTGCGCGCGCGCGATATCGTCAATATCATTCTAACGAACTTTTTTCAGCCGCTTTTATACACACCGATTCTACATTTACGTGAACCAAAGAGATATTTGACAACATGTTCAGTAATGTCAAAAAATAATAATAACTCGTTCAAAGTCGTTTCTTACTTTGATATATCGTCTAGTGGTTTACTAATCTTTTGATTATTTCTTTTCATTCAGGCTGCTGCTGGTGTTGTTCAGCACTTCGACCTAGGTACAAACGATTAGTCGACAATATTTTTCCTGTCAATCCTCAGGTAAAATCATATTTCGTGGCTTGTAATTCTAGCTTCTTGCTGCTTGTCACATCATACGTACATACATACGTACATATCAAAGCAATTGCTCTAAGTCAATCTTGATTATATAAATATTCTATTATTTTTTATATCTAGGATGGATTAATTAAGAATAACATGGAAAAACTTATGTTTTATTCTTTGAGTAGTCCAGAGAAGTTAGATCGTATTGGTGAATATTTATTCCAACGAGCATCTAGAGATATTTCTAGGTATATTTAGGTTTTTTTAAATTACATTGTTAATATTTATTATAATGCAGACAAAACTTAAATAACAAATCACTATTATTATATTCCAGACGCAGAAATGGATTTGTTGTTATTGCCATGGAGGCGATGGATCAATTATTAGCTGCTTGCCATGCACAGACATTGAATTTATTTGTAGAAAGTTTTTTAAAGATGGTTCAGAAATTGTTAGAATCCACAGATCCACAGTTACAAATTTTGGCAACTCAATCGGTGAGTAACTTAATTTACAATTTGCAAAAATCGAATAAATCATAATTTTCCAACATACCTAATAACAATTTTATGCTCTCTACTAAAATGTATTATTGCAAAATTGCTTATGAAGTTTTGCTATTGAGCAACTTGTGTGTCTGAAGAATCTTTATACATGCATTAATTCAGTTAAACAAAATACTTTTGTCTTCCAGTTTGTTAGGTTTGCCAACATCGAAGAAGACACGCCGTCTTATCACACACGTTACGATTTCTTTGTATCAAAATACTCTTCAATGTGCCATTCCAACAATGATGACTCCACAGTTCGAAAACAGATTCGGCTTGCAGGGATTCAAGGACTGCAAGTAATTATATAAAGTCTTCTTTTTTCCACTTCGTACAAAATTCTACTAAACTACAAAATACTACTATAATCTTATATTATTTATAATTCCAGGGTGTTGTGAGAAAAACTGTTTCTGATGATTTAGTAGAAAACATTTGGAATATGGTTCACATGGATAAAATTGTACCTTCACTTTTATATAATATGCAAAATGCTAGATATTCCAATAAAGAAAATACAACTCCAGAGAGTCCTACTGAGGAAAGATCAGATCCACCACAATTTGCAGAAACTTGTATGAGAGAACTAGTAGGACGTGCTTCATTTGGTCACATTCGCTGTGTTATAAAGCCTGTTCTTAAGCATTTGGACAATCATCAATTATGGGTTCCAAATAACTTTGCCATCCATACATTTAGAATAATTATGTTTTCTATTCAGGTAATTTATTGTACAGACATGATTTTTACTTATTTATGATTACCTAATTTATCTTTATTTATTATTTTAGTCTCAGTATTCCTATACTGTTGTTGAAGCTTTAATGACACACTTGGATGAACATTCACAATCTTCACCGAAAATTCGTACAAGTATAGCAGATACTTTATCTAAGATCATTTCTATTGCTGCTGGTGAAAGTGTAGGTGTGTATAAAATGTTTTGTAAATATACTTATAATATATTATATATTTATAATAATTATATATTAATAATGTGTATCTTAGGTCCTTCGGTACTAGAAATCATTAGTTCTTTATTGACTCATCTTCGAGTCAGTGTGTCCAGAAATCAATCATCTACTAATGATGAGCAATTGTATCAAGAAGCATTAATCAATGCACTTGGTGAATTTGCTAATCACCTTCCTGATTATCAAAAGATTGAAATCATGAAATTTATCATGAGCAAAGTTCCGTATGGTGAGCCTGATTCAATTACATCAGCTGGTAAAGGAGACGTTTTACTTCAAAGTATACTATTGAAATCTTTACTTAAGGTATGCACTAATTTTTTTTAATAAAAATTATTTCTTTAAATCAATTCAGATATTAATCTTTATTATTATTTAGGTTGGAACTAAATATCAAACTATCCATCTTAACACAACATTTCCACCCAGTTTCCTTCAGCCTTTATTAAGGATGTCTTTAGCATCAGACTGTGAGATGAGACTTCTTGTTCAAAAGATTTTCCACACTCTAATCGACAGGCATAAGAATATTACTAAACTAGCTAAGCCTATGTAAGATAGTTATTTTCAATTTTAATTTCGTTCTTTTCTTCAATGATGATGATAAACTTCGTTTTAGGATCAATGTTATTGAATTAGATCTTGCAATTGAAAAGGCATCTAGACCAGATGTTATATTTATTAGGAAACATGGACCTGAAATTTATATGTCTCTATATGAATCCTTAGAACTCACAAACAATAGAGTTGAAAATGTTGAAGCTATTTATACAACCTTAGCCCTTTTAACTGTTGAATTGGCTTCAGAGGAAACAGTATTAGAATTATTGCGACTCGTTATGAGCCTTCAAGATCTTGCTCTAACTAGTGTTCAGATGAATATAGCTATTAAATTTAATTTGCATTCTACAGTTATCAGTTTGTTAATTTTGATTGCAAATATTTGTAATATTTCTACTCTTATTGACTATGCAAATAAGGTAACAGATAGCCGCTTCATTTTTAATACAAAAATTATTAATATTCAAATATTCATTTTTTATTGTCTAATTAAAGATTGTGGAATCTCGTTCTAAAGAAGCACCCCATCTATTGCCCGACCTATGCCCACAATATGATCCACATTTACCATCTCGTATACCAACTTCACTTATTGTAGATCAAACTATAGTTACGGAATGTCTTAAAGGAGTTGGCTTGGAAACAGGAAAGTTGCAACAAGGTTCTGGTTATAGTAGCAGTGCCTTACAGCATAGGTAAATATCGGTATAAAAATATTGTCGAAATCTATACATATCAGTCATTCTCTGACAGATTGACCAAACAAACACTTTTTTTTAAACAATTTTAAACTATAGTTTGGGACTGTATCTACCTTCATTAATTTTTTTCGATTTTTTTCATCTTGGTTTTCTAAATTACAGTATATCAAAGTTGGAATTTTAAGCCAATTTTCAAAAAATTCTAACTTCAAAGGGAAGCATTTCTCACTAAAAATCCAAAGGCTCTTTTGTTGTAAAATAATTAAAATTTTACAAATAAAATACTAATAAACCTGTAGTCTTGAAATTCAGTTTTGAGAAGGTTCGATCATGAGTTTTAATATGAAAAAATTCATGAAGATGCCTTTGATGAATACATAAGAGTTCATGAAGATTAGAAGTTGGGGATGAAGCTCTATTTCTAGCTATAAATAAAGTTATCTAGTAATTTCCCTAATATTTATAATAAAATATGTATTCACCTCATATTAAAGGTATAAGTAATGAATTAAACTGCACTTGATGGTTAACTTTGTTTCTAGCAAGAAATAGAGCTTGATTTTTGAACGAAAAATTGCGATTTTGCAAAGGTAGTTGTTAACTTGATAAACTTTTAAATGTGATAAATCTTGAAAAAAGCGATCTTCAAGATACTATAATATGCACTGTAAGGAATTTTTCTGATTTCGTTTCCATTCAGGATAACCCATCAAAAGAATACTTTGAACAAGTGGCCTGGCAATGATTAAGGATTAATTTACTTCTTGATATTTATATAGATTACTAAAATTGTATTATTTATTATAAGCTATAAATAATATTTATCTGTTTATAAAATATTTTATAAACTTAACTTTAAGCACATAATATATTAATAGTGTTTAGTTATTCAAGAAACACGAATGAAATATTTTAATTTTAGGCATTCATGGGTGGACAGTGCTGGGCGAAGTTCTTTAGGTGACATTAATAGTGGCAATACTGAGCTGGATAGTGCAGGGTCATCTCCTGGTGTACAAAGAGTATTTATCTTTTATCTTTTTTCTTTATGAATGTCTTACTATATGAATCATCCATGATTTAATTCTATATTTCCACCAGAAACTACCTGGGGAGGAATTGACTTTTGACAGTATGAAACGTATATTGACAGAATCTAATAATACCCAAGTAGTAGAGGAAGAAAAACGAGTACAACTGTCTCAGTTATTTAGGAATGCTTCATTTCATGATCTTATTAAGAAAACTCAACCAAAAGTTAATACTTTCAATTTTTTTATCTTAAAGTTTACTATACAATCATTTTTAATCTACCCATGATGTTATTACAGCATGATGTTCTGCAGAATAAATTATCAGAAATTTTCAATGCTTTAATGATTGAACCTCGGAATCAATCTATACCAAGTGGAACTCCATCAGATGCAAAACCAAGTCAAATACCAGCTTACGAAATTCACTTTCCAGAATTGTTTGTATATTAATTAATTTAAGTTTTTTCAATAAGCGATTATTATAATATTAATAAATCAGTGCGTTTCTTCTTTCTAATAGTTATAAAGCTTAGAAGATTAATTTGGTTTTTGAATCTGTAGTATTGTTGGAAAGTAGTCAAAGGCTGAATTGTAAATACATTTGTTACTAATGCATATATATTTATTTATAACCACATATTTATTTTAAAAATGCAATATGATGTTATTTAACGAAAATTTGTTATATATGTAATATACAAAGTTTATGTTCAAAATTCATGTACTAATTTATCTAAGTCATTGTAAATAATTTAATAATGAATAAGGTTATTTTGAAAATTGAGTGATTTATTTAAAAACAAAGTAATCATTCTTTGACAGAGGATAATCTTTATTGATTTAATCATTTGGTCGAAGAAAGTGACGATTACATCAATAATATTAAATATATAATTAGTTATAAATTGGAGCGTTTTTGAAATTTATTAAAAATATTAAAAGTGAAGACACCAAATTACCAAGTATACGAAGTAAATGGAATGAACACAAATATTAAAAATTTGAAAATGCTTCTGATTTGTTTAGATTCAATCGCTTATGGCTGGTATAAACTCCATGATCAATTAGTTTTTATAAAAACTGTAAGCCATAAAAGGCTTGAACTATACAAATTATTTAAACATTTCTACTACAGTTAATAAATGTTCTATACTTAGTCTTTCTACTAGATATATTATTTCTGATTTTAGGTTTTTATAAATAAAGCGATTGAATAAACATTGTACAGTGTGCCATCTGCCTTATGACTACTTATCATATAGTCTCTTTATGAAATGTTAAGCGCTGTTTAATTATCAGGTGCCAAGATGAAAAAGTTTGGTCTGTTCAGTGCATGGTAATTATTGCTTCGAAGCAGCACCTTCATTCTACCTTTAACAACTCAACATCGAAAATAAGGGTAGCATTTGGTGGAATAGTGTATTGTTGTCAAGGAGAAATATTTTTTAAGCTGTATCAATTAATATTAATTAATGCTAGATTGGAAAATTTAGTTTAATTTAAAATATTAATTTAATCTTAAGTATTAATGTTGTATGATATGCATTGGTACATTAAAATTAAACAGATTAAAAAAATATTTTAAAAATAAAAAATAATGAAAAGAATTTAGAAATAATTTAAGATATTATTAAAGTTCTATAGACAATCAAAGTAATTCATATTTTCAGTTCCAAAAAGGCTCAAAATATTCATTATTAAAATTTCTATAAGATAATTTGAGTACCAATACTCTGTATCATTGTGTACGAGTACTCTGTATCATAGATTTAAAAAAAAAACGTGATTCGGTTTATTTCCACAGGCTATGCTGAACGAAATACAGATTGCATATATTTTATAAATTATATAATCTGTATTTCAATAAACATAGCAATTATAATAGTAAAGCACACAGAAAATATATATCTCATTATTTGAAAGCTTTGAAAATAAACTGTTTCTTTGTTGAAAGAATCATATCCATTGATTTAAAATCCAATCTATGATCCACAGAGTATTAGGATTCTCTTAGAGATTCAATGAAAGAATAATGAATAAAAAATAAATATATAGCAAATAATATTGGTAGTAAAGGATATACGCCAGGGTGTCCCCTTGAACCATAGGCAACTTCTGGTGGGCAAGTTAGCCTTGCACGCTCTCCAACACACATTTGAGCAACTCCTTGATCCCAACCCTTGATCACCTCACCTTTGCCAATCTTGAACTTAAAAGGAACTCCACGGTCTCTGCTGGAGTCAAATTTCTTTCCATCAGCCAAAATACCTAAACAATTATATTAATAAATAAGTATTTTAATGAATAATTGTTATAAATAACAATGTATATTACCTGTATAATGTACAACAACAGTTTGTCCCGTTTTTGGGTAGGTTTGTCCTAAAATGTAATAAATATTCTAGCATAATGTAATTCTGATAAATAATTTGGAAAATAATTTATTGTTTAATGAAAAGAACATAATTTATTTTTGCGATTGTGAGTATGTCGATCAAGAAGATCCATAAGAATGTTTTTGTAATGAAGATTCAAGCTTGGACAAAAAATACTGCTAGATTGTGAGTTTTATGCCTTTTAAAAGGTTATACAATCATAAAGTGTAAGTATATAAGTAATACTAAAAATATTAAAGTAAAAGAGAAGCTAGCAAGATGAATGCGGCGTTGATGGTGGTATAATGGCGATATACGGTATTTCTATACGTTATGGCATTCATGCAAAGAGGGTCGAAGGCGTCAAACGCAAAGTTTGCCCATTTTTGTATAACCCTTTAAAACAACAATTATCTTCTCTCTATCTCTTAACAATCCTCTGTCCATCGACATATATACATATTTGGTTAGGTAAGCAAGAGAAATTTGTTAAATAATTACCGTCTCCGGGAGATAGAACCTCAACACTCACGCCCATGACTATGTTTGTTCTGCAAAAAGTAGGTAAAATATCTTTGTGAATTAAGGCAATCTAAAGTTCAAAAATTGACAATCGATTAAAATCAAACCTTTAGAGTTTACTTATCAGTTGAACCAAGCTTTGAGAAAGGAAAGGCTTACCTAAAAAAATGTGCTTCTAACTTTTGAGTCTAGCTTACAGCGATACCCGATGATATACGACTTCGCACGGCGACACGGCAAACGGCCAAACGGACAAAGCGACTAAGCGACGAGAGAGATGTGCGTCTGAAAGAGCCGCCACCAGGATCGCTGCTTAGTCTATCGTATTCCCCCATCAACATTGTGTTATCGGAATGAAAGCACAATGGCGGCACGCAAGATGTCACGCGTGACGTCGCCGTACTCCGAATTATGACTTGGTTATCATAGGCAGGCATTGTGCGTTCGTGAAATGACGGCGCGCGAGCGATATATTATATAATCATAAAATACATGTCATTATTAATAGATGTAATTTAAAAATTATAAATTATTTTTAAAAAATCTATACTAAATTATTTGCAGACATACTAATAACTTTTTTAACCGACATTTTTTCATTATGCTCTCAGTTGGATTTGAACCTTAGACCTTGTGATTGAAACTCCGAAGACTTAATCGCTGGATCATGAACAACTGTTGAGTGTCTTAAAATTTTTTCAGACCCTTAAAATCCACTTGACGTAGGAACTTATAGTTTGCGAATGACAAATTTCTTCCTATTTTTATTGCCGCTTAAATAATTTTTATAATTTATAGATTTAAAAAATTAGACTTTTCGTACTTTAAATGACACAATTATGCGAAATATAAATCGTCACAGTCTTGAGGTATCATTGTGTCACCACGGCGGAACGCGTAAAAATTCCACCAGTACTGTCACAATGATGTCATAACTACAACGTTCGTGAATAGCATGCGGGGTCTGAAATGGCCGGCACGCGATGTTGTTGGGGATAGCTCGAGGCAGTCGGAGCGGCTCTAAATGTTGTCAACTTCCGTCCGATACACCGATTGGAAAATAACGCTCAATACCTCAATACACCCATTTCCGAGTTGCCATATTTACGCGGGTAATTTTAAAATTACAATTTTGTTCATAATGACAAAACTATTTATAACAACAACTGTTTTTTCTCCCGTCTCCTTTATTTTCTTAATTCTTGCACATAAACGCAATAAATACACTTGACGAAAATATTTAAGTACGCATTTTACACTTGCAATGCAAGTTATTAGAGTACAAGTCAACAATATCACCAGTGTTTTTTTTTAACTCTATTAGCAATCTATGGTCTTAAAAATGCGCAAAATTCCCTTTTTTAAAAATAAAGAAATTGCATTAGGAATGCATTTTCCACATTTTTAAAATCATGATGCTTTTAACATTGTTAATGTTGCAAATCCAAAATTTGTATAGAATTACAAGTACAGACTTGAATAATCTTTGATTCGAACGATATATACATTTGTTTTTGAACCTAATATCAGCTTTACTTATTGATAAAGTTCATATTTATAATATTCAAATGACATACCGTATATAATTCTAACATAACTATTCGTGTTGTATGTTTCATGGTGTCATGAATCATACCGTGCACGTCTAGTCGCTATTTCATAGTAAACTTTGTGGTTGCACGAATCTTTAAAAAAAAAAATGTTAAAAGGTAATGAATGGAAAAAATATATACAAACACTACTAACAACATCTCTTAAGGGGACCAGCCTGGGTTAGATTCGGAAACCTAATCTAACCCAGGCTAGTCCCCTTAACTCAATCCAAATGCTCAATTTGTTAAATCAACTTGGAATGTGATGGTATTGCTTTACAAAATACTATTCAAATAATTCTACCAGATAATGTAGCAATATTTTATATTTTATATCTGTAACTTGTTAGTACTTAAAAATCCTCCAGTCCAAAACTTTTTATATTTTTTAGTAACTATGCCTTTTTGGATTTCATAATGTCTTATCCAATTCATAAAATCGTTCTACCAATGCACGAAAAATACTTCCTGGTATTTTTTGATGCTCATTGATTAAATCATCAAGCGCAGTTGCAACCTGCAATGAAACAATTTATAAATTATTAAAAGTCAAAAGTAAATCACAAGTTATTTCATAATTTCACATAAAACGATAAAAAAACCTTTTGTTGGAGTTGTTCTGGTGTAAGATTTTCATCACATGGTATAGGTTTACCAACAAAAGTTTTTAATTTAACCGGAAATCCTCCATAAATAGGAACGAAAGGAAATCTGGTTGCAGCATATAATCTTAACCATAACCTTCTACCCCAACTTATCGAACGGAAGGCTTCCCTAAGGTTTTTAGTAAATATAGGAACGATAAACTAAAAGAAAATATAAATTAATATATGTTATAGTCAATAAAATATCGTAATTTATTGTAGTCTTCTGAACTTACAGCTTTAGCATCTAAAGCTACTTTTGCAAATCCCAATCTTTTCTTCCACATCAATTGGTAGTATGCATCACCAAATTGTGCTTCATATACACCACCGGGTGAAATAGCAAGCATATTGCCTTCTTTAAGAATGCAAGAACACGTTTGAATTGTACCAGGTATTACTTTTAAGACATCAGAAATAATCGACCAACCAGGACATTTGAATAAAAATCTATCAGCGACAGTATGTATAAGTTTAGAATTAAACAGGAATACTTTGGATATGAAATAATAAAGATCTATTGGTATTGCTCCATGATAATAAACAAATAAGACTGGTTTATCTGCTGGAATATTTTCAAGTCCAATAACTTCGTAACCTAATAAACACAGTAAATTTTGTTATTATACATTTAATTTAAATATAAATAATATATGTATTATTAAAAAAGAAACCGAGAAATAAAGAGAAAAGAAAAAGAAAAACTAACGGAGTAATAAAAACTTCTTGATACATTTCGTGCTTCTTCCTACCATGCCATATCCATCCATGTGCGTCCCAAACAGCAGCTACAACATTTCTCGATGCATTTCTCCAATCAGTCCCATAGGCACTTCTTAATCTATGTCTGAAAAATTATAATATAATTTTAGTTACATAAAATTAAGTTAAAACTAAATGAAACAATAAGCAATACAAACCTATGTAGTTTATAAACGTATAAAATCAAGGCAGTTATATACAAAAGTAAAACAATCACCAGTGGAAGTAAAAATGTAATTAACAATGGCATTAACAACCATAATGTGACATTAAAGTCAATATAGTCAACTGAAAGAGAGGGATGAACTGTTAGATTATCGAAAGAAAATAATATAAGAAAAAAATAAACATAATAAAATATTTATTTTACCTATTGTATCTTCAACAGAATTCCAAATACCAGATAGTGCAGAAATCATGTTGCTCTTTGTTCGAAAAGTCGTAGAAAAATTGGAATTTCTCAATAGAAAAAACTAAAAAATTAACAACAGAAATACCGAATATTGCGATCTCATCACAATATTTTTTCAAGCTCTAATAAACTCTACTTGTACACTGTAAATTATAAGTTGAGCAACGCATGGTCTGCGAGCTACGAGTGTCCTAAGTCTTAGTTTGTATATTTAAATCGACTTACTTATCACTTTCAACTCGAATGTATTTTTTCATGTGTCATTTGATATACGTATTAAAACAGAAAACAGGTTATAAATGATTCACCAAGCAATCACGTTTCTAATCAGTACATCCGTAATATGCGAAACTTCATCAAATCCATAACATTATGGTGCTTTATTCGCATTCATTTTTATTTCGCTTGAAAATATGCTCATCATGCGTGTATAATCGATCATTTGTCACCAAATCACTTTTCGAATTTCTTCCGTGTCGTCATAGTCTCATAGTCTCATAACTGTGCTTCACCATGTTCCAACTTTCTAAATAATAATGTTTATCGTCGTGACATGTATAACCTAGGGTGGTTATAGCTATGATCATCAGTCGTCGAATGATGTGTGTGATATCATGATTATTATAATACACGCGCACATTATACATCCCCGATAACAGTGTGCTTGTACGGAAGCATCGTAATGACAGCGCTGGATGGAACTTGCAAGACGTCGATAGTCGTACTCGAACTTGCGCTTGCTGTTGAGAAAATCCAGAAGCCATATAAAGCATGCGCTTATAAGCAAGAGCTTCTTTCACTCTGTCACGATAACCGTGGTAAATGGTAATGGTACGTAATATTATAATTTTGCGCGAATGTTATTCTCGCAGGGTCATTTTATGACCAACTCGAGATGTTATCGGGATTTGGAACACACGCGAAATGGACTGCAGACGGGTTTGAGGTTAGGTGAGGTTAGTTAGTTAAAGCTAGGTACGTATAATTCTTATTTTCTTGCAACTGTCGCACGATTTTCGCGTCGAGTGTCGTGCAGTCGAGAGTCGTCGTGAGCTGTGAACTTTCAGACGTGAGTCGTGAGGCCCGTGAGCAGTAAATTTCAGCCGTGAGCCGCGAGCATTGAGCCGCGAGCATTGAGCAGTGAGCAGTGAGTAGTGAGCCGTGAGCCGAAGGCTGGAGGGGAGGATCCAAGGAAGAGCTAAAGCCTAGTTGAGAAAGGGTCACGAGAGTCAAAGGCTGAAAAGCGTGTTTTCAGTGGAGATTGGAGAGGATTAGTAAGAGATAAAATATAGGATAGGTAGGATATTGACTATCTTGTCAATTATAATATTGAATTATACGATCTAGGAATCAGGATTACATCTAATGATAAATATAAATATAGAGGTAGAGAGAACGCGATGAAAAGACGATAGTGACTGCAACCGTGCGAGTATATTACTACTGTGGCTATGGCTGCCACTGCTCGATTACGCTCCATTCTATGTCGGAACACATAGAGACCGAATCTCGAAGAAAAACAATCTAATCATTAACTAAGTACTGATTTGAAATAACGAAATTCACCCGGTCATCTATCGACAATTAACTCAGAATTAGCAATAGCAGCAGCAGCAGCAGCAGCAGCAGCGGCAGTGGCAGCAGTAGTAGCAACGGCAGCAGTAGTAGCAGCAGCAGTAGTAGCAGCAGCGGTAGTAGCAACAACAGCGTTGTTAGGAGAGGAAAGACATAATCAAAAAAGAAAAAGTAGTAAACGGTTAGCAGCGCGAGAGTGTACATGCGTATCTGTGCACAGCGTTGCACGCTATCCAGGCGCGTATGACAGAAGCAAAAGTACCTGAATGCCGTTTACTTTCCTATAAGGTACGATCGTTTAAGTTTCGTCTTAATTTGCGGCTGCCGTGCTTCTAATTATCTTTTACATTTTCGAATAGGCTTCGTACCTATCGCGCTTCCGTGACAATCGATTGTGTTACCATCTATGCTCCTATTTGTACGTCTGTGCACTTCAAGATCTACTGTATACTGCCTGCTCTTCTGTACAATAGGATGCTTATATTCAAAAGGCTCACGTTATCTCTCCACTGACTTGTTCCACTAGTCCAAGTTTTCTCATTACGGAATACAGATTTGCTTCATGTTTATTATTTATATGCAACAATGATTTTCTACATTTTTGCTGAGCTTAGGCTGGCATTACAAGATTATTGGCACAGGCACTTTACCTCATCAATAATTTCATAGTTGTTGATGATAAACATTTTATACATTGTTACAGCTAAATAATTAATACCTTCTTATCTTTGCACTTATTATTTTCCTTATTATTTTTACATTAATTGCAGATAATGTCAGATGATGCTATGGATTCAATGGATGCAGAAGAAACGGAGGAAGATATTTATGACAGACCTCGTAAGGTTCATCTACAAGGACTCCGTACTTTACGATCACACACAACACCAAATCAAGACATAGAAGAAAATAACTCACGAGTTCGGCGAAGTACAAGAAATAAGTCACAAACCTATGATAATCTTAATACCAGTTGGATTTTTGGTAAAATTCACTTAGTATTGAGAAAAATATATTATCTTATCAGAGCATACAAAAGTATTGAATTTTTCTCCCTTTCTGTATTAGGAACACAAACTTTGAAGGGATATCCAATGTACAAGCAACATGACTCATCTTCAGATAAAGAAATGGTGGATGAGGAGCCTCCCCGAACACAAAGGCTTAGCAGAAGAATGACAATAAGATCTCGAGAAAATCACCCTCCAAATAAAACAGCTTCAAGACACCTACGAGATCATAGCAATCACAATTCAAGTCGAGAACTCAGGATAAGACCTCATCGCCTTCGTGAACGTCCAGATAGGGAACACGAGATAAGAGATCAACCTCAGCTCAGAGAAAGAACTGAGCGTGAACTTAGAGATAGAAATAATCGTGATATTGATTTGAGAGCTTTAAAAGAAAGGCAAGGTCGAGAAAGAACAGATGGAGATTCTAAAGTTAAGACCGAAACTAAAGATAAATCTGATTCTAAAACCATAAACAATGAAAAAGAATTAAGGTAAAATATTAAAAACAGAATTGTTTTCTAATTATTTTTTTTATTATAAAAATTATATAATATAAATACAATGAAAATCACATTTAATTTTGCATTCTTCAGGTCACGAAAGTCAGACAGCCCATCAAGATTAAGAGAAGGTCCAGTAACCAGATTAAGTAACAGTTGTGTAGAAAAAGAGGAAAAAGTAAAGTCAGAATTAATCGAAAACAATGATAAAGGTGAAGATGATGAAGATGAAGTAAATTCTCAAGAAAGCGAAAAAGCTGAAAATAATGACAATTCAGATAATGACGAAAATGAAGTATAAACTTTATAAATATATTTTTTTTTGATATTACGTTTTTACATCAGTTTGCTTAATTGCTTTGTTTGTTTCAAGGGATATGAGGATATGTATACCAGAATTAAAAGAACTCGAAGAACTTCACAAAGAGTACTGCAAAAAAGACAAATGGCAGGTAAGATTTCAATAATGCCAGTTTTACCTTGAATAAAATAAATTTATCCATGTTATGATTTCTTATACACTGCTAAGATTGATTATTATAAATCAAAATATAAATTTTTATTCTCATAATTCTTAAATATTCATCTAAATGAATAGAAATCAAAATATCTTTAATGTTTTTATTAAAAATTTGATTTAAAATCGTCAGATTTACTATTAGTATTAATTTAGATGAATTTTTTCTATTTGAAGATAGCGATATGAGCGATTCTTCTTATACTCCTGGCCCACGTAAATACAGTTTACGACAAAATAAACCAACGGTAGACAGATTTCAAGCAAATGTTGAACCAGTTAGGAGGTCTATTAGAGCTTACAGAAGTGTTCTCAGTAGTTCTAGGCGAAGACGAAAACATAGAAGTAAAAGTTCAAGCAGTACAGACACAAGTGATTCGGAACCACAATGCTATGATAAAAAGAAGAGTAAAAAATCTAGGTAAAATATAAAATAATCGCATTATCAAACTCAATAAGATTTTGCGCTACCTAAAATTCTACAACTATCCATAATTATAGGCAGACAGCAATACCTCAAGGTGGCCCAACTGATAAAAAAGCAGATATTAGTCCTATTTCAGTAGATAAAGATACTACATTTAACGATGTTGGTGGATTAGAGTCTCATATACATTGTCTTAAGGAAATGGTAGTTTTTCCGATAATGTATCCCGACGTTTTTGAACGATTTCATATAACACCTCCCAAAGGCGTATTATTTCATGGACCTCCAGGTATGCATATTTTATTATATGAAAATTATATGACTTTTTTACATGAACTTTCAACAGTAATTTACAATTCTTATATAATGATCGTAGGTACTGGTAAAACATTGATAGCCAGAGCATTAGCTAATGAATGTAGTCAAGGTAGTAGAAAGGTATCATTTTTTATGCGCAAAGGAGCAGATTGTTTAACCAAATGGGTTGGTGAATCTGAGCGTCAGTTGAGATTATTATTTGAGCAAGCGCAACAAATGAAGCCATCGATTATATTTTTTGACGAAATCGATGGATTAGCACCTGTTCGTAGTACCAAGCAAGATCAAATCCATGCTAGTATTGTATCAACTCTTCTTGCTTTAATGGATGGTCTTAGTGACAGAGGAGAGGTATCTTTTTGAAAAATATTTTTAATTTCAACTGTACAATACAATGTAATAAATGTTTCAGAAAAATTGTTTGTAATTATAGGTGATCGTTATTGGAGCAACAAATAGAATAGATGCCATTGATCCAGCATTAAGACGACCTGGTCGGTTTGACCGAGAATTATTCTTTCCATTACCTGCTGTGAAAGAAAGATTCGATATTTTGAAAATTCATCTTAAAAAGTGGAATAATCCTCCCCCTGATGGTTTAGTGCAATCATTAGCTGAGAAAGCCACTGGTTATTGTGGATCTGACTTAAAGGCACTCTGTACTGAAGCTGTGATCCAAGGTTTAAAACGGACATATCCGCAAATTTATTTAACTAGTAATCGATTACTTTTAAATCCTGCGCGTGTTGAAATAAAGAAAGCTGACTTCGTAAGAGCGAGCTCTCTTTTAGTTCCATCGTCGTATCGTGTTACGCCATGTATTGGTAAAAAATTAGCTCTTTTCATAGAGCCTTTACTTGGACCACCGTTACAAGAACTACTAAATATAATAAGAAAAATATTTCCTCAGAGTATCAATCAAGAAGTTGCTAAGTATGACGATTTTTGGACACATTTTTAATTAGTTTTAGTACTTTACTTATTATGTGATGTTTAATTATTTTCAAGGTTGAAAGTATCAAAAGGTATACACCGGCCACGGATTTTAATTTCTGGGGGAAATATGGCGCGCAATGAAGGGCCACAATTGGCACAAGCTGCTATTTATCAAATGGAACATCTTCCTGTTCACAGTTTAAATGTTAGTACTCTATTTGCAGAGAGTGCGCGATCCCCAGAAGAGGCCTGTGTACAGGTTAGGAGATTTAGCTTGTAATAATGATAAAAATTGTAATAGTAAATATATTGAGTATTGCATAACAATGCAATTTATTGCGTTATTTTAAGGTATTCAATGAAGCCAATAGAAATATACCGTCCATAATTTACATAGCATCAATCGATCAATGGTGGCCGTTAGTACCAGAAACCGTAAAGGCTGTTTTTCTTTGTCGTATTGCCTCATTGGATCCGTCAACACCTATATTAATTGTTGCAACTAGTGAAGGTGCATATGAAGAGTTACCTGATCAATTAAAAAACTTGTTTAGTACGCTTAGAGAAGAAATTTATTCGATTAGTAGTCCAACAGATGAACAAAGAACAATGTTTTTCAAACCAGTATTCACAGTACAAAGTTTAAAGCCGCCTCAAATAAAAAAAAAGAGTATTGAAGAATTGGAAGAATTGCCACTGGCTCCAGATCCTGAACCAAAGAAATTAACACCAGAAGAACAGAAAATGTTGTTTGAAAAAGAAGAAATATCTTTACGAGAATTGAGAATATTTTTGAGAGAAATTTGTGCCAAACTTGCTAGAAACAGACAGTAAGTTTTAGATTTATTTAAATTAAAATAGCACCAAAGAATTATAATTAATAGTGCCATAATTAATAGTGTATTATTATGTGTACAGATTTTTCATGTTTACAAAACCAGTAGACATTGAGGAAGTTCCAGATTATAATGAAATCATTGAACAGCCTATGGATCTTGAAACAATGATGACAAAAATCGATATGCACTGTTATTTATGTGCTCGAGATTTTCTGGACGACATTGATCTGATTTGCAGAAATGCGTTAGAATACAATCCAGATAGGTAAATATTTGTTGTTTTTATGCTTCACCTGTTTATCCATATGTAAATAATTGTAACATATTTATTAATTACTAAATTTAGAATTTCTTAAAATAATCATTCAAAAAATGTTTAATTTCAATAAACCTTTACTTTTCTCCATTCTTCTTACAAAATAATGTGTAATTTTAATTCAACAATCACAATTCAATTTAACGATTCGTTTTATTATATCTCATTGTTTTGATATTTCTACTTTGATTTATTTTATTATATTAAAATACTTTACTATACGAATCACATTATAATGTAATACGTACTGACTTATGTTGTATTTTCATGTCAGCTTACGTGATAGGCCCTCCCTTGGATTAATGAAGAGGTAGTTGAGTCTTTAATGTTTATCCATTGTTGTTGTCGTTGTCATTATTTCTATTCAATAGATATGTAGTGGTTTTCAATTATATTGCATATTATTTATGACTTTTTCTTACAATTCTGAACGAAATATTTTAACCCCAAAATACGAAGATTAGGAAACATTAAACTGTCCAATAATTAAATTATTATAAAGTAAATGTTAATACTGTCTAATAAAATGTTCATTGAAGACCACTTATATTAGACTTAGCTGCTCATCGATAGTGTTTTTGATTGTTAATAAGAATAAAAGTTATAAATAATGTTGTGCTTTTGCAGAGACCCTGCTGATAAACTGATCAGACATCGAGCGTGCTCTCTTCGCGACAACGCCTATGCGCTAATAAAAGCTGAGCTGGATTCAGACTTTGAGGATAAGTGCAGAGCAATATCTAAGAATCGAAAGATTCAGCACATAGGCGCAAATAAAAAGAAAGAGAATTCGAAGACTGAGCTTTTGATTGTCAGTGAAAAAGATGATAGAAGAGACGGTAGCACTAGCAGTGCCATCGTAATTAATGGCAAAAAAATTCCTAGCTCAAAGAAACGCCGGATACACTCTTGGGCTCGTGGTTTTGTAAAAAAGGTTGCCAAGAAAAAAAAGATTTCCTTTGATGATAGTACAAACAATGATAATAGCACCAGTAAGCCACAGGAAGCAATTTCCGAAACGTCAGCACAGGGTATTGACTTAGAAAAATTCCAAGAGTTTGAATCAGAAGCCCACAGCGTTTTAAATGGACATCTTCCCATATTTGAGCCTACAGATACTGATAACGACTCGCAAAATGAGTCCACGCGAGAGGCACAGGGCAATAATATGGACGCTGACGGTGACAAATATGCGACAGACAAAAAACATGCACTCAAGAGTGAAACTGACAATCTGGATTTCTCACACGCAGAAGCTGAAAAATCTTCCGAAAATAATCTTTCAAACTCATCTTCAAGACGAGAAAGCCTCACTGCCGAAGATCTTTCATTTGCTCTTGATAGCGATTCTAGTCTGACGAATAATTCACAGGAGAGCGACAAAGTCATAATTGACAGAATCGAGCTCGAAAAAGTATTTACTTATACAGTTCAAGTAACCAAGGAATTTCCCATTGAATTATTGTGTGATGTTTATGTACAATTAAGCCGGTGTGTGGGTCAATACGCTCGAACTTATGATAGAAAATCACTGCCAAAGGTAAAAAAAAAACAAATTATTCTTTCATATTTTATACTATCTAACATACTTGTACTACTTTTCAATGATTCTTATCGTTCAGATTAGAAATAATCGAATAATGATTTTTTTTCCAGGACTTGTTAAAAGATGTGAAAATTTTTGAAAAATGTAAAATTGATGCAAATGAAAGTGTCATACAAAATTAACAAAATAGAAGCTTCCGAATTATGTTAATTTTAATGTTATTATTAAAAAAGTGTAACAACTTTATTTTTCATACTGTAGTGTCAAGACAGTTTTTCAATTATTCTTGATGTTTTTGGATAATTGTAGTGACTTTACGATTTTCTGTGAAAATCTAATGTCGTTGCATGATGCGCATTATTAAGCAAAATTTGTTAAAATGATTACACCGTGATACATATATTTAAGAAAAAGGTGAAGGGTTTTCGTGTGTCTCGTTATTTATATGAATCAATCGAACTGAACTCATTTTGCGTTGTACGCAATGAATTATATTAGTTTTGATATGCGTTTTATAGCGGGTAAACTTTTGATTAAATAAGATTCTGTATTTTTCGATATTTCCAATTTTAAAAACTTAAAAGGCCTCCCATAGTTACCTTGCCGCACCACTCAGATCATCAACTTTAGTACGAACAAACGATTGCATCTACAAAGACAAAGACTATACCAATGAAAGCAAATTATCGTATTTTCAAAATAGTTATTACATAATATTGTCAACATTCGCATACATGTACAATACCAGCAATCACATCTCGTTTGCACTGCGTACTTAAATGAAGCAAACGTAATCCAAAGCATTCACTGTTTAAAACTACTCCGATGATTTTAGATTTGATAAGTGTAGAATAAAACAATATCATATGCTTTAATAAATATTTGTTGAGCATTATACGATTAAAAATTAGTCCACTTTTCAGATGGTTTAATTATGGTTATTACATGATATAACTATTTTATAAATGTGGATACAAAATATATAAGTTTCGTTTATATGAAATATTTTAATTATTTAACACAATTTAATATTCTGGATACACGTTTTGCATTAAATTTATATGCGATGCGATGAAAACCCCCGTTTTATTTTGTGTAGACTTTAGTTCATTAAAAATATTTGTATTAGATTTTAGCTGACATTCCTATATTTCATACTTAATCATGGAATCACATTTTCTTACGTTCTAGTGTGGCATCTACTAGCTGTGTATTATTTATAAAAACAGTAAGGATTACTCTTAAATTAACTGTTTTTAAAAATAAATTTAATTGGTTGTATTCAAGTTTGATACTTATTACATACAAGTATTTTTTGCATACTATTGTATTGATTATATGTATAATAGTAATTTGTTATAAATTATCAATTGTAAAACTCAAAGTTTAGTGGAATCAAAATCATATATTTAAAAAAATTAATTTAATCGTATATAACATCAGATATTTATGAATATACGTAAATGAAATGGTGTATACCGAATTCGATTCCGTAACAAATAATTTATCATAATAACACAGCTGTTTCACTTTATTTTTGAACTGTACAATTAATAATACCTGACGTTTGGTTATTTAAATATTTTAATAGTTAAATAAAATGTCAGTATGAAATTGTTAGTAACATAAGGAAAAATTTTATTATCAAAAAATTGTAAATAGATTCTATACTTTATCCTATCAGCAAAATGTTTACAGTAGTACACGACTTTATTGATATCGATAATAAATTACAGCGTAACAAACAGTTAATATTTTAACAGAAAAGTCCCGTCATGGGAAAAAATCATTGCTTATTGTTACTTATAATTGAACCATTTCTGATTACTTTTGGAATTTTGATAATGGAACATTGAAAAAGCTTATTTGTCGGCATAAGTGATTTCGAAATAGTCTTTTTGTCGAGAGATGTGAACGTTCAGACAATTTCAATAATTTAAAAGCTATATTTGATGCCACAAAACAAATATTAAGTATACATGTATATTTAATTTAACACGAATTTATTAAGTAATGGAAATTTGAACATTTTGTAATAGGATATGATTTACTGTTAGACTTTCTTTCCAAAAAAATCTATATCGATCACATCAATATTCCGATTCGAATAATTATATATTTAAAATTTAATTAATTTTTCAATAAAAAAATGTTTGTTCGTGTAATCTGAACTAAGCTTTATTGATATCATAATGTGTCTCAATTTTAATGAACAATATAGATTGTACAAAATGTAGTATTAAAATAAGAACGAAATTTTTAGCCGCATGTGACATTCCACCGCTTATAAGGTAATTGATGGGAGCAGGCGCGGTAATACAGCATGCTTTCTAATAAATTATTCAATTGTAATATAGTTTTAATTGTAATCCGCTAATCTACGGTAGGAAATCTTATTTAAGACATACATATACAAAATTGAATAAGAAAATAGAGCAGCATGTTACTCACGAGTCTATTAATATTAATTGTTTTATAATTATCATTTCAAAAGAAAATGGAAGACTAAATTATTATTTACTTTTATATGAAAGTACTTTCGTTTATATTCAGTATTATTTCATTGGTTGACAAATTTGGTCAACCAATGAATTATATTATATCTATAGATTCGTGCGTAAAAAGTCTGTCCGAACTGGGAATGTGCGCGGGCTTCCGCCAGTTCATACTGCCAATTTAATAATAGTTCAGAAATCAACGACCTCCCGTTATGCTTGGTAATATGAATGTGATTCGATGGTAACAGTTTAAGAAAACAAGCGTTCAAATCTTCCAGTGTATTTTTGAGGTATATTACTGAATGTGCGGTCAATATCGAATTTTCTTACGAATAGTACTAACATGTTATTGGAATCACGTTCGATACATGATTTGTTTATATAATATTTTGTGATTTATTTTCTCAAACTATGCATAAGCGATAGAGATAGTTTTAAGAGTTCGTACAAATAAATGATGAATTTTAATAATACTAGGTACGAAAGTAATCGTATGGTCAGAAATGAAAAAAACAGTGAACCTATGTGAAAGAGAAAACCTACTGCCTTATTTATTTTAACATGTACAAGCATAAATACACTTTATTGTCCTACATTACAGCATAATAAATTAAAATTTCTAATAAATTGTCAGTTCATTCGTAGTCAATGCTAGAACTGTATATTTTGGAAAAGATAGCTAGCGCTAGCGCATAAATAGTGAATACACAATAATTGAAAATTTGAAAAAAAAAAAAAAAAATTTGATTATTGCTATGATGGTCACAGTATTGCTTGTTAAAAACTGCAGACGGTTTATGAGTCAGCATCTATTAATTTTTAATAATTAATTGTTGCCGTTTAAAGTACCGTTTCATTACCCAACGTCTTTGTTCTCTACAAATAGTTTATATATATTTTACAGAATGCGAGGAATAAAGATGCTATACGGTATGCCGTATACAGAATGTTGATCTCTACAGAAATATAAGAAAAACAGTGCGGATTCATGCAACCCATGTTTCTTGGAACTTCATACGGATTGACTGCTTGGGATTGAAGAAAAGTTATATCTATGAAATTAATTTGAAAAATATTCTAGTACTGATAATAGTGTATACGTTGTGCACAAATCATATTATTATTAAATTACGAATGAAAAGAATAACGTGGCAATAATGACGCTTTTTCTTCGTATTTTTTTCGAAATATCGATCGCAATAAAATATGAGTCGAATAGTAGTAGTAGTAGTTGATAGTTGAATTTTGTGTGAAAAAATGTAATATCGTTGATCGACGATAGAGTTTATTTATTTGTAATTGAAATTTGTTTAATATGGAAGAAGAAGGGGGCAGAGTATACATTTCGAATCGTTTAAATGATCGCAGTGTTTTTTTTTCTTGTATCGCTGGTCCAACGCGACGACTCGTCGATGTCATGAAATTTCTCTGTGAACAAAACTAAAAAGCTTTTTATTTAAATTCCAGTGCAGGTTTCTTAAGAAAGAACCACGTAACTATCGTTATATCAATAAAATTCAGTTCGAGCTCTACGCGCGTATGCAATATCAATACTCGTGAATTGGCTATTTTCTCCGCGACTCGTCCACGAAACGATGAATACAAGGAGAATTTTCGTTTCGACGCTCTAGTCGCAAATGGCACGTGTAAAGTGAAATATTTTTTCCATAAATGTTTGCGATACATCGCAATATTATAACAACGGGTCATACGAAAGTAAAATAAGGAAAGATGAGCGTAGTGAAGGATTTCTCGTGTGTTGGCGGTCTCGAAAAGCATATACGAATCGTCAAAGAAATGGTTTTGTTCCCTCTCATGTATGGAGATATCTACGCGAAATTCAATCTTCGACCACCGCGAGGCCTACTGTTTTACGGACCGCCAGGTAGGTATTAAGGCAGTAAGGTCCATTGTCTGAAATAAAAAAAGGTTAAAATTTGCAATACGATGTCGAATACGCAGGCACAGGAAAAACTTTAGTGGCGAGCGCATTGGCAGTGGAGTGCAGCAATTCCGACAGAAAGGTCTCTTTCATCTCGCGCAAGGGCTCGGACTGCTTGAGCAAATGGGTCGGCGAAAGCGAGAAAAAGTTACAGAAAATTTTTCAAATGGTATGCCATTGAAGATAGCGTTATAGAGACAGCGTTATAGAGACAGCGTTATAGAGATAGCGTTATCCTTGTAACGCTATCGTGCGAGCGACCTCGCTCGTACCTATGACTGATTAATCAATAGGGAACATAGGCACAGCAGAGCAAACCATGCATCATTTTTTTCGACGAGGTTGACGGATTGGCACCCGTCAGATCGAGTCGTCAGGACTTCGTTCACGCCAGCGTCGTCTCCACTCTACTCGCTCTAATGGATGGGCTTGACAACAATTCCGAGATTATTGTTATTGGAGCCACCAACAGACTCGATGCCATTGATCCTGCCTTAAGGAGGCCCGGTCGATTCGATCGCGAACTCTACTTTCCTCTCCCCTGTTACGCTGCTAGAAAGGATATACTTACGGTAACGATCGAACCAATGCCAAAGCACCATTCAAATTATCTTTACTCTCCTCGCGAGATTACAATATCTTTTCTTCTCTTCAAAACTCTTCTCTCCTATACGTCTCTTTTCCACCAGATACACGTGAAAAGTTGGAAGCAGAAACCGTCACAGAAGTTTCTTGCATATTTAGCTTCAAAAACAGTGGGCTTCTGCGGCAGCGATCTTCAAGCCCTTTGTACCGAAGCTGTTATGTGCTGCGTTCGAAGGAATTATCCCCAAATATACACGACTAAGTCAAAGTATTACATCAATGAACGCTCATTGAAGGTAACATTTTCATTTGATATTACCGATCCCCAAATCGTCATCAGACGCAATTCGATCTTTACATTTGGTATTAATTGTAGGTTGAAAAAATAGACTTCATAAGTGCTCAACAGAACATAGTACCAGCATCTCATCGCATTTGCATAGCACCGGTGAAAACGTTAGCCTCTAACATACAACCACTACTTCAGGAAAGATTGAGCCACATTCTGTCAAGTTTGTATACTATCTGCCCTGTAGAAATGGTATCCTCTGGCGAAACGTAAGAGACATCATACTATTTTTCGATTAAAACAACAAATTAAAAAACATCCTGATAAACCAGAGTCAGTATTCGATGGAAATTAAATGGAGGTGTAGGTACACAACAAGCTTGTTGTGAGTACGTTAGAGTGGAAATTAATCTTTGCAAGTGGTTTTCGAAAATAAATTTTACACACGTTGGATTTGTATACGTATATTGGACGAAAGATGAGAAGCCGACAAGAAGCCAAAATAATAAAATAATAAATGCCAAGGGGTTGTTATTTGCTCCAGCACTCAAGATGTTCTGGCTTGTACTGCGTACCTTGTACCCGTTAGTCAGTCCGTCGTCGTTCTTATTTTTAATGTGCATTCCGTTGGGTGCGTTCGGTTCTGCTGCATATTTTCTTATTCATGTTTGCTGGAACAAAATGGACGCGCCCGTTTTTAGATAGAACCAGCCAATTCGAATTATTATGAAAAGCGCAAAAATTTTATAAAAACTGCAAAAGCAAAATCCGACTTGGATTGTAAAAACTTAATGTACATTATTATGTACACTAGGCATATTCTGAACTGTTTGATTATTCAGGACTTTTAATTAGCTTTAAATTAGCTGCTTATTCAAGACTTCGTTTGGATTGACGCATCGAACGGGGATCCTCCTTTTTTGATTTGTCACTATTTCTAGAGTACGACAAATGTGCAAAGCGCACTGTTGAACTTGCCATTCAATTTGTTAAGATCGAAAATACAAAAATCATTATGAGTCCGCAAATTTTGACGAATTTCACGGAGATTATGGAGATTGTAACAAAATTGACATAGGTTTTTAAAATTTGATCTGAATACAATAGAGGGCTATTAAGTACACATTTCCATTGATTTCTTATAATCCTTTAAATTTGAATTCGCAATAATAAGACATAAGATATTTGCTTTTCTTTTCTTCAGTCCTGATTCCCCGGTATAGTAGTTGTAGTAACTTTTCATCAAACAGTCGTTTCGTTCAAAGAAAAACTGCAATTACTTTCTGAGTTTCAATACACATCCAAATTATTAAATATTAAATACAAATTTAGATATTTTTTATTTCTTTACACGACTAGATTTTCGAAGTTTATTTTTGAGTAGGCTGGTTCTTGAAATCTTATATTGAGCTGGCTCGTTGTTGAATTGTTATTGTTGTTTTTTTTTTGTTTTTTTTTAATTGACGGCTCTCTCCACCAAGGTGTCGAAATCGTTTAAACAAAGTCATTGTATTTGTTCAGTCTCTTCTGTAATCTACGGGATGAAACAGTTTTTGTTTTTATGATTTTCTCCCTTCTAGCTGGACTTATTTTTATTAAAATAATTCTTGAAATGCATTTTTGCACTTAATGGATAGATGCGTGTATTCTTTCTACTTTGTACATAAGCAATGAATATCCGGTTTGAGTACCGAGCTCCATTTGAATCTCTTCTCTTCTCTTCTCTTTTTCAACGTGTATCATAGCGACAGAACCAAATAAATAAATATCTCTAGGTGATTGAGATGAGGTTTGGATCGAGTCCCAATCTTGAGGAGTATCAGCTAGACTTTTTGTCGTAGATCTATTCATTGAATAATATATGCACAGCTGGCACAGATGTTTATAGTGTTTCTACTCAATGTCTCTTTGATAGATACGCACCTAAGAATAGTATTTTTGCATTTTCTATCGTAGTTACATTTTTCCTTTCTATTAGGGCATTATTTTTATAGGTATAAACGAACACGCATTTCGGTAACCGTGCGTCACACGCAGATAAATAGTTATACCAGTACTGTTAAATATACTTATTCAGGTATTCCGCCTGCTACAATAATATGTTTGTCTCGTGAAATACTTTGCTCTTTCAACGGATTCCTGTTTCATGGGCCACACAAGTCTCAGTGTATGATTTCATCAATTCATTTGATCTCGAGCTTGACTTGAAATAAGGTTTTCTTAGTTTTTTGCTTGTAAGGGTAGGGTTAATAATAAGGTAAGGTGTTCATTGTCCATGTACAGATGATACGCGCAAGGTTTTTTTGCGAAATTTGTTGATTTCCAAGTACGAAGTGGATTTACTTTTATATTATATTTCTCAATTAGCTTGACGACAATCATAAATATACATTTAACTTTCTTCTCAACATTGAACTTCCAAACTTATATTCAGAAATCACAGAGCAACGCTTCATTCGACAAATTGTCCAAGAATTTTACTGTGCGGAATAGATGATTGTCATACTCGTCACTTGGGTCCGGCAATACTTCACACTTTAGAGCACTTACCATGCCATATTTTAGATGTGACAACTCTGTTTGAAGAGACTGGAAGAGGGGCTGAAGAATCCATTATACAAGTACCATTTTCAAAACCAAATCATTTTCATTTTAAGTATGAACTTTCGCGCAAATCATTTATTTGCCATTTTTCTTCTTAATATATACCGAATGCATTTAACTAAGATACATGCAGCTTACTTTTATGTGTAAGCAAGGTGTATGTAAAAAAGTATGTAAATACATATCTAATGCGATTTCTTACTCAACGTTATGAATAACTGATTAAATAAGTTCTTGCATAAAATATTACAAGGATTTGATGAACAAAGAATCGCTGTCTTCACTATAAATTATATGCATAATAATGTATAGTTTAAACATAGTAATTCTTACAGAAAGTTAAAGCGGCGAGGCATACACTACCATCTTTATTGTACGTGCCAGATGTTCTATCTTGGTGGGACTTGGTAGAAGAAGCTGCACGTGTAGTATTTACATCATTAATACGATGTCTAGATCATTCCGTTATGATTCTTATTCTGATGACAGCTAAATGTAATCGACAAGATTTGCCACCAGAGGTACAGTATTGTGCTTTTTCTTTTTTCTACATATAAACATATTAATCAAAATGTTCTCGATCAAACAATTTTCTCAAATCCTTTTTTTATTCTACAATTGATAATCTAATCGATATCACGTATTGTGTACTATAAATACAGTAAATTGTCTTCTTCGGCTGCATTCTTTCTTCAAACATTCTATCTAAACAATGCACTGTAAAAGCAAATTGTTTCACGTAAATTCATTAATTTCATTTTAACTGTAATGAGAATTCTTTAATTTATTTTAAATACACATATTAAACAATAATGAAGTATTAAATACAAGAAACGTATAATCGCTCTGTTTACAACAATCCACTTTTAGATTTTACAGTTGTTCGATGAGCATCAGGAAGAAATTCAACAAATAGATGCTCCGAATGTAAATGATCGGGAAAATTATTTCTACGATTTATTCGTAAGAATCAATATTAATTCGGAAAATTTATCAAATAAATCATCTAGCGGTAAGTATATTGTCAGTTAATATATCAATGAATAAATCCACAAAACAGAGAAAACAATACGGTACCTGCAGGTATGTCCATGGAAATCGAAAAATTATCCGCGACAGCACATTTAACGCACACCATTGTTCTTGCTCCTGGGTGTCTTCCGATTCAAACGAATCATTTGCTCGTTCATTTAAGCCTGACACTCGATTTTGATGTCCTAAAATACAAAAAAAATGCAAGAGTAAAGTTAACTCGTTAATTGGATGGATATAGCTAAAAACTACCTTAAAAGAGCTGTCATTTTGAACAAGTAGGCAAAATCCTACTTGCCCAATCTGAACATCTTTAATTTCTTAGTTATTTATAAGCATTTATAGCATTTATTGCTAAAGAAATGCAAACAAATTTAAGCAGGCCCTAACAGGATTGTCAGAAGACAAGATCCACTCCACCAAGTTTGGTTTAGTTCATTTGCTTATAACGTTTCGGCCAAGAAGTCTTTTTTAAATCTCTTCCATGACCACTTATAGTAGCTTGTTGAAAACTCATTCTCCGTAAGGTTCAAAATAAAGTTGTGGACTGATCGAGCTGGCACATAGCATAAATACTCTTTGATACATTCTTCACAGAGGTGAGACGCCTTTAAGTGTAAAAAAAAACTACATTTTTTTGTTGCCTATTTTCATAGCAAATTTCTCATCGAAATTGTACAGAAATTAAAACTTGAACTTTTGAAAATATTTTTTAAGCCTCATTGCATTCATTTGTAGCTTCTCGGGAAAAGATTTTTCACTCTAAGCACATTTAACGAGAAAACTTTCTTCTACGGAATATCTAAATTTTTAGAGAAAAATTATTTCAAATAGTTATAGTTATTTATCTGCATTCAAAATTAGTTTCATGGGCCCAAAATAACTCTTTTAGCTTAAAAAAATGAATTAAATCCAAAAATTATTACAAGACTTATATAGTATACTACTCGTATTCTCAGATCATGCTTAATATGTTCATTCAACAGTACTTATGGAAGAGCTAGACCATTCAAAATGAAGCTAAAACTATCATCTACTATTAGAAGAAGTGTAAATCATAACTACATTAATACAAATATTTTAAATTATGAATTTAGTCATTTGCATTTTAAAAGTATCTTGCCCCCTCAAAGCATGATCGTAGGAATTTTTCATAAAGTAATAATAAAGTCAGCTTTTGATTATAAACAATTTTTATATTCGTTAAAAAAAAACTTCTGTATTCATGATTTAAAGATTGCATTAAATTGTATACATGCCAATTTTGAGCTCATTCTGATGCTCAATTCAACTAATTCAAAATGCATTAGTAGAGCAATTATCTTACAGAGAGTAGACATTAAAGAGATTTAGACATTTTAATCAAATCTAAAATTAAGTCATTTTCAAAGAGAATACCTCTCATAGAAGAATACCTCTTCATTTAACATAAATCTTTTTAAAGTCTCCCCTCCCTCTCCAGAGGACAATTTTAAGTTTTTATAGAAATATTAGATACAATACGTATTTTCTTTAATTCGTGTGATTTTTAAAAGTAAATAACTTTCTATTTGTACATCCAATCTGGAGGATTTTTTTAAATCGAGATCTTTATTGAAATTTGAAAAAACTTTGTCCACAAATGTTGAAAATTTAATAAGACTTTTTTCGGAAGACGCCCAGGAACTAAAAAAATAGGCTCCAGTTGGTGTAATTGAGCGAATAATTTTTCAATTTCCAAGTGCCGAATTGCTTCGGGTATGATGCGGACATATTTGTACGAGAAATATATGAACAGTATATGTATCACTGATCATCTGACAGATTGGCCGGTAAAAAATGTTTTTTGAAAAATATCTTTTGTTTAGCAATGTATCTATACTTTCATGATTATTTTTTTTTCACGAACATTTTCTAAGTAACAGTATGTAAAAATTAGCATTTTTACCAATTTTGGCATTTTATGCCAGTGTTCAAAAATGCTAACTTTTGAGGGAAGCATTTCTCACTTAAGACACAAAAGAAACATTTCTTGTTAAATAAGTTAAACTTTACGAATAAAATACTTTCAAATCTGTAGATATACATCATAACAATCTCCTAAGTCATGAAGGTTTTGAAATTCAGTTTTGAGAAGATTCGATCAATGATATCAAGATTAAAAAATCGATGAAGATGCCTTGCACAAATTTATACCAACTTTGGCATACTGTAACTTAGAGAATCTTCATGAAAATAATCATAAAAAAAAAATCATGGAGGTAGATCCAGTGTTAAACAAAAAATTAAAAATATTTTAAAGAAGAAAACATTTTTAACCAGTCCATCGATTCTCAGACTTGCGTCAACTATTTTCTATAACCAGGCGACGTATTAGATACACAAGCTTCCAGAAAGCTAAAAATGGAAACCAGGATAAGAACGAAAATTGGAACAGCGATATCCGATAATACATGCAAATCCAGAACAGGTAATTGATATTTATTATACAGCAGTAGAAACTTGAACGTCATATTTTTTATTTTTCATGGTATTGGAACGAAAACGTAGAAAAGTTTGATAAATTTCTATTTGTTATTGAAAATGTTAACAGAGATAAGAACTTCCTTAGATTCTCGATTATTTTTAACAAAAATGTTGACTAGCAAGCAATTTGATTATAAATGACGTATTAACCATCAATGCATAGAAGACCCGTAATGTGCTCAAACATTTATATCTCAAAATTTTCTAAAATTATTACAATATATAGTATAGTACTCGTATTCTCAGATCATGTCTAAAATGCTCATTCCAGTACTGTTCATTGATAATCAAGAGTTTACAAAGTAAAGTTAATAAGTATAACTAAGTATTAAATAAGTAATAAAATAATATACGATTAATATGTATATTAATTTTAGTAGACAATGTAGACAATGTAATGGGCTCGGGAACTTAGATAATGAGACCTTCTCAAGATTCATAAAAATACACCATATTATATGCTCTAACGTATTCACATTCATATTCATTACGCAACATTATTATTTAAATGATATTTATCAATTTAACCTTTCGTCAATCCCTAACCTATCTACTTATTATTATTTTTACTTGAATGAGTGTTTTGGATATGATTCGAGTTTTCCAGTACTGCGTTTCTGATTTGAAATAAGAATTTTAATAACTTGAAGCTTTCATTGCTTATTTTTTTAAATTTTCGCAAATAATTTTATCCTGACAAAAGATATATTTCTGAATATTTTCGTATGCATAGTTTGATTGGTAGTTTCATTTTTGAAGAATCGAAAGTTCAACTTCATTTTCCTCGAAATTGATTATCTATTTATTAATCAAAGTCCCTATCCATAATAAGGTCTGGAAGGGACCGATAGATAGATTGAGCTCAAATTTGGTAGCAACAATCTTTGATACACTCCTCTCAGTATGAATATAAGAATTTTAAATTGAATGATCTGAAATATTTAGACATTCTAAAATTTGTTAACTTTTTGTGCAATTGGTTGGAAAAGGAGTTTTTAAATTTTAATAATGTTTCTGTGCATTAAATCGTAATAATAGAGTTTGTAAATCCCCCTACATTCGTATGGAAAGGACTACATCAAAGAGTACTTTAACTCGCAAGTTTGAGCTGAATCATCCATCGGTTGACTTTGAATTCTACGGTGAGTGAATTTTCTACTCCCTTCTGTAAGTAAGAGCTAGACCTTTCCAATTAAAGGTAAAAACTCTCTTCTATTATTAGAATAAGTGAAAATTCTACAACTACATTGTTATAGATATTAAAAATGTTGAACAGTTGTAGAAAGATAAAAACTGCTTTAGATAATTATAGAAAAATGCTCGTGTAACAGTGCATTGAAATAATATATGTATGTGTGTGCGCGCGCGCGCGCGCGCGTGTGTGTATTATTCGAACAATGAATAAGCGTGCGCAAATAATGCATTTGACTTTCGTGCAGCTACGGTAGCAGTAGCAGCGACTGGTACGGTCACGGCAACGGTCGGAAGTAAACGCGAGCGTGGAGGCGGGGAGGGACCCTCGCTAAAGCGCCAACGACTAAACGTTCCAGCCAGATCAAACGTTTCGAAGGCATCCCGAAGCATCGAGCGCATAAGCGAAACGCAGATGCAGGATTTATTACGAAGGTTGATCCGACTGACGGAGAATTGGCCCTGTCGGCAGCTCGAAGCTCTGCGTGCTTCTCTCGAATGGACCGTAGAAAAGCACGAGTTCGATATCTACAAACCGCTTAGTGACTGCATCGCTCACTTTGAGACTCACGGATTCCGTCCTGACTACCATCAAACAGATTGCGCCAAGCTTAATTCCGCATAACTTTTTAATAACTTCCTCTCTATATTCTCAGCTATATTCTCTTTAGACTGCTAAAATTCACCGATATTTCTGTTATACTTTACAGGTACAAATACACAGGTAGAGACAGCTGCTTTTGTTTAAGCCTACCTTTAAATAACCTACGCAGGAACTTTTATGTAGAGGATCACAATGAAGTTGACACTTTTGAAACTATGGTCGTGAAAAGAAATCTCTGTGACATAGTCAACTCATTCTGTACTGGAAGTTCTTGCTTCTTTATATCTTTGTTTTATTAGACAGTCTTCTGTCGTAGCTTGTATAAAACTATGTAATTTTAATATTATTCCGTAATTGATCCAGCCACATTTCTTCATTTACAGTATTGCTCAAATATTTCTGTTACATACATCATTCGTATAAGTTTAAATAAATTAAGAGACAACTTTATAAATCTAGCAAAATGTCATCTAGCAAATTATTCTCTTTATCGCCAAGTACTCAAAAGCTTTTTAAACCAAGCTTTTTAAACCAAGCTTTTTAATAGATGAAGCTAAAGCTTGAAAGAAAGACTCTCTTTCTCTCACTTTTATTATATTACGATAGTGAAGCTAAGCCCTCGTTCATTATTGATCATTCTAATGCGGACAAAGACATGCCCTCGAAATAAATTCCAACCTTTCTCCTATATCATACACACCACGAGTACTAGTAGATAATTGTGTTCATTGCAGATGCTTTCGAAACGTTCATAAGATCGATTGCAGAATGAACTGGTTCTAAATCGTGTAGTGGCTATAATATTCAAAACATCAAATCATATTATTAAAAATTCACGACGCTAGTTTTTCACGAACCGATACTTGTTCAAGTGCATTGCCAATATTCCAACTGATAGCGTATATTATTTTCACATTGCATCAGTTTCAAAAAAAAACTTTCAGTCGAATAGTATGTACAGTAACCGACACAAACATACTTTTAATAAATAATCTTCCTATACTTCAAAGCATCTACATAAGGTTATAAAGTAAATGTATCTTATTAAATTGTATATAAAATATTTGTATAAATATATAAATATTTATTTACACTAGTATTATGCATATTCTAATAATTATTATACAGTGTAAATTCCGATCTGTTCTAGCTTATCGAATGAAATAATAATTTCGAATATTTTCGAAGAAGATAAAAAGACCGAGAGAAAAGTTATGGCTAAACTAAAAGTCTATCTAGCTACTTTTTATATACTAAGAGTACATACTTGTTTTTGGCATAACGCATGCTCGTGTTAGCAACTGACCCAATAACCTAGTTTTGACATTTTACGAAAAAGAAATTTAGGGATCAATGTTAAAATTTACCAAATCGACCCTCCGGATGAAGATGAGATTAAATTTATAAAAAAAAGGCCGTCTACGATTTAATTATTATCATTGTTTATGTAGTTAGCAAACGCATTCGTGAGAATAATTGTCTACTCAATACTTGTAAATAGAGTACTATAAAGTATAATTTGTTTTTTAGAAAGCAAGTATAAAAAATGCTTCTTTTATTTTGTATAGTTTAAATTTTAGTGCTTTTATTTATTTTTGAAGTACATTTTTAAAAATATATAAGAATTATATTGTTTTAATAATTAACAATACAACTATATGTGCTTTTTTTTATTTTAATTCTTAAATGTGACAACTGTAAACCATTTTTAATTTTCCATTTTGTAATAAAAAATAATCCGCTCTATAAAATGTATATACTGTTTCTTTCCGTCAATTTGACGTATCAGTTATAGTATACCCGACGTGTAAAATATTTACCAGTTAATTGTATAGTTTAATTAAATATTATATCAATTTTTATTGTAACGTTTCGTTAGACTTTTACTAAAAATTAAACTCTTGCTTAATGATAATTTTACATGTTTAAAAAATGAACTTGAAGTTTTAGACACAGCACTCGATGTATGTATATATATATATATATATATATATAGCTGTATAGCAGCATCATCAGTATTGTTTTATATCGATGTTATCACTAATACTTGATTCGTCACATGAATAGTATAAAAGTATGTGAAGTTCGGATGGTCGGAATGTACGAGATTAATTGCGTGACTGCTGTCGCTTTTGCTTCTACTTAGGCCATCCCTTTATAGAACATAATACGTGTAATAAAAATAAATGTCCTTAAAAATTAATCAGTCTTAACGATAATGTGAATAGACTGTGTTTAATCGAAGGCTTTGTAGTTTTCTGAGCATCCTTGCTGTAAATCCATTTGTCTGGCATTGATCTTTATCGTGGTAGATTATTATATATTCAAAACATATATAATTATCTAACAATCTTATGTAAATGTATTTGTCTCTTCAACGCAGAAGACATAACTATTTTCTAGGCCTCTTAAATTTTGTTTACGTATGCTTTCTTCGAGAATCACGCAATCGTCTTCTACATCAGAACATTCATCGCTAATCGTTATAACTTCACACTCTTTTATAGTTGCATCGCATAAATATAAATCTTGCGTTCTTGATTTTCTTAAAACTTCTTGAATATCATCATCCACATCATTTGAATCGATGAAATTAGAATTATCTATCGGAACTACAGCATCGTCTTCGCTGTACCTTACTTCCCTAAATTCATCTTTAGAAAAAAAATCTGAAGCTTCATTGACGCAATAAGCTTTTTGCTGTAGTTCAAGTTCGACGAGAGCAGTCGCCATTTTTCTTAATCGGGCCTCATTACTATTCGATTGATCAGTACCAGATAATGTTTTATCGAATTTTCTATTGGGTTCCGCAACTGGATTCTCGAGCGAATTATGAAAATTGCTTCTCGGTACATCGTTGCAGTTTTCACAGTTATCATCGTGATCAACTCCAACAGATGTATCTGCTGTGTTACAAATTTTAGTTAAATATTTCTTTTTGCAATATACTTCAGAAATGATCTCTTCGCCGATTTTCAACGTAACTTTTGTAAAAATATCTTTACTTCTTCTTCTTAGGCCGTGTCTTCTGTTGAGCTTATTGTTAAAATTATCATCATTATTGTTGTTGTTGTTGTTGTTGTTGTTGTTGTTATGTTTTTCCGGAGAATTTTCTCTCGTAATGTCTCTTTTACCCAAGTCTTGTATATTGGCATCACCACTAGCATAATTGTTACAAGTCAAAATGGTCAAGCGGCTATGCAAATTTTTATGGTGTTTCACATCTGCTTGGTTGTTTAATGTTTGTCCGCAAAAATCGCATTTTACAAGACTTATAACCACTGAACATGGTTTCAAAGGCAGACTGTTTCTAGATAGGACAATCTCCCACTGGTCGAATTTTGCACACGATTCTCTTGATTTTGATGTATAATGCAAATTTAATGATTTCATAAAATCTAATTTGGTATTGACTGTAGAGATATCCAACTTTGTTGCAAGTTTATTAAATATTCTTGGGGAGTGTCTATTTTTCTCCAATAAAAAACAACCATTGTTGAATGGGAAATCGGTCTCCATGTTGGGATAGCCTTGTTCATCGATTAATCTGAAAAAAAACGCTCACTTTTAAATAGAACTATATACATAATTATAATAAATTAAAGGGATTTATTAGTAAGCGATCAATAATGTTTTCAAACGTATTAAATCGCATTATTATTTTTTATTATTCTGATTTTGTAAATTGAAAATTTTTTAGAGCAGTGTGACATTCCAAAAAGTACAGCATATAGACACCCCGGACGAAGTAATCTTCGTCGCGCTAATGCATCGTATACGATACTAAACAACAATGTAACAATTCGTGAACACAGACGAAAACTAGCATAACTCGCAGAGTGCGGATTAACAGTAGAATTGTTTATATTGACAATATAATTATAAAATTATAAAATGATAATTATAATAATCATGAACGCGAGCAAGCTAAAACTATGTGTATAAAGTATGTGTATTTATATTTTTGTCAACAAATATATATACACAAAAACTAAAGGATAGAGAAAGCATTACATTCAAAAATTTCCAGAAAAAGATTGAAAAAATCAGATAATAATAAATATTTTTCCCTGAGAATCAATTGCGAGATTCATTAATTTGCATTTCTGCGTTTGCATCGTTGTATTAGTATGCCTGATTATCTACATAATAATGAACTAGATTTCAAGTCGGATAACTAACAAGATATTTAAAATTATTTTATTATTTTTATTACGAGAGTATATTTTATTTCACTTATCAACTATTATTCATTTATCTTATAATTGCTTTTTGAATTCACCGCCCGACTCATCTTACATGGATCAATCTGCGCGTTCTTAGACTGTTTACTAAACGAAAAGCTGGCTTTCAGACGTAGCGCAATTCTTAAATAAAAAAAAGAATAATACTAATAGAAGGAAAGAAAGTATAAGGTAATAGAAAGAAGTGCGAGTTGACAGCAGTCAAGAAAATACTCAAGCCAAGTCGTACAAAGAGTTATATCTCGACGTATCGTATCCCCGTTGGTGAAACGTTTGGTTGGTGAGACTATACTTAAATAGGTATGTACTGTGTGATGTAATACTAAGAAGTCGGCAGTTGGCAACGCAACAGAAGTCTTCTTCTTCCTTCGAGTGACGAATAACGAATGCCTGTTTTGGCTCTTACTAAGAAATATAGCATAACCGGACGGACGTGCACACAAGCTGACGCATCGACGCGTGCTCGATCACGGTATAGCTTGTATTGCTCTAACTCAACGGCTTCAACTTATTCCCCTACTACTTATACCGATATACTTTACTTGCACACTATCACACCGATTCTTTTCTACTCTGCCCTCCCTCACTCTCGGAAGCACATGCTCGGATGCACAACATTGTGGCACATGCCCTACATCTCCTAACGCAACCAACCCTTCGTCCACAGTTCTTCATTCCTATATCCTATTCCTATACCATGTGTCCCCGATGAAATTCTGGTTTACTATCTAACCAATACGGCCAGATAATGGACCAATATTTTGATAATGGAAAATGGTTGTGAAAAATATTGCCAATTAAATTTATCGAAAATTACCTATAAGGAAACACTCAGACCTCATGTCGGCATAAACCAAATTCTTATTGGTAAGAATTATATTGTTTACACATTTTTATTAAATCAGTCAATTTTATAAAATATAAAAAAGTTTACAGACTTGAAAACTGGTTAATACGAATTACTGCTATGGCGGGTGACTATTGCAAAGCAGTAGTTCTACAACTTGTGTTTAGATACTACCTCAGTCTACTAGAGTTTACAGGAATTCCCCAGTAGAATAAAATGTACAATATCATTAACAGAGTACGCAACAATTTTTCATTCAAGTCAATGCTGTATTCCGAATATTTAGGCCTTTGTCTGTTTGACTCAACATCTTCTACATCGCAACACCGTTGTTTTCCAAGAGAGCTAAGTAAATTCTATATTCGCCCCCAGTACTTGGTGCACAGCAGCAAACTTTAGGTATTTTGGAACGTATCGTAACTAATGGGATTCAGCGCGCCGAATAACTTACAGAGGATGATGCATTAGAATTAGGGTATTTGTTTCCAAGCGCGTGCAGATTTAAGGGTCTCTTTTGATAATATTGTGAATTTAAAATATCGATGAAAAGATTATTCGGTAAAAAAAATTCATTCATTGGTGAATAAATATTTAATAATTTTACAAAATTTTCTCGAATTTAAAAATATACTTAGAGCTTTAAAGTATTAAACTCGAAGTGTTAAAGTTCAATGGAAAAACATTCTTTTCTGGTACTAGCTTTTGCCATCTAACGTTAAATATTGATAGCTCGAGAGTTTGAAATTGAAAAAAGTTTCCTTCGTGACCGAGCATCGATACAATATAAATGTATATGACGTTTATTGTTCAAAGTAGAGACAATTGGTAGGGAAATTGACTTGATTATAAATAATACAAATTTATAATATATAAAAAAAAACATATAAATTACATATAAATTAGTAAAAACCTATTTGATCTTGGTTGCAGGTTGATACGATCGCTATCACTTACGTGTATCCTCAGTAATTTTATATTTCTTTCCCCTATGAATCTTGAATAGGTGGGGGCATAAAAAATATTTTCTTTTTCAATATAATAATAATAATGAGCATAAAATGAGGTTCTCGTTTTTCATGACTTTTGTTAAAATAGAGAAAGGATTTATCTACTTTTCAGTTTTTGGATCAATACTCTTCTAAGCTGAAAGCCGGTGTAATATAACACGCTTGCGGCAGTCGCCGCTTCGCCGGGTCTACGAGCGAAAGACAGAAAGTTCCACGACTGCGCGAAATGTGCCACCTCTTATCCTGAGTAAGCAGTCTTTTCAGCTCATCTCTTCTTTCTCAAATACCTGACGTATCATTCGTTTATAGTAAGTAAGTACTTCTCTCGTTTGGAATTTTTCGATATTATGTGTCGAAATGAAATTAGGGAACGTTCAAATTATTTACTATCATGTGTGTGTGTGTGTGTGTGTGTGCGTGCGTGCGTGCGTGCGTGCGTGCGTGCGTGCGTGCGTGCGTGTGTATTGTATGCGCCGTCTTAAATTGGAAAAGTAATTTAATATTTCGAATATGCCGGTAATACATAAATGTCGTTACACGAATTTGTATGATATTGGGGATAAATTACCTTAAAAGTGCTGAAACTTGTGCGAAAACGAGTTGCTTAAGCCACCGGTAGTTTGAGCTTTCGATAATTTCCCTTCAATTGTTAAATATTATATATATATAGTATTATGCACAATATAGCGTGGTTACAGCAGCTATACTATCTAGAATGGGAACTATTGGAGTGGGAGCCAGGGGTTCCGTTCCGGGGGCTCCGCTCCGGTGGCTCTGGGTGTTCTGGTCCCTCAGCCTCTGGCGCCTTCTGTCGGTAGGAGAATGAGTCAAGCGACTCGCTGGACTGCCCCGACTGCCCGAGCGCCCGAGCCCGTCTTGCCGCCTGCCGCCTGCCGCCTACCGCCTGCCGCCTGCCGCCTACCGCTTGCCGCCTACCGCTGGTGCCGTTCTGTAGTGCGTACAGGCATACTTTGCAGTTGTAGGTTGTGCTTGTGGGCTTTGCTGGGTTCAAACAGCAGTGCGTACTACAGTCGTTGTCGTTCTCATATGCGGTGCTTCAGCCCAAAGTAGTACCGACGACTGAGTAAGCAGTGACATCAGAGATGGTTGTGGCGGTGCTAGAAAATCTAATGTGTGACGTGCGCGACGTTCGTCCCCTAGCCAAGCTTTGTTTACTCTGATTGCAGTGCGTGCGCGACGCTGTGGCCAGTGTGGCCCTGCAGCCGTAAGCCGCGAGCCACGAGCCACGAATCCACTCAACTGAGACAGCTTAGCAGTGTCAAGGAAGCGTCTCAACGTCGGCTACGTCGTTATTCTTCTCCTCCTCGTTCTTCTTGAGACCAAGTAAGCGAGCCAGACTCAAATTCAAGTCTACCTCTATACGCATTTCCTATCTTTAGATTCATGTAATAAGCACATACACATGCAGTAGTACAGTACACGTCTCGCTTGACAGCTCGCTGTTCGATACGCGCGCTCACCTAACACCATAATACATTCTTTGCGCGAAGTGGCGAAGTCACACGCCCTGTATATTCCGGCGCGAAATATGAAAATCCACTCGCGAGTCGCGCACGTACAAGAATACACATATTTCGGCTCTCGTACCTATATCAACAAATAATTACTACTATACGTATACAAGTTGCAGTACCATATTACCATTACATTTAAATATATACTTACTGTTCTCAAACTCTTCTCTAATTACTGCAAATAAGTATGTATTTTAATTAGTTATACACAATAAAGCATCAAATTGACGAATCCTGTCACCTGTTGCTGCTGCTGCTGCTGCTGCTGCTGCTGCTGCTCTATAGTTCTAGTTTTTTTAATAGTAAATGAATGCAGGGACACATAGGAAAAAAGGAAAAAATACGAGGGAGTGTCAGTTTACAGCGAGGCGCGTAATAGAATTTAGCTATATATAAAAGTAGTTCATATTTCACATCTATCGCGCGTACAAATCCAGTCCTTGATGCATGAAGCATGTAGATTGCGTTCTCAATAAGTCCTACCTATGTGCAAAAAAAAAATCATTTCCATGCACTGCTTTTAAACTATTTTATGTACATTAAAACCCGAGGAAGTCGAGTTTTTATTACTGTTCCCAACTTATACTATTGACATTTTCTATTATGCAATATATCAATTTGTAAAATAATATTTCGAGATAATTAAATAACGTATATTATTGATTTCTATCGTAGGAGACGTGTGAGCAGTAATAGAATAAGTACTTACATAATTATTGAAATACTATGCAAAGTACGAGAGACAAAATCATGTGACTTAGTGATGGAATTGCTGAAATTCAGAGTTTCTTGTGACAGTGTTTCTTATGAAAGCGTTTCTATAACACCAGTAACAATAATAAAGTCTCAGAGTCCCTCGAAGTTTCGGAAATCGCGCAAAAAATCTCAAGACTTGATTTGACCTATTTGAAATGCTTTTTTCCTGACTCAAGAGAAAAATTAATATCGACTCCTGCATAACGGTAGGACTTAATTGGGCTCGTATCACACTAGCGCATGTCGTCCATCCAACTCAAATGTTCAGCTGATTAGTTCCGTGTTCCTTTGTTCCAGTGTTGTCTACGACTAACACTTTCAGAGTTGACTATAGGCGGTGCTCGTGATGCTGCTTGCCTGGTACTACCCCCACTTGCCCCACTTATTGTATTGATTCAACTCCCTGTGTATCCTCGGTGCGTTTCCCTCGACCGCATACCTTTCTACTTACTAAGAAGACACATTGATACCGATAAAATATTGATAAATTTTCACCTTTTTATACACAGTAGCTGCTTTTCGTCAGAAAAGTGTCCTCCGATGTCTAAACTTAAAATAGCTCACTTGGTTTGACCCTGAAAATGTTCTAAATTAATAAACAATAGGTTGCTTCTATTTGTGGCCATGAGAGTGGTTTTTTTCATAAACAATGTAGCATTACATATAAATATACTTTCAAATAGAAAATATATTCAATTAAAGTAAAATTATAGAGATTGAATTAAAGGCTTATTTTTTTCTCAAGTCCATGTTAGGTCTCATGTTTAATCCTCGTTCACTCTCTATCGTGTGTCCACGGTGAAACACTCGATACAGCTTATGAAAAAATCGGAGATTTTTTCTTAAATTTTATAACTCACATTGAGGGTCGAGACCTAAAGAAGCAATCAAATCCCTTACCAATATAAAAAATATCTTACGAATATAGTATTAGAATTATTTCAAAATAGATATTTAATAGCTGTGTTAAAATCTACGAAAAATATTGATTACAGCAAAATTTGAACGAGAAAAATCGGATAAAATTAACTTATATTTATTGAAGATTCGAAGAATTTTATGGTGGATTTTACATGCGTTCGGAGACGCAAATATGGTTCGATATCTACCATTCAAATTTTGATTTGATCGGTAAATTGTACTAAATATGGAAATTATTGCAAAATATGAATAATTAAAAAGGTTGTAATGCTGACAATTGTTGAAGTAAGCTTACTTTTATGACGGGTGACAGTAATAAGGTAGTCAGACTTTGTCTAAGGGGTGTATAAAAAAATTTGACCGTACTAGAGTCCTAGAGTGGAACAATTTTATAATGAACAATTTAAAACAAATAGATAATATAAATTGTAGATCAATATTTGTCCTTAAAAAACAGTAATATTAACAGAATTTAAATGGTAAAAAGCGGACCATATGTATCTTACCATATGTACCTAAATCATGGAAAAACTATAACATAATTATCAGTATGTTAAAAAATTTTAGGTAAAGTTGATCCGATTTTTCTCATTCAAACTTTGTTATAATCGGTATTTTCCATGGATACTAACGGTATAATCAAATATAAATTTTGCCATAGTTTTAATGATATTTTAAGAATGTTAATTGTTTTTTGCCAGCAGGGGGTCTAAATATTGTCTTTGGTCCTGACCCTCATTACGAGTTGTAAAATTTGAGTAAACGCCTAGAATTTTTGATCAGTGACGATTCATGGGTAAAATGTTTTCCACATACACGAGTCGTATCGAGTGTTTCACCGCGGACACACGATATATTTTCTTCTTTTTTTCGTAATTGATAGTAAAAATGCTTCCGATATAGAACAGTAGGAAACCGTTTATTACTGAAAGGAATATTAAGAATGCATTTCGTATGTGTATAAGTTTATTGTTAGCAGGGTCCCTTCTTCTTCCTTATATTATATCTTTTATAATAATAATATGAAAATACTTTAATATAAGTTCTAAACTTTATGTCGTTAATCTGTTGAGTACTTGCATCTTTGTAAGAAATCTTATTCTTATATTTTGATGAAAACAAATAAATTTATTTATTTGAATTTAGGAAAAATAAATGTATTTTGCTGTTACTATATTTTAGTACGCACAAATATACTGCTAATTATTGATTATTCATTAGTGAACGGTTGGATACTAAAAAACGGCACTAAAATTACTGAAAATTCTATAGAACTAAAATAATACTTCTAGTCGAATATATACTTTAAAATTGCGTGAAGATTTTTTTCGTGAAATAAAAAATCCAAATTTTTCTTAGTATTAAGAAAAAGCGAAGTTCTTGAATTTTTTGGTCTCGTTCTGCGCAGGATGTAATCTTCTTGAAGAGTAATTCTAATACTTCAATAGCCAATAAGAGACACGTCGAGATTTCGTAAAGAAATGAGCCAATGAAGCTTTAATTATTTGTTCAACAGTGAGAATGGCTGAGGACGGAACGGCTGGCATTGGCGGTGGTAGTTCGACTGGCAGCTGTAGCGGAAGCAGCGTTACTGGTGGAGGTGGTAACGGCGAAGCAACTCGACTACAATTACTTCAGGAAATGCGCCAACAGAATTTTGACAGTATTCGATTTGCCTCTTATCGTACAGCTTGCAAATTGCGGTTTATCCAGAAGAAAGTCAATCGTAGGATTTATTTCTCATTATTATTCGTATTGAATATAAATTCGGAATTGAATATAAATTCGGTGTAATTCTACGTTATACCATTAGATAAAATGTCCCTTTTGTTTAAAAATTGATCTCGACATTTTGAAACGAAAGGGACGTTTTTTAGTCATTATGTTTGTTATTATGAACGATGTGAATGCGTATAGTAAGAGAAATGTTATAAGTTTACGATTTTTGCCCTGATCAACAGTTCACAATGTGGACATCTGGAACGTAATCGAGGCGTTTCGGGAGAACAGCTTAAACACTTTAGAACCATCGAGTACTCTAAGTGTCTCAAGGCTGGAGACTCTTTTGTCTTCTCTGTTTCACGCGCTCAATAAAAGAGTGCCCGTATCGCAACAAGCTAAGGTTGATGCCACAACTGCTTTGCTAATGAATTGGCTTTTAGCTGCCTATACAAGCGGGTAAGTGTGATGCGATAAACTCTTCGATTTATGATCGATTTATTATAACCGATTTTGTAACCTTTATTTTGAACAGAGAAAACAACAAAATATCAGTCTTCTCTGTCAAAGTTGCTTTAGCCACTCTCTGCGCGGGAAAGCTTATGGATAAATTTCGTTGTGAGTTATAAAAATTGTATCGCTTTTATGATTTTTTAGCTTCATCATAAATTGTTGGACTTCTTATGAATGGCAAGCTAATTTTTCTCTTTTCAGACATCTTTTCTCAAATCACGGATGGCAACGGTCATATGATTCACTGGAGATTTGCCGATTATTTGAAGGAGGTCTTGGCACTGCCAGCTGCAGTCTACGAATCCCCTTCGTTTGGCTATTCCGATGGTTTAGCCAATTCGATATTTCCACCTGTAAGTGCTTTTTCTTTTCTTCGTATAATTAATTTATTGATAATATAGGTAGTAATGTAGGTGTAAGCCTATTCAAACCGTTCATATTTGCTAGTTCATTTTTATTTTTGAGACTTATAATAAGTCAACACATAAGTCAACATTTAAGTCACAAGTTAACATTAGTGGTTATACCCACTTGCCTGCGTGTATACATACAGATTTGCAGTTAATATTAGCTAATCGCACTTTACGATAATGATCATATGCGTGCGTAAAGTCAAGAAAATATATAATTAAAATATTTGTATGGATCGTAGTGCTAATCGTATAATGCTAATGCTCGGCTCTTAGCATATACAATAGACTTATAATCATTGTATCGCTCGAAAAGTATTTATATTTCACGCTTACTTTGCAGAATGCTAAAATTACGGTTAACGACTTTTTGGATACGCTATTGTCGGAGCCAGGACCTCATTGTCTCATCTGGCTGCCACTCTATCACAGGATGGCTGCTGTTGAATCCGGTAAGTTTTTTTGTTCCAAATGCAAATTTATTAATTTATTATTATTATTATTATTATTATTATAATGAACAATATGTAAGAACTGCTCGTTCATACATGAGACTAACGGCATTTACATTTCAGTTACTCATCCTATAATGTGTGACGCTTGTCACAGAGAGAACTTTGCTGGATTTAGGTATCGTTGCCAAAAGTGTCATTCATATCAACTATGTCAAGATTGTTTCTGGAGAGGAAGAGTTTCTGGCGCTCACAATAACGACCACGAGACCAGAGAATACAGTAGTTTTGTGAGTTTGAATTCATATGCATCGTCATCGAGTGTATATTTTCTGATATAATTTGATATATTTTTATTGTGGCGAACATTGTTATTCAACAGAAATCACCGAGTAAGCAGATAGGCCATTCCCTTAGGAAGAGCTTCAGATGTGTTCCGGACAAGGGTAGAAATAGCCTACCAAGGTTTCCGGAACAGCCCGAGAAAACTTTGGATCTTTCTCACATTGTGTAAGTTTTTAGCGAACACATATCTTTTTAATGAAAATTTCATTAATTGAATCGAATGAGATCGTAAATTTCTGCACAATCCGCAGACCGCCATCTCCAATACCATCGCATAATGGATTTCCAGATCCAGGATTTATGGGCCCATTTGATTCTGGCTCTTTAGATAGTCGCTCAACTTTAAGAAGGTAACACATACGACAGAATCTCATTTAATTGCTAACTCATTTACCATTACTGCATGGATTTCATGCATTTCATGTATTTCATGTATTTCATGTATCTGCGTAGTATGGACAATTCCAGAGTTGACGACGAGCATAAACTTATTGCAATTTACGCTCAACGATTGTCCCAGGAAGCGAGAACCGTCGTAAGTATTCTAGATTCATGCATTGATAGTAAGCGCTATCAACTATCCCGTCATAGCTTTCTGCAATTAAGCCACTCAATTTGACTTAATTACTTTTGTAGTCTCGCGGCTCATCGAGACTACTGCAAGTCGACCAAACGGTAAGTTAGTCATACCAAAGTATCGTCGTATCTACCAATTATGTACTATTCATAAGTGATCGTTCGTAAATCAAGCTCGTTCCCTTTTATTCTGTTTTAAGCAGAGCAGAGCACCATCGGACGCTAATTTGGCATCGTTTGACGCATCGAGGGCTCAGCGAGAACTCATATCACAGCTCGAAGCCAAAAATAAAGAAATAATGCGAGAGATTACAAGGTTAAGGTATAACTGTGTCGTTTAACATCCTTAATTCAAGCCTATACCCCTTCGTTATCCTCTCAAACCATCCTAGAATCACGCATGTTCAAAAAGTTTTTTCGTTTTGCTTATTCTACTCTTGGTTGCTCGTATATAGTTGTTTAAATATAATTAAATAGTAAGGGCTGTTCAGCTCTTCCACACAGCTCGCATCACAACAACACTCGCACACTCGTATGGATCAATTAAAAAATTACATCATTCTAATGTATGCATCGTCTAATACATACACATGATATATACACCTTCAAGTTCTGTGAATTGACGTTCTTTAACGGAATATTATTCTATGTATCTTTGGAAAGAGACATATCTTAATCTCATTAAATTAATTAAAACTATTATTAATTCATTTCAATATACTGTACAGGCATTATTCATATACATACATGTACTGTTTTATATGGTTTCCATAAGATTCAATTCATTACAATTTAATATGTTGAAAATTAGGCGACAACAAGAAATTGAGGCTGCAGGTTTAGAAAATCCGGCTCTTATGTCGGAATTGCGAGCGTTGCGGCAACGAAAAGATGAACTAGAAAGTCATCTGGCAACGTTACAAGATTCCAGACGTCAGCTCATGGTACAACTTGAGGGACTGATGAAAATGTTGAAGGTTCGATTTTTAATAATGATTTAATAAGATTTTAAATTAAACATATTTTAAATAGTACAGAGTTCAGCAATACTTTCTCACTGAATGAATAATTATTCTACATTGCAAACCACGACAAATAAAATCGGAGAAGGTCGAACGATATAATTCGTGCAAATAGTGCAAAATTGCAGAAATACTAAAAACGCTAGTAACGTTCCCATATTTATATATACTGAATTCTTCAAAAATACACTCTGCTGAGACAGATTGAAACAAACATTAAGCATAAATAATCATACACATTATTAAACCACATATATCTAAAATAGAAAATTGATTTCAAAGTAGTTTAGTAGAATGTTTAAATTTAATCTTTACTCGTAGATCCATCAAGCATCGCCTCGCTCAACACCGAATAGCTCTCCGCGAAGTACGAAATCACCTCCGTTGCCTCCAGGCACTGTTCCCAGCAGCAGATCTGCTCCGCCAACACCCGGAGGTCCACTTAGTACAATGCCGACAAATCACCAGCAACAGCAGCAGCAGCAGCAACAACAACAACAACAACAACAACAGCATCAACAACAGCATCAACAACAGCAACAACAACAACATCAGCAGCAGCAAATGTCACGAAGCTACCAGAGTCCAGTACCACCGAACTCTGCTACCACAAATACGGTACAGACGACTAATGTGGCTGCCATTCACAATAATCCCGTGCCCGACAATCTTTCCTGTGTGGGCGGTGACGTTAGGTAGGTGTCTTCTGCGGCATGTGATTTCGCTACATTTTTTATTTTCTCGCTATTCACCTTGAAATGTCGGCAATATTCTATTTAGTCAATTACTGTATACCGATTAAAACACATGTTACATACTATGTGAAAATTTGCCAATTCTGTGAGATCTCATTGCTGACTTGTTCTTTGTAAATAGTGCTTATACAGTTTTGTTTTGATATTAAAATTGTCTATGTGTAAATGTCTAATTCTCTTCTTAGAGCTAATAATAATGTAAATATAGCGCTTTCGAATTGAGCAAATTTGATTTTCTTGAATAATATCAAAATTAATTAGATGTTACTTAATTAAATTCTAAAATAGAATATTAATACTTGAAGATGAAAACGCTTCTAACTTAAAGAGTCTAGCCGATATACGTTGCATGAATAAAGTACAAGTCATATAGTAACAAAGCCTAATAAAATATTTGTGATTTTAATGCAATCGCATGAAATACGCGTAGAAAGAAAGTTGTAATTAAAATACTTTATTTCTTTATAATTACTATTTCCTTTGTTTTAGTAGTTTATTGCTATAACTATGCGTTATATTATTATTGAAATGATATCTAGCTAGTAAAAACTAGTAAAGCTTTGAAGGCGTCCTTTCCTATTACGCTTACCTTAATTACGTCATTTAAAATTAACGTCTTTACTTAGCACAGTTTACTGAACCAAAACTGCGAATCTACATAAAGTAATTTAACAATTTCCAAATAAACTCTATACAAAAATAATCCTACAGTGAATAAAAAATTCTATTAATATATGCACCATGTCTTTATTCAATATATTTGCATATGACAATGATAAACTTTTCATAGAATTTGTCAGTTTGAAGGACACCTTCGAAGGCTCTCAATTAGCAATTTCCACAGAAAAAGGCAAATGCTTAATTAAATTTTAATTAAATGGCTCAAAGACTTATGTAGATTGTTTGTGCAGATGCGAAATGTGTAAGGATTATATTCTTTTCTAAATATTTTTGTTGAAAATTTTAAGTTTATAATTTTGTTAAATGGCTTAAAGGAATGTTACAACCAATTTTTATCGACTGAGTCGATAGTCCACTGAATCATGCAAAAGCAACGAAATTTCCAATGACGTAATGTTATGGCTAGTAATTTTCGTTCAAGCTTTTTTAAAAAATACACGACCAAAATGAATGAATGAATTTTTCGTTTCAAACATCGAATAGTGATAAATGGCGACAATGCGCCGGGTAACTAACTCTTGGTTTTGCATAATTCAATTAACATAATAAGAGAAAAAAAATCATTTTGAATCGTTCTACCGCCGTATCGACTCAGTTTATAAGTTAAGTGTGACACCCCTTTAAATTAGTTTGCTATTGCTGGTTCGTGAATTTCAGTTTATTCGTTTATTGCGTTTCCTATTTTCATTATTAGTAATAAGTAAGCAATGTACACTTTTAATATTAATATAATTCAAGAAATTACTATAACAAACCTCAAAAATATATATATTTTTTAAATTTGTTTTTCATTTCATTAAGGCGATTGCGATGTTTATTTGTAGCTTTCGTATTATTAATATTAATGTTGAAATATATGATTTTTTGTTACTCAGTATGCATTATATATCAAAACTTAAAAGCGTTTAGTTATTTTATCTATTATTAAGCCAGAAGTTCTATTAAAGTGGGAACTTTTATTTAACACTTTGAAAGTCATACTCTGATAGAAAATATGTCCAACCTATGTATTTTATACAATAGCTGATTCAATCTGTTATTGTTATTTTATTTTATTAATTGTTTAGTAAAAAGATCCTTTTAAAATATAATACTACAAAAAATATTTAATATGTCCTATAGTAATATTAAAGACTATAATGCGCAAAGAATTTTTATTGGAAAAATTGATTTCAATTGTAAACATATCTTTAATTTTGGTTCTTCCTCTATTGTAGTTTTGTATATTATAGATATAGATTCACAATAGTGATATTAGTGTTACATAAATAGTATACAAAGTGGTGCAAAAGAGATCTCATAGACCTCGTGTAAAAGATAAATCTTTTCTGTTAAATTGAGCACAAAGTAAAAAACATAAGGCATGTGAATTTTAACTATATATGTTTACAGAGATTTTGTCATACATTATTTCATTGAAATTTATCTGACTTATCATCGGATTCGTTTCTTCGCCACAAGTTCTGTTATAAGCGAAAAAATTAATCGATGAAAATATGAATATATGTACATTGTACAGTATTAGCATAAATGTACATGTTATGTTTAGATATTTTTGTCAAGTTTTAACGATCATTATATATATATAAATTAAATACTATTTATAATAAATAAGACAGGTGAAAAATAGAAATTTTGGATGTTAGGTCTGCATTTAGGACGAACAGCTTACCGGGTAGTAGCACCAACAGTGCCAACAATAGCTTGGGACGATCCTTAAGGAATGACCTTTTAATAGCTGCGGATAATGTCACAAACGCCATGTCATCGCTTGTGAGAGAATTAAACTCAGGTACGTTTTTCTTGAATCCGCAACTCAGCATAAACAATTTTTCTACAGAACACATGAGTGTATGCACTGTGTTATTATAATTACGACTATTACTGTTATATTATTATTATTTTTTTTAATCATTCATCTTTTTTTTAGTTACATACTAATGGATATTTTTTCCTATTACCATTTAAAAATAGATATTTTGGAAAATCAATTTTATTTTATAATAATTAACATATAGAATAAAGTCGACATAGCAATAGTAAAATTTCGCCTGTGAACAAATATTTAAGCATCCACTTTATAAACTGCATTAGGAATCAATAAATTTTGATTTAAATTTAGATCGACACAATGAACAGTATTCCCATACTACGTATATTATACACGCACTATATTTTATCTACAGAGGGTGTCGGAATCGAGTTCGAATTAAATTTCTGAACAATGCAACATTCCATAACTGGCGTGAAAATAATAATGTAGAGTAATTTAATTTTTCATTAAAATCGAAAATTTCTTTACAACTTAGGTGTTCATTTGCACTAGTGAATTCACAACTGACAAGCATAAAAAACAAATAAAAAAACCGTATTTTAAAATAAATGTGTGCGTGTATAAGTAACAGAGTACTGTTTGTAACATTTGTTGTGACAAATTGACAATTCATGCGCGCACACACACACGCACACACACGCACACACACACACATACACACACACGCGCGCGCGCGCGCGCCCATAGTATAATATATTGAACAAGTGTTGTAATCGTGATTTTTTATTTACGCAGAGGCATATGCGAGTGACAGGTGAGATTATTAAATGTTACTGACCTTTTGATCCTTGCATCAGATCTCAAAAGTGGATTGCATTACATACACACGTCTTGTCCTTAAGCTGATATTTATATATCGTCTTCCGCAAAACTGCATTTTTATCGACATTTCTTCCAATAGGATAGATTTTTTTTATTTAGGTTTACTAATTTCATGCAAATTACATTAAATTTGTTAACACCTTAAATGATTGATAATGACCAATTATTCCATCCCACATCTTGATTTATGGACATGAAAAAATTGCAAAATCTTATTAAATGAATTCTGATTAACCGCAGCACAAGCTTAATAAAAATAATCCAGATTTATCTCAATTATACAAAAGCATAAATAAAATTTCACCTCACATTTGTAACTTCTATTAACAGAATAATCTCATTGTACATACAACATATGTATTATAATATAATACGTTTACACATATATCAAAATCTTTTCTAGTTTATGTAGAAATCAAATTCCCTATAGATGCACTAATTTTTTCAGCAAATATTTATTGAATGGAAATTGATAATGTCATAATATAACAAATGTTACAAATTATGTTACAATTGTTTAAATTCACTTTGAAAACTGACATTTGACAATAAATATTAGCTGTTTAAAAATAAAAGTATTGTATTACTGGGAAAAAGTATTGCTAAAAAAGCTAAAAATTTGTAATAATGAATAACATAACGTGTTGATACGTGTTATTGTGGAATGCGTGTGATGCACCCTTTTTGAATGTGCCCTACTGATGCCTTGCAGACTCGGAGGAGGAAGATCAATCTCACAATTCTGGACGTCATAACATCCGAAAGCCGTTAGGTATGTTTACATTTTTTCCTTTGCGACTGCTCCTCGAATATTTCATTACATTTCATTACATTTCATTACATTTCATTACATTTCCGACTATTCGAGAGATGTATATTAAATACATAAAAGTATTTTTGTATGTGTGTGCGTGTGTGTGTGTGGGTCTGTGGGTGGGTGGGTGGGTGGGTCAGGTCAGTCAGGTGGGTGCGTGCGTGCGTAGAACTATAGATTTTATGTGAATGCAAACATGCATGAAAATTCCAAACTCAACTTAACGCCCATAAAACACGATAAAAATTACGTCTGTTTTGCTTTTTGCATTGTAAATATTCCGATCGATCTATATATATCAAATTAATGAATGCAATTTTAATGCATTTTAAAAGATGAACGTACAAAAAAATGATGAACTTGATAAGAAGTTTATAGACCAAGTATAGTATAACTTCTGTATATAGATATAGAAGCAGTCGAGTTGAACAATTTCTAGAATATAAATAGTGAATATATATTTGTTGCCGTTATAATTGCAATTACATTGCATTTTTAACGAGAATCGCTTTTCCATTGTCTGCTCTACGTATAGCGTAAGAGTATATAATACCTATATATAGGTATCGATTGAAATTTGCCAAATTAAAAAAATGATACATGATTTAAGAGTGTTTATTATGTTCGTTCAATAGCTTTTAATAATTCTACAAATAATATCATGCAAACGGTTATTTATGTTTACAACTCAATTCCTTCGAAACTTTTTGATAATTATTAACATTAATTATAATTATTAATTATTATTATTAATTATTATATTAAAAGATGAATTCATTTATAATTGATTAGGCAAACAAATTTGAAAAACTATAGCAAACACGCTTAACGCACGAAAAGTGGTTAAAAGTCGGTGAAAATCGACTATAAAAGGTTGCTTGTCCACAGATTTTGAAGTTGGAGCAGACGGTGAGGAATTGAGTATTGGTAGTGGTAATTGGCGCGAGGAATTGCAACGTCGTTATCAACAGGAAAACGACTTTTTAGCAGAGCTGCGCTCGCGAAATGTCCTCATGAACAGTCAACAGCAGAACAACCAACAACAGAACCAAAATCACCACTCAAATCAGATCCGCAATCAACAGCAGTATCAGAACCAAAATCAGAATCAGCATCCGAATCCGAATCCGAATCCGAATCAAAATCAAAATCAAACTCAGAATCAAAATCAGAATCAGAATCAGAATCAGAATCAGAATCAGAATCAGAATCAGACTCAGAATCAGAACCAAAACCATCAAAATCACCACATCAACCATGTAAATCAAGATCGTCAACAAGGCGAACGTGAGGAAGCCGAGGGTGAGAAACGCGACGACAGCGAGGCCGAGTGGTCTGAAGCCGTTAAGCGCTGGGTGAACCGATAAATTTCCCGATAAGCACCATCGTACACATTTATTTTATTAACTATTTGTATAGTTAATCAAATAAAATAAATGAAAACAGCTGGAGAATCACACCTGTTGATCAAAATCAATTACACAGGGAGACACAGTATAAACAGTTATCACTTCATTACAAGTCGCAATAAAATACCGTGTATCGTTAATTAATTTTTCTGTACAGTATCTGGTAAAACAACGTTGAATCTACGTTACAGTTAATTTCGTAGATAAAATAAACTTGTAATATCTAAAATATACAAAACCAATGATTGTTACATCATCATTATTACATATTAATTAGAAAATAGATATGCTCTTGATTTCTCGACAAGTTTGCCTAACTGAGCAGAAATACTCTACGTACCTAATTTCGATGCTTAGATAGATTCTACAAAAAAGAGAAATAAAAATAACAACTGTTTTATTATTTCGGTGTGTGTGCGTGTGCGTGTGCGTGTGCGTGTGCGTGTGCGTGTGCGTGTGCGTGTGCGCTGATTAATAGAATGTACCATTATATTTAGTCGCTCGTTTTTCGAAACTCAACATTTGTAACATTCTATTCTCATGCGAATGCAGTGTTTATTTAAACAATTATGTCAATTCGTTATCAGTTGCGTAGTTGGACATAGCGTTTGAACATTCATTTTTGCTCATCGGATACTGAGACACGTAAGTAAGCGTTAAATGGATAAAATCAAAAGACGGTGTTTTCATAAAGAGTAACGGTAGGATCTGCCGTACTTTAACGAATAAAAGACTGCACAATAATAATTAAAAAACTCGAATCAAAATCAGCGACTTTTTAACTGCAATAAAAGCGAGAATTATATAATGTTATTTATTGTGAACAATGACATTCTCCTTTCGGATAATATTGTCGAACTAATCCTAGAGCTGGTTCAGTATAGCTGGCACCGAATACTCGCGAATACTGAAACAGTTGACCAATGCAAATCTAACACTAACCGCATATACCCACTGCAGCCACTGACCTAGCCAGGAACTTTCATGAAAATATAAAATATTTGCGAAATTTTTTCTATATTCATACCCGAGATGTAAATGATACCTATATGTAAGAATTTGCAATATCAATTTTTGTCTCGGTATATAAATCACGATTTTAATAGTTTAGTTTCGCAACTTACTTGTCTGTTGTCTTTCATACTCGAAATCTCAACTAATACCTTATATATTAAATAGACTAATCCATTAGTTTTCATTAATACGACTTTTAAAAAGATTGTTTGAATTAATTATTCATGTTTAAGACAGTAAGTTTAATTATCGTAGAATCACAAAAATAATAAGATTACGCGATTGTATATATAGCCAATTGTATAGATTGCCAAATATTTATTTACATCAAGCGTTCCGTATGAAAAGCATTATTAGATACTATTATGTAACAGTAGCGGTCGTAGGTACATTCATCATAAAATCAAGCAAATATTGTATTAAATTGCTACTATTTACCGACAGCTTAGCTTACTTAAAACGTATTTACACCCGTTAAGTATAAGTATAAGCTAATGGAACATTTGTTGAATTATAAAATTGCGTGGAATAAAACTTCTTGAATATTATAGTTGAATTTTGTGAGTGTGTGTGTGTGTGTGTCGGGGTGCGTGGGTGGGTGCGCGCTCGTGCGTCTCCGTACCGAAGCCTCAACGAATATAAGCCTTAAGATCAGCGCATTGCAGCGCTTTTAAGGAACGAACATTGAGTATACTTACATTAGCGTGTATTCTCTCAATTTGTAAGCGTTACGCGCTCATCTAATTTATCCGGATTTTATCAAATATGTAATCAAATAATCATCAAAGTTCATTAAATTCTGTAATATTATTTTAAGAATAGAAAATTACGCATATTAGATAGTTGAACGAATAGTTGTCTATAGATAACTGATCAGCCCCCTCGTACGATTACTTCAATCACAAAGTTCGGGCAGTTACGCGTATATACCTATATACACCTACATATGCACATGTATATATTGTATGCATCGCTTCTTTTATTTAGCATTTTTTCCTTCTTTCCTTACTTTTATTTTTATTTTATTCACAAACAGACGTTCAAACCAATAGACAAAAAGCAAACTGAGAACCTCCTTAAAATATTAACATCTCCTAGTAGTACAAGTACTAGTACTTTATCATAGCAGTTTAGATTCGACTGGTGATTGTAATGATTCAGTCTTTACAAGGATGAATACGGTATATAGTGAATATAGTGTACGGCACTGTTGGCTAATATGCTGAAAATATAGCTTTTTAAACTTCGAATCATAGCATTGAATCGTTGTCTATCAAATTAACAACTGTACGAGAACGTTTCTGATAAATCTAGTATAAAAATGTGATCTATTGAAATTCTTGTAGTTTACTTGTAATTATTTGTATTCTTAAGACTACTCAAGGAAATTTGCACGAAATTAGAAACTTAAAAAATTGCATTCTTACAATTCCGGCTGAACCAATGTCCTAATGCGATTCTATCAAGTGTACTGGTCACGCATTTCAGTCCAACGGATGCATCAATCCAGTAGTTGCAGAATGAGAGTTGCCAGTCAAAGTTGCCATTTTTATCAATGTTGGTATTTTAAGCCAATATTCGAAAAATTCTATCTTTAAGCAATACATTAAATTTTACAAATAAAATACTATTAAACCTGTAAATAATAAGTCACAATAATTCCCTAAGTCACGAAGGTCTTGAAATTCAGTTTTGAGAATTTCGAGGTTTCGATCATGAGTTTGAAGATGAAGAAATTCGTGAAGGCACTTTCATGGGCACTTATGTATTCATCGAACACTTATGTGTTCGATGAATGAGTAGAAGTGCCCATGAAAGAGTAGAAGTTGGGAATCGAGCTCTATTTCTAGCTAGAAATAAAGTTTTATCCATCGATTTCCCGAATTTTCATATGTACATATAGGCAATCTGGTTTTGAAATTACATTGATTTATTAATTAGCTCATTTACATGGAACAAATAGTTTATACTGGGACTGGGTTCTATTCTAGGACGTAGTAGCGTGAAGATGAAGAAGGAACGTGAAAAAATAGCGAAAAGAATAAAGTGAAAATTTCAGTTGTCTATTTATTTTGACATTGACATATTTGCGTTAAAAATAATCGGAAGAAGATATATTTGCAAGAAGATGAAGTAGGTTCGAATAAATAGTATTAATATTGGGAATAATTATAGTAGTATATTAGTGGAGGATGTGGGTTTTGTGCTCGAGTTGCATGTGATTCTCGATTGGGATACCGACAGCGGCCTTGAGAATATTCTCGATAGCGGCGCGCTGCTTGAAAAGAGCGTTGACGAGAGGCGCACCTCGTGGAACTAGCGGCGCTTTTAAAAGATAGGACAAAATGGAGAGGACGCTGCGGAAAGATTTGTACTCGCTGTCTGGCTCCTCTCGGCGTTTGAAGCTCATACGCGACGAGATCTCCGATAGCAGGACAAGATCCAAAATTATGGGACTTGCCAGGAGTGAGTCCTCGCAAGTGTTGTGCACGACTATTGTGTTCTGCCCGCCCAACAATATCTCCGATGTGTATTCGTCCATCGCTCGCTTGCTGTCACCTGTTATCATGAATGACAATGAATATCAGCTTCGAATATTTGCCATCGATATGACGAGTCACCGTGACTCTAGATACTACTCTCTAGATACTGATCTAGATTTCGAACCACTCACCTACGTAGGGCACGTATTTAATAACAACGCAGTGATCTGGTTTTTCCCCGTCATTGTAGAGCACTTTGTTCGATCGAACCATATCGTCGACAACGTTGCTTTTTGATATCTAACGATCAGTACACAATGATCAGTACACAATGATCAGTACACAATGATCAGTACACAATGATCAGTACACAATGATCAGTACACAACGATCAGTACATCGGTATAATGATTCAATATGCAACGACATATAACGACATTTCAATGTAAAACGAAGCGTCATGCAGAAATTTACCTCCTTCGATCGGAATTGTTGCGGTGCCGACAAATTGTAGCCATCGTTGTTGCCCAAGTGATTGTAGCTGACTATGGAAACGGGCTTGATACCTGCCGATACTAGAAAATCCACGAGTACCGACTTCATTTTCGTTTGACCGGACTTAAAGTCATCTCCGCCGATAAACGTATTCATTTTTTCCGCTATTTCTATTGCTCCCGGTACGAAAGTGTTTTGAGGCGATCCGTTTAAATAGCAGCACTGAAAGAGCAGACAAGAAAGGAAAACGCCTATTATTTCGAAATCTCAGATAGAGTTCCGGAATAATATAGAATAACGTAGAATAATATATAAGCGAACTGACGTTTTCTAAAGCCGAAGCTACGGCAAATAAGGTGCTGGGACTGATCTCCGGATGACTTTGGTCGATCGATTTGAGTAAATTATCGGCCGTGTCGTTGACACCGGGCAGAATATCAGCAAACCTCTCGGTATTCGCAGTCCATAATATAATGACTTTATCCAGATTTGCCGATGCCTTAAAATCTTGAATGTCTTTTCTGATGGCTTCCAATTGCTCCCTCATTGTCCCTGAAACGAGGTTGTTGGCTCGCGATTCCTTAAATTATATCAATAAAATGTTGATCGTCGCTTATTCAGAAGATCGTACCACGCGAGCCTGGTATACCTGATTCGCAGCTATGAAGTCTGGAAAGTACACGCTCCTTCTCGGTTTGAGCTTTTGCATATACGGCCGCAGTTGCTTCTGCAGATTAATGTCCAAGACTTTGGCTCGCTCCATGGCGTCGGCCAGATTCATGTCGGAGATATCCCAGCCGTCGATTTCTATGTCATCGGGATTAACCATCGGCAAGATCCAGGACATTGGTACGTAGACGTCCTCGACTCCATCGCTGCCTAATCTCACGGTTGACGCCTCGATCAAGGAACCGTACCTGCAACGGAAACACGCGGTACCATCAGCCAGGTCGGTCGAGCGGCAAAATGGAATTTCAAAGGGGAACGTGAATGTATAGCGAATAGAAATAGTTCCAACCAGTTAGCGTGTCTGAGGCCATCTTTTGTTTCCCAGGATAGTTTCAATTTGTTAGCCAACAAAGCCGCTGTGATGGTAGAACCGTTATTGCCACCCCATCCGACTAGCATTACTCCTAACTTAGGAACGTTCAGGCTCGTTTTGATGAGAAGCTCCGTCGTTTCGGGAACGACCTGTGCAGAGCGCGATTAAATCTTAGTTATCCAGAATCCCACAGATTTCATCTACGTTATTCTATGACGTCTATCTATGACACTTATATAGCTGTCAAAGATTTTCTATGTACACTTATGCTTACCTCGTATACCGGATGATCCAACTTGTTGCTCTTGTCAGCTTTCTTTTTCGTAACCTTCGCAGTCTGGTAATCATACTCCGAAAATATGGCCTCGGCCGTATACTTCACTCTCGGCGAATCTACGTGAATCTTGAGCGATGTTGACTGCATTGTCGCGATTATGGAAATAATGTAGGCTATAGGCTCAGGCTAGCAAGCGCCAAATTCCGAGTGAGTTGACTGATGCGCAGACGGGGAAACACGTGAGCTTTAAATGAAGTTGGGGGGCGAGAAGTCCGACCCTTCCCCCGCGAGAGCGATTCGATTCAATCATCGCATCGGATTATTATAACTCGGACAACGCTTCCACTGTCGCAACTCATCACTCTTCATTATCGAGCAATATCTCTTCATTTCGTAGAAATCCAATTCGCCAATTCGCCAATTCGCCAATTCGCTCGAATCAGCGCTCCAACTTCACCCTCATCTCCACTAAAAGCTCGAATTGAAAGAAGGAAGACCTTCTTTCCGATATATGTTCAATGCTGATTTCTACATTTATAGAATTTTGTCTTCTCGATCTCAGTCCCGTTATCCGCGGCTCATTTCAATCAGATAACTTGTAATGCTTTAAGTATAATGTTATATATATATATATATATATTTATATTTATATAGCTTATACACTCTTTCAATATACTCTTTCAATATACTCTTTCAATGTACCCTTTCAATATACTCTTTCTTCGCTTAAAAACAATCATTTTTTTATTTCCGACTTCGATCTATGTTATATAATAATGACATTCTTTATTCTCACAACTACTATAGTCGCTCTCTATACCATCTGAATGGTTGGCGTTTCAGCTAATAAAAATTCAGGCTAATTTTCTAAACTTCTTAAATAATCCTTAAGATTTATTGAATCTTTAATGCCTCGGATAGAAGCCTTGCTCTTCTCTACAAAATCAAACTTCAAATTGCTCTAATAATTACAACATTTATAAACATTTATTTATTAATCATTAAATCTCTATTGCATATTTTCAACTTTACAATAGAACGTGATAATAACAACAGTTTCAGTCTTCTCTTGTTTTATATAGTTTCATCTTAATAGTCCTTACTTGGCTAGCTTCAAATTTTCGAAAACTTTATTACATCTCATTTGCAAACATATATCCGATATAAAAGTTGTGACATGTGCATCCTTGTCTTTTTGCTTACTACAACTTTCATACGCTACAATGAATGTCATGCGCGGATCTACGTTGTACATTGCATATATCCAAAATTCCTAAAATTAAAGACAAATTTGTCACCGATATAAATTTTAAGTAATTTACTTTCATCTCATTTTCTGCTTCAATTAACTTACACTTTGATCCCGGCTGAATATTATTTTGTCCATAATGATGAGATCTGTATAATTTTCTTTTATACTCCTCTTAATATTGTCCCAATGAACAAATGGTTTCGGAGAAAAAGTCTAAAAATGGACATCTGTGAATAATCTCTTGCGCTTTTTCTCTCTGAATTAATGATGAATGGATATTCATCCATATGAACTATAAAGAACTTACTTGTGGAACACTCACAGCCATTGAAAAATCCTCTGTATTGTCTATTTCTCTGTTTGGATGTCTATAGCCTGGACCAGAATCTTGCATACCCCTTGTGTCAAAAACAAGTACAACAGCTAAAATGTCATATTTTTTTTGAAAACTTTGTAACCTAGGCAATATTTAATAACAGCATTATTCAATAATCACAGAAAGAATATTGTCATAAAATATGTTGCAAAGGACTTTTTTCACTTACTTGTGGTAATAATCTGTAGCTTGCTTACTCATAATGCTTCTCATTTCTCCAGAACTTGCTTGCTGACTCAAAGTAGAATGAAAATAAAATGAAAACTTAGCTAATACAGCAGCTCTTAATTTTACTAGCCATTGATACAATGCGGGTTGTTGATGAGCTTTTAAAAATGTTGCCCCGAATCCAAGTTTCCAAGTCTAAATCAACATTTTAAATCACACCATATTACTATAAACAGTAATGTAACTAAAAGTTGTATTTTTAATGGAATAGATATACTTCTCTATTTTGTAATGTCCTTTCCCATGCTGACATTCTTGCTTGAGCCCCGTATAAAGCCATCAGAGATGGTAAAAATTTCCAGTTTTGAACTTCAATATAGCCTTTGATTAATTGCATTAATATTTCGCATTCTAAGCTATTGTTTCAAAACTATGTATTTATAAATTATACAAAATTTTTATCTTCTAATGAATATTAATAAAAAATATAGTTACGTTAGAGCAGCTTTGATAGTATTCAATGCCAAGTGGGAACAAGAGAGTTGGTGACATTCAATAATGCTTTCAATGGATAATAATAATTCCTGATGACGCATCATCTTACTGTTAATGCTCATGTGATACATTTTTTCATAGCTAAAATATTTATATTATTGTGTTTTAATTTCATTTATAATTACTGCTATAACTAGAGTGCGAATGTTGAAAGTATTATTTTGTTAATCAAAAATGTATTTGCTGGGTAATCACTTAAAAATAATATTTTGATTTAATTAAACTAAATACTGACAAATCAATCAGTTGAACCCTTGCAGATATAAATTGACATAATTGGTATGAAATCTCGGCTACTGTAGCTCCAACTGTATTTGTTCCACGTGTCATTTCTTCAACCCTTTTTAAATCAGCTTTCATTAACTCGTACATCGTTTTCAAAGAATTCTGTTAAACACAAAATAGATAAAAATTATTCAACGCAAAATCATAGTTAAATATTATTCTAAAATAATTGATTACTTACATCTTTGCGGAGAAATCCTTTATTTTTCGTATGAAGGAATCCTAAATCTGCATAAGACCGCTCAGCCACTGCAATTTGAGGTAGATGCATAAGCAGCATACCCCAAGGTCCCATTTGTGCTGATCTGCATGATTCTCTTTCTTTTTCCTTAAAAATTAAAATTAATTGTAAATAAATAAAAATAACAATGATAGTAGAATTTAATACCTACTACTGACTCTTTGGCCTTATCGAAACAAAGTTGAGTAACTTGAGTGAAAAAGGTATTTAAAAAATCATCTTCATGATCCATATTGCTAATTTTTTATCTTAAAATGAGGAAATTTTTTTATTCAATATACTTAATAATATATTATTGAAATTTGAATGACTATAAAGAAAAAATCATAAAATAGACATGTATTAGCATGCTTATGTTTATAATTATATAACAAACAAATAATTCTAAATAATATGTTCATAAACATAGGATAGCGAGTGCAATACTTAAGAACAAATACATTTTTTGGTTAAAAACAATGTGTAACTTTGAGTTCTTATGAATTTCGCTATGCCACATGTGAAATTGTTAAACATATAAAAATATATCTTCGTAGAATGAAAACATATGATTATGACAATATTAGGTCATCGTTTTATCCAAAGAGTGTAGATATTGTACATTTGTACAGTGTACACTGTACAGTGTACACAGAAAAGCAGCCGTTCGGTCATTTCGTTTTTCGTTAGTCGATCAGATGATCAGATTCAGTCGATTACTCGATAACTCGAAATTTTCGATGCAGGCCAGTGAGTCTATATCGCAGAGTCTGGCATTACAAATCTTAATAATGTACATTATAATTAAAAAAAGTTTCATCGCTCAGTTGACTTTTTAAAAGCAATTTTTCATTTACTAATCCCTTGTGGATTTTGTTTATACATTTGGATTACAAACAGCATGACTCTCAAAAGTTTATTTTAGCAACCATTTCCTTTTAAATCATTAATGATTATTAAGATCTATCATTAATTATACATTTTGCCCATTCAAATTTTTGAAATCAAGTTTTATTCTTGATTAATTTCAATTTTATATAATGTTAAAACAAATTTAAATGAAAATTATTAAATTTATATATTATATAATGTATAAGTTGCAAGTACTGCAGTCGTATATACCGGAGATCTGGCAACACCGCACATGCGCACGAATCATTCAAATTGCAGGCCCATTTTTCGTAGCAATAAATTATTAATTTAAATAATAATTCATCAGTTTTTGTTGTGTTTTCATAACGAACAAATTGAATTTACCTAGGGACCATTTTTCACGTTAATTAGATATTCCAAAAAGTTGAAATTAAAAAAATACAACTAATTAAAGTTTCAATTAAATTTCAACTACAAATTTATTTTTCAAGGGGTACAAATTAGTATTCATATCTCGGTATATTTACTTTATTTACCTTTTTATATTTGCTGGTTAGAACGGGGGAGAAGGGTCAAGTTATCTTTCTCAATTTTCATTTAACATTTTGGACTTTTGAGTATTGAGTATGAAATATATTATATATATAATATAAATAATACATTGAGTTTGAGTTTGACAGTTTGACCTGTTTGACATTATTATTTGCGCATGTGCTATGCAGTACTAAAATTCAGCGGCTGAATACAAATATTTTAAATGAAATAAAATGTATTATTACACGCATGAATTGCAGAGATAATTTTTCTTGCTGAAAAAGTTGTCGTATTTCAAATCCAATCATTAAAACACTTCAAAACTTAAAGATTTGAACTATAAAATTTCCATTAGATTACGAGTCATTCAAAATAAACGATAAATATATAAGTAGACGTAGACCTGTTTCAAACAATACATCAATGTGCATGAAAATTATACAAAATAAATAATCAACCTAATTTTAATTCAAATTTCCAGTTTCAAGTTCACTTTCTTGTGCGTTTATATAATATTATATAATATAGCAATAAGTTTGTATATACGGCGAGGAAAAATTTTCACATAAAATAAATAGCTTTTGTTGTATATATTATAATATTTTACGCATATCATCAACGAAGATAGGTATTATGTATCTGGCGCGGATATACAATCCACACGATACATTGTGCGCCCTTTGTAATTTTGTCATTCTTATAGGTTTTCAACATTGCATCGGCCAGAATTTATATATATATATATATATATATATATATATATATATATATATATATATCGTATTTATATACTATATCGTATACTATATAGTCTTAGATATATATATAAGTGCTAGTATACGATATAGTCGATATACGATATATAACGACAGAACAGACGTGATACATGAAAGTGAAACGACTGCAGGTTATTATTATTTGTGATTGTGAATGAAATTCGCACTGACACCTATGTTCTTTTTATGTTCCGTGAGCGTGATCCACAAAATTATATGCTCTGGAGAACTTTTAGTTTTCGTCCATAACCTGAATCTTCTGTAATATTCAAAGCAGAATATTACATCTTTGGTTCGCTGGCGAATTATAATTTTTTTAATTTATAAACATGGTGAGTTCACTGCTTACTTTATCCAAACCATCGGTTTTAACGTTCTCATTAATTCATCGAAGAAAATATATCGTATACTTAACCTATATTTATTCTATTTCTTTTAAGGATGTATTTTTAATGATCCGGCGAAAGAAAATGACGATTTTTACCGATGCTAAAGAGAACACAACGGTTCTCGAATTAAAGAAAATCATCGAAGGTATGCTTATTATTTGTTTCTTTCTCAAGCAATCAACTTGCAATAAACACTTGGTATTAAACATTATTTTTGTTTCATCACTGTTTTTCTGGAAAATCTCAAATTTCTATAAACATTATTTAAAGAAATTCAACTTTTTTAGGAATTTTAAAAATACCTCCTGTCAATCAGCAGCTATTTAACAAGGATAACCTTCTTATGTCTGATAATAAATGTTTGTCTGATTATGGTCTGTCATCTGCTACTGCCAAAGCACAGTGTCCAGCATTGATTGGATTAGCTGTGCGGCAGGATAATGGACAATTTGAGCAATTAGAAATGACACCGTTCTCTCTACCTCCAGATCTTCCTGAAGTAATGAAAATTCAAGAAACTAACGGGCAAGAACAATCGCCATGAGTTCTGCTCATGAGGAATCAAATCAACATAAAAACATCTAAATGGTTTTTAATGAAGAAAAACCATCAAACTCTGAAAGATTTCAGAGTCTGAGAATAGACATTTCACAAGAATTTTCATTTTAAAGTGCATTAATACATGTAGTAACGAAAAGCAAAAGAACTTACTTCTTGGGAAAAGTGTCTCAGTTATTGATATAATTTGAAATTTGAAATTCACTAAAAAAATTCTTTAATATTTTCTGTAATTTTTGCGTTTTCATATTTATCCAATAAGAGAAAACTGACATTTTCTCTTATTTATTGCCTAATGTAAGCTGGATGCTTATTTTGGCAACATTATTTTTAAATCTATTCAGTTTGAGAATAAACACATCAGTTGTCTTAATGATCATGTGATAATGCGAAGTTGGGTGCAGCTAACTAGCAGATAATGATATTAATTTCATCTTATCCTTTTAAGATGTAACGATTGAAACGAATTTTACACTTTTGTAAACTACACAAAAAATATAAATAATGTGTTTTCCATTTTAAATTCATTGAATTAAACATTATTTATTGATTTTCATAGCATGAACATTTTGTTTTTGTTGTTTCATGCCTATAAATTTCAATTATTAATAAAAGTGTAATGTGTAAAATATAATATGATAATTTTTAACGATAGCAGTTGCATGGAAAACACTAGCTGATTAGTCACTATAAAAATAAAAACCATTTTTCCTGCCCTCAATTATGAAATAACAATATCTTTTATTCCCTATCTGAGTAAAAATTAGGATTTCATACTAATTTAATAAACAGCTAGTGCTTTTGATGCAATTGGATATTTAATAAAAGTCAGCATATTTCCTGTATTACATGGCAGCTGGAAAATTTATTATAATTATTTGAAAATGTATTTGTATTTATTGGCGCTTGTTGTAAAATCATAATCAATACAGTGACCTCGACTCTACCAAATCATATTTAGTTAAAAAATACCATTTATGCTATAAATGTATAACTAAATAAATTTGCTAATATTATTAACAAATAACATATTGTTTAAGTTTTATTGTCGTTGTAGATATTTTCGTACATTTTTTTAACAAAATCGCTATAGAAATACTTTTTTCCTGGCACATAATGTCCTCCTTCGTGTACTATTTCCTGTTTATTGACAAACATTTTACTTAATTCTTGGGCCATTTCTATCAAATAAATTTATTCACATAAAATATAAAAGATTATTTTTAATTTTCAGAAATATAATATAAAAATAATACTTACTTATAGGAATAATTTTATCATCATCACCAAAAACATGTAATGTTGGCAACAATAAATTCTCATCATAATATATTTCATGAGGTTTGCAAAAAGATTTAAAGCCTGATATTATTATGGCAAAATGGAATTTTATATCAAGAACTGCAAAATATGACTGTTAAAAATTGGATTCTCATATACTTATTTACTAGCATTTGTAGTACAATGTAAGTTAAATATAATTACGTTTTTTTTGTTGCATAGCACAAAGTATCGAAACAAACGACCCTCCTTGCGAGAAACCTAATAAACCATCAAATGGTCCGTGCTCTTTGAATATTTTTTCAATTAATTGTACACTTTCTTCAAAGCCTACAGATAAATTACTTGCCTCAATTGCTTTAAACACTTTATTTTCTGTATTAAACCACCAGCCAAATTCTAGAAAAATATTGCTATTATAGAGGAATCCAAATTTATGTGCATTTCAGTTTATAAAAAATAATGATAATCAAATTAGAATGTAAAGTACGCTCTGCATCTTGTACAGTTTCATTAACTTTGTCTTTCTTGCAATCTGATTGTTCTAGTGGTGGTACTTTATGAGGAGCTTTAATAAAAACAAGATCAATTTCTGTCTTAAAACTCTTCCGTAAAGATCCTAATTTTGCTCTAAATACTTTATCTGATTGACGATATCCATGTAAAGCCAAAATCTGAAATTAAATATATTATTTGATTAATGAAGTATATTAAATGTTCTAAAAAATATTAAACTCTTAAAGTAATGCAAATACCTTTAATTTATTCCTAGCTGATGTCATTTTTTAAAATTATTATAACATTCGTAATATATGTCAGTGGGGTAAAAATTAGCTCCACATTTAGATATTATATTATTATTATATTGCAGAGATGAGGTCCTCATCTGAGGATAGAGAGATCGCTGATGACATAGCAGGAGGACATAGGAAAAAGCACCTCCCCCGTTCCAGCCCGCAAGTATAAAAATTTTAAAAAAGTAAATATATCGGGTTATAGATATTAAATTGCCCTTTCAAACTAAGCAAAAATTTTAATTTGCCCATTTTTAGTTTTTTTAGGAAAAATAAATTAGTAGTTAAGACTTAGCTCAAACATCAATTAGCTGTATTTTTTTAATAAAAACTTTTTGGAATATCCAATTAACGCGAAAAAATTGCCCTTAGGTCGATTTAATTTGCCCGCTATGAAAACACAACAAAAACTAATTAATTATTCTTTAAATTAATAATTTTATTGCTACGAAAAATTAACCTGCAATTTGAATGATTCGTGCCGATGTGCGGTGTTGCCAGTTCTCGAGTCTGCGCAGTATCGCATTAGATTGTGGTGCACTCATTGACTCTGTATAATCGCGCGCTATTTGAACAGTAGAGAAAAAAATATTGCATATTGTTTGTTATTTGCAGTTTTTCACATTGTTTTAAGCACAAAATGTTTGTATTACATGTAAATAATGCTTCAGTAACAAATAAATACAGTTTTAGTCTTGCGATAAATAGTTAAAAATTATAAATAAATAATTATTTTATGATTTAAATACTTGTTTTGTTACCAAAGCATGATAAATTTTTCGATGTAAAGATTGTGAAGACTTGCACACTGTTGTAACTTGTTGCTTCGAATGTTAACATTAGAAGCAACATGTTACACAGACTTTTTAAATCATTGACTTTTCAACTTATACACTTTATGTATTCCATGAAATGTAATACATTAATTTAAAATTCATACTAATCTAGATTAAATTAGAAACACATTTGAGACTATTTGCGAGTTATTTTATTTTTAAGAATGTGGCATATTGCTGAAATCAAGTTTAATTGTTTATATAAAAAAAAAAAGGATTCCTGACAAATTCAGTACAAAAAAATTTACGATTTTACAAAAGCTGATGTAGAAGTAGTATTATCCATAATTGCAGGTTTCAATTGATAAATGAGTAATTTTTATTAAAAATATTTTTTTCCAGATACTGAAGACTCAAATTGGAAACGCCAAAGTTATAATAACTGTTACGATCATGTGCGAACATGTAAACTTTTTAAAATTTGAATAAATTAATAAATGATTTTACATAACAAGAGTTATAAAAGTTGTTATTATTATTTTACTGTTAATAGTATTATAATATATTAATAAATAATGATTTATACCCCAATCGAGCGCTCATTTGCTCTCCCTACCGCGCGGCTTTTCAATAGTATCACGAACAGATGATGCTACATTGTTTGTTATTACGAGTTTTTCACGCTATTTTAGATATAAAATGTTAGTATTACACGTTAGTAATGCTTTGGTAACAAAACAAGTATTTAACTCATAAAATAATTATTTATTTGAAATGCGAAAACTGCAAATAACAAACGGTATGCAATGTTTTTTTTCTCTACTGTTCAAATAGCGCGCGATTATACAGAGTCAATGAGTGCACCACAATCTAATGCGATACTGCGCAGACTAGAGAACTGGCAACACCGCACATGCGCACGAATCATTTAAATTGCAGGTTAATTTTTCGTAGCAATAAAGTTATTAATTTAAAGAATAATTAATTAGTTTTTGTTGTGTTTTCATAGCGGGCAAATTAAATCGACCTAAGGGCAATTTTTTCGCGTTAATTGGATATTCCAAAAAGTTTTTATTAAAAAAATACAGCTAATTGATGTTTGAGCTAACTACTAATTTATTTTTCCTAAAAAAACTAAAAATGGGCAAATTAAAATTTTTGCATAGTTTAAAAGGGCAATTTAATATCTATAACCCGATATATTTACTTTTTTAAAATTTTTATACTTGCGGGCTGGAACGGGGGGGGGGTATGGTAAACGATCTCTGGTAAACGCGTTTAAAAAATCTCTATATTACATACTGCTTATATTATATATAATATATATATATATTATTTTTGTTTATTTTATATTTATAAAATATAATATGCTATAGATAAAATAAGAAGTCAGTGAGTCTGAGCCTGATCCGCATTCTAACACGCGTCGAAATTTTTTTCTCTAAAGCACAACAAAATCTTTTCCATTAGCTTCATAAGCATAACAGCAAATAACAGCTTAACAGCAACAACAGTATATCAGAAAAACATTCATTCATTATGGTGGATGATAGAAGCTTAGAAATTTGTTACAATCGGGGTTGTGGTAAAAAATTTCATCCCAATAGTAACAATGAAGGTATTATATTGTACTATATTCATTTTGTACAAAATTTATTACAACAAAATCTATCAAATTTCTTTATCGCCCAATTGTTTTAGGAGATTGTAACCATCATCCTGGTCACCCTGTCTTCCATGATGCCTATAAAGGATGGTCGTGCTGCAATAAAAAATGCACAGATTTTACTGAGTTCTTAAGTATTAAAGGTTGTACAAAATCAAAGCATTCAAACATCAAACCACCCGAGCCTCCGAAGCCAGTAGTGGATAAATTAAAAGTAAACGAAGTAATAGAAGTCTCTCTTAAGCCTTTAAACAGTACTCCTGTTCTAGAGCGACCTCCGTTTCACGCTCAACAAATAACCTTAAAGCCAGTAGTATCTCCAGCATTATTGGAACAAATCAAGGGACTTGCCACCTTAGATAGCACAAAGAAAAATGAAAATAGTGTGACAATTGGACAAAGTTGTAAAAATAATTCATGTAAAAAATCTTGTGAAGGTCCAGAATCTAAAGATGAAGTTTGTATATATCATCCAGGCGTACCAATTTTTCACGAAGGATTAAAATACTGGTCCTGCTGTCAAAAGAAAACAACTGATTTTGCAGTATTTTTGGAGCAACCAGGATGTTCTCAAGGAATTCATATTTGGGTTCAAAAGGTAAATAGCTTCAAAATAATTTATTGTATGAATTTTACTGTTTTAATTATTCTATTATAAATATTTAGGAGACTAGTAATACCAAAGTAAAATGTAGAATGGATTGGCATCAAACAGCGACACATATTATTGTATCAGTTTATGCTAAAAAGTATAATCCAGATTCGTCATTTATAAAATTGAATCCAATTCATCTAACAGTTGATCTATATTTTCCTGAAGAAAACTCAAGGTACAACCTTGATGTAGAATTGAAAGGAGTACGTAAATTAATATATATTCTATATGTATTCTGCTTTGTTTTTATAGATTTGTAATTCAAACATAATTGTTAATAATATTTTTTTAGATTGTAAATGTTGAAGCTAGTTCTGCAAGTATGTTGCCCACAAAAACTGAGATTAAGCTAAGAAAAAAAGAGCCTGGTTCTTGGAACAAATTAGATATTCCACGAAAGAATGAAAATAAAGAATCAGAAGAAACTGTCGAAGATAATATTTCTTCTCAAGTAGATGCTGTTGATCTTAATGACATTTAATTATACTAATCATTATACCAAATAAAATTTTGTTCAGTTAGTAAATTGTTCTTCTTTCAAAAATTGGAATTCATTTATATTAGTATCACAAGCAGAGGATGCACATTATGTCTCCTCTTATGTCTCCTGTATACTTTTAGTTTAACAAAAAACAGTTGTAATTTCAGTACATACTATCAAATGATGCAATAAACTATATATTTATTGTTTTGATTGAAGTATTAATATTATTATTATATCTTTACTACTGTATTCGGTCACATTAATTTGTCAATGTGTTTGCATATTTTTGTTTTTTATCGGTTCTGGGGGTTTTCTAAAGTTAGCGCGAATTTAAAAAATCGTAATAACTTAATTCACATTTCACTACATTTCCTTCATACTTGTTCTGGATTGCGAGTTAAAAGATTTCGGCTAAAATTTGCACTTTTTTAATGTCGGCTTTTCGTCGCCAAAGTTTTTTCTAAACGTTTTGGAAGCATTTGGAGCATTTCATCGTAGAAGTACATGTGTATCGGCATTATAGTTAAAATAATCAATGTAACATGAAAGATCGGATTATTACTCCTCCTCTCCAATTCTTCAATAGGACAAAATACTTCTGCGTTTGATTGTAAAATGCAATTTTTTTTAAAATATGTATAATCGTTAACTGAGTTGTGAAATTTAATATGAATATATAAGAAAATACATTTTCATATTATTTGTGCAATGTAAATGTGGTTGTAGTAAATAAGTCAATGTATTAAAAAAATCCTAAGCGGAATTAGAACCTGCACGAAATAAAGTAAATAATACATATAACTGCTCACACGAGACGCATATAAATATGACGATCACTCTCCTTGAGGGTTACAGTTAATAGTTAATTTTTATATTTTTTCTCCCATTCACAGCTTTAATAACTGTTAAGGCACGAACAAAGAGCTGAAAATAATGCTCGAAGAATAAAATATCGACTTTCATAGCGCTAGTTTTTTAAGAACAGCTCGTCGTATATTTAGGCGTGAGACGATATTGTATATCGCACTTTGTTTAGAAATCGCCTGCGAGCTGTGCGTTATCATATTTTAGCGTCTAGTTTAGTTTTTAAGTTCTCGATAAGCTAATAAATCCGTTTGTTAAATTACTTTTGGACCCGTCCTTCGAGGAGGAGAGGGTTTTAGTTTTTAAGCGCGCGCAACAGCGTAATTAAAAATAACCAGTCGTTCGAAACGAATCTTTAGAATAACTACTCGCGATATTCGTTGTGATCACAAACGTACTTTTTGGAAGTTAAAATCCGGCACTCTAGCTAACAGTTCTAGAGTTGTCGCCCGGGTATGCGCTCATCATCGATTGCAACGGTGTGAGACCCGGGGCTTTAGGATATTATTATTACGCGCGCGTCACACTCGCGGCTGATTTACATCACCGATCTACGTGCCAATAACAAGTGTATTACATAATAATTGAGAGTTTTTTATGCCTATTGGCTTTTTTCTCTGAGCCAATAAAACATCTAATTAAGGCTCAATTGTGGTTTACAGTGTTTGTTATTGTTTTTCCTTTATAATTTCCTTAAATTAACAAACTTCGGGATCTCTTCATATTGAAGAGATCCCGAAGTTTGAGATTTCGACGATACAATAACCTTAGTCCGTTGCAAATATCAAATCGGCTAGCAATCGTCGGTTGTCAATTCTTCCTCCGCCTCTACATCACATATCAGCTGCAAGAGCATTGGCGTCCGCTTTCTTTTCTCAAATCATTCTGTTTCTGTCTCCTATGTGCCCCATTCTTCGTTCTCCTGCGCTACTGGCTATTATACGCTATATAGATAACGTATAATTCGACAGAAAAACCGCAAAAGGCGGTTTTTCTGTCGGTAGCTTACGGCTGAATTTTCGGGACCGTGTCAAAGCGCCCAATGCCAAGAAATAGGTTTGTTCCCAGAGATCTTGGCCGATATAAAGTGCGAACATCCAGAGTCTGACTTTTCACCGTATTATACTTTATACATAAAGGAGATCGCTCAGTCGCTGCGGTGCGGTGCGCTATTTGAAAATTCGAAAGATCGGTCAATAAATTTTTGCGATTATTTAATAAAAAATTGGCTAATATATTTAATATAAATATATTTAATATTATTGAGAGAGAGAGGGTGCGAGATATTTTTTAACTAATAATTAATTTGTTATAACTAATTACACCAGATTAAGAGAGAGGGTTGGTCGGCAACCCTCTCTCTCCCGCGTTCTGTTCATCCTTAATACAGTCAAAAATTCAGTGCGATCACTGCGCGCAGAATTTTTACTGCTGCAAAAGTAATCGTTGAGACTTAACTTTCTTAGCATAAATTACATCATTTACCCACATTTTGAAAATTGTGTTTTATTTTATAGTAGTATATGTTCATGGGGTGACAAAAGAGGTTTCTTAATTTAATTAAACGTCTACATTGTAATAATTAACTTTATTTTATGGATAATTAATTTATTTTATTTAACCGAATAATTTATTTATTGCACACTTACCAACCCTCTCTCTTAATCTGGTGCAATTAGTTATAACAAATTAATTATTAGTTAAAAAATATCTCGCACCTTCTCTCTCTCAAAAATATTAAATATATTTATATTAAATATATTTATAATAAATATATTAGCCAATTTTTTATTAAATAATCGCAAAAATTTATTGCCCGATCTTTCGAATTTTCAAATAGCGCGCCGCACCGCAGCGACTGAGCGATCTCCATTATGTATACGGTGAAAAGTCAGACTCTGGATGTTCGGACTTTATATCGGCCAAAATCGCTGGGAACAGATCTATTTCTTGGCATTGGGCGTTTTGACACGGTCCCGAATTTTCAGCTCAAGGCTTTTTCCACCCCCCCCCCCCCGTTCCAGCCCGCAAGTATAAAAATTTAAAAAAAGTAAATATATCGGGTTATAGATAGTAAATTGCCCTTTCAAACTATGTAAAAACTTTAATTTGCCCGTTTTTATTTTTTTTAGGAAAGATAAATTAGTAGTTAAGACTTAGCTCAAACATCAATTAGCTGTATTTTTTAATTAAACCTTTTTGGAATATCCAATTAACGCGAAAAAATTGCCCTTAGGTCGATTTAATTTGCCCACTATGAAAACACAACAAAAACTAATTAATTATTCTTTAAATTAATAATTTTATTGCTACGAAAAATTAACTTTCAATTTGAATGATTCGTGCGCATGTGCGGTGTTGCCAGTTCTCGAGTCTGCGCAGTATCGCATTAGATTGTGGCGCACTCATTGACTCTGTATAATCGCGCGCTATTTGAACAGTAGAGAAAAAAAACATTGCATATTGTTTGTTATTTACAGTTTTTCACATTTCAAATAAATAATTATTTTATGACTTAAATACTTGTTTTGTTACCACAGCATTATTAACGGGTAATACTAACATTTTATATCTAAAAAAGCGTGGAGAACTCGTAATAACAAACAATATAGCATCATCCGTTTATGATACTATTGAAAGAGCGCGGTAGGGAGAGCAAATGAGCGCTCGATTATCGACCGATAATCGCTCATTGGTTAATATTGCTTTGGCAAACTTGCTCCACAGTTATAACCTTTATAAAATAAATTAATTAGATTAATTAATAATATCTATAAAGAGGATATTAGATCAATTCATTAAATTTAGATGCTTTTCAGAATACAATAGAATAAGACTATAAACAGTTGTAAAAACATGAAACTAAATTATATTATTTAACATAAAAATACCTTTTCAAAAATAAAAATTTAATAATGATGAAAAATTACGTTATATTCGAGTAAATGACAATTCTAAATTCATTAGAGGCAAATTTTTCGATGTAAAGATTGTGAAGACTTGCATACTGTTGTAACTTGTTGCTTCGAATGTTAACATTCGAAGCAACAAGTTACACAGACTTTTTAAATCATTGACTTTTCAACTTATACACTTTATGTATTCCATGAAATGTAATACATTAATTTAAAATTCATACTAATCTAGATTAAATTAGAAACACATTTGAGACTATTTGCGAGTTATTTTATTTTTAAGAATGTGGCATATTGCTGAAATCAAGTTTAATTGTTTATATAAAAAAAAAAAGGATTCCTGACAAATTCAGTACAAAAAAATTTACGATTTTACAAAAGCTGATGTAGAAGTAGTATTATCCATAATTGCAGGTTTCAATTGATAAATGAGTAATTTTTATTAAAAATATTTTTTTCCAGATACTGAAGACTCAAATTGGAAACGCCAAAGTTATAATAACTGTTACGATCATGTGCGAACATGTAAACTTTTTAAAATTTGAATAAATTAATAAATGATTTTACATAACAAGAGTTATAAAAGTTGTTATTATTATTTTACTGTTAATAGTATTATAATATATTAATAAATAATGATTTATACCCCAATCGAGCGCTCATTTGCTCTCCCTACCGCGCGGCTTTTCAATAGTATCACGAACAGATGATGCTACATTGTTTGTTATTACGAGTTTTTCACGCTATTTTAGATATAAAATGTTAGTATTACACGTTAGTAATGCTTTGGTAACAAAACAAGTATTTAACTCATAAAATAATTATTTATTTGAAATGCGAAAACTGCAAATAACAAACGGTATGCAATGTTTTTTTTCTCTACTGTTCAAATAGCGCGCGATTATACAGAGTCAATGAGTGCACCACAATCTAATGCGATACTGCGCAGACTAGAGAACTGGCAACACCGCACATGCGCACGAATCATTTAAATTGCAGGTTAATTTTTCGTAGCAATAAAGTTATTAATTTAAAGAATAATTAATTAGTTTTTGTTGTGTTTTCATAGCGGGCAAATTAAATCGACCTAAGGGCAATTTTTTCGCGTTAATTGGATATTCCAAAAAGTTTTTATTAAAAAAATACAGCTAATTGATGTTTGAGCTAACTACTAATTTATTTTTCCTAAAAAAACTAAAAATGGGCAAATTAAAATTTTTGCATAGTTTAAAAGGGCAATTTAATATCTATAACCCGATATATTTACTTTTTTAAAATTTTTATACTTGCGGGCTGGAACGGGGGAGGTGTTTGCCATAAAGGATGTGTGTAGTTGTATAGCTTTTCGCGCTGATTGCTCATTCCGAATTTCCGAAGCCAATGAAATCACTGTTTTTAAATATTTGTTGTATCGAAAATAAATAAGTTGTATTTGATTTACATTGGATAATATAAGCTACTATTATATATGAATTATTTTCTGTGTATAAATTTATGCAAGAATAATAAATATGATGTAAAAGTGAAGCCAACAATAGTAAACTATGCTTTTCCAAATATTATACCATTATGGCATAATAGTAGCAGTGCTATATTAGAAGATTTTAGGTTAGGTACATCGTACACCCATTTTATCAGCGCGCTCGTCTCGGGTCGCGGCGTGTTTGCGTGATGCTGCTGATGCGCGTGTGTCCAAATTTTCTCGTTCGGCGGTTCGGCAGACGGCAATTATAAGACCGATATACATCCTGCGCGCTGCAATAAGTAGAGAACCACGTGGACTTATTTAAAAAAATATCATTTATAGATTCGTATTTTTCTTAAATTTTGCTCCGGTATTATGGAACTTTTAAAACATTTATGAAATGTTAAATCAGCTAGAAATATTCAATTAAATGTCATTATATAGTCACACTTGTATATGCACACTTGTATATGCACATTGTGAATAACAATAATGGGTCTCACTAAACAATATTTGAAATACGTTTCGGGTGGAAATTTAAATTTAATAGCCGATAATAATTGTAATATCATATTTGTAACATTGGAAGGCCAAGAAGGAAGATTTGTGGCTGTTGGTGCTTGTGAACATGTTTACATCTGGGATCTTCGTCTTGGTGAAAAAGTCTGAGAATACATAATATTGTTTTCTTGTGTTATTATATTTTATATTCAAACAATTTTTTGGATTTATTTGTATAGGTTCAAGTACTGTCTGGTGAAAAAGCTAACGTAACGTGTTTAGCAGCTTCTCCAAATAAAAGACAAATAGCTGCAGGTTATAACGATGGTTCAATAAAGACTTTTGACTTGCGGTCAGCAGAAACTGAGAGTATATTTGACGGACATCACTCTGAGGTAACATCTCTAGCTTATGATGCTTTGGGGCATCGTTTAGTATCAGGATCTAAGGTAACATAAATAAATCTACGTAATTCTTGACATAATAATTTCAAACTCACTTGAACTTTACTCGGCAATAAGTTTTTAAAATTATTCTAGGATACCGATATTATTGTTTGGGATATTGTTGCAGAAACTGGTATTTGTAGATTAGTTGGACATAAAGGTGTTATCACTAAAGTTGCTTTTATGCAGGGTCGTAACATTGTCATTAGTTCCAGTAAAGACATGTTCATCAAATTCTGGGATCTTGACAATGAACATAATTTCAAAACACTTATTGGTCATCGTTCAGAGGTAATTTTCAATTCATTTGTATTTTTTCATAATATTTAAATATGAATTTTAAATAAAAAAAAAAATTACCGCAGGTTTGGGATTTTACATTAGTTAAGGATGATGAATATTTAATAACAGGTTGCAATGATCGTGAATTGCATGTTTGGAAAATTTATTTTACTGATACTCTAAAACCAGGTGAATTACCTAACTTAGCAATAGAAGATAATGGCGATGAAGCAGATTTGGTAAAAATAATTAGTTTTTACATATCAATATAATTATGATTTAGAATTTGAGATAATAAAAATATTTGTTTACATACATTTTATTTACTGTTGATTAGAAATATCCATTACGTTGCACCAAAATTGGCAATATTGTAAGAATAGGGAAAGGAAGAATAAATACAATAATAGCAGATTGCAGGGGACAAATTGTTGGATGTTATGGTACTGATAATACAGTAGAATTATTCCACTTTTTATCTGATGAACAAATTCAAACTAAAAAATCAAAACGTCTGGACAAATTAAAAAAAAAAGCAGCTGAGTAAGTTTAAAATGTATTTCAAGTATTAAATATTTAATTTCACATTTTAATTTATGAATAATTTTTGTATTAACAGTAATGAAAAAATTAAAGAAAATCTCCAAGAAATAGAATTAGAAACAATTTTAAGGGATCAAATTAACAGACTTCCATTTATAAAAGTTTCTGCTAAAATAAAAGCACTGGATCTCATTATGGGAAAGGGAGATGAACTTAGGGTAAGTTTTTATCTTTAATATTTTTTTTATTATGAGTAAATGTTAAAGGATGTATAAAGGTTAATTAAAATTAAACAATTTTTCAGATATGTACAAACGTTAGCAACAATACAATTGAACTTCATTCCTTGGCAGCTTCAGAGAAAAATACTGAACCACAACTTCTTAGATCATTAAGTTCCCATGGTCACCGAACTGAAGTTAGAGCCATTTGTTTTAGTTCAGATAATTTAGCCTTTGCTTCAGTTAGTGGGGACTCAGTAAAATTATGGAATAGGTATATACACGATTATTATTTAACAATGCTGCAAAAATTAAATAAATAAAAATGAATTGAATTTATATAAAATATGTAATAAAAAAGGCTAAAGCACTCAGTTTATATTTTGTTTCAGGCCTACTTTAACATGTTTAAGAACAGTGGATTGTGGGTACGCACTATGTGTTACATTTGTACCTGGTGATAGGCATTTGATTGTAGGTTTAAAAAATGGAAAAATGATGATTATTGATATTGCTGCAGGAGACGTTTTAGAAGAAATCCCAGCTCATGAAAATGAATTATGGAGTGTTACTTTGTTGCCTACATTGGTAAATGAGTTTAATTCTGTTAAAAATCTATTATTTTATAATAACAAAGTCTATAATCAATTCTTTGTAGAAAGGTGTAGTTAGCGGTGGGGGCGACAAAACTGTTAAATTTTGGCAATTTGAGCTTGTCGAAGATCCTGAAAGTGAAAGCAAAGCCAAAGTTCTTTCTGTCATTCACTACAAAACTTTAAAATTAGAAGAAAGTGTACTTTGTGTCAGAATAAGTCCTAATAATAGATTTGTAGCAGTAGCATTGTTGGATTCGACAGTGAAAATCTTTTTTCTTGATACATTCAAAGTAAGATTTTTTTAAAGGATTTATAAACTTTTTTTAAGAATTATAAAAAAAAATAATAACATAAAAAAATTTACAGTTTTTCATATCTTTGTATGGCCACAAATTACCAGTGTTATGTATGGATATTTCAAGTGATTCTTCATTGATAGCAACTGGTTCAGCTGATCGCAACATTAAAATTTGGGGCTTAGATTTTGGCGACTGTCACAAGTCATTATTTGCACATGACGATTCTGTAACGGGAATTGCGTTTGTGCCGAAAACGCATTATTTATTTAGTTGTGGAAAAGATGGTAACCTGAAGGAATGGGATGCTGATAATTTTCAAAAAATCATCACACTACAAGTAAACTAAAAATTATAGATTGTATTACTGTAAAAGAATCAATTCTGTGTTAATAACGCAAATTATTACATTATTAGGGTCATAGTGGCCAAGCATTTAATTGTGCCGTATCACCTAACGGAAGTTACGTCGCTTCTTGTGGTTCGGACAGAGCGATTCGCATTTATGAGAGAAGTGCAGAAATTTTAGTCCTGGAGGATGAAGCAGAAGAGGAAAGGGAAAAGCAAGAATCTGAATTAGTAACTGGCGAAACAACGGCGGTTCAAGGTCAAAAAAATCAAATTTTACCCACTCGTAAGACCGTTAACAGTGAGAAAGCGGTAAAAATACTTAAATGAATTTACTTACTTCTATTTGAAGTATAGCGCAGTTATATTAATTTTTAAACATTTTCGAATAATCTTATGTTTTTAAGGCGGAGTTAATTCTCGAATGTTTGGACATATGTAAATCGTACAAAGAGGAATGTTCAAATGTTGTTCCGCCCAGTCCATTACCACCTTTACCATTGTTAATGCAAGCATATAAATGCAATACTATTGAAGAATTTTTAATAGAAACTATCAAGAGGATTCGTGCTAGGTGAATTATGAATCTTGTTTTATTATGTTATTATTATATTATTATTATGTTATTATTATTATGTAATTATAATGTTCTTATTATGTTCTTATTATGTTCTTATTATGTTAAGTAGATGTTATGCATTTAAATAGCAATATATTAAATTTATTCTTTTCAGTGATTTTGATATAGCTTTGTTTTTGCTACCATATTCAGCTGCGTGTGAAATTTTACAAATGTTACCGAATCTACTAAAAAATCAATATCAAGCTGAAATTGTAGCTAAATTGACATTGAGTTTAATTCAAGCACACCATGGACCAATTGTTGCCAGTCAACAGCTTCTATCTCAAATTGAAGAAATTAAATCTCTTGCTCTGCAACAAATTTCATTATTAAGGGTGCGTATGTACATATTTTATTTGTTAAAGAAGTGATATTTTCATTAGAAACCTTTTGAAAACCATTAAATTAAATAAAATAAATTCTAATTTTAGAATACCATTGGGTTTAATCTATATGGAATGGCATATATGCAGCGTGTAATTGAGGAAAATGAAGGTATTCAGTTGTTCGAAGAGGCTACAAAAAGTCAAAGAAAAAAGCATAGCAAACGGAAAAATAAGGAAAAGGCACTGAAAAGAGCCATAATGACATTGTAAATTTTGTAAAAAATAAGTTATTCTACGAATTGGTAAACTTAGAGTTAAAGACGTTAGAAGAAGAATTTTGCAATTTTTCAAGAATATTGATTTCAGCTGATCGTAGTACGTTGTATCTTATAAAGACCTTATTGAAACGGACAAATGAAGATCATCGTATTACTCTTCTTAATCAAAACTTCCATTGTGGATTGAGACTATGATTTTCATAGAATTTTTTGCATCTTTATTATTGTCGTACCAACTATACCTCGTATCCGCTGATATAGTTAAATTTCTCTCTCGCATGCGAGCATCACGAGTAATTGAATGAAAATTAAGAATACATATTTTAACGTAAATTTCTGTGTTGCTTTCATTATCCTTTTTATATCCTAATCATAAATTACAAAAACAATGCTTATATATTTGGAACAATACGCGAGAAAGATTAATTCAACCAGCTAATAATTTCAATGAATTCCCGATATATATTTGATATTTTGGTAACTTAGTTGAATACTTATTAATTTTAATTCGTCTTCTCGAAATAAAGTATTTTATGGAATTGAATTGTTCGACACGTTATTATGTGCATGTGTAAACGGTTAAAATATTCGAAATTACTAGTACTCCGTTGGTTTATTAAAATTGGTCCTATTGTAATGTGAAAAATAGGCTAAATATGCTTTGAATCGTGTTTAAGAGGTAATCTCAAATATAGAACAGAGAATACCATTACTATGGACTATCGACTAGTACTAGTAGAATATAATAAATGCGCTTCTATAATAAAATAGAAAAAAATTAATGATGAATAGGGAGGAGTTAGGACTAGACCTTAAGAAAATTGACAGTCTCTTTGGATTTTCGTCAGATACACGTGTATATTTGCATAAATATGTTGAGTAGCGTAAACATAGCAGGACTGTAGGAGTGGGGAGCAGGTTCGGAGTTCGGACACGTCGCGCGGCGCATATACTTTTATATATATAAGTACAGCTCTTGTATAATATATATATAAAGCTTGTAAAGTAAGCGGTTCAAGAGGTATTCTACTTAGGAAGCGTGGCAGGCAGTGGCGTTGGCAACGTCAAGTCGACCTATCATAATGTACAATAAGATATACAGTATAGCGTTGGCTTTGCGTTTGCTCGTCTTGTCATTACATACCGAGGCGCGACTCGAGCTCAGTACGCGGCAGTCTTCCGCTGACTGTACGCGAGATATATAACAACTATAATTACTCGTTCGTCATTACTGCAAAATACGGTAATACGCGATCGCGTATCGTCTGTCTCTGTTTCTCTCTCTCTCTCTCTCTCTCTCTCTATCTATCTCTTTAATTTATAACTATATAAGCTAGTCATTTTGCGACAGAACGAACGAGAAAGCAATCAAGAAAGCGCGCGCCGTTTCTCTTTAATTCGCCACCTAATACAAAGCGCAAGGTGAGTTCGTTTTTATTTTTAGATTCGCGCGCGAACATCTTATATCTAATTGCTTTCGGTATACATATTTTTTGTTTCCTTTGCTCGACGCAATCATATTCCTACTACTCTCTTATTCTACTAAGCTGGGGTAGCTTATAATAAATGCCACGATCTGTTGATTGAGTCGTAAACAACTGTTTACGCGGCTACGACGTTTAGTCAGTCCCAGTCACTCATCACTCTGCATGACTCACGATTACGCTCGAATGCGCCGTATATATAGAAAATCCAACACATCCCAATCGCACCACTAATACTCCACTGATACGTGATACCGATTATACGGTTACCTTTACTTGTTTACGCGTGAATAAATCTAGATAGAATCAAGCGATATCCAGCGATACCCAACGATATCCAACGATATCCAACGACTACGTTTATTCGATTCTCTGGATGCTCTACACTCGATGTCATTTTTCTTTTAATTTAGTCAAAGTAATGTCTCGGTAGCATCGGAAACAAGATAGATAGATAGAGAGAGAGAGAGAGAGAGAGAGAGAGATTCTATTTGCATTATATTTTTTTTAGTAAAGCAAGTTTTCGATAGTGAAATTAAACAAATTCTGCATGTAAAACTATTTTCATTTCAAACAAAGTATAGAATAAAAATCTTTATTTTTATTTTTCAGTGCGATAATTTTTTATGAAAAGGTATTTTAGACAATAGAGTAAACAAAACTTTTGAACCGTATTCAAGTTCGCGTTGGTCGGTTTTGGTTTCGGTTGATGAAGAATCGCAGTCACATATTTGGGCTATCTTACGCATGTATACTTACCGCAGATTGTAGATCGTTTTTTATATATGTAAAAAGCGCGCGAAATTAAAGAATTCAGCGTCATCAACAGTCGTATGAATTTTCGTTGCGTTGTTATGAGCATTAAATATGTTACACGACAAAAATCTTGGATTAAACTATGTCAATTATAGTATAGTATTAATGAGCCTCTGATCTATCTCGCTTTCTCCTATATATGCAATTATCTTGGATTCACATATTATAAATATGTACGTAATCTTTAATATATTTACGCATGTTATTGTCATCATAAAATAAAAATCAAGTTTATAATTTACAGTTAATATACTTCATAATTAATCTAATGCATATTTTTGTAATTTATATTCGAAGTGTTTTAGTCTAGCATAGAGTATAGACATAATAGAAGTAGGTTCGCTTTTAGCTTCTTCTAAGCTAGAAGTTCTAGCAGAGGTGCACACATTTAGCAAGGGATAAACAAGGATAATTGGGACTAAATGATATGTAATTTAAGTAAGGCAAATGAAAACGAAATTTGAAATAAAAGTTGATAGATAAAATTACCGTCTAATGCTTACTGCGTGTATCGGTATAATATGAAGCCTAATGCCACAATTGATCTATTCTATTCGGCATGACTAATCGAACGAGTGAATTGTAGGCCGCAGAGAGGCGCGAGCTCTGTTCAGTCATGTATATGATAGTTATATAGAATCAAAAATACAAAAAAGAACGAATAAAAATAATGACATAATAACGGTACGCTATAACATTTTTAAGGCCTATATACAACAATATACAAGATAGGTGTTTCGAGATGTTCTCGATACAAATGAGTTAATAATATTATAATGGTATAAAGTTGCATACTGTACATACATAATATAACATTGTTATAACGTTGTCGTTTTCGTCATTGTTATTCGTTTGTCGTCTTAGTTTGTATATCTCCATCGACAAGTAAAACGCTCGTGTATCGCGTATGCAGTATATATATATCAGTATATCAGTACTCAGTATGTAAGAATGTAAATGCAAGTATGTGAACGACTTGTACGTTGTGCTTGTGCGCGCGCAACAGCAACAGCAACACCAAACCAACACCAACAGCGTGCGCGCGCGTGTTGTGTGTATATATATATATATATATATATATATGCATTTCATATGTAATAGGTATAACGAGATCGTTCGCGGTTCGTGGTAATCGTGGTTCGCGGTGACGAAGAGGATTTAGTGAACTAGCTGCCACCGTTGGTCGTGTGCGTGACGCCGAAACTCGCGTAGAAAAGACGTAATCCGTAGTGGTCGGTGGACTGCTGAGCTAGTATGCTCATTATGGTATATATATATACCGCGCAGTCAAAGTATAAGCAGTTGCCGATGATAAGTGAAAGAAAGAAAGAATCGGTGGCATTTAACTCAAGTCGTGGAGCAACCGCAATCATATAAATAAATATATATATATATATATATATATATATATATATATATATATATATAGTATACATAAGCACAGGAAATTCGGCTTCGGCTGTCGCTGTTTGTGATATGACTCTGTACCGTACGGAAAGAAATTTTACAGCTCGCGAAGCTAAAAGGAAGCACGGAACTCAAGAATCACTACGTCCCGGCGGTGTTCACGTATTCTTCTAACGAGCAAAATCCTCAACATCAACTTTATAGGCATCGTGTTTATCATTGCAACCACACCTCACACGCATTCACACCTTCTTCAAATAATTTTGTAAAACGACGCAAATTTGGTTAGTTATTTTTCTCGCGGTTTCGCTCTCTTCTATCTTTAGTATCTATAAATAGTTCTAAGCACTTTTGTTTCCGTGTTTTCATATTATTTTACTTCTATGTTTTTGCACACATGTATATGTATGAATGTCCGACAATGTTAGGTTATATACTGATCAGTGTAGTTTACTTATTTTCTCTTTTTCTGCTTGTCTCACTCGCGGCGGTGATCGCAGCTATTCGTTAATATAACTTATAGCCTACAAGTTGTATTATATACACGAGTTACGAATACGGCGAGCGACGACGAATCGACGATGCGCTCATGCGCGGTACGCGCACGGTGTGCGTACGCCGTACCTCTTTTCGACTCAACGATACAACGACTCGACTTCTCGACTTTTCGACTAATCTCGTTTTTTGTTGTCTGATCAGTCTGTCCGATCGTCTGATCATCGTCATTATGACGTCATACGGTATGATACCACTGAATGATTCAGTCTGAATCAGTGGAACAGATCGTAGTGGAATGTTCTGGCATTCGCGCCTCGGTGGACTTTGCATCACAAGAGATATTGCAGAGAGATCAAAGACATACGTAGTTCTGAGAGTGCGAACTAGAAAATCAGAGAATATGAGGACTACTTATACATGTATAATGGTTATGTTGTACTGCCTAATTACCTCTGGAGTTGCATGCATTCTATAGAGTATAGGTATAAATACAGTGTCAGTGCGTTTAGTGCGCTTAGAATACAGTGCTCTGAGCTGCGAATGAAACTGCGAGCGACACTGCCAGCGAAACTGCGAACGAAACTGCGAACGAAACTGCGAACGAAACTGCGAACGAAACTGCGAACGAAACTGCGAGCAAAACTGCGAACAACCACAACAAAGCATCAAATTCTTCTTTTATTATTAACTTAGCAAGTGTGTAATTGAAAGACAAATTGAAACTACTGTACGCAACGAATCACCGAGTCTCGTTGAAAACGTAGTCACACTTGTCAGCCGCGCATATGAAATCACTAAAATGCATAAACTAAGGCTACCTGTCAAGGTCGAGTTGCCTGCTGCTCTGACAAGGTATGGGGAAGCCTGACACATCAGTTGTTTTTGGCCTATGTTGTGCGCGCGCGCGGAGTCACTGCAACGCTTCTTCATGCATTTTCTTTCCTCTCCAACAATCTCTCATTCATTTATTCTTCATTTACACTCAAAGTTTCAAATAGCCCTATTCTGTGGCTTGCATTGGTTGCTACTGCTTCTACTCTTACTCCTGCTTTCGCTACTGCTGAACTGAGTCATTTCTGCTTTTGCTCTTGACTTTTACGTACATACTCATATTTCAACTTTATATAACAACTGCACACTTATGTTTCTCTCAATTCTTATAACTAAATTAAATGTCCAATCTTTAGATATACACTCTGATTTCAGAGCTGGAAAGACAAAGTGAACAACTTTGATCCATTCAAGTTCATTTTACCAATTATAATTATTCTTTGAACAAAAAAGTGTGTACATAATGACATACAAAGATTCAAGCTGTTTGTAGAAAGATTAATACATTGCTTAGAATTCGAATATGAATATTAAACATGTCAACAAACAATGTCTTACTACAGCGGCTCAAGTCAACAATTATTTTATGCATCACATTAATAATTAATTGGTTGACACTCAAACATTTTATAAAAATATGGCATGTGGTTGCTTGTCAACCAGTAGCAGGAGAGTAAGTAACAGCATGCAACAATGTTCCAAAAGTGTCTTGTAGATAATAAATTTTGTTCAGTAGCTTTCTTTAGGCTCCCTTTTATATTTATATAAATGTATATTATTCTATTAGGCTTTTAATTTTCTTTTTCTTTCTTTCTTTTTGGTATTTTAATTTTACGGATAATATTTTCTTGAATATTCATCAGACTTTAGCAGTATCTAATAATTAAATTTAAATGTATTTCCCGTATTGATCAATTAATTGTTTAGACGAGGTCATTTCAATTAAGGTATTCAAAATGGAATATAATGTCATACTCAATACATAAACTTAAAGAATCTATCATTCAATGACAAAATTTTACTCGACATATTTATATCTTTCTTGATGAAAATTTTGTATTTTATGTATACTATTATTAAAAAGTTAAGGAATCTAATGTTTTTTTAGAATGGTATTGGATCCTAAAGCGACAAGTCTTCATAGTGATTACGGTAGTTTTGATAAGCCACTGGGAGGAGAAGAGAGAGGCGATAGAGACGTTGAGGCAGTTGTTGATGGCACTAGTAGTGGAATGGCGCAATCCAGTGACGTTTATCAAAGGCAACCTTTACTTCCTGGTGCACCAATTAAAAGTAAAGACAAATGGAATGGTGTTGGATCCAGTTCAGATTATTATCATGATGAAGAAGATGATAAAATAAATGGTCTGGGACACATTCGCCATCCAGGCTTACCCAATGGCTCTGGAAGTGGCATTATTAAAATTGATATACCAGCTCCACTAAGAGAAGAGCCCAGATTCCCTAAAGAGAAATGGAAAACATTTCTAGGTAATTAATTGGTTTAGTACATAAGAAACATCATCAAAAGTTATACCTTACGCAGCATTTAATATTTTTAGCATTCTTGTTTATGGTTATAAATTGCATACTAACCACTGTCTCTCTTGCAATGGTTCACGAGCGAGTACCTGATCGAACAATATATGGTCCTCTTCCTGATATAATCTTTGAATATGTTGCTGCTCAAGATTGGGCTCTCAATGTATCTGAAATATTGATTATGATAATGTCCAATTCTGCTACAGTTGTTATTATTTTTCACAAACACAGGTATTAATTCAATATTTATCTCTTTGATCTCTTGATGGCCAATACTGAAATTGAGATATTTTTTTAAAATTAATTATAGACTTATAGTCGTAAGGCGAATATGCCTATTGTTGGGCTTGTTATATATGATGAGAAGTTTAACAATGTATGTCACTGTTCTCCCAATCTCAAGTAAAACATATTACTGCAGTCCTAAGGCAAATGGCACAACTTCCCTTCTTGTAACAAAAAGAGTTCTTCAACTTATTTCTGGTTTTGGCTTGTCTATTAATGGCAAACACACGTACTGTGGAGATTTTATATACAGCGGACATACAGTTGTGCTGGTACTTAGTTACCTGATCATCAAAGAATGTAAATCATTAAAATTTTTTATTTGGATAACAAAACTCTTTGCTTGATATATATAATGTATTTTTTAAATCAACGATGATAATATTTTAGATTCTCCTAAAAAATGTCATCCAGTTCACTGGCTTGCTGGGATATCATCATTTGTTGGTGTTATTATGGTTTTGATTTCCCATGGCCATTACACTATTGATGTCATAATAGCATATTATGTTACTACCCGATTATGGTACATTTACCACACCATGGCAAATAATACACAATTAAAAGTAAGTTTATCGTTCATAGTTTTTCACTTATGACTATAAATGTATATATGTGACTATGTCTATTTGTTAAAATGAATACTTATTTCAGCAATACGGGCCAAATAACTTTTTAGCTCGACTTTGGTGGTTTCCTATATTTAGATATTTTGAGAAAAATGTAAGTGGGACTGTTCCACGACAATATGAATGGCCGCTGCCCTGGCCGCGACGATTGCTTGCCAAGCATCCAAACAGAGATAGTTAATATCTGTCTGAGCTTCGTCAAGGAGCCTGCGTTTCCGTGGTGATATTTAATGTACATACTTACTTAGATTTATGATATCAAGTCGCTCCGAATGAGGAGCCTCTGAGATATAAGATTTCTTATCAGTTACAGAAGCTAGATCATGAACAAAATCTTCAAGATACAAAATTTCTGTTGATGCCTGAACAAATATCGGACAACTCAACAACCCACTGTGCTCGATCTACCGTTGTATCAAACGGTTCTATTTTTTATTGTTTCTTGACTCTTTCCTTGGTTTTGATACAATGTTTACAGTGGTAGATGTAGAGGAAATCTTACACAAAATGTATATATATATATATCAATCAATATTTGAAGGGTTGGTGAGGTGGAACGTGATATGCCATTAATAATTAAAATTAGAAATTTATTAAAATATAATAGTGTAGTTTCTTGAGCAAATTTCGCATTGTGATATTTTTCATGTGACAACAGCTCACCTTCCACTTTTATCGACTCTTATAATTTGTCTACTTTTTTATAATTCTGCACTTCAATGCGACTTAATCTGATTAATATGTAATTGGTTTGCGTGAAATTTACGCGAAGAACAGTTTATATGACAATTTTAATTTTAGTAATTCTTAGAAAAACTAGATTCTGCGATTTCATGGGACCAATCATATTTGGTTGCAGACTCAATCTACAGATTTATACAATTTTAAGGTATTTTTTAAAATCTTTTTACTATTGATTGTAATAAAATAGAATTTTTGTCATTTCTAGTATTTGATTGACAGTGTTTTCATATGCGCGTATTTTCCGTATTATCTATCTTACCACAAACGAAATATTGCGCAAAATCAATACTATGACTGAAAATAATTTTTGCGTTCCTCATAGAAAAATTTACTTTATGAATTGGCAGTGAATAATGATATATTTGTTTTAAGTCTGCAAGAAATAAAATGAATACACTTGACCTTATTGGAGTTTGGTACAAAATTCTTATTTCTATTTGATCGAGAAATTAGTTTTGTAGTAAGTCTTTCTATGAGTACCGTTTAAACTTTACAATCTGTTCAATACTTAAGATGATGAGTCGAATGAGAAAAATAAGGAGAATCTCAACAAAATGTAGTATAGGGATCTTCAATAATCTATTCCAAATTGTACTAAAGTAATGAATCTTAAAAGACAAAACGTTAATTTGCGAAGTACTGCGTCTAATTGTACAAATTTTACCTTTGTTATTTATTTGAATATTGTCGATGTATATCAATGATATTAATCTTGCCTTTATCAGCGTTGATAGAGAATTAATAGAAGACACAGGAAAGTATGGAATAAGCATTATGAGTGTCGTAAGAAAATGATATGTACCGTTTGATAGGAAGAAAAGATGATTGTTCAATGGATAGGATCAAATAGCAAAATTATTGCACGTCCCATGGTATTTGATGTACAATTGTTTGCACGTTGAATTATTAATTGAAACTAGCAAACATAAGTTTTTACTTTATTTAATATTTATGTGCTATAGATTCTCGAAGTTTGCTAGTGTGTGTGTGTGTGTGTGTGCGCGCGCGCGCGTGTGTGTGTATGTATAATCAGAAAAGTGTTATATTTTTCGGTACATCGACACAATATTAACTGTATTTAAGTAACAAATTGTCCTGAACCGAACACTTACAATATTAAGTCAAAAGAAGAATGAGCAGAAAATAGTTGATTAACAATATAATTAAAGTTATGCTATTGAAATACAGATAGATTCTATGTTAATGTGATGCAAGGAGTGTGAACATTTGTGCCGTTTGTAAACAGAAAACTCATTTTAGAGTGATTTGAAGTATTAATCAGTAAAGCGATATATGCGCTTGTGGGCATGTGTAATATTCATATGGAATTGAACATGTTGCACAAATTGGCATTGTTTCGATATTGGAAAGTTTTATAGCTGTGCAACAGCCATTGGCACTTTCTGTTATTGCTGTGACTAAATTGCTTTATTATGCAGAAATCTATTAAAATTAACATTATTTTACTTTTATAAAAATGTTTAATATTGAAATGTAGTCACAAACGTTTAGTGTCAGAAATTGCCGTTAAATCTATATACATTGAAGAAGTGCAAATTACGAAAAATTCATGAAAAGCTAATACACGTCAATAGCGTGTTATGTGCTTGAAAAAATTATATATTTTGCATAGACATTTTGGTAACTTGTTAGAAAGATATTTAAGCGTGTATCTAATTAAAGACATGATTTTGTAAATAAGATAGGCGAAGAGGCTTATGGGCCAATTGGTATATCGATATAGTCAACTTCTATTTATTTAAAATATGAAAATATATGTCAAATAAGAAGATTGCTTATTTTTCACTTACGACGGATTTCACTTTTGACATTTTAGTTCGTTATTTCTCTATAATTTAACAATTTACCAATGAAATCAGGGATACAATTGATGTTGTAAGTTTCTACTTTCTAATTTCTTATTGTACATACAAGTTGATTATATGGATACAATTAATGCGAAAAGTTCTTAGGAACGTACAATATGCAAGAGAGCCATGTTCGTGTAGACAGTATACGTGCATATACATGTATGCAAACGTTTATTTATACATGTGATCCTAAGGTCCCTTAAAAAACATACACATATAGATCTGCAAAAGCGAATTAAAATTTTGTTACAATTACATTTGTCATTCTATTTTGATGCTTTCGCAATTATCGATGAAAATGCTTTTGTTTCCTGTACATAATATATACGATGACGATAAGTTAATTATTGCTGTTAAGGCTAAATTTAGATGTTTAATATATAAAGAATATAATATTTTTTATTATTTTTACGTTGTATAAGGAAACAAATTTTTGACGTAATTCGAGTCATAAATATAGTGAATGGATTTTTATATTTATTTAATACTGAACAAAAAAAGCTTTAAAAAGATTTATCGATATAACACACCTCTTTTACTATTATTATTATTATTATTATTATTATTATTATTATTATGATTATTATTATTATTATCATTATGATTATCATTATTATATACAAACGTAAAAATGTTTTCTTTTGTTGGTCTAAATCTATAAAGTTTACAAGAGATAAATATTAAAAAAGACTTACATATGAAAAACGTAAGAATATGTTATACGTTGCATTAGCCAGTTGTAATTTTGATTATACAGCTATAATTGAATATTAAAAAATAAAATAAAATTCTGGTTAAAAAAGACATGATAAAAGAGATGATACTGTTACTAACATTTGTCTTTTCAGAACCTATGTATTCTTTGGAAATCATAACAGTGCAACAATACTAATTTTGTATTTATTTACATGTAGCAAAATATTGAGAATATTTATTTTTCATTCTGCTTCTTTCTGCTAAGTAATATATCTGTATGCGTGCACGTACGCGCATATTAAAAAACTGTCATTTTTCACGATCGTCATGGCATTCGGATCATGGTTTCCGTCACTACCTCCTTCTGAAAATGTGAAATGTTAAATAATTAATGCTAAATAAGTTGTGTCAAAAGCTCAAAAACAACAGATTATATAGCTGTTTTCGGCAATATAGAAATGTAAAGTTGTTTTAAGTATATACCGTTGCCTATGTATGTACAATATCGAAAAAACTTCTTTCCAATACTCAACAATGTGTAATCATTCTGTACGTCATGTTTCTCTTAAGTCATTTAATGATTTTTTTATCTGCTTCTGTTTATAAAATGAATGTGAATTTTTCATTCGTGAGTAGCATACATTAATAATAACAAATTAATCATCGGGTGTTAAAATAATTGATTATATTGTTGGTTTAAATAGTGGATTATTATCATAAACCTTGAATATATTGTCAAATGTGTAGATTAATAATTGAAGTCTCTAATTGAGTTAGTTTCTGTAATATAAGGGGTATTCAATTTTACTAGGCAATATATATCACATTGTACCTTAGCGCTACGAATTTCTCGGCCTTGCAAGAACTAGTGTTACACGATTAATTATAATTTTATTATTATATATTTAAACAAGAATTAATGAAAAGCAAGAGAAAGACAGACATACAGATAGACGGTCAGACAGACAGAGAGAGAGAGAGAGAGAGAGAGAGAGAGAGAGAGAGAGAGAGAGAGAGAGAGAATATGTAGCGTTTAACAAATGTGATATACCTGTAAAGAAATAAAATAAATTACTTATTGTTTATAACATTTTGAATTATGTATTAATATACTCCAATTCCAAGCACCACGTAAATGCTTTGGTTAATCTATTCGGGAAAATAAAATGTTATACTTTCACATGAAAATTGAAAAGTTTCTTTGTGTTTATTTTTTATTTTCGCAATCAATGGTGCCCTCGTATTCACCTATGACAGACCTCATTATTTGAATAATTTACGCGTAGTGTTTGTATGTGCCTCTTGAGTATATATTCAAGTTCTCGTTTTACTTTTGACAACTTCAAGTAATAGATAGGAAAAACATCGCAATGAGAAAAATGTAGGGTCTTGATTTTAGAATTGAAGAATGGATGAAAATTAGCAAGTATTAGACTGAACGATAACTTTAAAGCAATTCGATGGAGAATTCGAGGACGACGAGGTAGATCGCAGACGATGGAGAGAAAGAGGGTGATGGAGAAGGGAAGATTGGCTCGATGGTACCATTTTCAGGCGATATCGGGGGATCGTTCGATTCTTCGAGGCAGTTCGTCGACGGAGGATCGACGCTTCAAGCCACGAAGCCGAGGTCGACAGGCAAGCGCTGCAGCGGCAGTGGCCCTGGTGTACGCGCAGCTTTTCGACGCGTGCAACTGGACCGAGAGCTTCATCGACCGCGTCCTCGAATACGGCGACCGTCTCTTTCGCACAAGTCAGACGAGATCGAGATTGGGAAAGAACGAGTACATGTCGTGCGATTTGCTGCACGACGAGTTCTTTGTCGGAGACTACAAATGCAGAGTGTGCATTGAATCTGGCACGGTTTTCGGAAATGTATGGAGCGAGAATGTTGGAGCTCCTTGTTTGTCCGACGGGCTAAAACATTTTCTAGAATCACGCAATTTCGGAGTTCTCACGTCTCAAGGTAAGCGTTAACAAGCTTTGATAATTAGAAACTGAAGTTTAACTTTGTTGTTTTGCGCAGGAGTAACCGCAGCGATCTGGAGAGAAACTGCGCCGAAAGATGAGGGATTTTTCTATTTCGATCCAGCCCCTACAGATGAGCAGGGTAAGCGCAATCGATCGGGCTTCGCCTGCATCATGCGATTCACCGAAATCTACGCACTCCTGGAGGTCTTTCTGTCGAACTTCGATGAGAAAGCCGATTCGCGCTACTGTATCGACAAGCTAAGCTTGATCAGGGTGAAACCGATCGGGCGCGCCTTTCAAAGCCAGACGCAATTGCCAGACACAAAACTGGAGCCCGCTCTCGAGAAAAAGTTGTTGCAATCCATCAACCCTGCCGATTCTCAAATGAGCACTAACAATAGGAAAGTTCAGTGCGCAGCGACGCCAGACAAATTAAGCGCAAAACATGCTAATCGCGACTTTGCGGAAAAGCTGCCCATTAAGATTGAAATGACAAATTGCACAATGCAGGAGAAGTTAGCAGAAATGGACTCTCTCGCGGACAGGACGATCGTCAATAAGAATTATAGTTACGAGTGTGTGAAAGCGAACGTGCCTGCGAGTTTCGTAGCTCTGGACGCTGCTGACTCGGGCATCATGATTCTGCACGGTTGGACGCATGAGAGCAGCGACCTCTACAAGGCGAAGGGTGCACAAAGTACAGCGAATTGCCTCATGGCCATCGGCCTCAAGAAACTACATCCCGTGCGAACATGGCTGAGAAAGAATCTTGACGAGGTCCTCGCGCTAGGGGACGAGTTTTTTGCTCAGGTTAAAGCAACTAAACCGAATATCAAGACCATGACTGCTGCTGATTTCAACGGAGCTTCATGCGAGGTTCTAGTTGTTATTTCTAGTTGTTATTTCCTATATTGCCTTGCATAATAAAGCCTCTCTACGAGCAAGTACTGTGAGGCCACTTGCTGATGATTATTACGATTTTCATGATTCCGGTCAAAGATTGAAAACCGAAAAATCATAGTCGATGTGGACCTAATGACGATCGTCGGTACTGTAATCTCGAAATATCCAGCGGTACTGAATTTGCAATCGGGTCTGAAGGAATTCTTTGTCGGTAACAAAGAGGGCGTGCTCGAGTGCCCCTTGTTGTCGTTTGCCATATGGACACAAGAGGATTATTTTTATATCTTCGATTCGAAATCCTGCGATATGTTCGGCTTGCACGCGATCGAGCAGAAGAAAGGTATACATTAATTAGTTACTGTTTTTTCATTAAACATAATGGCAATTTTAAAATCGTTTGACGATCATACGTAAGTGGGTAAAAAAGACAAGGCAGGTTCAGCAGCCGGCTCGAAGGAGAAAAACTTCCTCGGCAAGTGCTGCGTTATGCGGTTTCCGAAGCTCAGCTTACTCTGCAGTCACATTTTAAAAAACCTTGATCCGAAAATGTCGAACGAGCGTTTTACGATCCGGCGAGTGGACATCGTTGACGATCTTCCGGGAATTCGTGATTGGAATTCCTTCAAACCAGCCATGGCTGGTATAAGCTGGATACTTCAAGGCAACTTTAACAGCGAGGACGAAAGTTTCGACGATCATAGCCGAGGCGTTCAGGGTCTCGCTATGCCGATCGTCGCTCTTGTTTCGGCGAAGAGCATCGCGCCTGCCAACTGGACTAAGGAGGACGTTGATGAGGTCCTTCGAGAGGCTGACGCCTATTACAATTGGTGCATCAATCTAGGTGGCGAGGTAAAAAGCTTCAAGTCGATTAAGAGATCATTTATTATTATTCAGCTTTGTGGACTTATCGATTGATAAGTTCCCCCTCACATTTCACACAGGTTGACGACGAGGACAAGAATATGACTTTCAGGAATTTAAAACCTATTCTTTATTACAAAAAGTGTCGAACAGTCCTTGAAGTTGAGGAGTTCTGTGTCATCGGAGATTTATCCCAGTCTAATATCGGCTCGGATTCGTTCTTGCCACCGTCTATGGAGCGGGGAATTAGAGATTTCTTTGAAAATCGCCAGTTCGCTGTTGTCGAAGCCAAGAAAAAGTACTACGCGATCTGGAAATGGGAAGAAGAGCTGAAGGACAAAAGCAAACAAGTTGCCTACTACTTATTTAACGATAAACCAGATGAAAGGCTCGCATGGCACGCTGAGTCGGATGCAGATCTCATTGGCAGCGCTAACAAAGAAATGGCTCTACAGGCGTGTGTGCTAAGATTCCTCGAGCTCGGTGAACTTGGCAAGACCTTGATGGAGCTACTGCGGGATCAGAACGACGACGAGGAGAGCGACGAGCACAACGACGATTACGACAACGACGATGAAAAGAAGAGATGCGATTTTTTCATTCACTCGATAAAGGTGGCGTCGATAAGCGACCCCATGTCGGAAGAGGACATCGAGAAAGATAAGGCCACGCCGCTCAGGCCAGAGCTGAAAAATTACTCGGTCTTGGCTGATAACGGTGCCTTCCTCGTCGCTAGCTTCGGCCAGAACGATGAGTTCCTCTTTAAGAAGGACACAAGAGACAAGCAGCAAGCGGCCAGTGCCCTCCTCACTTTGGCGATGACTAAACTCGTTTATCCTCATCTCTGGCATGGCCAAATACTCGACGATATTTTGAGGATGGCTGATAAGCTGACCCGCGAAAATGCCAATAATATTCTCGAGATCGATGAAGAATATGGGGATGCTGTTGGTCGAAATTACTTGTTGCCCAGTGAAATTCAACGGGAATTCGACATCGGCGTTAATGCGATCGTTGTCGAGCTCGAAGAAGACGCTGCCTCGGGAAAACTCTCGGACTTGGAGAAAATTTTGCGCGACTTCTTCATCAATGGTAAAATGGCCATTTTCAGATACGAACAGGTAGCTCAATTACAGATATTTATCCGCAGTCGATAAATCCGAATAACGAGATGAATACGCTATTCCTTTAGACTATCTTACCAATATGGAAAGAGTCGGAGAACGTATTTTTCAGTATGGACCCAAGGGGCAGTCGACAGAACGGAAATGCTGTCGTCTACTTCTGGTACAATATGGGACTTGTAGCGATGGCTGAATTCTTAATGGAAATCCTGCACGATTCAACGGAGGATGAATTTAACCTCGATAGCGTCTCGATTGAAAATAGATACACCGAGTCTGAACGTTCAACTCAGCAATTTGTAACAGACGAGAATTGGTACAATTTTGTCAAAGTATCCGACGGAATATGTAAAATCGATTGCAGCATATCCCTCGACGACGAAATATTTGAAAAGGAGAATAGAGCCAAGCAAAGTGCCGCTGTATGCGTTATCGCAATCATTTTCTCAAAAGTAACGTTGACTTTCGATTTCGGACATAAACGATGTCTCTGAATGACATGAAACCATGTACAATAGGTTAACGAGCCTCGCCACTGGACGACTGAAATCCTAGACGAAGTAATAATAACTGGAGACAAATTACATTCCCAAAGCGCGATTCGTCTCGGAGAGAATCGGATTTTCCAACCCAACGAAATAATTGGCGAATTTTTCCTGGCCGATCGCAGAATAGAGCTGATAATGCAAGACTGCAAGCAGGCTGGCACACTAGGTGGTAAAAGTGCGAAAATTCAAAATTTAACCTCTGGGCTTGAAAGGTTTTTCGATGATTCCGTTGCTGGCTGTGTGAGTATAGGGAAATTCTCTGTACTGGCCATATGGTTCTGCGAAAACTCTTATTACTCTTTCGAGCCCGGTCTTTTCCTCAAGAGGTTCGAGCTGCTATCGTTGCTCGCCGGTCAATTGCTCTCCTACGGAGAAGTCGAGACCGATTTCGAAATAACAAGCATTGAAGTCGTTGACCTGAATAAATTACCTCCATGGAAATTCGATCCTAGTCCAGGAGTAAGACCGTCGAACCTACCGCCGCTTAACGCCTACTCGAACCTGACAGGTTAATTCATATTTAAAACATATTTATTATGTTATTATTTGTTATTATTTGATTGAATATTTTGTTTGACAGGTGGAAGAGCCAGAGCAATTCTACGAGGATCCACTCACCAAGCGTCAGATGTTTTTTGCGAGACTATCAGAGGACATCAGTCAGCAGCTAATTGCATCATTGCCCTTGCCATGTCAGTTATAAAAAATCCTGTAACCTGGACTAGAAAGACAGTCGATGAGATCTTGACAATTGGCTTGAACGTACACCGTCAAAGCCTCAAATACACGAGAAACATCAACATAAGCAAGACATTGAGACCGAAGGAGATCATCAGAATATTTTACGTCGGCGTTAATATATTAGCTGTCGACGTCGAAGAAAATACGATCTCCGGTAGGCTTTACGTTACATCTCACAATTAGTCTGTAATATACCTTCTATCTTGTTCTCGACTGCATCAGGTATCGTGGCCACTGCTCCGCCTGAGCCCGAAGAAAAGGCCAGCAAAAAAGGAAAAAAGCCAAAAAGTAAGCCCCCTGTCAAAGGAAAGAAAAAGGGCAAGACTAGTAGAGTGTCACCGTTAGCAACGTCTCCTATTTTATTGGAGGAAGGACTTGCTCGATTTTTTGAAAATAACAATGCGGGCATCATAGTGACTGGCCGTTTTATGGTAGCCGTATGGAAGGATAATGGAGTGTATTTTGTGTACGATCCGATGCCTAGGAATGATCAAGGTTTACTTCTTCTTTACGAGCTTCAAGCACGAATCTTTTTATGAAATCACGAATTCTAGCTGTATATCTTGTTCTCGCAATCGCACAGGGTTAAAGGATGTGAATCAAGAAGGATGTTCCTGCGTCGTTTGGTATGCTTGCTTGGAACCGCTTTACGAGCTAATATGTGCGAACGTCAATGATGACGAAAAATACGGAAGCTTTTTAATAAATAAAGTTATCGTTAGAACTGTGTCCATCGAACCATTGCCTGCTCCAGCTGGATACTTGACGGTCGGCGAAAGAAGCGATAGGTAATCCATTGGTTTGTTTGTTCAATTCTACTTACTGTACTGGCGTTTCACTGTAATTTGAAAAAAAAAATAAATAAAAGATTGAGCAAGAAGACGGACTGCCCGATGCCAGCTATTCGAATGACTTCTCTGTTGGAGCCGCCTCGCGCGATGAATGTCGACCTTGAAAGCTCCTTCGAACGCATCGACAGGGACGTAAGCGTTCTACTGGCATCGAGTCACATGTCCTCCCGGGTCTATCCCTCGGAGAACCGTGGTCTCCAGAGCAGCGCGATATCCGCCGTCGCGATCGTTGTCTCGAGTCTCCACGCCCCGTCCGGCTGGACAAGCGACCTCGTTAACGCTATTATCAAGTATGGAGATGTCTTTCATACCGAGTGCGTGCGATTGGCTCAACCTGGATCGCGCAATCTCTCGCCGAGTGAGCTGCTCGAGGTTTTCGTCGTCGGAGATGTTAGAGCTAGAATCTGCATACGCAAAAACCTAATGGCCGGGATAAGCTTGGAAGTCGACTTGGCCAGTGCTCTCAGGCTTTTCTTCGACTCCAATGCCCAAGGAATTCTGCACACGGCTAACCTAGCGTTGCCAATATTCAAGCATTGCTCTCAATTCTACGTTCTCGATCCCTCGGAGAACAACGAATTCGCCAACAACTCTCGCGATGGATTCGCCTCTCTCATCAAGTGTGAAAGCTTGACCAAACTTACCAACATTCTTATTAGACTGTTCGCTTTCAAACAGCCTATCGTCTACACGCTCAACGCCGTGCAAGTTCTTGACTTGCATTTCTTCCCGCGATAGTCCAATTATACTGTTAATTGAATTGTAGTAAACGTCAAAATAAACGCTTTAGAAGACTTAAACTGGGAATTAGTAGAGACATTAAATCATACAATCCAACAACTCACAACCTTCTCAAATTGCTAATTTTATTTATAATTTTATGACACAAATCACTTTTAGCATCTATATGAGTAGGATTACAAGCTATACGAGAATGAATTTGATACAGATCACTTATTAGCGTAAATACAATGTCTCAATTACATGCTATGAACTAGATACTTAGAAAACACTGTACAACGCAGCCGAACAATCGGGCATACTTTACATATAATACAAGCGCGCCCAAAAACGAGACGAACTCATTCGATCAGTCGTTCGATTTAGGGCGCGCGCTTTTGTTTATTATTTCTCATCGTCTTCACCTTTTTCACTGGCTATGCAAGGCTTTCGATTCTCTTTTTTCCTTACTTACTTAATCACCTATTTATTTACCTATTTATCTCTCTCTCTCTCTCTCTCTCTCTCTCTCTCTCATGCTCTCTTTCACTCTCCCTCTCTCGCTGTCTCTCACTCTCCCTCTCTCGCAATCTCTCACATTCCCTCTCCCTCTCTCTTCCTCTCTCTCTCTCTCTTCCTCTCTCTCTCTCTCTCTCTCTCTCTCTCTCTCTCTCTCTCTCTCTTGCTCTCCCGCAAAACTTGAATTCGCATTTTTTCCAAATTATTACAAAGTTATACTTCATGAGAGGCAAGGCAAACGTATCGTCGTCTTTTCTCTTTTTATTTTTCTTTTTCTTTTTTTCTATTATAAAAACGCGCGTATTTCTTTGACTCTCTCGCATCGGCCGAGAAAAGAAGAAATAAAAGACCCTTAATTGTCCACTTCGAGCTTATCGAATAGGCCACAACGTAGTTGGCACGCGATGGGAATCGCTACTCTTCGCTCGTAGCGTTTTCGTTTAGCTCATACACACACAAACATACATAATATTGGTACATTTTTTCGTTATTATGTTTCCCTTGCCGTTACGCAGTTTGCCGTTCTCTATCTTTTCCTTATACATTTGGGTTTTTACTCGCATCTCCTTTTTCTACTGATTCCTTTCATCACAAAGGAGATACACCATGAATATGAGAATTTAAATAAAGACTTTTAATGCCTCAAAAAATTACTCTTTTTAACAAGTACTTTTAATTACGTATATCGTTTAGTTACGTACAAAGATTTCCAATTTTCAAAGCTCGTGTATCTCCTTACGAAGCTCTGTACGCATTTGCTTTCTTCAGTCTCGAGTCTAAGGTTCGATGTCGCGATGCTGAATAATGCATCGTGAAAAAGCAAGGACCTGAAGAAATTATGACACCACTGCTTGCACTTTAATTGTTTATGTGATAAATAAAGAAATGGAAGACTTTGCAATCGCCTTCGAGCTCGCTTTATTAAAACATGACGATTGTCAATTGATTTCTTAGAGATATATCGCTTGCTCCACAGGCCCTTCCTCTTTTTCATTCTATTTAATATACTGCTTTGGGTATCACACTTTCATAGCCCTGTGAACGTCGGAGTTATCTTTGCAAATCACGATTTGCAGATTACGTTTTTCAATAATTTTTAAATAATTAGAGTAGGTCGTAGAGGAAAACAATTGTATTTATGAGTACTACTTTGTAAAAATGTAATATCAATAAGTTCCAGGGGCCATTTAAATATAAAAACAATTCCTTTTCTTTTGTCAAGACTTCATTCAGCTGACTATTAATATATTGCTAAAATAATAGAGACCAAGTAAATTAAGGCCTCGATTTCACAATAGAGCTAAACAGAATAATCGTGAACCGGAACAAACAGTAGTCGATGAAAAAGGTAAGCAACTATGCCGAATCAAATTCAAGAAAATTCAACTTGTTTAAGGCCTTCCTTACAATATCTTACGAACATTTTCATTATTTTGCGTGGTAGTTTTGCACACAATTTATTCTACCGCGTGTGTAGAAAGTTTTTTTCACGGCTATGAGCTTCATTCAGTTCAAATAAAAACTTTCGTTAAAACTATTTGTTGTTTTTGATCAGAGAATAGAACAAACAATAATAAAAAAAAAACAGATAACAAACTAAAAAGTAAAATACAAATGAGGCTTCAACGCCTTAAGATCCAACGCCTTACCATCTCGAGCAATACGTTGCTAAATAAAATATTAAATAACATACAATTTACATTTCAGTTTATTTATTCATAAAAATGTATTCATTGAGAAAGAAGTTTGTTTTTAAAAGCAAAAAATATGTTTTTTGGTCTCAATTCTATCATTGGAAAATCCAAAAACATTGCATTGAAAAACGGGCTGCTTGTACATTCGAATTGACTTTACTTGAGTGTTTTTTTTTTCAGATTTTTGACTATTTATGTTTCATAAAAATTGAAAATTGATGAAAACAACCAATGATGTTTATGAAGACAAACTTATATGATAATTAAGCGTGAACTAAATGAAATGAAGGATATTACTGATTTTGCAACGTATGACTCGTGATAGCTTAAGACAGTATAAGTATTAAGACAAATATTTTATAATGTTTCATACGTAACGCAGACAGAGAGACGGCAATGTAAAAAAATTATTTTTATATTGGCATGATGTCATTATGGCACGTTTAGTTTACTATTCAGTGGCGGATTACAGCATTTTACGTGTTTTATTCGCTATATAGACATTATATTCAGTCAAGAAAATTACTTTCCCAACACTATTCACACTCAAAACTTATTTTCGCCTTTATCAAACCTTTTCTAGCATATACAGAACTTGTTATATTCGCCAGTCCTCCATTGCACTTTCCCATTTTCACAATATAAATGCATCTTAAACGTATTATTATATACAATATAGCTGCATTTTAATGACCCTTCGTACATATGCCTTCTATTGCATGTATTTGGTTAGAGAAACGATAATTAATAAACAGAACTGAATTACATTTTTCGTATAAAATTGCACTAAAAGCTCATTGTGCTAATGATGCTCACGAGTCTTTGTTATTTGCGCAGTATAATCGTACACTTTTTGTCTATTCTAAATGAGAAGGCATAGGCAATAATTACAAATTTCATTTCATACGTAGAACAAGGAAAGTAAAAAATGCATCAATAAAAATTGCACAATTACGAGAACAGTACGTACATATTAAGAGAATAGAATTATAAAAAAGTCTTTCGTTCGTTAATGTTTCATTCACAATCAGAAGCGCAGCGTCCTATTGTCAGAAGCCTGCAACATTGTTAGGTTCGACGACATTGACGGTACTTAATTGTTTCGCTTAGCGATGCAAAATCTCGTTCTGGAGACATATTTCTCGTTAGTGTCGGGAATGTTTAACGAAAGAGAATCTGCAGGTAAGGGTAGGAGGATACTTTTTGGATTATTCTCTCGAAGAATCTTGTCATCAAATTGCGCGTGCACGAGCGAGAAACTTATTGACTTGATGCGAAAAAGGAAGAAAAAATGTAACTCATGGGATTAAATTATTCGGACCGATAAAATAAGAAACATCGCATTTCAGAGCGTTCCCTGTACTTAAGGCTAAAAATACTCGAATAACGAAAAAAAACGAAAAATAAAAATGCTGTAAGCATTCTCGATTTCTATCAATAATTCTGAAACTTTGAAATTTCGTACGAGGTCTATATAATATGACGGAGAATTTGTTTTTCTTATCGTCTTTGCTTTCACGTTATTGGAAGACTTGAAAGAAAGCTATCGGGTAAGAGACAACCGCCGCTCGACAAGCGCGCCTTATGGGAGTGAGAGGAAGTGGAGGCTGTCGGCGCTACACATAGACTTTTAAAAAAATAACAAACGACAATTGTACAGGATATCGGTAGTAGATGAAAGGTGTACTCGTGGGTTGCATTCAATAATAATATGGGTAAATAATAGTAATAATAATAGTAGTATTAATAATAATAGTAATAATGATAATAATAAAGGCAATAGTAAAAAAAATAATAATAATAAATGTCGTTGAGCAAACATCTGGCGTTGGCTGCATAGACTCCTAATAGAATATAGTACCTGGCACAGGAACATGACTTGATCAGTCATTGGCATCACAACGTAAGAAGGACAGCACGAGTCCTGAGTATTTGTGCGTCGTCGCGTCGCGGTGACGAGGGGTCGTCGCCACGGTGCAGGCGGGCTTCGAACTCCGGCGCCGCGAGCTGCGAGCCGCAGCCGGGGCTACGTGACGCTTATCGCGGGGTTAGAGGGCTGTGGGCCCGGTTCGGTCTTGATGCACTGGCCCGTCAACTGATTTACGCTCAACGGATTGTTGATGTCATGGGGATTCGTCCCGACGGGATTCCGATGTGGCGTTGCAGGTTGCTGCTGCTGTTGCTGTTGTTGGGGCTGGGATTGATGATGCTGCTGCTGCTGCTGTTGCTGCTGCTGCTGCTGCTGCTGCTGCGATGGAGGTGGCGGTGCTTGATGACCACTGGGTCCTACGAGGACGGGAGGCGTTAGGGGACAAGGGCTGGCCAGGCTTGAGGGCGAGGGCAACACCAACGACGGACTCGCCAGACTAGATAAACCTGAAAGGCCGCCAGGACTGCTGAGCGATTCGTCGTCCTCGGGCGTACCCGCCTCTCCCACACTGCCTAGGTTATCCTCGGAGTGGTCGTCGTCGCCGTCCCCGTCGCCGTCGCCGTCGCCGTCACCCTCTCCTCCCTCCCCCATGTATCTGATACACTTCTTCTTGCGCCTGCAAAGTACAAAGCAAATACACATTAGAAATTATCTGATCTTGCACCATCTCGCGTCCCTGCCCCTCCCGCCCCCCTCTCAAGCTACGTACACAGGACAATCAGAATAATCGCGATTCTCAATGAAAATCTAGGGCTACACATCTATACACACAACGATGCGCTCTCATCTATCATGTATGTATAGTCATGCGCGCTCTCCGCATAATTCATATAACATGTTTCGTTTCATTATATTCAGTGTATACAGATAACAAATAATCTCGCATATTAAGGTATTATAATAATAATAATAATAATAATAATAATAATAATAATAATAATAATAATAATTATAATAATAATAATAATATTAATAATAATGTACGGCGAAACTAAGGGATTTTTACATGTGCCATTATTGTCACAGTTCTAGTCCTCATTGTCGTCATCGCCATTAGATCCATTACATCTCATGCGTAATATTAATAAAACGACAACATCAAAAACAATCACTCAGATTAAAAAATACCATGCTCGAAAAAAACAACGAAAAAAGTGGGATAGGGTTTTCCTCAGCGTCTTCTGTTGTGTATTAAGCGAACAAGCGCAGAATCAATATAAACATATCAAAATATTATAGACAGAAAGACAAAAAGAGCAAGGTAGATGCGGTAGAGCGAGAGAGAGAGAGAGAGAGAGAGAGAGAGAGAGAGATATTGGAACAATCTAATTACATAGCAACTCGCGTAGCCAGATCATTCGTGTAGCACGCGTGTCAAGAAAAAATGCCAAATATGCTGTGTATCTTTTTATAAATTTCCACGCGCATATCTATGTGTGATTTTCATTAACTTTGTTAGTGGAGAATTTACAGTCTCCAACGCGTAAATTGATCGTACTTCAGACAATAATCAGCGGCTATACAGTCGAGACAGTTCACCGCTCTACAATTGGCTCTCATTATTTATCTCTCATTATTGAACTTCTAATCGAACATGGACTGCTTATTTTTGTCTTGAAAAAATATAGAGTTCTCATCCTTTCATAGGATTCTACACACGCAAATTGATATACGTATGCTACATAGCAATTGTTAGGTACATTTACATATATCTGTGTATGTGACTACAGTGCTTAACGAATTAAGTAGACTTTTCGTAAACTAAACAAACACTCCTTATTGCTGATGTCGTTGCAAATACATACAACTATCAAGATAGAGCTTAAAAATTTGTAATTTTACACTACACTCATTCAAGTAGGACAAACATCGACGATATATTTATATTCTTGTCGCAATAGTTCAGATTTAAAAAGTCTCGTGTAGCAATCAGTTAAAGACCGAAGATATTGGAAAAATAAATAGCGCAAGCAACCGTGGGTCGACCTGGATGTTGATGACAAAAAATAATTCCAATGAAGGAACTCTGTTGCATCGAACGGATCGGCGGATGGACTGCTTGGTATCATGGTATCATAGAAGACCAAATCAACGGAAAAGAAGGAAAAATTTGACCAAATTTCAAAGTAACTCTCCAATGAAAAGAGTTTGAGTTGACGATTTAAACAAATAGCTAACTTCACTGTGCATTTTATAAAACGACATTTTCAGCTAGCGGCTTTCAATCGTAGTATTTCATGTCTACGAGTATTCTTATAATTTTATTACGATGGTTATAAATGCAATTGAATCATTATGCCTTATAAGAGCAGGTTCTCTTGATATGCAAAAGTAAATAAATATATTATTGTATTGTAGTATATATGTTCGTAGTATACGCAAATGTACACAGAATAGAATGTATTCGCAATGTCATATATATATAAATGATTATGTAATAGAAACAACAAGAATGTGAAAAAGAGTAGATTTCAAATGAGCCATGCTAAGGGCAACACTGTGTAAGAAAACGTTGAAATTAAACAAGAAAATTAATATAAAAAAGTAGAAAAATAAAAAAAAATGAAAAAAAAAAAATAAAAAAATAAAAAAATAAAAAATAAAAAAAATAAGAGACAACAACAATAACAACAACAATAATATATAATAAAGTAGCAATAAAGAATGTAAGCCGTAAAGAGCCATAACAATGAGAAACAATGCGAGCATAAGGGGGCCCCTCGCTTCACCGGTCCTGCGCCGTCATTGAACGTGTATTAAGAAGGTCCGTTTTAAAGCGAATATGTATATGACATAATATATTATCAGCAGTTCACGGCGTTGTGCGTACCTATAAACAGACACATAGTCACATAGTCACGTAGTCACGTAATCACGTAGTCACGTAGTCACATAGTCACTTAGCGACATATGAGAATCGCGGCAGAGCAGTGATGTGTTTTGCAAAGTAGATGTTTTATCGGAGAGAATAGAATGTACACAGAGCACAGTGCGGTGCGGTGAACGGAGGAAGCGAGTCAGGGCCCCGCAGTTGGCTTGAGTGTCGGGACTGACCACTGTTTAAGAAGAAGTGTTGCAGTAGAAGGGAGGCGATAGGCTTGACTAGAGATTAACATAAGTGGGTTCTTGCTGAGGCGAGGAGGCGTTGGAGGCGGTGTTGGGGTTTTGGGGCACAGGCGCCGCGGCGTTCGCCGGCTGGCTCTGGCTATTCGGGCCGCCGCCACCGCCGACCCCAGCTCCGCCGCCCGCGCCACCACCCGCGCTACTCCCCACGCCGTGATGAATTATGCTCGCGTGGATGCCCATCCCCGCTCCATGCTCCACTGGGCTGCCAAAACCAACCACCAACCATTAAAGGGGTGCTCTCGAGAACTAGTCGCCTTCTTTATTTTATCATCTTGTACATCAACAAGTATCTTTCACTCATTTCATTTTTTTCATTTTTTTCCAACTACATCTTTTCTCATCTTTTCTCTCCTCTCGCCAATTTTTCGTCACCCACACGAGCAGATACTGATCTGCGACCACGCTTTAGACAAAGAAGCCATAATCTGCTCTTTAACATTATAAAATGTAATAAGACACGATTGACTGATTTCATATACACGAGCAATTCAACAGTTCAGAAGCGTTAAGATTACCGATTTTTCGAATATCAACAAATCAAATTTTCGAAAAAGAGCCTCAAAATCACATATTATACTCGATTTCGCGTGTTCGATAACCCGAGCCAAAAACACTCATTCCTTCACGTATTCTACGTATCTATTATAAAGGCATTAGAATTACTGTTACTATTTACATCACTATTTACATCACTATTTACAAGCTGAAGACAGAAGTGGCGTGGTCATATCTTCATCGCTACAGTTATACATGTTTTATAAAGAATTGCTTTATTTAATATTGTCAATATTCAATATAAATTTTTTAAATATATTCTTCTATTTTTACTATAATTGTAACAATTATTTGCAACAAACTACTATCGTTTATAGCTACGCCGCTCGATTTATTTTAAAGTACCTGAACCATTTTTTGAAAGAGATTTTTGTTTACAGTCTAAACAAACTCATACGTTCGATGAAAGCAGATTAATGTTGTACTTCTTAACATTATATCCGTAAAGGAAAATCGGTCACTATAAGTAGGTTAAGAAAAAGGTAAAAATGAATTTACCATCAGTCAGATATAATTGACAAGAAGATACTACTATACCTTGGTACATTCAATTCGAAGACATTTATTCAGTCAAGTAGCAGTAGAAATTTGATAGTAGGCTTTGATAGGATTATATACTTTGATAATGCCCAATGAACTTAAGATATATAGCATTATCGTGTTTCTACATCAAAGTACTGTATAATTGAATGCACACGAAATTTTGTAATTAAGCAATTATAATGAAAAACTACTGGCTTAGTCGGACCCATAATCGAAGTTTAACAACTGGAGGTTCCCCATGTGTGTATAATTGTATATTCATATCCAGTGTTAATGTCCACTTATTTCGATAGCAACTGCACATATCACGTTGAATAGGTAAAGTTTGAGCAAAGGTCTTCAGTTGGTAGAAAATGTTCGATAAATACCCTCTTCCCAATCATACACACACACACACACACACACACACACACACACACACACGCGCGCGCGCGCGCGCGCGTGTTTGGAAAATCAATTTTCCGCCGGATTGTTTTTTACGCATACACATTGTTCTGCGCTGTTTGCTCATTTACGTACATGTGGGTGACGAAATCTTTCAAGCTATCGAGCAATAATCATGTCTTACTAATTCTGTTATAATAGGACGATTTGTTCACTATTTGAATTGTTTAGAAAGACAATATGTTACTGCTTCGAAAACTAATTAACATTTCACAAGTCATTTCAAAAGACTTGTTTCTTTGAACTTGAAGGAGAGAAAAAATGTAGAGGTTGTTCCGAGCTTTCGCACTTCATGATAGCAAGGTAAATTTGGTTAAGTGCGTACACAATTATTCATTACTCATTAAGAACAGGCAATGTGAACTGATAAACATACCTGCAGGGCTTGCACCATTGGCTTTGTTGATCCAGCCCGAACCTTGCTCGGCACTTTTTCATGTTATTACCTATGAATACACAAACAAAACTTTAGTCAACATGTTTACAATTTTAGCAGAAATATCGATGATCTGATCGACACCAAACACATTACATTACATTAACTGCATTGACGAATTAATTGCTATCGACACTTATAATTCAAAAGTTATGTTACGTACGTTTTGTTTTTAAATTTAACCAGTAATGTGTTAAGTGTCAAACATAGTTCCAAAAAAAATATGTATTTTAGTAATTATACGTCTTTTAAATAGCAGAGAATAGAAATTAATGGATGTTTATGCAAGAGGAGATTGCAATTTAAATTACTGGAAGGAGGTTTACAGAAATTGGTAGGGACAGGTTGTAAATTTCATGATGAGACGTGTGGTTATTTTCTAAGCAAGAAATATATAAAAGCTACTACTGATCGTGAATGTTTAAGTTATATTGTGATGTGTATACTACGAATTCGTGCGCTTTTATTTGATTTAAAACTTGTTTTTGATTATTATCAGGATCTTCCCAAAATTCCGTTGTTTATAAAACACAATAGATAACTTTAATGGCTGCAGCGCGTAAGTTGTATTTCAAAGATTTAGTATTAAGGGAAGAACCTCTTGAATCAGAAATAATACAGAAACAGTATAGTAAGCGAAGTTTGTGACGTAAACGTGCAGAAATAGTAACGGTGCTTCTAAAAAATACTTGGTTGAGTGCTCCAAAGAAATATATAAATATTTAACAAAGCTTTTCGAAAAGTTCAAAGAAACGGTTCTTTAGAACACACTCACACACACACACACACGCGCGCGCGCACACACACGCACACACACACGCACACACACACACCGAATTGTTTAGGGTAAGTGATCAAGCAAATTGAAAATACTACAATTTTTTAGAATAATATATATACTTTGATTGAAATATCAATGAAAATATTATATTATCATACGAATTTCAACAACAATTCAAGCTCAACAGGGTATATAGTAGGAAGGTATTAGGACTATGATCGAGGAAGGAAATTTTTAATAAATTGATAGTAAATTAATAGAAAACGTATTTGACAAAGACTATAAATACTAATGAATTATTACTAATGATAAATAAAAAATATTCAATAAAATAATAATAGTAAAAAATAACAAATAAAAAGAAAAGTATTGAAGTAAAAAAACAGGCGACATTGAAACGATCAAAGAAGAGAACGTCGTAATTTGTTATAAAAAAAATAGAATTAAGAGATTTTTAAAAACTTAGTAAGATATAAAGAAATATTGAAAATAAAGTGTTAATAAAGAATAGAAAAAAGTACGTGAGTATTTAGACAATGAAAAAAAGTTATAAAGATAGAAATTTAGATTGATAGAAATAGATAGATAGATAGATAGATAGATAGATAGATAGTGAGAGAGAGAGAGAGAGAGAGAGAGAGAGAGCATAAAGTTACTAAGAGAAATCAAACGCTTTAGGATTGTCTGATTTGCGTGGAGTAGGTCCCTGTAAAATGCAAGATGGCCAGCGTCCCCAAAGTTGTATACGTATAATAATTGATATAATAAATGTAGTATAATATGCATGTGCGCGTGCGTGCACGTGTATTACTTGGTATTTTTGTCAGAGAGAAAAATATATATATACTGTTTATTATATACTATATTGTTGCCATTGATGATGGATGAATAAAATGTACACGTTTTTGTTTTGTACGCGCAACGGCATCACGCTAACGGTTATCTTCATACACACGCTCACGCACGATTTATAAATTGTGTGTATATGCGAAATACAGATATGTGTATCTATAATATATGTATATATATATATATATATTTAATTATAACAATATAATATAAATATACATATCGTCCCAAAACTCCTGCATCGGGTCAAACATGCAACATAATGTATACGTGTAAAGGTATATATGTAATATACAGATATATAATGTAATTAATAATGAAAAAATCAATATATTAATATATAATTATAACAGTATATAATATATTAAAACAAAGGTTTGGTTCCTGTGGGGTGGTTGGTGGGAGTTGATGTGGAAATGAGGGAATAGTCGTATTAAAGAACGTGTGGATAGAGGCATTGTGAGTACCTCCAGGATCACTGTTTGTGTCTTGTTTGCGCTTCCTCTTCTTAGTTCGGTTGGTATTTGCGCGGGAAGACCAGTCAGGGTACAACTGCATGTGCAACTGTCTCTCCCGTCGCGCCATTTCATAATACTTGGCCTGTTCGTCTCGCCCTAGCGCGTGCCACTACCGAGAGAGAGAGAGAGAGAGAATCAAAACACTTCTTTTAAAAGGATTGCTTATATTGACTCAACATACTATTGATGATTATTTTTTTTCATCTTTTTATCATTTCATCTTTTTTTCATTTAATAATCAAGGCAATCAAGACAAAAAGTTCCACTAATGCTACTGCCGCCACCCCCTAATGTTTAGTATAATAATACATTAAATTTGTTTGTAGTAGATAATGTTTACTGCTTTTACTCGAGTTAGATGTGTAACTAACTATTATATTATATAGATGAAAGCTAGCTTGTTGCTATTGTCATGTTACAATGATATATTAGATTTCCTAATAAATAAATAAGAGCATTTCGCTAAGACATTGGGGTCCCTACTTTCCGTTTCAAGTGCTAGAAGAACAGCCTAAATTTGTTCAACCTGCACGCGCTATTTGAAAACATAATTTCAAAGTTCTTCTGACTTTGTGCAAACTGTAATAGTTAATAATTTGACCGGTGTTCACATTCATCCAGCTGGTTCTTCCGACAGGCGTCAAAAGGCTGACCAAAGAAAAACAAAGAGATAGTCTATTCAAACAAATATGTGAATTATCTTAGTGTTACTTCATGACTATCGCTGTGCCAAGCCCTGGAAAATGAAGAAGTAACGAGAGAGAGAGAGAGAGAGAGAGAGAGAGAGAGAGAGAGAGAGAGAGAGAGAGAGAGAGAGAGAGAGAGAGAGCCAGAGAGAGAGAGAGAGAGTAGAACAAACGACGGTAGGCGCATACGTATGCACACACACACACACGCACACAGATTAATCACTACCCTCGGTGCCTACTACTTGCTCTTAAAAAGTAACGTTGCTATAGTGGTTAAACTGAACTTATGCCATCTTCTGTATATCTTTACTACATCATCGGGGAATATTTAACGCATATAACGTATACCTCATCTGCAAAGAATATTAACAGTACTAGTTGTTACATTATCATTAAAAGATATTTTTTATTGATAATTGATTTGACGAATACCGCTTTAGGGAGTTGGCCAGATATGCAATTTTTCAATTATAGAACGCGATATAGAAAAGAAATAGAAAGACAGATAACTTTGAACGTTACACAGGATTCCCCACAGACAATCCAATAATTGTATATAGATAGATAGATAAATAGTAATTAATTATAAAGTTGTAGGTACACGTTTAATTTCGTAGAGGTGTTGCATTATTTACTTAGCAAACACAGTACGTCAGATATCAGTCATTTCATAGTTACCGTTATGATTATCACCAATATGGTAAGCACCATGATCATTCTCATTATTATTATCGTTATCCTCATAATCATTCGTATCATCATCATCACCATCATCATCATCATTATCGGCATCATCATTATCATTATCATCATCGTCATCATCATCATCATCATCATCATCATCATCATCATCATCATCATCATTATCATCGTCATCGTCATCATCATCATCATCATTATCAAAGAGAGTAGAGAAAAAAGAACTTAAATAATGAAAAGAGAAGCGCACAGTCTTTGATCGTTTCAATTGAACCAACAGGTAAAATCTAAATATAATGATTATGGTTAAATACATACACACACACACAAAAATTTATTTAAAAATATATCTATTTGTGTGTATGTGTATGCAAGATTTATAAGGGCCTGCTGTTCTAGCACTGGAAAGTGGTACCTCCAGCGGGATCCGCGGATCGCTCTTTCTTCCTCTTCTTCTTCTTGCTGCCGTATCCGTAGTTATCCCTGGCACTCCAGCCGGGATACCTCTGTTGATGCAGTTGGCGTTCATGCCTGGCCGCCTCATAATATCTCTGCTGCTCCTCTCGACTTAGCGAATGCCACTGTGTGTACACACCCCCAAAAGCGTTCAATTTTATGCCATTTAAATGTACCATTTGTATGTTCCTTTCATTTTCAAAAAGTCACCTTTGAAACTTGCCCTTTAATCCCTTCCCACCCATTTTCATAAATATTATTTCCTTAGATCCCACCTACAATGCTCTATTAGTACTATAATATATTCACTGAATTTGTGTTACTTGCATTAATAACAATTCTCTTAATGCTTTATTTTTTTTAACTAAAAAAGCGTTAGACTACGTGCATGAATGTACGACTTGTAAAGTTTCACAGTCTGTACAAAGTTTTGCATTTCATAAGCCAAGAAAATTTGTGCAACTTTCTTTTTGAATTATTTAACTATTATTATGAAACTTTCCACAGACTGTAAATACTCGATCTGAAAATGTATTGATTACATTTACATCAAGGCTGATTTGCAAATATTATCAATAACTATAAAGCATCTGTAGTGAAAAATTTTATACTCGTTGCCTCGATGTAAAGTCAATCTTTCTGCTACAAGCTTGGCAACAACTTACCCTTCTCCCTAGAATTTGGTTTATTGCAGCACTTTCTTTTAAGGTACATTCTGCCACTACCTTTGCCCTCATCTCCTTCATATACAGCATAAATGCATTCAAAGGTTTTTTGATGTGAGGTTTCTTTTTGTCTGGAAGAAAAGGAAAAGTAGAGGTTAGTTTTCATGTATTTGTACGTTACCTTTGTTTTTCAAGTACTACTCGATGGAAGGCTCGAGCAACATCAAATTTAATAATTCTTTTTTTTTTAAGGTACATTGCTATAAATTATCTTTATATAGATAATAATAAGTGAACAATAAATAATCTTCAATAAAAATGATGAAATTAGAATCGATACAAATCTAAGCCTAGTCATGCAAATATTTAAACTGTTTTTCTGAACATAAAGGGAAGAAGTAAACTTGGAATATATACATATTGACTATAGTTGAATGTAGTTTCTCCTTATAGGTTTATAGTATACAAAAGTGAATACGATTATTTTTGAAAGAGCAAGCATTACTGATACCTTGACTATTTTGTTGGCCTGTATCTTGATTATTTTTATTGTCAGCAGGTAACGAAGTTGAATTTTTCTGCTCTATCGTAGACCTATAATAAATGTAGAGTAAATTAATGCAGAAAATAATAAATATTATAATATAGAGAATACACTTATTATCGTGAGAAAAATGGTAAAAATTTGAATGGGTTAGTACCGTTTAAAGAAAGTTTGTTTGGTTTCAGGATTTGTCGGTTGAGTTTTGGTGATGGGTAAAGGATAAGAGAGTAGAGAGTTTGGCGAATTGCACAATTGTTCGTTTATATTGGTCAGAGCACCATCGTAATAGGGTTGAGGTACTCCCACTGGGTTTCGAAGCAAGTTGGGTGGAACTGTCCAGCTAAGTTGCTGCCACATTCGATGCATGGCCAGCAGGTGCATAAAGTTTGGCTGGCCATTGTAGGGATTAGGAGAGACATTTCTTAGAGCAGAGGCATTAGACATTTGCACAAGACTGCTCATGTAGAGAGCAGTGAGGAACTTTTGGTCGGTGGCTGGTGCAGCTGCCTCTCCAGATTTCACAGCTTCGTGTAGGACAGCCATGTTATCTTGAGTCTTGAACTGGAAGTTGTCTTCTTCGTAAGCTTTGCAATCCTTGCTGGCCTCTGGTGTGCTGCTCTTTTCGGGCAGCTCGGACACAGCCGCGCCGTTGTTGCTATCCTTTTTTATGACTAGGTTCAATGGTTCTGGACATTCGGACTCCATTGCCATGGAAGCGTATCAGTTTAGTTGCTGAGCTTTGCCTTTTGACAAGTGTTTAGCAAAGTTCATGAGAATCCAGTCTTTGGTGCAAGTAATAGAGTGAATGTTTGGCAAAAGAAGGGAAGCTTCTTCGTTCACTGGATGAGACAGCTGCCGAGGCTGCTGGTCTGCTGCAGCAGCGTAGCACTGGCGCGAAGTGTAAACAAAGGATCCATGCAGAGTTCGTTCCTCGTCGGATTCGCAGAAGAGCATCGAGCGCGAGTCGTCGATGCTGGAGTCTTCATCGTTGAGAGACCAAAGGACGACGAACATTGCAAGCGGCGGCAGCAACAGCGGCAGCGGCAGCAGCACCAGCAGTGGGACATGGTCTTGCGTTTCGAGTAGGACTCAGCAGCAGAAGCGACCGTCGAAAGAACAGCGGCAGCGGCAGCGACGCAAGGTGCGGGAGCGGGAACGGCAGCGGCAGGAGCCGCGGTACTCTGGGCACTTGTCCGCTTCGTGCCATAGCAATATTGTCCGCGAGCGATGTTTCGATTGATTATCCGCGGTGGTGGGTGGCGGGTGCACGACCGCGCGTCGGCCCATCATTGCAATTCATGGCGCTCACTCCCTTCCTCTTCCACCCCCCCCCCTCCCCCTCTCACTCTCTCTCTCTATCTCAACCCCCGGCTTTCCCCAGTCTCTCCGTCCGTCCGTCTGTCTGTCTGTCTATCTGTCTATCTGCCTATCTGCCTATCTGTCTACTGTCTACTGTCCTATAAGTACGTATCTGTCTGCTTACTACTGTGCCCCGCATGCCCCCACCGTCCCCTCGAGACCTCTGCGTATATCAGCAGCCTGCCGCGAGAGGGGTGAAAATGCCATTTTTTTGGCGGGCCTCGTTGCCACGGCACTAACCTCGGTACGCGCAAAACATACTCTCCTAGTCTAGTCTGCAAGTACGTAGGTCTATTCGACGTAGAATTACCGTCGAATAGAATTCGCGTGCTTGCGTGCTCGTCTTCGATAACGACTACCTAATCGGCCAGTGAGACACAACGTTCATACGTTCAAACGTTCAAACGTTCAAACGTTCGACCGTTCAGGCTTTCAAGCGCCGCGCAACGACGCGAGCAACAAATGCAAATTACAGATCTGTTAAGAGGGTAATGATCAATACTGCTCTCCGACAGAGAAAGAGACGTATGCAGATGTGTACAGATAGCAGGACAGGGGAAAGGGCATGGAGCTGATGGAAACGATAGTAGGGGGTGAGAAGACGGAAGAGCATAGCGCAGCAGCAGTTACGGCGGCGCAGACGCCTGGCATTCGATCAGAATTATAGAGCGTCAGACAACTCGCTTTCTTCGTCTGTTGTCCGCATAGTCATTACAGTCTGTCCTTATCTTAGCGACATCCTCGCGGTGCCAAGGAGAGGGACACTATATCCATTATATACAACATATATAAGGATAGTTAAGCGCGCGCATCGGCATAGCAGCATAGCCACGACGGCGACTAACGAGAGTAGCAGTGCTACCCTCGCGCGGTTGCCCTTGAAACTGACACCTCGCCTTATCGGACACTTCTTCGCAGGGGGCTCAGTGCCGCGGGCAGTTTTCTCTTTTATCGGTCACAGGGGCGGGGGTGCGAGCGGGAGCGCGATGGCAAATGATCGACGGACGGTCCCAGCGTATCGGCGCACTCTTCGTCCATAACTCACCTGTGATTATGATCCAAGCTCGAGTGGTCAGCCTTGGGTGCGGAGGAAACGAGAGCGTGCGATGCGAGCGCGTGCGCGTGCGGACTCAGGCCGGGATGAGGAGGCATCAGACCCGTTGGCGAGAACCGGTAGAGATCACTGCAACGATCCAATCAACTATATTTATATAATGCTCTTATATTTTAAGCTGTGCGTTAAACTACACGAGCTTCATCATATATACATACTGACCTGGGCAAACTCGAACTAGTGATGGGTAAACTCGTGGGGTAGGGACTGCGGAATCCAGCGCTCGCCGGGGATATCGGATACATGCTTGGCGTATGCCTGCAAGTCAAAATCACTCGATTAGTATGGAGCGCGCGGTTATCCCATTCCCGTAGCCACCAAAAGCGAATAGCAAGATGCGGAGCTGGAGATCGATGCGCGGCTAGACCGAGAAAAAACCGAGCGACCAGTTCGGTGATCACATAATTGAGGAAAGAGAGTCTAATCAGCCGTGAAAAATCTCAATTCGGGGTGGTTCGAGCAGAAAGCAAATAACAAGTATAGGAGAGAGCCAGAGCGAGGTAGCGAGAGCGAGAGCAGAGCAGCTTCTAACCGAGTCCGCTCGAGTGCCTCTACACGGTCTAATAGACCGGAACTGAGAGGATGACCGCCGCGACTGCTCGCTTTTCTTCTGCCTCTGCCTCTGCCTCCGCTGTTGCTACTGCTACTGATGCTGCTACTGATGATGCCGATACTACTGCTGATAGTGCTGCTGCTGCTACTGCTGCTGCTGCTACGGCTGGTGCTGCTACGGCTGGTGCTGCTACGGCTGGTGGTGGTGCTGCTGCTTCTGCTACTGCTGATGCCGTCGTTGCTGCCGCTGCCACTGCTGCTGTGCTCCCGTCACTCGCTACTCCTCAGCTATACACTCCACCTACTGTTATGCACTTGCGAATTGCTTATGCTTTTCGAGCATGAATATTGCTATCCTTTCAACAAATCGGCGAGCAAAAACCATTTAAGAACCTCTCTCGATATACTTACCAGGAAGCGGCGACTTGCGTCATTTCCGGACTGAGCATGGGATAGGGGTACTGACCCGTGGAGAACGGGTACATCGGCGCTCTCGTCAAACCTAAAACACAAATATTCAATTTAGTATAAGTGAAGAGATATTTGTCATCGTACTTGTCATTCTATTTCAAGTTTTATTTGACGAAGCGAGGGTTTTCAATTCATAATAATGTATTAACGATGGTTCGTTAATAGAGTATTACGAGGATATTTGCGACGGTTAACTTTGTTATGCACAAAGCGAGACCACTGCAGCGAGCGATCACCAGTCAGTGGCCATTGATAGATGCGCAGAGGCGTCGATGACGGTGGCTTTATATCTTCAAATAATATATTTTATATTAGTTTGTAAAATAAAAAAATCTCCTTATTTGCTTTGTGGGTTGTAGAGGACAAGATATAATTGCGCGTCTATCTACTGTGGTTTCAACTTGACAAGGAAATGAAAATCTAGCGATCTCGTTCGCTCTATTCTATCTGCAATAAGTTATTCGGCGGTGCTGGCAAGCATCATTGCAAGCACTCTCTCTGCATTAGCAGCAGCAGCAGCAGCAGCAGCAGCAGCAGCAGCAGCAGCAGCAGCAGCAGAGGAGCAAACGAATGCTGGCTCGCGCGCACGCGCCTCGGGCAATGAAAATAATTGGCTTCGTAAGGGACAGCTTCGGCGCCGCGTGGCGAAACTTGATGAAGCCAATACAGTCGGCGTTTTACGTAATCCAGTGCGCTGTACACGATGGCTTTCCCCGTGCCTCCCTCTTAGCCTCCCGGCTACCGCACGCTCGCTTGCCCCGCCCTCTCTAAGTCTTTGGTACCCCTGCACGATTTCGGTCAAGGCGAGCGTGCTTTTTCGTGATCAGGCCACTTGCCGATATCTACACTCTTCTCGCTAAACTTTTCGATTTAATGAGGCATGTTCAGTGCTCGGCTTGTTTTTAACCACAAGCTCACGACAACAATTTAATAGATAGAAAGAAAAAACTTTGGTGGTGGTAGTATAGTGGTAGTAGCTACTACGAGCTTGCGGAGATGGCCCCATCAATATCCTCGGCGAATCGGCGGTAGTTGCGACGGTAGTCGCGGAAAGCTCTGTCATGTGTGCTTAATCACTTTCCAGTCGACTCGACAGTCTGCAACCCCATTATCAGCGCCTTTCCAACCGGAAAATTACTCTTTTATTCTCGAACAAGCCTCACTGTGGTGTACTACTGCGCGAGACCTATAGGTAACCAACCGACGATGGCCTCAACTCCTTCTCTTATCCTCGTCGTTTGCCCTAGCGCGCGACACTGCCAGTAGTTCTCTCTCTCTCTCTCTCTTAGCAACATTTTCTTCATACCACGTGTCAAAATTGACTACGGCTACTCGAGAGGTAATTTTGAGCTATTTTTATATATTGCCTATAGTAGCATAGTATCTCATTAATTCTTTGACAACGATTAAAAAGTAAATTTTTAATTTTAAAAGAAGTTTTGTCCGTTTTTCGTTGCGTCTAGGTACCAGCTAGCTTTCATTCCATGAACTGTTGCTGCTAAACGCGAACCGCGACGCTGCTTAATTTTCTTTTCTTTGCTAAATGAGAAAGTATTCGGGCGAAAAATTATTCTCAGGAGAGTGCATTGATCAGAGCTTACGTATAGAGAGAGATAGGCATTGCTACTACGACTGCATCGTACAGCACAGACGTGTACGCGGATGAGAGAAAAGGGACTCTTTTGTGATGGGTTGCTTCTACTTTTTCAGACTTAAAAGCCATAGCAGCAACTCGTAAATGATCCAGCGATTGAAGAAACAAATTTTAGCCGAGACACTTTTTAGACAAAAGGTAGCTCGAACAGGTATATTCTAGTCTAATATCCACCCTCCTTTTAAGTGGAGACTTTTGTATGCGCGATTCCAAATTATAAAGAATATATGGTCTCGAGTTTGCTCAACTCGACTTATCGAGTATTGATGAGCGTCGGTCAGAGCTATCGCTATCTGCGACGCGTCGACTGATACAATGGAATGGAAATGAGGCTGGAAAGAAGAAAACACATCTAGTGCCATGCAGAACAGTGGATACAGTGGAACTAAGCGCGCTTGAGGGGGCTAGTGTCGCCTGCAGGCGGAGGTAAATGGAGAAGCTGAGATGAAACCCCCTTGACCCGACGGCGGAACTCGCTGCCGCATGCCTCGCTGATTAGCCTAATGGTGAGTTCTCTCCTCTTATTCTTCTACTTGACGCGCCAATTCGCGAGAGCGCTACGATCTCGAATCCCCATCCAGTTTAAGGGCTCGTCGAGCCCACGTATTTCCAGTGACACCCGCAAGGCCTTTATTCGACGGAAAAACGCGGGAGCGCTCAACCCCTCAATTAGGATTTTCAAAGGAGCCACTCACATTTGCATCGATGAAACCCGCGGTATACAACTCAGATACGAGCGATTTATTTTCCTTTGCCAGTTTTCTCGGCTCGCGTATTGGTATACGCGAGCTGCCAATATAAAAGCAAGCCCATCGTCAGGGACGCTTTCTCCTGCGTAAGGAGTAAAATCCCATTCAATCCGCTATGAAAGACGATAAAAAAGAGAAATTAAGCCGCTTTCGCACAATTTTAATTTTCCTTCCCCGTTACTGCTGCACATCCCTTCTCTTTCTTGCTCTCCCAAAACCCAATACAAATGGAGGCTCTGCTGCTGTATTATCAGCAAAAAATCCCCACCACCCACGCTCTAGGACTCAGTTTTAATAAAATATTCTAATGTTCATTGATAATAATATCATTCTATACTGTTCATTTATAAACATTTATTCGAAAGCTTATCGTGTTGCTTCATAATAAAGAAGAAGCTTTTTACAAAAGTCAAATTGCAGCTCAATTTTAAGCTTCGTTGAGGATTCACAACACGCGCGTTCGTGCGCTAGCCTTTCAGATTCAGTGTCCATATACCCTAACTTAGAAGTTTTCGTCTGATAAGATTCATTCTCATTCTTTGTAGATCACTGTTTCAAACGCAAAGGCTGATGCACTCGTGCTGCAGCTGTAGCGATATATCGGTTGATATCTGCCAGAGAGTTCGCAGGAAAGTTTATAGGAGTTCATAGGAAAATAACGCGGGCAAGAGCGTCAACTCCAGCACGAGGAAGAACGTTCTTTCTCGATCGCCATGGCGAGAAAAATAATAATTTCCAACTGTCGAGAAATTTGCTTTTAATACGAATTGTTGGGACGAAATTGATATGCAGGTAAAAGGTTATGTTTTTTGAAAATGAATTTTATTTTATTTATAACCATATCTACCCGTTCAAACAAACTAATTTTATCATTTCATTCAAGAGGGTAAGCCTGAGTGGAATTCCGAAAATGACACGCAGCGATGTATAACCAAGTACACGGATGATACACGATGTTTGCATCCTAAAGTAATCCATATAGTGCTTCTGGGCTTTGCAATTCTGCGCACTCTAGTATCATAAGCAGATTTTAAGCTTCATGATTTCTTCGATTATAAATGATATTATTATATCTTTAATTATCTATATTAGATATTTTGAAAGAATTGCAATAATAATACCCATGAACCATCTTATGACATGATATGTGGACGGTCATTTTCACTACACATTTTCTGTAAATGTCACTACTACCATTTCCCAGTATAATGTTAATTAATAATCTGTAGAATTAAATTCTGCAGATCAATTTTCGGAGCGCAAATTTTTCTAAATTCATAATATTATTTCTTTATGATTAGCTAATAATTTATATTTAATGAGGCTTTAAGCTTTCGGTTTAGGTAAAACTGTAGAGACTTAAATAAACATTATTGATTTATTTATTGACGTGTATATAATAGACATTTTAGTATATTGATTTGCACGCGTCTTTGTCGTTACAGAATGTTGGATATGTGCATTTTCGCGAGCCATTGGAAATCGATACTTTGTGTATCGAAACTTGAGAAGTTTCGTGGGGCTGTGTTAGTGAAAAAGTTGAAAGACCCGCCAATGTGAAAATATCATAATGTTGCATACCCCGAAAAACGATATCGTCGTATTTAGGATATTAAAAACGTTCAGCGAAATCGCGTAGTTAGATTGAAAATCATTCGCTGGCTATACGTTATATAGCCACCGATATATTCTCGCATTCTGTGTAGGCGTGTGCATTTATATTTCATTTTGGTAAAATCTGATTCAAACGTGAAATTTAATACGTTTAAAAAGATTGATGAAAAAAACAAAAATGAATTACTCGCGCTTGAGTCGTAAAATATAATGACTGAGAGTGCGTAATGATATAAGAGTAATCGCAGGAGCAGAGGATAAGGATCGGATGCCTGACCTGTGGTGGATGCTGCCGTGTTAAGAAGCTGTTTCCAGGTTGGGTGACTAGGATGATGGTAGTGTTGGTGGTGGTGGTGGCCCATGGGCCAGTACTCACCGGCGGCCGCTGCAGCCTTGCCGGCGTCCAGGGCTCCGTACGGCGGTATGCCCATGTGCGCGGGCGGTGGTTGCGTCAGGTGGTCTCCGTTTGGGCAGAAGAACGGCAGCCCGCTTGGATGCGTTCCCGTCAGTCCCATCTTGCTCGCCTAGAAGACAGAAGAAAAACATTAGATACGTATAGCTAAACCTCCTATATATGGATCTAGATATAATAAGGGGAGAAATGTGTGCTTTAACGCTCGCTAGCTCGCTCTCAGGCTATTTACAAGAGCGAGTACGAGGTAACGTCAACGACATTTTCACCGGCCTATTACACTTCGAGTTTGCATGCTAAATTGGGAGGTTCACCCCTTTCGTCGCGCGTTTTATTGCCCCACCCCTCCATCGGCGGTTCGACGTCTAGAGCCTCGCTTTGTATCTTGCACCTATACACAAACACACGCACACATGCGTAGAGAGTACAATGTGCGCAGTATGCGGGGAGGAGAGACGCTGACCTCGCGTCTGGCTGCCGTGCTCAGTTCCTTTGATCTCTCTACTTCCGTCTGCAGCTGGAAATGCTTTTCTGCGTATATGAAAGCCTCCGTTGGCCGTTCGCCGCGACGACCTCAGCTTTCCTTCGCGCGCAAATGAATAAAGAACTCGAGGCGCCGGTTGGCTGCCCCCGCGCGAATGCCAAATATGAATTTAGCGTTGGCGTGCATAGTATTCGCGCGTAATAAGCTTCCTCGAGAGAAGGAGGGAAACGTAAAAAGGCTCGTTCAGAGAGAGAGAGAGAGGGGGAGACAGATATCTTTAGAACGAATAATAATGTAAAGGGCGGCGGAAAATTAACTGGAGCCGTCTGTACTAAGGAGGGGACGGCGGTACAGCAGCAGTACCACCAGCACCAGCAGCAGCAGCAGCAGCACCACCACCACCACCACCACCACCAGCACCAGCAAGCTCCCAATCGTTTCGACGTTTTACCAAATTCAATGAAAGTCGAGTAGGTCGGTACGACTCGCTCGCTCTACTCCCTCAAAGCTAATTAGTCAAAAACACCGATGGTACGAGCGAGATCGGATATAGGATAGCTGCTATTTAATTTTTCTGTATTATATCTGCATAACTACCTTGTAGAGTGCAGAGCGAGGGAGCGACTCGCGAGTCTACTGGGAGAGAGCGCGAGGTCATTTCACCGCTTTTCTCACTAATTCTCATCTGCTACTGCTGGTGCCGCTGCAGCGATCGATAGAAGCGCTCCGGGCTCTATACCATGTGGGTAGCGGTAGCGCGCATCGCTCTCACTGTCAGCAAAAGGCCCGGCTCCAGGGGCTCGGTCTCCATCCAGCGGAGTACTCTCGACAGCAAGCCAACGACCTCCCGAGGCTCTGGTACTGCATCTTCGAGTTCGCGCGGCATTGAAGGCTCTTCGTGATCCGATTCAAGCTCAGGATCCGCGTCAACGGCATACTCGTTAGTCAGCCAGCGCTGCACGTCCTCTTGACCGATGCGCAGCCCGGCAACCTCGAGACTCAACCAGCGAAGCTCCGCAACAAGGGTCTGCTGCTCGTGCGCCTCGTGCTCATCGCTTGTGCGCGACCAGCATCGGCCGAAGCTCTCCGAGCCGACGGCGAGCCAGGCACTGTGCAGTTCGGCGAAAGCCTCCTTCAGCGAGACGCCATCCAGGTAGTCGTCGAGCGCCGGTCCTGGCGCGCGAGCCCGCCTTACAGTCCTGGCTGGAGGCGGCCAGGAGCGCCGTTCGCGGAGCCACGAGGAGTGCACCCTCTGGGTGAAGCGCCAGCGCTGCAGGCGCGAACTCGTGTCTGAACCACCAGAGAAAGAGCTCGGGACTGAGCGCGCCTCGACCACCGCCCGCGTATACCACCGGCTGGCTAAGCATATTGACGTGCTCAAGGCAACGCGGCCGCCAGTGTTGTCCGACGATGAGTAACCGCGTTCGATGCCGGCCGAAACGGTCCGCGGCGCCCACCAACCAGATCCGTTCGCTCCGCCGCTCACGCCTGCAGCGCTGGTTCAGAGGCAATTTCCGCCAATCCAGGAATAACACGTGTGCCAGGTAGACTCGCGCCTTCTCATAGCTCTCGATGACCTCGCGCGAGAGTCGTTCCTTTCCCGAGTGCGCGTAAACGGACGAATTACCGGCCGAGCGATTTAGCTTTCGTGACTTGTTCCTATCTTTTTCTTTCTCTTCGTCGGTCCTGTCCACGTTATTCTTCGCCTTCGTATCTCTATCGGACTTGAATGCAACTGTAGCAGCAGTTTGTCGCTGCCACTCGTCATTCTTTGATATCAGCCTTTCTTCCAATACGCGACGATCAGTAGCGGCGGGCTCGAGATCGAGCTTTTGGCCCCGGCTGGAGGAATAGTCGCCGATGCGTTTTCGGAGCATGCGCGGTTGCAATGGCGTACATCGACCATCGCCACCGCCGCTTCTTCCATCGTAGCTCTCCAGCTCGCAGCAGCCGGGGATGTGGGCTCAGGAGGCTGTGGCAACCCTCCGGTAGCGGGGCTTTGCCGCCAACTCGCAGGCGCCATACATTCGAGTTACTGATTAGGCTTATACACTGGCAGCATTTAACGATGCACTCGTGCTGCAGCGGTATGTCGGTCGATATCTGCCGGAGAGCTCGGGGGATCGAAGATCGATTTATAGGAAAATAACGCGGGCAAGAGTCAACACCAGCACGAGGAAGAACGGTTTTGAGGACAGAGAGCTGGCGCGCGCGCGGCCTCGCTACCGAACGATGACTGAGCGCCGGGCTGCGAATGCGACACGACCGTCAAAGGCCGAAGCGGCAACTACAAGGCTTTGATGTGTGCCAGCGCTCGATGCGCACAAAGCAAAAGCTGCTCTGCCGCTGTGAGTCTCGGTGCTACAACGCGCTTTCACGGACAAGCCCCGCGCAGGACGACAGCGACAGCAAGAGCGAGCGAGAGAGAGAGAGCATGAGAGAGAGAGAGAGAGAGAGAGAGAGAGAGAGAGAGAGACAGTGAGAATGTGAATCCTGCAGGCATACGCACCCATCCGCCTACTTTGTACTGATGCAAGTACCCGTTCGAGAATCTGAAGATAATCTGCCATTTATGGACAGTTGAGCTTTCCTTTGTTCTGTACTATTTCTGACACCAATATTTCGCCAATTACCTCAGCTACCCACCTTACATCTACCAGAGGAGCTAGATGTAACTTTCTAAAATACTCGCACTAAGTTAGATAAGCTCAGAGTGACGAGAAACGAAACTGCAGAAAAAAAACTAATGAAACTTTGCTTCTCGATGTACTTTTTGCTCGAGTTTCCAGAAGCGCGTTCGAAAATAAGACATATCATGCGTAGCTATCCGCATAAATTAAGCTTCAAATATCCAGTGAACGAACAAAGGATGGCATACGTACTGCATTCATTTGCGATGCAATTTGCACCGTTCTTGGCTGGAATGTAACCGTTAAGCCCATTCAATACTTATTTATCTATATAAACACATTTGATTTAACTCATAACTCCATTAGGCTTTGCAAGCTTTCGAGATTCAGTCTACAAAACAAGAAAACATTATTTTTATATAATTAAGCAGCAATCGGATCAGTCGGGGGTGTTAAGCTTTAATAAAAAATTATCTGGCTCTATATTTATTATGCTCCGATGTTTACGATACTTAGATAAATAAAATAATAATTATTTATTAATCGATAGAAGCTTTCCCTAAAAGTTCAAAAAATGCGATACCATTTTGGAGCTCGTTGTTCAAACGATTTGGTAATGACCAATAGTAGAATTTGCACAGCTACCCCGTGAACTTGCGCGCATATGATACACGAGGTACATGAGATGCGATACCTAGATATCTCACACGAGCATCCAAGCTTTAATCCGCAGCTGCTGCGTTGCCAACGCAGTACGGGGATAGCAAGATAAGAGTGAGAGCGAGAGAGAGAGGAATAGAGAGACGTTGAATGGATGGAACGGAGGTGGAGGCGATGGTGGCCAACCCCAAGCTCGACAAGTTGCCGAGGCAACGCGGGAGGCGTAGGCGGCGGCGGCGACGAAGGGGTGAGCCAGTTTCTCCACCGCTACAGTCCTGTGCTGGGCCGGGCTCACCGTTTCTCTCTTCTGTCAAGGGTGGGGGCTCACGATTTACTCCCACACGACCCCACGCGATCCTAGGGGATATTCACTAGTCGTATTTCTTCCTCTTTTCTCTCTGCAAGTGATAATCGACGAATAATTAATAGAACAGTCCTTTGCGTATATGAATTCAGCTTTTAATCTAAGATTTTCGAGCAAGGGACTTTTTTTTAAGGCTAGAGAGTAACGCTAACACGCGTGACGCGCAGTTCGCAGTTGCTTCAATAGGTAGTTGCAGAGCAAGACGAAGCCGGTCGATCTAGGAAGAGAGGGGTGGGGGCGCTGCTCTCGTGTGGCGGGGATTCAAGTGGAATCTGTGGCCAATCCGAAGGAGTCGTCACCATGGAAACTGGGGGGGGGGGCGCCTGCGCCGCTGTCCAGACATTATCAGCGGTCCGTCGGAATCGCCTACTCCGCGCGCGCGCATCACGTCGCCATATAGGGACACATAGGGATGTAACTACGATGCCTCCCTCGTGCCAAAGATCCACCGGCTTCGCTTAGCCCACTTCCTCGAGACACGCTCTACTACTACTGCTGCTGACCAAACAATTTACTGTACTTATTATACTTTTACCATCGGCTAGTCGCTTAAACTCATTCGCACCCCAGCATCTATCTATTGCTATTATTCTAAGCTATTTCTTTTTCTAGATTAATCGAAAGAATGATACATAGCATGATTCATAATTATTCTTATTAATTAGGCTCATAGATTCGCTCACATAAGGTGATAGATAGATAGTTGTCGATATCATCCGAACATCTATCAAAACATTCTAGTTTTAATTTGACATTTGAATACCAATACGAAAAATCAGGTACATCTTTGAGACCTTTGATATCGATATCAAAGGATTTGACGTATACTGAAGGCTTAACGGTATCAAGCGTGAACCTACCTAACCACTATTAAATTTCTGCTTAGCGGTCTTATGTCATTATATATAACAACATTTTTTCAGATACAATTTCATTCCGTTATTACTTCTCACTTGCAATTTCTTTTACAATACGTCATTATTGTATAAATCTTCTTTGTCAAACGCTGATCCCTCTCGGGTTCAAGATAACGAAAATCTTTAGCAAATCATTGCGAATGAAGATAGGTACCATTGAGTAATCGACGAAGAAGTAGAAAAGAAGAGGCGAAGCCGGGAAGTCGAAATAGTCAAAAGATAAAATCCCTTGGTAAAAACAAGTCTTTGTTTTAGCAAGGGATTTTACCAGTACATTACTGCTGCTATTTCTGTTGCTACTGCTACACAGACATGTTTCAGTCGAGCGGAGACAAACACGTCACGCGCAGTGAACGCAATCAACGCGCGCGACAACGTTTGATCTGCGAATCTCGCGAGCTCGTTGCGCAAATACGTTCACGGGCACAGGGTTTCTTCTTCAAGTTCTTTAGTTACATCATCTCTCACTTCTTGCAGTACGCAAAGAGTCAGGTTATGTGCGTTCGTCTATATGTAGGAACAAAGCTAAATATAAGAGAATACTAGTGTAGAATATTTATCAAATTTCCTAGAGGATTATCGAGTAGCGCCTTTGGGGGTGGCAAAAATGCGACAGCAGGGAAGAGAGTGAGGGAGACCTGGGTCAGCGGACACGTGGAGGTAGCGGGGGAGGAGGTGGCGGCGGTAGGATCAAAGGGCGCCGCTCCGAGTGGAGTTGGCAGCGAGAGCAACGACTCTCCCTTTTCGCGGGGGATCGAGCTGGAGGCGACAACGAGTAAATCTGATTTTCGCTCCACTTGCCGTAGCCGTAGCCGTAGCCGTAGCCGTAGTCGTCGTCCTCGACGTCGAGACGTCGCATTAGTAGTCGTGGCTGTGGTGGTGCTAGAGGTTCGGTACACTTGCACACACACACAAACACATACACACACATACACTGAAGACTGTAGAGAGCAGTTCGGCTTTGACTTTGGCATACTTCTGAGTTCGCATATTGCCCAGAGCAACAGGAATAGCTGCAACGAGCTCCTGCGAAACCACCGGCAACTCGAGCAAACTTTCGCCTCTGCTGAGAACTTTCCATCTTCTTGTGCAAGCGTCCCGATATCGATCATCATTAAATATGATATTTTTACACATTCATAATTCTAAATAGTCCTTATAACGTTGCATTTCATCCGCTCAAATCCAACACGTCTCGTATAATTTTCCATTTTTATGTAAAGTACCGAAACTCCAATTTCCCAGCAGAGTATCAGCTGGAATATTCATGTTGCCATAGTAACGATCGAGAGCGTGAGAGAGAGTGCAACTCGCTTACAGCGTGAAAAGATTTTCTCGCACGCGGCGACGACGGGCTAAACGTGTGTACCAGAGATCAAAGTGCGCGCGAAAACTTCACAGCGGTTCTGAATGTAGAGGGGATGTTACCGAAAAAACCTAATTACAAAATTTCCGAAGCCGAGACGGTGACAGAAATGAGCTGCAAGCATACTCTGGTTATTATCTCAAACGTCAGGATAGAGCATGGGAAAATGTCTTTGTAGTTTGTTGAGGTTTGCTATAACTATTTATATCTTTTCTTTCATATGATAAAGTGTGAGTCCAACTGAACGTTGGTCCTTACTACTTATTAACGCTGCTGTTTTCCTTTATTACACACCTGATGATTATTGAGAAGATTTTTAGCTTAGCAAAGACGAAAAAGAGCATAAAGTTTCCTTTTCTGGCTTAACTTTTAGATTCCTTTTCTTCCCCTCTAGCAATCGCAAAAGGGTCTTTGCGCGTATAGACGCATGATATACAGGCGTCAGAGTCTCATATCGGTTCAATCAATCGCTGCGGCTGATGACTTTGAGCATAATGGCTCGGATTGCACAATGGCCACGCGCTCTCGGAAGTACATATGCGTGTGTACAAATCAGGAAACACCTTATTAGTGAAATGGATAGACGTGTATACAGCAGCGCGTATCTCATTTAAAAAAGAGCCGGATAGATTGCAGAGAGATCGAGCGGGCGCGCGTGCATGTATAGACGGCAGAATGAGAGAGAGAGAGAGAGAGAGTTATATGTATATACATATCGGGGAATGCGTATCATTGTGCTGGATTTCATCGCACAAAGAGTGCGGAGAGCGTCGATAGCATCGTGTATATATAGAGTAGAGTTGCTGGTAAAGCACCCCTTCAGCCTGGCAGCCTCCTCCCAGGCGAACAGCAGCCGCCGTGGCTGCCTTTCTTTCAGCTCCTCTCCTACAGTCCCGCACAGTCCCGCTGCCGCAGTCGCGTATGTTCGGCAGCTCATTCATTTGTCCCCTAGCCGCTCTGGCTCTTAGCAGATTTCACGGGCTCAGAGACATATTGCACAGAGTGCTCTCCACTACTCAGCCGCGGCTCTATTTTCTCATCTTCCCCGCGCGACGCTCCGCGGATGAGACAATGTATCTGCTTGCCGTCGCGCCAATTATTTCAAAGTATACTGCGAGATTCTGTCCACGCTCGTCCAATTCGTTCGCCAGCACTTTTATGTCACAACGAACATACATGAAAATATGTATATACTGTGTCGGTAGCAGGTATGACAATATCTCCCCGCACGACTCTACCTGGACACGTGTGAAGGAAAATAATTGTATATACTGGAAAGCTAGCGTGGAAAATTACCCACTATCACAAGCCGTTATTAAATAGCGTCGATGAACAGCCGACACTCGACGAGGGCCCCGATAGCATCGTAATGCCATGTTTCGCCCTGCCTCGATAAGATCTTCCCTGCCGTGTCCTATATTGTGTATCACACATAGAAATGCGAGCCGCTCTATAGCGTCGACTCCATGTTTATCGACTCTTGTAATCAGTCGTAGAATAGTAGTAGTAGTAATAGCAGCAGCGTTTAGCTAACTACTACTTATATACTTGGATTAATAACAGTTTGACATAACGGGGTGGACAAATATGGGAAATGTCGGCATAGCAGCGCAAATGTTTCGTCGCTTGCGATAAAATTGCATAGACTAAGAGATTAATATACATGTATCGAGGAGAGAGAAAAAGAAAGCCGGTAAAGGACAGTGCGCGCGACGGCCAAGTCCTGCGGATTAGAGCTTTTTGTCGAGGAGCGGAAAATCAGTGCTTGTGCTTCTGCTGCCGCTGATACCTACTACCTATGTTGACGCTAGGGGAAGCACAACGTCGGCTCATTTTTGCCAAAACAGGATTATCCTGGGCCATCACGAGGGGTGCGACGCTCAGATAAAGTTATTAGTTTTAAGAGGGGATTTTCCCCTTCGAGCCGAGAGCGCGCACTCAGATTTTTTTCCTCTTCCATAGTTACGTGCAGTAAAAGCCGAAATTGTTAACAAAGCCGCAAGCAACGTTCGAGTCATCGAATGATAATTCACGTACATCCAGTGCGATATTTGCAACAAATCGTGGAAAGAAAGAAGCGGATGAAAAATATGCGGTAGGCGGGCAAGAATTTCATCAAAATATGCACAGGTTGGCATTCGAAATTTCGAATATTCATCGAAAGCAAATATTAACTCAGTGACGGCGGCGCAACTACACACACACACACACACACACACACACACACACACATATATATATCAGCACTCGCTCGAACGCGCCGACGAACATAAACATCACGTCCGGGCGAGGCTGCTGCTATTGCTACGTATACGTATATGTATATAAGGGAACTGCACATAGGTATAGAGAACAGCAGCTTTTTTCATCTCGCGCTCTCACTCTAGCAATCGATGCGAGACTCTCTTGGAAAGTATAGGCTGCGCGCTTCGGCTCGCTCTCTCGCTCTTTCTCTTTTGCGCTCTCGTGTAAAGACGAGAAAAGCGAAAGAGAGAGAGAGAGAGAGAGAGAGAGAGAGAGAGAGGGATAGCCGATAGCTAGCACTCGTTCTTTAGTCAAACCTCCGCCCCTTTTCAATCGAGACTTCAAACGGTGCAGCGTGGAATCATGATTGGAACGGCCGCTGCTGCTAAGCAAGGGGCTGCTCTGCTCGGGGGCGGTTCTCCTTCCCTCTCTCGCTCAGTTCTCCCCGCGTGTCCCCGCTTTCTCTCCCTGTCCCGGCCGTCGCCGGCTCAACTCATGATGAAATTCCTAGCATTCAATCGCAACGCCGGCCGCAACTATACCTACCTACACGTCGAACATACATCTACCTACCATATACATACACAACATTCACTCCTGTACAGGCCTTTGCTCAACCCGGGGCTCACCATCCTTCGCCTGCTCCTCTCAATGTAACATTGTATTTGGGATGCAATAACGGTTACCGCCACCTACTAACACAATATTTATCTTCGCGTTGCGCACAACACTACTACTCCGTTCAATTTTTCGCAATTCGCCTCGAAATGCTAGAAATGCTACTGGGTTGTTCGTTAGCAACTCATCGTCGCGTGGCCATTACTCTGATGCAATTTAGACTATTTCCGCCGCCTCTGCTACTGCGCGAGCATGCAAGGTATGCATCTACTTAATGCTGCACAGTAAGCACAGAGGCTGGTATTACGAAGAGCTTCACTGGTTCTGGAATTCAAATACAATCGCGAGATTGGAAAATCGGATCGATTTCCTCATCCTCGACATCTCTCAGGAACGTTGTTAATTCCCCCTCTCAAATTGCAGTTCAGAACATCAACAATTCCCCTATATAGCATTAGCACAGAGTTTTTTACAGCAGAATTTTCGAACAAATACAGAATATAAACATTGACCAAGCTGAGAAGCAGTTCAGAAAATGACTGTCAATTCATGAGCGATGCAGTATCGTTATTTTCTGAAAATTCAATAAAATTTTACGTATTTCAATGTGGTGATTTTCCAATCAATGTTGCAACTAACACGATAGCTGCATAAAAGGGGGAAATATTGAAAGAGAAAAAGTGTGTATCGCTTTTGATGAATGGCAAACAACTAATAATTAACGATCGTGGAATTTCTGAATTCAGAACGTTGTAGAGAGAGAGAGAGAGAGAGAGAGAGAGAGAGAGAGAGAGAGAGAGAGAGAGAAATAATGTAGGGGTAGATGAGAGGGAGAGGGAGTACAGGGAGGGCCAGTACAGCTTGTAACTAAGCAAGTCAGCAGCGGCAAGGGTTGAGAAGTCTTTGCTGTCAGCTCCAGCAGCGAGCGTCATTCTCGCCAATGAGACTTTACTGTTACTCCTGTTGTTGGCGTCGGTGCTACACTGCTTGCGCCAGGATCACGTAATTAGTTACTTAGCCTAAAGCTATATATTTCTGTATACAGTGTATACACAGAATACGTATACACTTACAGTATCTAGAATATAACGTGGAGCGCCTGGCTGTGCTTGAACTCCACCCACTTTATAAAATCGCTGTATATTATATTCGCGTAGCGCACATCACTGGTACTTGTATTTGTTACGTGCGAAAAGCGAGCTATAGTAATATAACGAACGGCCCAGCTTTCATGAACTTTCGCGTCTACGAGCACATCGCATGCACATTGCACAAGTTGCTGTCTTGGCTAAGAAATTTCTCTGCGAAAAGCTGAGCCTGTGAGCGAGCTTTCAAGCCCGAGCTTTTTTCACAGCGAGTTCTCTATATGCACTTCTGCTTTTTCATTTTGCTACTGCTGCGCGTTAAATTGAGGGATTCTACGTTCTCGTGCTCCCGCCGCACTGAAATTCATTTCGTAATTGCGCCGGCCTTCTGTGTGCGACGTGGCTTGGCTTTTCAGCGTTGCCCATACGCTCAGGATCGCTAATTTCTCCAATAGTGGCGGTGATGTGCGTTTTTATTTATCGACGAGGATTCTCAATTGAATCACCGTTACGATCATCTTCCTGTTCTATATCGATTATCTTCGGGAGGCTTTAGACTCATCTATATGCGCTTTTCCATCCACGAGACTCGCGAATAAAGAAAGCCTGGGCAAAGCTTAGAAATATTAAGGATAAAGCCACTACCGTAACCCTCGCAAGCGGCTCTCGCAGCAAAGCGGATTTTCTGAGCATCTACTCGCTTCTATACATGTAGACTGTTACTCTCCCCTTCTTGTTATTTCCTCATTCTGCTTCTTTTTTTTCACTTTTTCATCTGTCTCTCTCGCTAAATTGGAAACAGACAAACACTAGAATCCCTTAATACTTGTTAAATATACAATAAATTAGGCTATAGATTCGTTCGTGCCACGAAGCAGATAAATATCTCATAGATGAGATCACGCATAACGATCGTTTATTTTTATTTTATTAGAAGCTCTCTTTCATCGAGGAGAATATTGAATAGTGAAGCCGTTGGCGAAATTGAGGAATGTAAGTGCGAACCAGAGCTGGCAGTGGAACCGGAGTTGGATCAGGAGTCTGCAATGCTATAATGAAGGAGGCTCGTCGTCGCTATAATATACGATGTTGCTTGTATAGCAGCGCAGTCGGAAATACAAAAGTAACGAACCGCGACAGGTCATTTGCAGACTCGAGTTTCGTGCTCAGTTTTCTTTCATTCGCGCAGGCCCCAGATATACTGTAAGAAGAAAGGAAAAAAGTGTAGCATGTAAGCTGTAGAATACGTATACTCGTACACGCACCTTACTCTTTTCCTTCTTTCACTACTCACATTTAATTATGTATGCATCTTTCTCTCTTCATCGCATCTTCGTCGCATCTTCGTCGCATCTTCGTCGTATCTTCGTCGCATCTTCATCGCTCAGACTCTCAATCCTTTTCTCTTTACCTGCTGCGCTATTATGCTCTCAAAGAATTTGCGCTACAGCTTCTATGCGGTATATTTTTAACGAACTGTATACAGTAGTAGTTGACAATAAGAAAGTAAATAAGACCTTGATGGATAGTGAACCTGCCGCACCAGGATAATATCTAAAAATCTTCTCTATAGCGTCATTTCTCGCAGAAGCTTTGTCCTCAGTACGTGTATGATCGCCCGACTCGTATATTGTAAATTCCATCCCCGATGGCGGCAGTCTGCGTCTATTGTTAAGAAATTTAGGCGAGCCGCGTCAGCAGGCCAGGATCATCGAGAGAGATGAATCCGATCCCCCGAAGCCGCTTTGTCCAAGCGCCGTCTCCCGAGCTACGAGCTACGAGCTACGAGCTACGAGCTACGAGCTACGAGCTACGAGCTTCGAGCTAAGCGAGTCCAAATAGATTTGATCGATCTTCAAATAAATATTACGTCTTTGTGAAAATGCATCTCTACCTTTTGGCTGCATTTGCTCGAATCTAGCGGAGAAAGTGCGAGCACCAACGGGGTGCCGCCGCCGCTCACTGCTTTTTACCAAGTGTTCGTGTTTCAAACAATGCGCGTAGACCGCACAAAGGCCGAAAGCATGCTCGCCAGGCGTATTTTTTTCATTAACATTCTCTCTCTCTCTCTCTCTTTCCCTCTCTCTTGCACGCACGTACGCGCGTGCTCTTTTTCTATCCTTCTCTCGTCATTTCGGCAGCTCTGCACTACTATCTTCTTTTACGGTTTTCTCTCGTTCGTTGCACCATCAACTCTCTCGACTGCTTCTCTTTTCTGCTATCCATTTGCCGTCTCCTCTTTTGCTGTTTCCCGTTTTTCACAAATGAGCCAAATTTTTCACGACGATCCCTTGTTACCCGGCAGTTATTTCGGAAAATTCGCTACAACGAAAATCTGACAATTCTATGTCTGCATGTAAGTTACTTATGTTCCTGTTACAGCCTCTTACTTTTTACATTTGAATAATAAGATCATTATAAGCTCGATATTGTCTAGTAGGGAGCAAAAAAAATGAATGCTTGTATAAGTTTTTATATCGGCGACGGGTCGCGACTCTACGAGCTAGAAAATCAATAGAGCTACTGGTTCGTGCTATCACATCTCCATTGACGTGACATCGGCAGCTGGCCGTGTATAAACAATTAAACCAGCCAAGTAATTCCGCGGTTTAGCTTTCGCACCTAAACTCCATGAAACTGCGTCATCGTAAACTCCACTTGCTCCTTTGGCCATAAAGTCGTGTTTTTAATTGAAAAAAAACCACGAGTGATGCAAACTTTGATTATTGATCATCCATATTAATTTATATCATTGAATATTTTGCTCACTTCAACTACATAGTAATAAACTATGATTTCTCCGCTGCTATAAATGTATATACTTCATTACTATATATGTACCTATAGGTATAATATATGTGCGGTGTAGGACCATTACAACCGGAGGGCTGCTGCTCTATTTTTCTGCTCGAATAGCAAGGATGTTTTCATAATGCTCTCGCACAGCTTCTCTATGTCTGCAATTGATTTCAAGCGAAGAGGCGGGTCCATTACTATACGGGATTCGATAGAGACTCTTGAAAATTAATCAGCCGCAATCTACTGACTATTATCCATTAATATTTTGTCCATCTGAAACTCATTTTAACAGATTTTTACACAACTAGCTTTTTACGTTTGCAACTATTGGAAAAGTTTGATGCACAATGTAGGGAATCACGTTCAGCATGAAAATAATAATATGCGAACTTACAATGGCTTTATGCTCCCCACCTTCATCGTTTCTTCGGCTTTTAGTCGAATTGTCGACAGAATCTTTCGCGTTCACAATCGGCTTCCTCCTCGTCTTTTATTTGGCTCTCGCCCCCGGCTCGCTTTAATTCGCTGATTAGGCAGAAAGAGCAGAGAGAAAGTGAGCTGCTTCTATCGCTGCTGACAACAAGGAGCGGAAAATAATCCTGGCCCTAGAAAGTCCGTGCTTTTCAATTCTCTTCCTGCAAGCGCCCCCGCTTGTTCTTTTCAATCGCGCGACCTCGTCGTATACTTCTATTTCTCCTCCTCCTCCTACTTCTTCTTCTTCTTCTTCTTCTTCTTCTTCTTCTTCTTCTTCTTCTTCTTCATCTTCTTTTTCTTCTTCTGCAACTTCTTTATGCTCGCCCCGTGTTTTCTTTTGCCAATTTCGTCATTGTTAGCACAGACGATATAATATGACACCGGAATTTAAAAAATTTTTTAATATATGCCTCGTTCCAATAAGGATGCCGATCTTGAATAGAATCATAACGGACGTAAAACTTTTACGACACCAAATAAAACGTCAACCATGAGCTATGTAAGTAAGATTATGCGGAAGTACCATGACAATCATAACCAGAATTGAATGTTGCACACATTATCATTAAGTTTTAGTCGTGTTCATCTCCCTAGCTGCTATACTCACTCACGGTTCTATAACGCTAAGCTTCGATTTTCGATAGCTTTTTGCAATATCATACTACCATATTCCAATAAGAAAAAAATAATATTTTACAAACAAAACATATAATGCCAGTTTATGTCTTCTTCGAACAAATAATACGAGATTTGTTACGTCACAGATGCTGTCATTCTCAACACAGAGACGTGCATCTTAGGTGCAGACGTTTCTTTTTCATCCAACCGTCGAAGCGATTCTTTACGCAATGTCACAATTCAGGCCTCTTCTTTCTTTTCAATCTTGGTAGGGGCCATTAAAAATCTTGCAATTAGCATTTAAAATATGAACTTTTTTAGAATGTAAATGAAAGAGTAAATGAGAGAGAGAGAGAGAGAGAGAGAGAGAGAGAGAGAGAGTATGCGCGGAGCCAGAGCTACTAAGAAACAAAGAAAAATGTCTAATGAAAAGGCTTTTTAAATTGGTTAAATGGTTTGAACCGTGGAAGGCTCTTAATGGAGTCCGTGGCTCGCAGCTATTGGCTGTGAATATCTACGGATTGCAAAACTGAGAGAATAAAAGGATTGGAGAACTGGCCCGAGAAGCTTCACATGCAGTTAATACTTGTCAATTGAAACAGGGCGAGGTCGTAAGCAGTATCGATGTACGAACGATGTAATTCGAGGGATATCAGCTGCACGGTTGTTCTCTTCTTGTGTATGCACTCTCTGCCCATGTATATGTATAGGTAAGGATAAGGATAAGGGTCGGTAGCTCGATAATTCGCACTTGGATGAATCCATTGTATCGTCGTTGTGCTCGCGCGTGCCGCAAAGAGAGCACGCGACCGCTCCAATTACGGAGCGTTCGCTTCCGTCCTCCTCGTTTTCTTCCTTCGCATAGCCGAGAATTTTAATTACAATCGCAATTATAATGTCTAGTAGGAGGACGATGTTTGCTGCTTCGACGCCGCGGACTAACAATCATCCGAGCAAGGATTGATCCGTTGGCCGCCAGATCGTTAGCGCGATGACGCTATGAGAATGCAAAGGCTCGCGCAGCAATACGCACTGAGTGTCGGAAGAGAAAAGTTCGGATAGAAAAGTGTTAGAAAACGATGAACTAGCTAGCGTCGATGGAGTAATGCAGCCAGTGTAGTGAACTAGTCGGCGGGTGAACCGTAGGGAGAGAATAGTGTTGCAGCGACGAGTCAGAGCGAGAGAGTAGCAGCCGGCAGGCAGACAGACAGGCGCTAATAGCTCTGCCGGCGCTCTTGGCACGCACGCGATTCATTCATAAATACCTCAGACCGCCACTGCCACCGCCACCGATCTCATTCACGGCGTACCAGCCGGACGGAAAGAAGGGAGTTGAGCATACGTAGAAGAGAAGGCAATAGACTACTTAATAACTGATGCGTTAACGAAGTGTGTAACAGGCGGTAAATAAGGAACCTGTAATTATGGAAAGAGCCGCGCGCTCTCTACTGAGACCACCCACTAAAGCCTAGCTTTCATATAGGTAGAATGTATATATTGTATATATATACACACGTTCGAGAAATCAAGCTGCGCGTTTTCAATCTTATTGCCACCGCGTAACCGCGATTGACAGATATGCAATGTTTGCGGTTCACAAACATTGCATTTCTGGTCGCGACAAACATACGAACTTACCAGGAACGCAACTTCTATTCTTTCTGTCCAATTTGAAGTACATGAATTTTATTGTACATTGCTCACTGTACGAAATTCCAGCAGTCTTGCCAGCGATGTTTTGTATACGCACACAAGCACTGAACCTGTACCAATAGAACAAACTATCACTGCTTACCTGCAACAAAAAAACATAATATAACGTTATACATACATATACATATATTATTTATAGAACTACTAATGTATACCCGAATAAATTATCCCGTTGCAATCCCTATGCACAAGTTTGATTTGATACACGGCACCTCTCCAATGATGAAAATCAAACATATGCGCGCACCGGCGACCGTCCTCCTCATCAACGACATTTCCCCGCGTTATAGTGTTATGGGCTTGGGATGTTCAATAAATCTCCTAATACGGCTCCTAGCCGAGTTTACCGACCGTTGCCACTGACAACTATTAATACAGTGCCACTATCGGACTCGCACATATTTCCGTGCATTCGCTCGGTTCTTTATTCTACGTGTTTACGTTCCCACGCCTTCATTGTGTACACCATTACCTTGTCTCGATTCCCACTCGCAAATCGTGAGTATTTTAAGGTTTTTTTTCGTTGATTCAGTATAGAAATAGCCCGAATTCAAATGCTTGACAGAAAATTATAGTTGTGTAAGGGGTTGTGATTTGTGTTAAGAGCAACACAACGAATTCACGACATGATTCCCCTAGGCTGCATAAGAGCCGGGTCCGCAATACCGAGGACATCATATGCAGGTAGGATTAAGCCGTAGTCGCTTTTTCTTCCCCTTGCCCTTCTCGGTCAAAGCGAGTTTAGGAAATGATGAGCTCCTGCTGTCGCTGCCTCCCTCTCGATTGTCACTTGTGTAGCTACACGGATTTCTGCCTCTCGCTGTATAGACAGTACACACACACACACACATATATATATATGCATACAGTACACGGGGAGAAAAGGGCTTGATTACGCGCGCCTACCATTGCCGTGCTGCTCTAAATGTACAAAAAAGCGTAACGGCATTGTTGCAGGGCATCGGGCATGTAAAACTCCCTTCTGCCAATGTCGATGGCACAATAATGGGGACAGATTATAATCTTGTCTACCCCCTGGGGAGGTGAGCCCTGTCATTGCGCGGCGCTTCGTATCTTGTCATAGTACACGACTTAGAGTCCCGGGCCAGTTTCCACGCACACACGCGGCCTAATTAAGTGCAGATAATGGATCCGACAGTTGGTCGTATTGTCCATGGCTTGCTCTAATCCGCATCAACTGAAATCGACGAGTTTTATACCCCTCCCCGACCTCCTCGCCCCCTCCTCGTACCTCCTCATTTTCATTCTTCCACCACTTCTTCTTGATATAGTCACCAACTTCTCGAGGATTGTGTGCTTGACTCAACTCCGGATTAGCTGTTGCGCCTTGCGATGCTCTTTTCGGCGATATTTCCATATATTTATCTAATAGAGCTTTTCTGCATTAGTCAACACTTGAGAATTATTACTAAACCCACGTGTTAGTTTATCAGTATTATATCTATGACAACGAAGAGGTCAGGTAAAAATGATAAACGTCGTGCCCGCTATGCGGTCCAAGTGGCCGCAAGTACCGTCTGCAGCATATTTTTAATGCATCTACCCGAGAAAGAGCGACAGAGAGAGAGAGAGAGAGAGAGAGAGAGAGAGAGAGAGAGAGAGAGAGATAGAGAGAGAGAGGCAGTATGAAATACACGAGCGGCAACGCAATTCGAATAGAGAATCGGGGACGCGTGCGTCGAGATTACACTTCGATGGCTCGACAAGCAATGACAGCGCTGCACAACGACACCAGCAGCGCGACAATAATCATGAAGCCTGAAAACAATAATAAAGAATGTCCCTCTTTACATCCGTACAATCCCTCTTTTACTTTTTCTTTCATTCAAAGTTCTTGGGTATATGTGGTGCGCAATGCTCGGTCTGTGGCCAAAAATTAGCAGACACTCATTGTTATAGCGCTGCTGGATTGTTCCAAGTTAGTGAAGCCAAAGAAAGAGGACTGAAAACTATGGGCGCTCCCGACAGCAGCTGCGCAGATCGGAAGGTTGCACACGAAGTAAGACTCGTCTTTGCTTCTGCGCAGACTCTGCATGTTTCGTTGCTTTGCCACGTACAATGTATGGACTCTTTTTCCAGCATTCTATGACCCACTTTCAAAAGTTATGCGAAACGTCGCAATAATCATATTGAACTGATTACGGAGTTGTCAGCCTTCCCAGGACCCGTTGCTGAATCTTGAATAAGAAGGATATTACGGAAAGACAGAAAGCTCGCCTGGTACAATGAGGCAAGAGAACTGGGCAGGAAAGGGGAAAAAGTAGAGTGAGAGCAACAGCGGCGACGACGGCGGCCAGTAGCCGAAGCCCGAGCAGTCGCGGGGGGTTGGGGTTGGAAGCGGCATCGGCGGCGATCGGGGAGGGGGCGGAGAGAGTGCAGGAGTTTCCGGCTCGGCGGAGCCAATTCAGAGCCGGAATTTATCCTATCAATTTCTGCTTGGTGGAGTGGCAAAGAGCTCGGCAGCAGCAGCAGCAGCAGCAGCACCGGCAGCAGCCCCGTTCGCTGTATTAACGCTACACAGTGCGCCGTTGCACAGAGCTATACAGAGCAAAAGAGCTGGAGCAGAAAGAAAGAGAAAGGGAGTGGGAAGGGGCTGGCGGTATGCTGGGAAGGGGTGGTCGGGAGATGAGGCGAGACACAGAAGAAAACGACGACGAATTTAGTTGCTGCAGGAAAAAGTGCAACGTACGGCAATGCCAAACAGTACCTGTAGTCTTAGCCGATGCCGTGACGGCGTACTTTAACTACTACTGGCTCTTCTGTTGCTAGAATAGTTCAATAGAAGTTTGGACCATATAGTACCTTTATTACGTTTTCTGGGCTTATGTGAAAAAAGGAAGTAAAAATATCAATTCGATTATGTCGGCTTAGAGTATATTAGCACCGTCGATGAGCACTTTGTTCCGCAGTCAACAATAACCGTTTCAATCACTGCGGGAATTTACGCGGGATCATGCGAATATAATATATATAATATAATAATTCGCATTTGAAAAGGGAAGTGCGGTTTTTATGTACGCTGCACGCGCCAATAAATTCGAATGTCAAGAATGGCAGAACGTCAAGTGCCCGGCCGCAGCTGACCTCTGTTCATTGTACCTTCGCGTGACACGTCTATGTTGATGAAATAGTACATATATATAGACGGTCCAAGAGCAATTTCCGCCATCAGTCCTCGTATCGCTATGTCCTTTGCTCATAGCTGATTCTAATTCTTATTCCCTTGGGTGCCGCCAACATTATAGCCGTAGGACGCGCCGTTCCCCCGTTGCTCTTCTCGAGTTCCTTGTCCGAGAGCTTCGCTATTGGAATTTAGCCCTCGTATCCTCTATTCAAATTTACTGCTCGAACGCTGCCGCTCTTCGAATATTCCAAAGCCAGATCATGAATATTTTAATAAATCTTTACCTATATAGCTTATATTATAGTATTATATACGAAAGGAAGGAGGGTTCGCTTTTCACTTTTTGAAGCATCGTACTCCTCCGGCAGAGCATTTTGACCCGGTTTAATTGGATTTTAGCTTTTTCCACACTCTCTAGTGTATGGCGCTTCTATTTACTGGCCCAGGATAAGTCGATGAGAAGAGTACTTAGGTCGATGTCATGTTAAGTCGACGATGAACTTGGTGCAGCTCGTATGTATACTTATATATAACATACCATCTATGAGGCTGCTGGTGTGAAGCTCATCGTCGACTCGTAAGCGTAAGCCATCAGACACATCTACGCACACACGCATAGAGGAACAGAAATGAGTTGGCCGACGATGGGGAGTACGCGCCGTGGTTAATGCAGCCCCGTGAAATATTCATCAGTCGCTGCAGGCAGCCGCTACTAGCCGGACCACCAGCCGCCATCACCCGCACTGGCGGCGGCCTTTATATTTCGTAATTAGCCAAGCGCTTTCTCCCTCTCTCTCTCTCTCTCTCTCTCTCTCACTTTCTATGTTATCCCTGATAATATATTATATGTTCCTATAATAGTGCCTGTACTCCAACTACTCCTATACTCCGATTCCTCGATGCAGATGTCTATCCCTTTGCTAAAGGCACCTTCAGCTTCGACAATATTTTGAGATTAGCACGTCGTCGTTGTCGACATCTTCCAATGCAGGTAGAAAATTCAAAGATATAAGAAACTATAAGGGATGATAAGCCAACAACGTATTGCATGTGAGCACGGAGTTCCCGAATTTGAAACACTCATCCTCACATATGTGTACATTAAATGTTATATAGAAGCGAGTAACGAAGGGGGAAGGCAGGCACCCGCACACTTCTTCGCCCCGTAGGATCTAAATATTTATGCGGCAATGTCTATACGAGTTGCGCGCACGGGCGTTACGCCCAGGCCTCGTTCATTCGAACATCAAAGAACTCGGTTCGTATATGTGTCTGAGTATGTGTAGAACGCACGCGCCAAGTCGTACGAAACAGCCTGCCACTGCACTCGCTTTCGTTTCATCTCTCTTGCTCTCCTTCTCTTTCTCTTTCTCTTTCTCTTTTTTTCTATCTAGCGTGTTACCCCCGTGAAAATAAATTCCATGCCACTGTAGCTCTCGGAAAAGCGAATATCTTTATCCCTGTTCGTAGGGCTGCTGCTACTGGTCGCTATACCTTCGTTCTAGCTCCGTTCTTATACAAAGACAAGTTTAGAAATTGCAAATTTTTATCGCGCGGTACAACTTTTAGAGATTGACGCTTTCGCTACGCGTTTATACATATAGGTGGAAAGACAAACTGTTTGCCCGAAGTAAACAAAGAAAAAGTATCCGGAAAAGAAAACGAAAGGCTGTCGGTAAACACGCGAGCGGCTATGCGTTTATTAGTCTTTTAGATGTATTCGCGAGACAAGAGGAAGGATGGAAGGTAAGAAGGAAAGAGGGAAGAAAGGAAGGAAGAAAGGAAGGAAGGAAGGAAGGAAGGAAGGAAGGAAGGAAGGAAGGAAAGAAGGGTAGAGGGAGGGAGGGAAGGACGGTTACGTACAATTTTTTTACATCGTCAGCTCACATAGATAAAAGTCAATCTTGCTCTAGCTTACATTAGCGTGCGGCTTAATCATCGCATAAGAAAATATTTATTCGTAAACTGCACGGCGTTCTCAAGTTTTTCTACTCTCTATAAGGTAAATAGAAGAGAGTTATGATGGTACATGAATTATGGAGGCCCAGATCGCAGTCACCGAGATCGAATGCTCGGCAGGCGAGAAGCCGTTATTAACGGGGTTGAGAGTGAGGCCAGAGAGTGGACCATGAGGATGATTGATCCCCGAGAAAAGGAAATGAATGCGGGATCCGACGAAGCGGGAGGGTATAATAGTAGGCGTCGTCGAGCATAACTGCGGTCTTCGGCAAAAGCCTTGAAAGCTGCGGTATCGCGCACAATAGCTGTTCCTCTGCGTAAAGACCTTGCGCGCACAGCATCGGTAGTACAATGCTCAGCATCGCGAACGAATCCGGGATAAATCTGTTATCGCGCTCGGCTAAGCGGCCTGACCCGCGAACACAATGCCTTTAGCAGTTTTGCGGTCGACCAAAGTCCAAATATTTACTTAAGGCGCGCGACCATATTCACCCGAAGCAGGGATTCGAGAAAAAAAAGAGGAAGCATATAAAGCGCGCCGAGATGTACAAGCGAGCCTTTATTGTGTGGGTCCCTCGGCCAAACAGTAGCCGCTGGTCGATCAGCCTCATCTAAAGCATCATCTTCAATTCCGTATGTCGCTGCAAAAGTGTGCTCTAGATGTGGAGTTCGAGTTACAGGCTACGGTTTATAACCTACTACTATATGGGCTATGGATAGATGTACCTGATAAATGCTTATGAATTCTTTAATGAATATGTCCGCGTCTACTTCCACTCTTGTCTGAATAAGATTGAACCACAGCTTTAATTGGTACTAAACGCATCTAGTTTATGTTATTAGAGAAACATGTCGATCTGATAAGTACAGGATAATCTCCTTTGCATCGCTCGTAATTAAATTTCTACATAAAACAATTAATATAAAGCCGATAGGAAAACAATCTATAATGTAAATCTGAGAGTAACAGCGCACATCTTAAAGAAAGTGTGGGTGCATCGCGGAATATCGAGAGGGCAAATCGATCAAAACTACGAGAGTATAGACTGCGGTCGTTTTCTTCGTATCTGTCGTCAGTGCCTGCACCGTCTTCATCGTAGGCTTTTGTAATTCTTCAACAAAGGAATCTATGAATAGGGCACGTATAAGGCAAAGCTCTGTGGATTAATAATAGCGGCTCATCCCTCTAGTCATCGACAAGTCGCAGGACGAACGTCGAGCAACGAGCAACGAGCAACGAGCAACGAGCAACCAGCAACGAGCAACGAGCAACGAGCAACCAGCAACGAACTGCAAGCTGCTAGCACTGTTGCTGCGCGAATTCAACAAGTCCGCTGAAACAGCAAAAGTACGCTCGATTCTGTGTCGACCATATTTTTTCGACATTATCTTTCCTTTCTTCTTCTTCATTTTTATCATATATTTCGTCTTCGATGCAGTCAATACGGAAAACTTAACAAATCAATCAGCTGTAATTGCTTTATAAAAATCTAGAGCGACTATTACTGACATAGACCGGCTATAGCAATGTACAGGGTCTGCCTACTATTATATAAGCTCTTCATCAAGTATTTAGGGGCATCGGAAAATATCAGTCGAGTTGTCTTCGTGTACAAGAGCTCGGAACAAAATCGCTCGATAAAGATTTTCCAAGAAAATGGACATAAAAGGTATATAAGAGAGGAGTGTACTGCCAGACGACGGGAGTGTCTACGTAAAACGAGCGAGTGGAAGCAGAAATGTATGGCCTACTCCTAATTTCTCTCGCATCGCTTCAGAGCCGAGATAAATCGATTGGTTATAAGACTCCCGTGAAATTGCATTACCTACACTCGGCAATGAATAAAAACACAAAACAGTACAACGGGGAGCTGGTATAAACCACTTAGACTTCACGCTTCCGACTGAAAGCCGCATTCTATAAGCACAGTGCTGTTGTTAAGCTTCTTGTAGTATGATTATAGTTACACGGATATTCTAAAGCTTCTCATTGAAAGGTATTTGAAAAAAATGTCAGAAAGACAAAATCTCTCATAAACATATAAGTAGATACCATAAAAAGTCTTGTCCACAAATTGCCGATTATTTTTCCAATAAGCAGGCTGGCGAGGAGAGGAGGGCATGGAGAGCGGATGCAGCGGCAAAAAGGACGCACGAGCACAGAAAGAGCGCCTTGTAAAAAGACCGAAGAACGAGCGAAGCAGTAAAGAAGTAAAGAGAAAAACCACAGGCCGTTGTGCTTCGCGTTCAAGAAAGCGCCTATTCAAAACTCGAGGCCGCAACAGCAGCAGCAGCAGCAGCGCGCAAATAGAAGAGAGCACGTACTTAGCTCGCGAGAGCCCATTAAATATGCAGCCCGCGTTATTCTGGGGGGCTACTAAGGCAGCGGTAGCCAGAGAGTCGTTACTCGCTATTCGCACACGCGTGCATGTTCTTGCATATACATACTATCGTCGGTATGTACATGCAATATCTACGCATACAGCTCTCCTATGTAACTGAACTGACCTCACTCCCGTAAAAAGGGGGATTCGCTGCACCTGCTTCTCCTCTGTCGAACGCAAACAAAGTCGCGATCGGCCGCCGACGCGTACTAGAACCGCATCGAGCATTCGAGCCGCTTGCGACGTCTCGTGTATACCACACGTATGTAACTCACACTAACCTATTCGCATAATACCTATTCGTAAATGTGTTTAACGCTCGGTCGATTATTTATTCGATCGCACAACTACAAAATAAGTAAGAATTCAACTTTTCGGCAATATTCGGCAATGCTCCACGCTATATTTGAGGCTCGCATGATGGATCACGGACAACTCAGCTATACCAGATCGTACGATTGTTATCATAGTAAGCGACTACATCTACCTGGTATATTCAGCATAAACACTTGATGCTTAATTTTGTAAAATTAAATTAATTAGCTGCTGCTACTGCTACTTCATTTTACTCTTTAAATAAATATTAATGTGTTGATTAATTGACTGAAAATCATCCTTCAACATTTACAATTACAGAGAATTAAAAATCCTCAACAAACTATCAAGAACTGTATAATTATGCACTATGTAACGATGTTTTTCATTTATGTACGCAGCATTCTTTCAGCACAGTGTATTCGCTCATTTGTAACAAGTTACTAATCGCAATATTCTTTCATAGACTTTATGTTGCGTGAATTATCAATTAATTGAATTAATATTCGTACTTACTAAGAGGTTAAAATGTATAACGGACAGACAACTTTTTTATCAACTTTTCGACTTACCAGAAAAAATAATTAAATAATGCTTACCATATTGAACCTGGTTGAATAAACAGTCAAGTTAAATAATAAGAAATATTATTCAATGAAGAATCATCATTAATCACGCTTCGTCGCTTCAGCCCAGCATCGATTTTCTCCTTCAGTAAGTTTGGAGTTGTACCTCAGCTGCAGTAGCAGTAAAAAGAAGCACGGGAGGGTATACGGAGAAGAATAAGAAAAAGAATAAGAAAAAGAATAAGAAAAAGAATAAGAAAAAGAAAAAGAAAAAGAAAAAGAAGGAGAAGAAGAAGAAAAAGTTGAAGGTGCATGGCACTGAAGACGAATATAAGCGAGCGCAGTGCTATGAATGGCGAGCGCTTTCTGTTCTCTCGCGATTTCTCCTTCTCACTGAGTCGTTTTTCGCTGCAGTATGTTTTCTGTGCAGTACAGAGAGTAGAAGAGTCGTCTCGGTGCCGTGATTTAAAGTAATCGAGGAGAGTATATCGAAACGTCGTATATGTTGCAGTGCGAGGAGTCTGGAAGAAAATCGCAGTGATTTATCCACCGCCCTTTTCCATCTCCGACTTTGCGCCATTTCTCTCTCTCTCTCTCTCTCTCTCCTCTCTCTCTCTCTCTCTCTCTTCTTTCGACTATTGAGATGAAATGATGCGCACAGGTAAAAGGTCCACTCCACTCGTCCGTAAGATCGGAATGAGCACCTGCGAGCCTGTTGAAAAAGATGGGTACTCCGAGAGACCTGAGAGACTGGGGAAAGAATGAAAGAAAGAGAAAAAAGAGAGCCAGAGCTTTCAATTTTGCCTCCTCGTTTTCCATTTCATCTCTTCACTTTCCATAGGTGCCGCTGCTCGTAGGCGCTAGTGCTCATACGCACTCGACTTATCATTCGATTTCTCACGAAAGAACGACGAGGAATAATTCCATGCGCGTACTACTACGATCATTAAATTGTTCCGGCGCTGCTTAACACTAGGAAGACGTACCACGACATTCATTCTCACTGCGTTCGCGCTTACTCGATTGGTCAATTAAAGAGTCCATTAGAAAATAATGAGTCGACGCGATGTCGTCACCGAAGCTATCGCACCTACGCGACACGGATCTCTCTCCATTACCGGTCACGTACTTTCTTTGCATCCTAGAAAAACTCTTATCACAATTAAGTCCAGATAATAATTGAGTCAAAAGGAAAACGAACATTGCCACTAGTACATTTCAGACTGTGCTTGTGAAAAATCGTTGGTTGCGGCTTTCCGAGAAGTTGAACAGCTCCTGTAGGCTCGATATATCGGGCTTATATAGGGCTTAAATCGGGCTCCGGTAGACAAAGAATCGAGCTCTTTTCTCGTCGATTAGCATCTTTTTCGGTGTTTCATTGACGTTCTATTTTGTAGCTTCTCACCCTCTTTATTTTCCACGGTTGCATACACTGTTTCTTTAATCGGGACTCGCGCGCTCATGTCTACTATTTCAAAATTGCTAATCAGAGCTCTTGCACGGAAACGATGCTGGACCGATTGTATACACAATGGATCACTATTCCCATCGTCATCATCACTGATATACTAAATAATAGATTCTTCGTAAACAAATTCCGTTTGTCGTAAAACGAATAATGTACCAAGAACATACTCGTTGCCGACAAAATTTTAAATTCATTATCGACACGCCCAAGGTCTTTAAATTCTCGTTTTGCTTTTCAGCTGGCATCCTGTGCTCTATGCTACTTTTAGCGCCTACTCTTATTCCGGGCGAAACGAAGTGCTACGTTAAAGCCATGCCAAAGGGGCAGGGAGGGAGGGAGGTACACAGAGAGAGAGAGAGAGAAAGAGAGAGAGAGCCAGCGATCCACGGTTCACTGGACTTCAAAGCGAATAGGCAATCTTATCCGACCACTGTTCAATGACCAGTGCTGGAGTAGAGACCGCACACCGATGCTACTGCTACGTATATACATATATTCTCCTCCCTGGTGCAGGAATCCTCCCCGGCAACCTCATTATCATGCCCCCTCGTCGCCGCCTGTCGTCGCTTCCTCTTCTCGTTCTTGCTAGTTTTACACGCATACCTAAAGTGACAGGTATGATATTCTAAAGTTTCGAAACTATTTAAATGCATTTCTTCAAATAAATAGACATGTATACGAGCAAATCTACGCTCAACTGGAAACAACTCGGTCAAATTTTCTCCATAGTCTACTTTTCTTCTTTCAAGAACTTAACTCACATTGTTTAGCTTGCCAGTGTGTTTAACGGATTCCAATAACTTCGCTAGCGTGTAAACGCTAGTAAATAATTACCTACCCTATCAAAAAACCTAAGAAGAATATAATAAAAGTTTCTAGAAAAAAATTTTTTTCTGTATTGGCTAAGTACATACTAAGTACATAGTTATCAGCATTCCAATAATGTCTAAAATATAACTTGTTGATTTTTGATAAACCTTATGACTTTTGAAGTTCATTATCTCTTTTATTTCTAATAAATATTACGTTTCGTTTTTTAGTTGGCTGTACTGGCTGTACTGTTGTTTATGAAGAAAAAATATGTGAATAATTTTGTATAATAAATATATATAGCTAATAAAATTCAAAACGGAACACGTTAATAAATCATACAAACAAGATTTGCAGTGAAAAAAGAAAAGATTAAGAATTTTATTTAGAAAAAATTTTTCGAAGCACCAGCTGCAATGTTAAAGAAATAATAGGCAATATGCGTGTATTCTCGCCAATTCGGACACAAATAACTATTTAGAATTCGCTAGACATAGCTGAAAAGTTCAAAGGTATGAACTCTTTACGTGGGAGATTCGTAGGAACGAGAAAAATATGATCATATTCGTATCTTTCAAGAACGATTCATCGATTTCTATAAGTACCGATGAGTTGTTTCTAGTTAAGGGCGAATTCTCATATATGTACAACAATTTAATAGATCTTATGATTGGTCGATCAAAGCGAATGGTATACGGTCGGTAGCACGCGTGCTGTTCAGGTAATGATCATGAGAATTTCTTAGTGTGTGTGCACTTACAGACTACTGATACATGTGGGTGCCCGGATAGACAAAGGGCTCTTCCTCTCGAATGCTCCGATCTACCGATAAAAAATCGCCAAAAATCAGTTCCGACGCAAGCAATTGGGCGGCTGCAATTGGGTTTAATAGTACGATATATGTTGTTGACTAGCGTCGTAGAATTAAGTTTAATTACCGCGCGCACAATTGGGGAGTAACTGTAATCCATTCCATTTCACAAATCAGATAAAATAGTACATTAGAATGTGTTTTATCGGCTTTTTTGAAGCTCCTGTTTTACCTCTTAAATTGGAGGAAAAAAATTCCTCAGTGTGGAGCTATCATTGCTACCTGCGGTTTTGTTAGCAACGTTTATATTCACGAGCTCATCTAATGAAAGACGTTGCTGCTAGTCTTGAAAGTCGCTTATGTACCGAGAGCAAAGGTGCTATTTTTAAAGGTCGAAGCTTGCAATGAATGGAACTCTCTACGCGCGAGGTTATAGGGAAAGGCAGAGAGAGAGAGAGAGAGAGAGAGAGAGAGAGAGAGAGAGAGAGAGAGAGAGAGAGAGAGAGCGAGCGAGAAACTATAGAATCTAAAGAGGAAAGAAAAAAAACATCTCTAGCAGCAAAGGAGCGCGTACTATTTTGTACAACCGAGTGTGGCGAACTTTTACTTTGAGAAACCTGGCGTAAATCCCAGTGCTCGTAATCCCGGCTTTCCTCCCAGATAATAGCAGCAGCAGCAGCAGCCGTTAGTAGTCTGGTTAATGCCAGCTCTTCGACGCAATGCGACGGAGAAGAAGCCAGTGCTCTACCAGCCAGTGTTGCGCTGCAACGCACTTTTTTCTGCACTGTAAATCTGTTACTGTCACTGTTGCTTTCATAGTAGGAATAATTGCCTCTACTAATAACATGCTTCACTGCCGATTCTTTACTATCTCCCAATAATGGCAATAAGTTTTGTTTCGGTATTGATTTCGTAAGAACAGTCTAGAATTTTAATAACAGACCGAGCTGAAATAGTGGCTGCAACGTGTGCAGTGGCTTAATAACGCACAAATATAGACATGACCAATGAAGCTTGCCAGATTCAAGTTCGATCTGTGGTCTACTTGCATAACTTCAATGTGACAAATAAGCTCGTTTATACACCATTGTCAAGTGATCATCGTATATACGTATAAATTGTAAATATTTCACAAAGTAAACATACAAAGCACACTGTGTATAAATATCTACGTACTGCTGGCGATTAGCTGGTTTTTGCAGAGAAATAACAATAACTGCACTTTCAAATTAATACGAGTAGAAAAGGCGCTGGAAAAAACTATGAGTGCTGCACTTGCTTATTGAATCGTACTGTCTGCGTGTGCTTTAGTTACTCGCTCGTCAATGTACAGACACTTCGGAAATTCATGCTCTTTTCGCTCTTTTTTATCGCGCACGTGTCAACCCTCCAAACCATCGATGCTGAGCTCTGTATTTGATGCACGAGTACGCGAAGATTTGATTTTTCGCGACATTATTCGTCAGCTCGGTCCTTTACCGTCGATGCTGCAGCAGATGAATACTTTCTTGCGTGTGCAGAATATACAGATGCAAAATACTAGCCGTAGTTGCTAATTCTTGTTTATTTATTTTTATTACAATAATATATAATATATATCCTTCGGCGCCGATTTCCATCTGTCGTGTACGAATGTCGCTCATAAAGATCGATGTGCCGATTGCATTCGACGAATCAGAATAGTCTCCGTCACCGTAAAAGCCTTGTCGGGAAAGGCAAGATTTTATATCCCGTTTAGTCCCCAGGGGCGTCGACAACATTTAAGCTAAGCGGAGTGAAGAAAATAGTCGCTGCGGCATCGGCAGTGTCAGTGTGAAATCCTAAAAGCGTGGATAAGGCTGAGAGCAGGAGAGCTGGAGAGCAGGAACAACTTATTTATTCACAAGTCGATCGGGCGTAAATCGAAGAGCAGCAACGCGACAGCACATGTATTATGGACGGCGAACGCCGAGGCTTCGCAAGGAAAACGTATAACGTTTCCGCATGCAAATTGGGTATACTGCTTGCTGTGCGTTGCGAGCTCCAGCGAGTGTCCCAACCACTCTTCTTCTCAATAATAAATTAACGAGAGCCGCTTCGCCTCTCTTATTTCGTAAATCTGCGACTCTTCAAATTACAACTTTCATCTTCTAAATGCGCTTATTTCGATATTTCTTCGGCGATGCTTTCGTCGCGAAGCTACAATTTACAATTGAATTCGGCAAACTTTTCAATTTAGCGCAAAACGAGGCTGTTATCGTCTGTAGGATAATCCGCTTGTGATACTACTAACACGCAGCAGGCAACATCTGTCGCTCAGTCATATTGGCAGCGATCCAGCAAGTTTGAGAGAAGCAGATATCTCGTGTACATGTTTGCTCGCTTCCCAAGGCCACGGACATACAACGCGAACGAGCCCCGAGCTCACGAATATTCGTCGAGCGTTAACCTCGCTCGCTCCTTCTCCATCTCCTCCACTCCATCTACGACCTTTCTTCTCTCTCTCTCTCTCTCTCTCTCTCTCTTTGTGTGAGTCTCCCTCCCTAATCTCCCACTCCCCTACCACTCTCTCTCTCTCTCTCTCTCTCTCTCTAGACACACATACTGTATATTATATTCTATCCTATACTACCCCAAAAAAGGAATAAGTTAAAGTGTTCAGTGGAGGCCAGTCGACAACTTTTGTATACATAACCTCTCAATTGTAAAGATCATAAGTATATTTTTTCTTTAAAAAATTATATTTCCACTCAACTATGTATATTATAATGTTCTATTTCATGATAATATTTCAAATTGACCTTATATCAACATTAATGCAAATAATTGTAATAATAAATTCATAAAATTCAATCCATTCAAAGAGTCAGGCTTATCGAAAAATATATTATTATTAAATACTTCCTTGCACTTAAAAAAGGATACATCTCCGTTTGCAATTATGAAAACAGTTTTTACCAATACTTTCAACTCGATTGAAAATAAAAGAATAAAGTTTAAAAATTTAGCTCCATGTTAAAAAAAAGTCATTCAATGTATGATTATATTTATGTTTGTCGCAATATGTCTTTCCCGTCCTAATCCTAATATGCAGTTCATCGAATTTTCTCTGCATTCTCTTTCATAGCGTTCACGCTAAGCTGCCATCAGGTATCCTTGCCTACGTCGCATTCCGGCAATCTTCTAACTGATTTGTGCGCCTCGCTGTCCCAATGCATTTCTGCATTTTCTTGGTTGCGTTGGGCTCAAATTTTTGGCCTAACCCAAACGGATTAGGTTTACAGCCTCGCTTAGTCTTATCCGCTGCTGCAACCATTACATTTCTGGGAAATCCCCATAATCTGCGCATAGCTTCCATCCGGTTCAGCGCGTAGATATATTTTGACGCTTTTGCTGAGTCATTCATTATAAATTGCCAACTCATTTACTATAAAACAACACCGTACAATTTCTACTCACAAGCCTTTTCTTCGGAATCCCCTGGTACGATTCGCACTGGGCACAACCACGTACTTCATGATCAAAATATTGTCAGACTTTTACATTCGATTCTTTAGCGGATCATTCACAGTCCCTAGGATGTATTACAGATATCAATTTGATTCTTTCGTTTATTATATTATATCATATATTACATCGTATCTGAGAATATTTACTTCTGATTACTGAGAAGTTATATTTCAGAGAGCAATAACATGAGATTTTACTAAATCTCGATATTGAGGAGCTGTGCGAGTTTGTAAAAAAGAAAAAAAACTTGTTGTACGATACGTATGGAACAATTACTCGGAAACGCTATTTGCAATCGGAAGAGAGAGAGAGAGAGAGAGAGAGATGCGCAAGTACATTATCATGGAGAAAGTTGTGAGGATTCGCCTTGCTCGTCGAAGGCTGTGAGCCTGAACCACTAAGATTTCGCTAGCGATTACACTTCTACCCTTTCTCTTTCTATCTCAAAAGTCCTCTTAAAAGTGAAGGAGAGAGAGCGAGCGAGAGCGAGAGATAGAGAGAGAGAGAGAGAGAGAGAGAGAGAGAGAGAGAGAGAGAGAGTCATTGTCTCGACCACAAGGGGTCTGAGCGAAGCTTTACAGAGAGGTCGTAATTTCGAGCCACTTTGACCGCGGCTAGTAGTAAAGAACCAGCGACAAGCGACCGAGATGGATGGAGAAAAAATTTTTCGCGAACGCGAAAATAAACGATAGAAACAACAAGCTATGTTTAAGAGAAAAAGAAAAAAATATTTATTTATTAAATTATAGCATAGGACTAGTTGGTGCGAATAGATATAAAAAAAATAGTCTTACTCTTTAAATATATTCTTCGCAGTCACGTAAGAATGTACTCGATGAAGAATAAACGCAGGTGCTTTTCAGTGATACGTTCGCGTGAACTGAAGACTAGATTACTTTGTTTGTTGAAAGCACAATTTGTGAGATAGAAATGTAAAAAATGAGTTGCCTACACGAATAAATAAAAAAATGAAGCTACGTTGATTGCGTTTAATTTACCTAAATCGAGTCAGCAACTTACTTAGTCCTAATCGGAAAATCAGCGCTCTTCGTTAACTGAGGTTACAGCGATAAATAAGGTGCGTCAGAAAGAAGCGTACGTTGACGTCGTAGATCGAATTGAGCGTTGTCGAGGGGACCGCAGTAACAGTAGCAGAAGCATCGACAGGAGAAAAAAATCAATGCAATTATAGACGGACGGAGTAAAAACGCCGAAAAATTCTTTGTCCGGATTGCCCTTCTCGCGTAGTGCTCTTTCTGGATATCGAGCGAGCCAGTTTAAAGAGAGTTATCGAGCTCTTTGTTTCTGCTTCTGCTTTCGCACACAGTCCAGTCCAATTAAATCGAGATTCAAGGACACGGTAACGGTGCTTCCATTCTTTCAGCACTCTCTACTACATAAACATATTGGAGGTGGACTTTATTGCTCACACTCATTTTTCGGTTACTCTTTCCCGCAAACCTGATGTTTACACTCCTATATATAAAACGGTATTTGTTATTCTTATTCACTTCAATTATTATTTTCCGTGATATACACCTAGTACATATTCGATTCACAAAACTGGTGGATGCATAAATTTTAACGCGCTAGGTAAAGAGATACTGTGTGCACATATCAGACGTGGTCGCGTGACGAGCGATTTCATGCATAATTATAGAAGATTGAAATCCAAGATCGAAGAAAAAAAATAAAGAAACAAACAAAAAGAGTACAGAAGAAGGCGTTACACTGGAGAATAAGGACCGTGTGAGTGAGAACGAGATAGACGACTATAGAAGCGGCACCAGCGCGTGTGGTGCAGGTGATTACGCTGTCGCTCGAGGCTCCTCACCCACAGCGCGCCATCTCAGCCACCGCCGTCCCTCTTCCAGAGCTTTAATCAGGTGTTAAATACGAGCACCCCCCACCCCGCCCGCCCGCCTTCCTCACTCGCTTTCGTTCCTTCTCTCTCTCTCTCTCTCTCTCTCTCTCTCTCTCTCTCTCTATATATATATATACATGCATAAAATTCCTCCTTCCTAAAACTCTTTCTCTCTCCTTCTGATGTAACTATTTTTACGCTCATATCATTTCCGATTTATAAAATGTATCGTAATTTGTCAGACACTTTCAAATAATAGATATAAACAATTGAAAACTAAACAATAAGACAGCAAAATGTAAACGGTGCTGCGTCTGGTCATGTAATGTCTGGCAATGTAATACCGTTCGGAAGAATTTTAGGAATTCGTATTTCGAATTGAAATTTACGATCGAAACCGGTTGACCAGAATTATACACTCTGACCCGTGTAAATTAAAACCAAGAGAGCAGAAATCCGAATTATAATAGTGGAAAAGGGCATGAATTGAAAGGGCTCACGGTAAGAAGTCGCGTTGTGCTACGTAGAATAAGGAAGAAGAATCTGCGTGGGCAAAGCCTAGCGTTCGCGGTAGGGTTGCTGTGGGTGGGAATGGGGGAAGTCGCGTTAGCAGGCTATCAGTCAGTAGCAGCGCGGGGCCCTCGTCGCTGCGCAGCTCCTCTCGTCACACTCGTTCATTCGCTCGCACGCTACTGGGTGTGTTAATTAGTTAAGGTTACTGGTCGGGACTAAATTACACCTCCGGAGCTACTCAAAGGAAGCAATTACTGGTGTGCAAGCGCAGAGCCAGAGCTCCACCGCCGTTGCCGTTGCCGCTGTTGGGATGTGGGAGGCTGCTGCTGCTACTGCTGCTGTTGCCGCTACTACTACTACTACTACTACTACTACTACTACTACTACTACTACTACTACTACTACGAAAGGGGAAAGAGTCGGAACCCGGCGCGCGCATGTTGCAGTTGCCGGTCGTTACCTTATATTCATCTCAATGCACGCGCGCACAAATTCGCATGCGACAAGCTTTATCTACACAGTGATACAGTCAACGACGTTTCTAGAGCTTTTTTAGCGCTTCTCTGTGCTACGAGTCCCCAACTGTACCCAGGGAACAGTCTCAGCAATTTCTTTTTCTCGACTTTGCTCCGAGATAATGAATCTTTCGCTTGATTTTTTTCTCGTCTTAGATTTAAACATCTAAATTGAAAATTCTATCTATAAGCTCAAAGGGTAATGATTGCAGTCGGAATCAATGACTTCCTAACGTGGCAATGGCGCGTACTGTTTTCTTAGCGCACTTTTCATCTTCTCTTATCTTGGTCTCTTGTGTATAAAAGTACATCAACGCAATAGTAAGCCGTCCTTCTTATTTCCTTTCGATTTTCCTGTAGGCTACTCATCTTTCATTCATAATTGTACGTTCACTGCCTTTGCATATACCTTCTTGATTGTAGATTATAGTTATTTCGTAGTCCCGCGCACGCGCTTGTTTTTCCCCTTGAAAAATCTTTAAAGAGGTTCTTAGCTTCAATAATTTTCTTTTCATGTCGCTCTAGCATATTTCAAAATAACAGAGCAAATGATTTTATCGTTGTAATTCACCGTAAGAAAATTTGTTATTCTGCTCGAAGAGTGCCAGCATTGAATAATATTGCACAAGCAGAAAAGAGGGCGGTTTAGCGTTACAGTTAGGAAATCGCGAATTGTCGAGTTGCTCGAAGAGAAGTACTTCAGCAACTCTGTACGCATAATCTATATCTCAGCGGGACAATTTGGGCCCGACACGAGGACTGTTTTCTAGCAGAATAAAGAGCGTAGAAGAGAAATAAAATGGTGTGCGGCAGGTTCTGGCCTTCGAATTAGAAATAACCTGCTGCAGGCAGCAGCTATAGGTATGTCTAGTGTTCTGTCGCGGTTGAAACTTTTCGGGCCCCATGCGGTGAGTTCCGCTGCGATCCAGACTCCCGAGCACGGTCCAAATGGGGAACAGCGTTGTGTTCCTAGAATTCCAAGGAGGAGAGCCTTCAACGACCACGAGCCCAGGCAGTGCAGCGGAGAAAGGTAGCCTTCGTTACTTCGTGCTTACCTCTTCCCCTTCTCTGGCTCTCCTCTTCTCATCTCTGTTTCTTCTCCTCTTTCTCTGTCTCGGCACTTCGAGTACAATGCATACCTCTGCTTTTGCAGCAGCAGAAGCAGCAGAAGCAGCAACGACTCTTCACATATTTTCCTTTCTCCGGCTCCTCTCTCCCTCTCGCTCTTTTACACTTATCATCCGCGCTCGCTTCGTTTTACTCTCCGTTTCTTTCGATTTCTCCTCTCACTTTCGGTGGCAGCGAAAACAGCAATTCTCCTCCTTGTTCTTCTTCGACTCTTCGTTACCATAAAGATGCTGCTATACTCCTTATACTGGCCAGCGCTTATCCTCCCCGGTACTGCAGTAAGTTCTCGGTGCTGCATCTTATGCACAATCTCTTAATACTTGTTAATTAATATTAAACTATTCAATTTTTGTTATTTTTCATATCATCGCAAATTTTGCCGTTCAATGATTGCCATCTGATTGATGACTATAATTATAATAGAAATGCGTACAGTACTTTCGTACAGACTTACGTAATACCAACGGACACTCGGAATGTCAAGCCTCCTAACGTTAACTCACCTGTAACAGAAAAATGTTGAAAAATGAAATACAGTGTAACATTAAGGTGCAAAAATAATATATTACAGTATTCCTATGAGAAGGTCAACGATATGCTGAAAAACATTTCTTCGCGAACGTTGCGCAGGAAAAAGAAATCGAACAAAAGCTCGAACGTTGGCGCTTCCCCCCCTCGATGACTATAAGTGAGAGTGTTTCGCGCGAGAAGCGAGGAATATGAAAAAAGCCAGCAGCAGTAGAGGCAAAAATAAAGGACGTGCGAGAACTGTAGTCGAGGCGAGAGCAGCATCCAATCGGCCGGGCACGCAGCGCATAAAAAAGAGGCAGTAGTAACAGCAACGGCGGCAACGGCGGCAACGGCGGCAACGGCGGCAACGGCGGCAACGGCGGCTACGGCAGCAACGGCAGCAACGGCAGCAACGGCGACAGAGGAGGAAAGTAGAGGAGGAAAGTATGCGAGGAAAAATGGAATGGGGTGTCGTCTTCCAGCGGCGCCAATCGCACGCTTCACACAGCTACATAGCCCTCGAGGCCTTGGAACAATGAGTGCGATGCGCGGCTTGATTTGTTCTAGCGTCGTTCTCGGATTATGCCCGGAAGTCTTCTCTTTATAACCGCGACATGCAGTTCATACAGCCCCGGCTATAGCAGCAGCAGTCCGCTTTCAATTTTTCGAGCTCAGCAGACAACCAGTGAGCAATCGCGCACGTTCATGGAAATTTCGAAGAGGAATGTAGGTGACGACGAAGCGCGCGAGCGCGCGCGAGAGCTCGAAGGAACACGGCGAGACAACGACGCTATCGCATCGACCTCATTGTTTCGCTCCCTATCTCTCTTTCTTTCCTACAAGAGAACTAGTGACAAGGCCTCCAAACATCGCTGCTGGGAATATTAAAAACCGTTCAGGCTTTGTCGTTCTACTGCTACTACGACCGTTCGTACCGCACTGAAGTTCCTGAAGCCTCGCCGGTCCTGTGCCCGTTTCTGTCTGGGATAATAAAACCGCGATGATCAACCTTTACTATTCACACTACCATCTTAACAGATCGAGATCTTCAATATTTGTGTGATTTGGCGAAAGGAAACATTGTACAAATGGAATTAGTAAATTTAATTAAAACTCATCGTGTCGCGAGTGTATCCTTAAGCTAAAATAATGCACGAGGACGCGTGAGGCGACAGTACTTTAGCTGTTATTGCTCCTTGCGATTACTGTAGATATACCATAGTAGAGGAAAACAAGATAAAAGATACACAAGAGAGGGTGGGGCAGTCGGGCTTGCGACGGCGTGGTTCGGTCATGTTTTATTTACACAAGACCAGTAGCAACAGCGGCGGCGGCGGCGGCGGCGGCGGCGGCGGCGGCAACGGTGGCGACGGCGTCGACGGGCAGGTAGAATTCCACAGCTGGAATCTTAATAAGGGTAGTCAGAGAGAAACAGAGCGAGATTCCCTTTCTCTTTCTCCCTCAGTTGCGAAAGTACTCCCCCTACTCCACCGGGCTGACTAGCGCACGCCTGCGCAAGCAGCGTAATCTTGTATCTCTTCGAGTCGGCCGTCGGTGTGGCAGGCGCGCGCAGATTATCAGACGGAAGTTAATTCGATTCGAAGTCCCGCGAGCTATTAGCCAAATATGGCGCTGCGACAGCACTGGTCCTTTCCTCTACAACTACGGCGGCAGATCTCTTTCTCGACCATTTCCCACCAGATGAACCTGAGATTTCTCGCGCGGCGAGGCCTACATCCGTATTCCTTATCTTCTGCACGATTCGAATGCGAGAATACAGCGGGCGGTTTGCTGGCTTAAAACGGGGGCGCGCTGCTTCTCTTTCTTTTTCTTGCGAACTTTCATTTTAATATTAATTATACATATACACGCAAGAAACATGAGATTTGTCCTCGAACTGCCAAAAGCACAAATAGACTCGATGAGTTTATCGGCAAGCGATCTTCAGATTCGGAAAATCGTTATTGCCCGAATCGTTAAAAATATTCCTATTCCGTAAATGCATTCGCGATTGGTATTTGTACTACGCGTATATGTATATAGTTTATGCGAACAAGCGCGAGCGGGTGCAAAAAAACCGCAAACAATGAAGCATCTCGCGCGCTGCGGCAAAACCACCGACACGCTGCAGCAGCTCGCAACTGAATGAAGTCAGCCGGCGCAGGGAGGAGGGGGGCGCGAGAGGCAAAATTATATTGCGTTCGACCTCGCTAATCCACACACCGCAGCGCGTTGCTGCTGTGCAGCCCTCGTTCTCTCTCCCGCTCTCAGTGCAGGAACGACACGAGTGCGTGCTACAGTCAAGTGGAGCAACCTATCCACCCATGTATCTGCCAATATACACGATATATTTTGGTTTTTCCATTGCCGGTCGCGCGCGCGCGCGCGCACTCACCTAATGAATTCACTGGCAAAGATGCAGTCTTCGTTTGGCATTTTTCAATCGACTTGCTCCAGTAATAAGCGCAACAATGAAACGTCGGAGCACGCGAGCATTGAAAAATCTCGGATAAAGGATAATCCGCAGATTCACGGTGGGGTACCATGCAGCGTGCGCGACGAATTCGATGCAATCGAGAGAAGTAGAGGGACCACGAGCTCGAGTCTATATCCGATATGGAACGATTAGCCAATACAAACGTCTAAGCCTTATTCTATTCTTTTGCGTCTAAATGGAAAGAGCTATCGAAGGAAAGAGTGTACGATCTAGGGGAAGCAGAACACGTGTATGCGCAGAGAAGAGCGGCTCGTATGCATATACATATACAGTCTGGCAGACAAGAAGGGCAGGATCTAGCATAATGCGCATGTAACACACCCAACTCATCACGCGCCACTTGCTCCCTTCTCGCTCTCTGTCTCTCTCCCCTTGCCATCGTCGTTGAGGGCAACCCCATATGCACACACGTACACGCCAATACTCACGCGCGCGCGCGCGCGCGCGCAGTTCCCCCTCGAAACATCAGGAGCGCACTTGATCGACTAGCTCTGCCATTGGCTCACAGTCAGTCGAGCGCAAATGCACCACGCGAGAGTTATATTTATATTATGATATTAATAGAGGGTAATACGCGCGCGTAGAGTCTATGTATATACAGTATAGGCAGACGGCTCTCGAGAACTGGCTCAGCCACAGCGAGCGACCGCAGCAGGTTGTTTGCACAGGGGCGGGTTCTGTAGCCGATTCCAGGAAGTGGACCCAAGGGAATTCTTCTCACTCTTTCTCGAACACACACGCGCACACACGCACACACAAACACACACTACTGCATCCATGTATGAACGACGTATTTCGGTATATCCAATATCGTTATTCTTCGCAACAAGGATAAAAAATTATAATTTACTCTCTCAAAATGTACATGGCTTTGTTTTGATTTTCGGCATAGTTGGATCGTGAGCCGGTTCGCGCTAGGAGATGAAATTTGATAGGTCTATGAAATTGCGGTTCGTCGTTTGCGTAGCCCAGAGGACACAGATATAGATAAGTTCATAAGATTTATGTGTTAGCGATGATGGTGAGTGGTTTTCCGCGTCATTACTAAATGTCTCTCTTTCTACTAAATGTCTAATTCTTGTAATAATCCAGTATATTGTATTGGCAGGTTCTATTGAAAATCATAGGAGGCTGAGTTGAGTATGTGTACCCCACTACCCACGCTTGGCTAGTTTTTCATGTACAACAGAATGCCTTTGTTTGAGTGAAACAATTTTGCAATTCACTCATGTCCTCTTGAAATTTCATTGGTCGATCTCTCTTAAACCAGCAATGAATTAAGGGACTGCACAGGCACTACCGTTAAACTCTCTATTTAGAGCATTGCCCTTATTGTTAAGCCTCTTGTTAAGTATCGATTAAACAAATCTTCACAAGGATCGGTATTTTTCTTGTTGTACCTTGGAATTGAAATGCTGAAAACGGCGAATATGGCCCTCTGTGCCCCGTGGCAGAGTAAGTGTGCTAGCACCAACACGTTAGAAATGCACATAGCCTTTGAAGGGGCCTTACGATCAGATGATAGATATCTTGCAACGCGGAGCGGCTGATATAGTCATACAAACAAGTTCTTAAAATTCAATGCACGAGTCGGTCGTTGGCTCTCGAGAAAAATGTCCTAAATCGTGTTGCCGAGTCTGGTGGCGTCAAGTGCCACACAGACAGACTTTCGAGATCGCGGAAAATGATTTTACCAATACGTATGATGACTTCGTTAATGGTAGATTGACTGCGATGATCGAACACCGCCAACGTTAGTCAACAACCGACGAAGTATGCCTCCTCATATCTGAAAATATGAATACAACTTGAAGTATGAACGAGCTATATACACTGAATTCTCTTTGTCACATCTGAGAAAAGCGTCGATGATAGATGCTTTTATTATTAGCGCTACTAGCTCTGTGCATGATGTTTCATTGCTTTAGGAGTTTAAAACGCCGCCAAGACGTATGCGTTAAGCGGCCGGCACGCGTCACTTTTAAAGCTCGCGCTTATCCGTCCGGAAAGATCCCGCGGGGGAGTAGCAAGCGCAAGCTCGTTCTTTGATCTTCCGCCGACTTCTCCTATATATAAACACATGCCTGAGCGGGGACGCCACGACGCAGGGATCGCGACCGAATGCGCTGGAGGGAACGCACATACAAGGTAAACACGCGTAGCTTCAGTAGCTTATTCCGCACTATGAAAATAGACATCAGAAGTTCCCGCGTATATCCTTCTTTCTTCTCCATCTCCCTCTCCCTCTCCCTCTCCCTCACCCTCACCCTCTCCCTTCTCTCCCTGTACATTATCGACAATTTATTCGGCAATTCAAAATGAGCTATTACAATTTTTAATCTGAAATATACTAGCCAGGAGATTTTGAACTGCAGGCAGAAGTTATAAAAATATGAATGAGACGCCGTTACAGTGCGCGTTGAATTCGGCGATACTTACGTATAAAACCTGATCGGTTTACAGTAGGAAGGAAAACAAGTTCATTAAGCGGAATGAAGTGGATACAATGTAGCATATTATATATACTGCAGTTGCCGTGAGTTAGATTCTTATACCAGCACCGAATCCAAGCAGCAAGATCAGTTCTGATCTGCAAAGGCGTTAAATGAGCTATTTATTGAATAGCCTGACAATGGCGGCGATGGCCACGCGCACAGGAAAGATGCACACGCACAGAGGTCTGGGCACGCGAATCAGTTCGTCCGCTTATTTCAAGCTGGGGAGAGAGATGCTTGTTTATTCGCAATTTATTATCTGTGCGTGTATGAACTTGGCCGAGGCTTCCATTTCCCGCATACACGTGTCGTCTTGTACACGCATGTATTTTCTCTACAGAATTGACGCGGAACTGTGCTGAACACGCAAATCCACTCGCAATGAAAGTTATTAGCATTGCGATACGATATATATATATATAATAAGTAAAGGAGTAAATATAAAAGGGCACTTGCTGATGAATTACAGGGCTTTTGACAGGCGTTGACGAGTACAGTATTATGGCGCAATTACACTCCCGATTGTTATGTTAATGCGCGCGAAAACTAGTTGCACTGTTAATAATCGTTGGGGTGCCACCGCCCATCCCGACAACCCTCGGGGGAGCGATGTTATAATATTTCAGTAGCAGGCTCTTTACCATTCTTTTGGGGTTATACTACCCTCGGATTATGGCTTACGCACAATTGATAAATCGACTGCTATTGCTAAGTACCGATTAAGCCAACCAGATTACACAGCATCTGACTATTAGTACCGCTACTAGACTTTTATTTCTCTATCTCCCTCTCTCTTTCAGAGAGATTATATCATTATCATATTTCAAAGCATTTTTCCATTACACTCTGGAACTAAATTCAAACAAATTAACGCTGCCTTATATTTAACTGTTCGTTCATTGTTAATTTGTCAAATCGAACAAATTGCTCCGATTCTTCGGAAATATTCTGGTTTCTCGATAGGTTGATTGACTGATTGATTGATTCTAAGAACTAGTTATTCATGCTTTTCTGTAGGTTCTTCTGAAAGAGCGTAGTTTATCAATAGAAAATTAAGACGTCATTTTGAACGCATTGTGGCAAAAATCATTTTTGGAAGTAGATATCTTCTAAATGTAGACATTTATACCACGGGTTATGGAGGCTTTAGATGCACAATTAACCAACTATCCGAAAAGTGTTAATAATAAAGTAATAGTTAATAAAAACTTTTTTTCCAAAAATTAATTTATGCCATGACTTAATCTTTTTCTTTGCGATTTTGGATGAGTCATGATCCCCCAAAAATGATTAATTGAAAATTATAAATCTAAAAAAGTAGACAAAATTAATAATTAGAGGTCCAAAAAGATATGTCGAAGCCAAAGAAAGTATAGTGTGAGATTAGGTATGTGATGGGAATAGTGACAATCATCGTGTGTCGGACTAGACAACCGCATAGGCAATTGGTGCAGGGGCGAAAATGGGGTGTACCACTGATGCTCAACAGAGAACAGCCAGTATTCAGCACGCGCGTATTATACGCGCGTTATATTTATTTAATAGACCGCACATCGGCCCACAGACTCTCTCTCTCTCTCTCTCTCTCTCTCTGTCTCTCTCTCTCTCTCTCTTGCATGAAGGGTGGCTTGGAATAACTGCCTCACCTGGAAGCAGTATACAGTTTAAGTATACCAACGACATTGGATTTTTCACGAATTAATAAATTAATATATTTTAACTTTTGCAATATTATTTAACTATGATTCCTATTACTATTTTAATCGGCAACTCACGGGGCTTTTCTTCGGGTGATTTCAATAAGCGATGTCTATGAGATAACTCACGTGATACATTCTTCTTTTTATATGATATTCATAAACATTATTCTTTAAGATTGTATATCTTGTCAATGAATTTCTTATAATGTTTCTGATAATATTTTGGATAATTTATTAACGGGTATTATTGTTGAAAACAATCTCGTTAAAACGTACGTCAAACGAAATCTAACGGTCCGTGGCCTAGTGTCTAAAATATTATCAGTTAAAAAATACCAAATAATTTGCAAAGGCATGATCACGAGATATGCTGAAAAGAAATTATATTTCAATGCAATACTTATATATTATAAATCTACTCTAGTGTTTTTATAGTTTTATATAACTTACGATTGCAACTAGTATCTTCTCCGATATCATACCTCCTTTTAATTATTATCTGATACTAGTTTGTAACAATAACTTATTGGAATCATAATTCTAAAGCTAAGGCGTTTTTATAGTAAAACTACCCTGTTAAAATTGATGCCAACCGTTTGACATTGTGCTAGATCAAATTTATGTTTTTGGCCAACTGAGGCAGTATCTTCCGGCGTAGAAAAACTTGTGCTTGATTGCTTTTACATTTGTTTAGTCAGCGATACTGCTGTAGTATACACACCTATCCAGATTACGAATATATGTACAGTCAAAACCATCCCCTACGACGGTAGAAACGATAAATACCCTCTAAAGATATAACGAGTTAAGATCAGCCATTTGGCAACTCGGCACTTTCTACCGGCATTACGCGCATGTTGAAGGGTGTCATGTGTTAGTCCAGATTATAGAAAAAGAAAGAGAAAGAGAAAGAGAAAGAGAAAACGCTGTAAATTAACTTATGATATTATTAAAAAAATTGAAAAACAATAATTAATATGTTTGCAAAAAAAATGTCAATCCGATGGTAACAATTTTTTCGATGGCTTATTAATTTACTCGTAAGCCTTACACCTTATAAAATAGAAACGCGTATGTTATCGGCAACTTTGAACTTCATTACATTATATTATTTGGACGTTATATCAATAGACTGATATATATTGGCAAACACGAGCCTCTCAATTCATGTGAACATATATAATCCAGCATTTTAAGAATTACCCGGTAAGTGTAAACATTAATGATGAGATTTAATAATGCCATGATTTATCCATTATTTATTAATGTTATTTATTTTAAAATGAGCATAATTTTTTTTGAACATAAAAAACACAGAAGATCTAAGCAAATTTTTCTTAATTATTCGGAGTAAATAAAAAGTTGACGTTATCGCTCTCAGGAATAAAGGGTGGATGGGAGGGTGCAGAGAGAGAGAGAGAGAGAGAGAGAGAGAGAATAAGTATGTGCCTGCAGTATGAACTGAAATTGAAATGCAAGTGCACGTGCAAGGGGCCTATAGCATCAGCAATAACATCAGCAGTAGAGGCGCGTAAAAAACGTGCGAACGATTAACAAGTCGAGCGTGACAACTTGTAGATAGCACGGCAGGAGCGGAGAGCGCGTTCATGTCTTTGATCAATTATTGCACGTCATAAGGAGTTGTCGGAGAGCGTTGCGGAAAAGTAAATAGCCAAGGTGAGAACGTGGTCCAGCGTATAGTATGGCATGGCACGCGTGCGGCGTCTGCTAGTCGTCTCGAGTACGTCGGCCTCGATTTGATGCAGCTAAGCATAGGAAAGCTGTCGCTAGAATGCAGCTCTGTACTTAGCGATATACATACGTATACTTTCTTCATAAATTAACTGTGCAGAAAAAGGTCGCAAACTCTAGCGGTGCCTTTGATACGCGAGACACACACACACACACACACACACACACACACACACCATACGCATGTATAGGCATAGAAACAGACGCAAGCTCAGAAACGCGCGATAAGCCGCTCCGCTGATTAAGCGTTGAGAATTAACAGACACCGCTGGCATAGATTTTCGTGCGCACGATAGCTATCAATATAAAAAGCAAGCTACTCGTACTACTACAGGTATACGCAGATAGCGTACGAGAGTCCGTTGTTGATTCAGCAACCTAATTGATGACCGGCGCGGCGGCTCTAACGTTGTAATGCTGTCGGTGGACAGTGGTGCGAGTGCATGATTATTTTTGTATTAGACTCGACTTAGCGAGAGGTGAAAAAACATTGGCATTTTCCATGGAGAGGAGGGGCTATCGACACAGTCGCAGCCGCTAATTGATTACACGGAATCGCACTCGTGCTCGAGTATGAAAAAAATATGATTGTCGGAAGTTGGTCGAGCGGCAGCATGCATTATAAGAATATAGGTATACTTGATGATGCAGAGACTGCGCGAACTCGTATACTGTAGCATGTATATAAATACACACGCGGGCGACGAGGGGTATGAATGGGATTTTTTTCTCGAGGCGATGCCGCGCCGACGATGCAAAAAGAGAGTGGCGCGACGATAATAATTGCTCCTACTCGGTTGCACTAGTGATTTAAACTAATTTAACCAGCCCGGGCAAATCAACGATTTTACATAAGTGGCATCAAGTGGACGTCAACTAATTATCAGCGATGAATTCGACTTGGAATTATGGACGGACAGTTTAAGAATTTTCTCGGCACATCACAGTGAGATTCTAGTATAGTATGAGTACTATAGTCTAGTGCACGCAGTGCCCAAGATTGAGAACCTCTGGCCGTCACGTCCGGTGGGGACGCCAACTTCGCTGCCGCCGCCACCGCTGCCGCCACCGCCGCCGCCACCGCCGCTGGCGCGCCTTGGGAGAGACGAATAAGAGAGGTTCAAAGCCGAAGAGTATATGGCAGCAGCAACCGGAGGAGGGAGAGCAGGGCCGTGTTCAGAATTCTGCGTCCCCTTCTTCTTCTCCGCTTCTCTCCCTCTGTCTCTCTCTCTCTCTCCTTCGTTTTGCCGTTTTTTGTCACGCGCGGACGCGTATATAGCTATGTTTTAAAAACGAGCCTTGTTTCATTGGCCCTCGTTAAATCAAAGTCCACTTCTTCTCGGAATTTCTACTCATTCTCGTCGCAATATGACTTAGAAAATTTAGATCGAGAAACGACGAAGAAAGCACGAAGAGTCTGTGAATCTTTAGTTTTTCACACTATATAAGACCAAAGCAGTGAAGATCCACGGTATAAACATTGTCTCTTGTCAGTGTGCAAACACTTGCTATAGCTATTCTCGCCGCTCCCTGACGTCATGCTCATCTCGCGCGCACACAGCATCTCTCTTACAGCGCCTGCCTGCCTGCCTGCCTGCCTGCCTGCCTGGCCGCTTGCCTGCTTGCCTGCTTGCCTGCTTGCCTGACGTCAGCCAAATATGCTATGCGTCGGGCTCGTATTTTCATTGGAGTTTAAGCTTTTAGGAGAGGAGAAAAAAATCTTTCGGCTATACAGTCATAATAATTTATTTATCAGCTGCCCCTTCCCATCTACTTCTTTTCTTTCTCTCTTTCTATGCTCTTTCTTTCATATATGATCCAACTAAATTTAGCGTTTTACGATCATTTGAAAAAAAAAATTTACAAGCGTCCTTTCCTGCTGTACCTAGTTAACCCGTCGTCGTTGGTGGGAGAGTAGACTCGTAGCAGCAGCACAGCAACCGTAAAACAGTTTTGACAGGAATCTGCTTTGTCGTTAAAAATTAAATAAAGTACGCGCTTGCATCTTGACAGATTGAAACGAATAAAAAAGCCTCATCTAATACTCACACGCGTAAGAAGTTCTTGCGCGGGAGTGAGTACAGTCGTGCAGGTGACCAACGTACACATATATATATATATATATATATATATAATACTAGAGGACAGTGTTGGCAGCAGCAGTAGCAGAAGCAGCGAAGGGCGTCCGCTCTCTTTATAACTCTCGCAGGTCGGTAACGAGAGCCGCCTCGCGTCTCTTGATTATTTTCCTCTCTCTCTCTCTCTCTCTCTCTCTCTCTCTCCCTCTCTTTCTGCGGGTTTATCGCTGCTTAACCACCTCGCGCCTCGTGTGAGCACGTGCAACGTTGCCACGTCTCTCCATCGTTGCCGCCGCGTACAAATCTGTTTGCTGCACAGACACCGTAGACGAAGTCATCGAGCGCGAAAACCCTTTCGCCTTTCTGACCTTTTCGCTCTTGATGACTCATTGTGCTCTTTTTCTCTCCTTTTCTTATTTTTTTCGTTGTCTTATTCGCGCGCGTCTGATCAATCACGAGTGGCCATGACATAACCTCCTCGTAGCGTGGAATTAACTTGATACCCGTTGCGCTGTTTCTCTCTCTCTCTCTCTCTCTCTCTCTCTCTCTCACGCACACTCACTTGGTTGCCGTCAATCGTCGCGGAATTAAGGCTTTTAAATAGTTGCTCGGACGGCTTGTCCGTGTGCTAACGAACTCGTTCGCACTCGCGCGCTTGCTTTTCATGCATCAGCAGCAGCAAAGAGGACGACGTCCGAGCCGAAAAGGGACTTTCGAACAAGAGCAGCGTGGGCGTAAACCAGCTGGCGATTCCTTATCATCAAACCGTATACGATGAAAACTGGCTTCGTGTCGCGATAAAGGGAATCCAAGGTTTATTTAGTTACCTTATCAGCCATTCTCTCCGATAAGAGTGTGGCGGCAAACATTGGCGAGAGAGAAGGAAACATTGCTGTAACGATCGGTATGCGCTAAACGGAAGCAAAGGACAGAAAGACCTTTTTTACGGAAACGATCGTTGCGTAAATAGGTATTAACTTCGTACAATATATATTATACACTGCGAGGGTTGTAGATTTCATTTAAGTATGCTTTAAAATGCGACGATCTAAAAAACAAGAGGAATTCTCTTTGGCTGTGAATCGAGTGGTATGAATGAATATATACGCGAATCCGATAATCCAGCTTCAAAAGGCGAGATGTGATTCATAATCGATAACTTGAAAGTCCGAGGCAGCAGCAGCAATAGCAGCGCAGCAGCAAGCCCAAAGGCGACAGGCTGATTGGTTACGAGAGTGGTCGCGCTGGCAATACCGGTTTTTTTCTTTACTCTCTCTCTCTCTCTCTCTCTCTCTCTCTCTCTCTCTCTCTCTCTCTCTCTCTCTCTCTCTCTCTCGATCGAATAGTCAGTCGCTTATTACTTATGCGCGAGAGAACCGCCTCACTATTACGGGAAATTTTTATACAAATATCCTGCTAATTTCGTAAACGTATGACATCTGTAATTTCACCCAATTTTGAGACTTATAATAGACATACGAATTTGACTCAGCCCTTTATGTTGTCCTTTAATATTTTCATGTGATTTTTTCGATTTACATAGACTTGAGGATGTAAGTAATATTATAAAATAATTAATAGACGACGATTGCCTTACGTCAATGACGATATGCAGTGCACAAAAGCAGGTATTGTCGCATGCGGCGGTAAATTACTACAATAAAAAGGGAAAATCAACAGAAGTATAAATAATTGACTAATTAATGATCTACAAGGAGTTTTGCCGTAAAATCAGGGTCGAGAGGGAGGGGTAGCTGATGATTGGCTGAGTTTACGGTTAGAATTCTGCTTTAATCGTTGACCATTTTTCAAATCAAGTTTCGGACTCCGAGGTGTTATTAAGTGTCGTCTGTGTGTGCTTCATTTGCGACATCCTCCTTCGCGCATATTTCGCACTATGATGTCATAGTTTCGGACTAAAATATTTCCTACTTTGCTGAAATTCTGAGTTAATTTTCGATTAAAATGTATAAAGATGGGCGAGGCGTCGATGTAGTTAGTAATATAGCGGACACGACTCATCGTTTAGTTTGTACCTCCCTATCTTTTCCTCTTTCTCCCTCTTCGCACATGCACGTGTATCTATAGGTGAGAAGATTTAGATTCAGACGATTCTGTTATGATAGCAATAAGCATGCTTATGAATTTCTATGGCGATAAGAAACAATGGCGCAGATGCAAACAATTGGGGCGATTTCGGTTCTTCGTGTCAATTTCATTTTCATTTTAAAATTCACACGAGAGAGAATATAACAATCCTATTTTCAGAAGCGCAAAAACAGAGGCGAAATCGTAGATCGTAGTTTTCAAATTTGAGACAGCTTTGCTTTGTGCAAGCCACAGATGGCGCGCCGCGCTCTGAATTCCAGGCTATGCAAATCCTCACTGGTGTCGCTGTCTTCCGCGAATCGCGCGCACGCGCTGCTATGGAAATAAAACAGCGCGCTCGCTGGTCTTTCCCCGACTGTTTGACTTGTGTAAATCCAATATAAATGCCGAGGCTCGGCAATAAATAAGCCGGCCGCCGCCTGAGATAGCGAGGCTACAGAAGAAAAGGAGGCAGAAGAAGAAGAAGAAGAAGAAGAAGAAGAAGAAGAGGCAACAGAAGGGAGAGGTGGCGAACTGGAAGGTTACATTATACCTGAGCCTTGGGGCCTTCGGTTGCGCTCCTGGTCGAACGAGATGAGAAATCACGAGCCGAGAGAGCAAGCATGAGAGAGAGACAGAGAGAGAGAGAGAGAGAGAGAGAGAGAGAGAGAGAGAGAGAACGAGACAAGGACGAGCTGCGAGGCGAGAGAGCCTAGACAGAGACAGATTGTTTCGGTGCTTGCGAGCGAGCAAGTGAGATAAAAGGAGAAACAGAGAGGGATCCAAGAGGGAGGAGTTTTGACCCGCTAACGGGACCCTTCCGCGCTCCTTTCGATCATAATACGAATCGCCTGCGCCTGGACCAAATAATAGTCTTTACCGCGTGCGAGATCACTCTCCTCTTCTCCTCTCTTCTTTATTTCCCTTCCCTTCTGTCTTCCCTTCTGTCTCTGTTCCTCAGGCTTCTCTCATAATTATTTCGACTTTGGCTTTTCCTGTTTGTTTTGCTACAAATTGCGTCTTTGTTGCCACAATCGAACGGATTCAATTTATGTGTGTGTTAACTGTAATCTGGAAAAATTTCAAGCGATTGTAGTATTTTGGCCACTATGGCTTACGTAGTAAACTTCTAACGTAATGCTCGTCGACCTCGAGGTCAGTTTGGAAGATCACTCTTGCTCATTCTGCATGTACGCGTCTTTTCAACATAATAATACATGACAATAAGGCCGGTAGCCGTATATATCATATTCAATTATACTTGTCTACGCGCTAAAGGTGTCTTCGTAAATTAGATGACGTTGCGTTTGTTTTATAATTAATCGATTGGTTTTTGCGTTGATGCGACCGTAAGTCAATCTCCATATTCAAATTCAAATATTAGGCTGTAGCAGTACAATGTATATATACAAAATTACTATACTTTCTTTGATTTGTGATATGATATATATAATCATGAAAAATGAGTAAACTTGTCTAGTAAAATGGTTATGAGACACATTTTAATATATGATTTGGTTAAAATTTAACTAGTTTGTTCCAAGTTTCGGGTAAGACCCTCAATGACCCGCAATGACCCGCAATGACCCGCAATGACCCTCAATGAGACAGTAAACTTTACTTTGTTAATTAATCGTCCTTATTTTGTATCTGAAAAATGCCAATCACCCAAAACGTATTTCGTAGTTCAAAAAATTGGAGTGTTGAGTGAGTCCACGATCCAATGATAAAATGAAAGGTTTTGAATTTGTTTAATCTTCTCTCCTTATTACCGCATAGCTTTAGCCTTACACATTATAGATGTGGTCAACAATCGTAGTTCTATACACACTTGAGCTTTATCCTGATAAAAATTAAACCAAATGTTATCGATTCCTCATAGTGTCGATTCCTCATGCCCTGACCCCAATATTATTTGGTAGCGACTGGTGCTTTTGTTAGCCAGTTATATGCCAGCAAATGCCAGCCGACTGGTCGATCTATATATATTGTAAACAAATGAACGCACACTGAAAGCGCAAAACATGCCCTATTGCCCTTCATTACTATATATTGGTATATGTTTAAAACATATTGTTTACGTGTTTATACATAGACGAGGTTATATGTATGTATAAATGCGCTGTGTATATTTATTGAACGTAATTTTATATTTATCAAAATTACCTGACTTATGTGAAAAAAGCACGATAGAGCGTGTGAATTATAAAAATAATTTATTATTCAAGAAAAGAGTAGGTTTCATAGGTTTTCTCGAGAATTTTTAGTTTCACCAGTCCACTGGCATATCGCAGGCAAACAAATGCAAGTAATCAAGCAGAAGTTTTTCTGCGCCAGTAGATACTGCGCCACAATTGACCAATCAATATCAAACGGTTGGCATACATTTTTACCAGGGTACTCTTGTAAATAGTTCTCATTCCAAGTGATTATTATGATAATTTTTGTTTTAATAAAATGCCATATAGTGTACGTAAACAATTGATTTGATTTTGATTTGTACCAATCGCGTTACGAGTATTCAAATTACATTCTCGATAATTTTCAGGCATATTTAACTGTTGCAAAGTTATTTGCTATTAGGGAGCGATTAGGCAAACTAGCTTGCAAGTGCTTTTACTGTATAACCATTACTGTATAAAAAAATATAAAACCCATGTATAATATTTAGCAATGGTACATGGCAAACGGTTCTTCTTTTCTAAAATATGTTTCGCTAATGAAAATTAACTTGTTTTTTTTTATTATGTACATGTATTAAATGTGCATGGTCAAATTGAAAAAGACGGAATTACACTATACTCGTTTTTAATTTTGAACGAAAGTCGAGAGCCTCCCTATTAGAATAGGGTATAGAAATTTTTAATAGAAATTATAAAATAATGTAAAATTCTCCGATAATTGTCTCCCCTCGTAGAATTGATAGATAGCATATTTCATAAAACAGAATGTCTCTAGCGCTGTGAGGAGCCGATGTCAATGGCAAAAGTATACGTGATGGATCGATACGATGCCGAATTAACAAAGATTGATTCCTTGCTGTCCACCGCGCTATGTCCCTTTCTTCTTTTTCGGTCCATCGATACGTGTCTGCTAATCATTTATTAAGTGTCTCACTGGAACTCGAGTAATAAATGACTTTTTTTCGGCACGCTTGAAGAGAAGCAGTACTTTATAATTCTCATAGAAATAATAGAAGCGAAAATGCCCTGTTGATCTATTGAATATAATAAAACGCTTATATGTAAATATTATGCTGCTTGATTTGTTTATTCTCTTTTCATTAAAACATCAAAGAGCGAGCTGATTGCGAAACGCAAACCACTTGATTATTGATTTGAGCAGTTTTTTTAGCGAGAGCGTACAAAAGCCCCACTTGATCCGGCTGAAAATTTCTCTCAAATTAATCGCAAATTCTCGACGAAGAAATTGATTTACTGCGTGAGAAAAAATCGTTATCTCGTTAATCGTTAACTCCGGAAGAAATGATCGTAACGAAGTGTGTCGTCTAGCGGGTTTAGTATCGCCGATCGTTGTACAAAGAAGCTTGCCTCGCGCCAAGTGAACAATCGGAGAGCCGCCGAGCCTTGCTTGCGCATTATATGGCCCCGTGCGTACACTACTACCGCTGGGCGTGGCGCTTCAATGCAATTATACGAGAAATCGTTGCATGCACGGGATACAGAGTTGCCATTATTTTTCCTTTCCTTTTTCACGCTTCTTTTTTCCGTTAGATGCTTAACGCGGCATGCAATTTCGACTACTGTTCTGCAGTGTTATTTACTTTCGTACGACGAGGATTTTTTAAGCAATTTTCACTATTCAACAATTGAAAATGTTATTTAGCTAGGAAGCTAAATAGGATCTTGTACGCTTGCTATGCCTTTTTCAACAGTTGTGTTCCGCTATTAAAAGAAAAAACTATGAAAGTAAATTGAATAATCTTTAACACCAAATACCAACATAATTGTATATATAATACCTTCAAGCGGTTATAAGTATTTAGTAGACAGTTAACCATTTAAACGGTAACTTAGGATTTAATTGATCCGGGCCATTAAGTAGTCGTCAATCCAATAGACAAACATTTTTCGAATTTTCGAATGTAGTAATTTTAAAGAGAATTATCAGTTCTCTGTACTAGAGGACGTAAATTAAAATAAATTCATTAATATTATTAATAAAATTTAGTCGACTTGAAAGAAGATAATAACTTTGTTTCGAATAAAAAAAAATATAAACACAGCAATGTTGGACGATGCATGACAGTCATCGTTCGTAAATTTTGGTCTATCCTGGGGTCGGGTATGCTTGTAACGTTGCAGACGAATCTGCAAAGTAGCGAGCTGTAATACAAAAGCTTTTTAGAAAGAAAAAAGTCGCAGCCTATCGAGAGGATCCTCGTTCATAAGAGTGGTGGCGAGGGAATACAAAAGGCGGTGGATGCATTTCGTGGTTTGTTCTCGCTTGTCGCAATTACGTAGAGCCGCTACGTTCGTTCTAATGGTCCGCTAGTTGCAGTGTAGGGCTCAGAGTCGTCACCGCCAAAGTTACAAGAGGATGAAAGGATGCGCGCTTTAGGCTTTTACGCATTGACGCTTGCAGTTAAACCCATGCGCTACTAGCACTACAAGGGGTGGGCGCGCATTATCTCAATGTTCAACACTCAAATGCGAGCTGCTCTAGCGCCTGCTTCGTGCTAAGTGCCGCGCGTTCCTCCAACGCGTCGTCCGACTAAACAACCATACTATACATACTATCAAGTGGACAATACGCAGACTGTACTCTCTTTCTCCCTGTCGATGCACGGTACATACACGATTCACTTGAGTGTAGGCTTTCTTCGCTGTCTAGCCATCTCCACAGTTTTGAAAAATAATCGATAAAAAAAGCTCGATTAATTCTCGGATCCTGACAGCCCTAGCATTCTACTTGTTACAGCAAATATTATGAAACCGATGTCTAAGATTATTTTGACGTATTAATCGATCGAAGTGTCAGCTACGGAAAGTGGACTTTTTCATGAGCGTTGGTAACGAACTCATTGCGGGGGGGATAGCGCATAGAGTACATAGAGCGCGGTGTGGGATGACAATTTCGAGGCAGAAATCTGAATACATCGATATAAAACCTCTTGGTGCGGCACACTGAAATACGTATATAAATCACGCACCGCGGTCAAAACTATACGCGAGTGAAATTGCCACTAGAGTGGAATCGTCGGCTTAGCATTAGCATATATCTCATAATTTATCAGGGAATATCGCTTTGGGACGTGCGCGAGAATTTTTATCCAGCGAGTAGCTATCGTTCGCGGTTGCTGTGTAGCAGCAACAACAGACGTTGAGAATAAACGACGCGAAGGAGGCGAAAAGCCTCGAGAGCGAAGCTATACAAGACAAGCAGACCGTAGAGGGAGAACCGAGAGAAGGATAGTGAAAAAAGAAGCAAAAGCACGTAAAAAGAAGAGGGACCGGGAGCAGAAAGCCTGCACACTAGTGTAAGCAGAAAGAGTGAGAGAACTGAGAACGCGGAGGAGGTGGGGAGACAAGGCTCTAAGCGGTCAGAGAGCTGAAAAAAGGATAAACAGAGAGCTGGTAGGTAGTCGCGCAGCGGCGGTAGTGAGGTAGTGGGAGTGAGCGAGAGAGACAATGACATCGCAGCAGCAACGCTGGCGGTTCTGCTAGGGGAATGCAAATAACAGGAGGCGTCGATGTTTTCGAGCTGGCTAGTAAGCCAAGCGGGAAGCACCAGTCTGTTTCACCGATGGTTAGCGTCAAATATTTGGTGCGTCCTCTCTCGCTCTCAGCATCGTAAAGCCGCAGTTTTGTTTATTCGCACGAACTAATTAATTAGCTACTGCTATTCTAGTCCGCTGGACAAATCAGCAGCCGCTTATCGTTAATTTCGTATTTCGCGCGAGATCGCGCGAGATCGCGTGCAATTAGCACTTCCACTACTACTTGTCATCGAGAGCGAATCTCTGCAGTGAAAGAAAAAGATAGATGGACAAAGACTGAGAAGAGAGGGGGTGGCGGGGGGAAGAGAGGAAGCCCAACTATACTACTAGTCTCTCATAGACTTTAAGAGCTCCCTGCGCGTCGTCGAAGCGGCCAGCAGCAGTATCTCGCATTGACCAATAAAAGTGATTTACAGCCCCACTTATAAATTCCAGCTATTACAGCGCTAGCCCGCTGCTGCTGCTGTTGTTGCTGCTGCTGCTGCTGCTGCTGCTGCTGCTGCCGATGACGCGGATGAGTCAGTCTTCGCTAAACGCCAAAAAACAAAACCGTTAACTCCTTACGATATTTCATCGCATCCGTTTTAAAATACGGCTGTTCGTGTACAAAAAAGAGTCGCTGAACACAAGGCAAACCCTCAAAAATTAATGTAAACGTTCATTTCTTGTACCTGTGTAATGACAACAATGTTGAGAAACAAAAATATTTAATAAAAATAATGTAAATTTAGCTTCTTTCGTCTGTTCGAGATCACTGTCATAACTCTATCCATATTTGTATGCGAAATTTTCTTTTATTACGCGCATACATGCAATATCTCCAACTAGTTAATCTTTACCGGAGTTGAGGAATAAAGTTGAGATAATGCACCTAAAACCGCGGAAGAGAGAAGAGTTTTGCTATGATTTGGTGGCTAAAGATTGGATCCGAGTATAAAAAAATATTATTAAGCGGCGAGAAGAGCGAGTATAGGCGTGGAAAAGAAAACGAGTGGAAATCCGAGAGAGCAACAGAGATGAAGGAGTGGCAGAGGTCGGCGTTCATTTCGTCCCTAATATTCCTCGACTCTACCTATAGCATAATAAGTCACATAGCTGCTACACTGCTGCCGCATCGCAAAGCCAACCAACACTTACCAAGACACTAATGATTTACGAAGGAAACTCTAAGCCACGACTAAGCGAATATCGAATGGTAAAAAGCGCGATAATCTCGGTAGCTTCATAGTATACATAAGGATGCAATATAGTAACTGCCTTTCCACCGAGTGATGTATGATATTACAATGTTTTCATAGCATAATGCTTAATGTATAACAAATTTCTCATGTACAAACGATACGGACAAGGTGATGGCCCAGTCTAACGACAATGCGTGTCAACGGACAAAGCTTAACGCATTTAAGGAATTGTATTAGTGCGTCGGCAAAGCTAGCCAAAATACCCGAAAGAGGTAGATCGGATTTCAAATATGAGTTTACATAAATAGTGTATTGAAAACCATTGATAAAAATCAACGGCAGAAGGAAGAGTAGTTGACTGCTGCCCATTCCGTGGAAAAATAAGGACACTAGTGCAGTCCTGCCAAGTACCTCAACACACATCAACAAGAACCATTTTATAAATGACCGACAGCATTAAGCGTGCTTAAGTAAAAACTAAGCGCGTCACTCCGACCGACTATTGACTATATGTCAAAGTATCGAACAATCGGAGCATATTGGTATTGCCACCAATTTATGAGATTAAATGTAAGATTCTATATATAGAACGCAATATAGTAGATCCCGACTTAAATGTTTTACAAGACGTTTAATAAATAAATTATTTATCAGCTAATACGTATTCGTTGTGAACTTTAATAAGTAACGAAAAATCTACTCGATGGTGGCAGTGATCGGCGGCAATGATCGGCTACAACGATTTAGTACGTCTCATGTGAGGGAGGTCGCGACATGGGTTACTCCCCGCAAGCAGTAGCAGTGCTATATTTCCGCTCGAGAGCATAAGCCAACGAATCCGGTTGACTGGATGCTGCGATTGGTCCGTACGGTACTCGAAAGTGCGCACCCTTACTTTGTTTCGTATGAGAAATCGCAAGCGTCACGTTTTTATATTTTCGTAGACAACTGATTGGAGGTAAGGCGCAAGTCAGGGTCAAAAGTAATCACTAACGCCAAACAGCCTATGACTATTATGCTGCTATATATTTTAGTCGTGCAAATGTGCTTTTCTACAAATAGAAAGCATATAATGATAGTGTTATTATTATCCAGCGTCGATCTGCATTTGTCGTTAACTATAATGGGACCAAAGGAGTGACGAATGTAACAACAACTCAAATCAATGAACACTTCGTTAAAAACCCGTCGTCTAGCAGTAACTGAAAAAATCCAAAGAGAAAATGTAGAGCATGCTCGGAAAGACGCGTAATCGTGTGCGAGCGCGTACACCGTCGAGTCGTAATTAGTCAAATAAAGCGGTATTTGAGCGGTGGGGACTGGGGGGTCGTCGGCGACGAAAAAAGTGATGAAATAAAAAGCGAGGAAAGTTGCACCCGCACGAGAGTAAAGCTATACTAAAATAAAAAAAGTAACTGCGAGAGCGAAAAGTTGCGAGTAAGCATACCGCGAGTCTCTGCGAGAATTAAAAGAAACTAGCAGAAGCAGCAGCAGTAGCAGCAGTAGTAGCAGTAGCAGGTGAGAGCGACGCGGTAGGCGTGCGCGACGAGCGAGACACAAGTAAATGTCAACGTGATAGCGCCGCCGCGCGCGTACGTCGCGGTAATTACGCAATTTGCCACGGCAATTACCAAAGTTTTAATTGCCGACCATTGTAAGTCAGCTTTGAAATAAAATTCTATTCCCGCGAATACTCGTAACCGCGACGATTGTACAGAATCTGTATGACTCTGTGTGAGAGCAGGTCGTGGGAGGGAGGAGGGAGCGAGGAGGGGGCGAGGAGGGGGCGAGGAGGGGGGCAAACAATGGCTAAACAAGTTCATTTGCGGCATGCGCAGATGTCCAGCTTATTGTAATAGGAATTCTAATTTTCAAAAAATAAGCTTTATCCGGCCGTTTTATCATCACGGTCATTATTACATTTAAATGTTGGATACAACTTAAAGCTTAAACGCTGAATGTGACTGAAGCTCAGCTATACTAATAAGCACATTTAGTTGTTCGAAATCTCTTAGTACAATTCAATGGGAAAATAGTACATTTATTGAAACTAGCTTTTGCTTTCGAACGTATTATTAATTAACTTATGATAAGTATACCATGTATATTCTTAACTACTTCGATGTGGAAGCAAAAAAACTAATAAATACCTTTTGCTTTTACAAATCTTATTTTTTTCGTCAGACTGTTCAAAAACACCTGATTCTTGATAATATAGGTTTATTTATTGGGCATACAGCATATGTTTGTTCATCTATTGGAAGCTTAAATGACTCTTGAGCGATTAGCTTATGAGTAGATGTTAAAATACGACCCGATACATCGCCCAGAGAGTGCAACTATTGAAGAGAAAATTACCGTATTTGATAAATCTGCTTTTGATGAATCATTTCATTATTCTAAGAGTTAATTAATTATTTTTAAAGTAAAATTTTTTACGGTTATACGTATGTGTACGAAAATGCATTTCACATCTTTATAGATGAAACCTCAAATCAACACTTACTTAGCATCAAAGCGCAGACAAAATATTATCTCTCCAACTGCAGTCACGGCTCATGAATTTGAGTTGTGAACGATGAAATCAGACAATAGTCTTAGATTATAGTCTTAGCCTTGCACATCACCTTTCAGTTTAGCTATTCTTCTATTGATTTGCACATTGGCAGCTAATTGGATCTTGCTTATCTTAAGGTGGGATTATTTTATGCCCGCATTGGTCGATCAATCGAGAAATCTTTTTCTTATTTCCGTGGAAGAACTAAATTAATGTAATGTATCAATCTGAGTATCTTTGGTCGATTGTAAAGTACAAATTATGAAGAATTATGGGGCGAGACATTAGTCTTTGTAATAATAATTTGTATGCTCATGGTGCGGTTGAAGAGCCCAATAGTTTTTTAGATCAAGTGCAGCACGTGCGTCAAAAGGATCGGCAGCTCCAGAAAAGTGGACTAACAGCTATCATATCTATGCTATTCATCTATCCGTATACTAAACGGATTTATGAGGTGGCTGCTTCAACTAATTTTTTCGCGTTGCTATAATTCCCCTTCTAAATGCTTTCGTTCGCATAAAACAAAAAAACAAAAGTTAAGAACGGCAGAATCCTTTACGATGAATATGTTTAAAATTTAAATTTAAAATATTTATATAACAATGTAGTTAGGCTTTAAACTGATTCGAATATACGACATAATGATCATTCAATTGAAAATCCCAATATTAATGCCTAAATGAATCTTTCAAAGAGTCTTTCAAATTACTAGTGAGTTCGAACTCAATTCATGCATCGGTTCATTTCGTTAGTGGTACTCGCGCGCGTATACTCGAATCATATTAGAAACACTCGAGTGTGCATTGGGATTAAAGACTTTTTTAAATAAGAATCGCAGTATAATGAATACCTGCATATTTGTTATTACATGTACATATCAATCTGGCGATTGTCTCATAATTTAAGTCACCAAACTCATCATTACCATGTGCAGTAAAAAAAATGGCTCGAGTATAACTAGTAACTGTAAGTAGTAATTTTATTGAATTTTCAAAATGTATATATACCACTGGAATTATTTGTCTTTCGCAGACAGTTATGCTGTTAAAAGGTACGGATATGAATTTGTTTGGTATACGGCGTCTGCTTTGAAATCTTGCGGTATGAGCAATTTTCTATGGAAATAGGTAATAATGAAAATTCCAATATTGTACTGCTCAAATTTTTCACGTAAAAGCAGGAGATATACATTTATGTATGATATTGCAGTATCGATAGTCTCGATGCTCTTAAAAGATTGAAATTCATTTTAGATACGAAAGCGCGTGCAAAATGTTTAAAATGTATAATCCAGGAGACTCTTAATTGCTGAAGTACTAGGAACTATTCTCATTCGCGAAAAATCTCTTTAGAGCAGTAACAATGCAGAGAAGTAAATTTGAATTTTCGGCTCTTGATATAGGCTGATGTTTATAGCAATGTCGTTATGTATAAGGCGGTTTTCCAATTTTCGTTCAAAAATAAAATCTATACTCTTTCTTTATTACTCTTCATTTCTCTCTATTTTTCAACATATCGAAGTTCGAATAAACAGAGAAAAAGACAAAAATTAAGAGGCTTGAATTCTTGTCGCTCTTGGAGTTTAGAGAAGAGCTTTGCGGACTTTCGCTTCAGATAAAAGATGTATCACCGTTGAAAAAAATGTTTATTTCAAATTTTAATCGTTCGTTTCAACAATTACCTTATTGCAAGCTAGACTTGCAATTCAAGAATATGATGCAACTGTCCCACGTCATAGGAAATTTTGTCTTCTGGGAAGGTATATTGATAAGGCTGTAATTAATCGAAGCTTCGTGCGTACGATTCGAATTGGCGTGAATTGATTTACGGAAAAGACGAGATTTAAGAGAGCTGGCTCTTTGCGTTTTCTTTGCGTTTTCTTTGCGTTTTCTTTGCGTCTTTTTTTTCTCGCGGCGAAGGATGTTGGATTATTACAAGGATACACAGTGGTAGGTAGAGTGCCTCCCCTTTTAAACGTAGCTACAGGATTGAAGCAAAAAAGATTCTTGTCTCGTAACTCTCCGCGCGTGCGAGCGCGATCGCGAGTCCCTTCATTTCCGTTTATCGTAAACTCGTCGGCTGATGAGCGTGACGGATGTCCATTTCCGATTATGGCTTTGGAAATGCGTTTGCTTGCTCTCTTTTCCCTTTCTCGCTTTTTACTCTCCTTGACATTATCGGCGGTAATTGCCCCTAGCATTACCGTTGTCGCGTACACATTGCAAACGTGTTCGAACGTTACGAACGTGTTCGGTGGTCATTGTTGTTGAGATCTGTAGACAACGTGCTTCTTCTTGTGATTTTTCGAAGCAGCTGGCAAAAGGATCTCTAAAAGTGGCAGCGACGAGTAGCACAACTCCCCTCATTGCTGCGCGTGCAATCTAAACTTCCTGTTATATGCCACTCACCGAAATAGCTCACGCGCGAAATGGCTGTCTTCGCTTCCCTCCAACCTTATACCGCAACGTGTGGCAATACTATTTTTCTATCCCATTGCTCTACCTAAATTAAATAAGTGATTCCTGCTAAGTAATTCATCCTCTTTTCTATAATCTAGCTAGAACTCGGAATTTTCCCATTAGCGGATAGGATATATTTCCGACTCCATCGATTCTTGCTGCATTGTATATTTTTGTCTCCACCACCCCCCCCCCCCTGCTCTCACTCTCTTTCCCTCTCGCGTGTTTATTTTTCTCAAGCTGCCGCGTGAGTAACGGCCAAGGAGCTGCGATTAACCACGAGACTCTCCAACGCGTATATACGCCAAAGCTGATGTAGATTGCGCGGCTTCTTGGAAATTTATTTGCGAAGCCCTCGTCTCAGCAGCGGTAAAAATTAATTGCTTCAAAGTACGTACTCAGCAACAGCAGTCCTGAATGCTAACGAGATTAAGACACTGTCCTCTCTACATCCCTTATCGAACTTATCCAACCAGGCTGCACAATTTCCCGTTCGTCCTAATTATTAATGATGAATTCGTCATATTCAACCGTCGGTACACAGGTTAGAGCGTATTATTATTATGTCAAAAGAGCGTATTATCATTATCTGCTTTGTTTGGATGCTAGGCCAGGCATCGAGGTATAGGGACAATTAGCGCAGCCAAGCAAGCGTTGTTGAGAGGAAAGCGGCACCTCCGATTTTCGAAGATAAGTGCTGCAGCAGCAGTAGCAGCGACTTGCATTCTCGAGGTTTATCTCGATGAAGGAGTTGCAGCATCGCGGCGTAGCTGGAAAGCGGTGTCGATCTACGAGTACGTACATAAAGTGCCTAATGCATCGTCAGTGTCCGCGTGCTCGCGCTTATCGCGCTCAGGCTCGGGAGTCGCCGCCGCCGCCGCCGCCGCCGCCGCTTACGATAGATAATCGTGACTCGGTATGAGCTGGCAGCCGCGCGCTGCGATTGTCAATGCACATCTAACTTGCTTGCGGCTGCGGTTACTGTTCGTGTGGCGACTCTGCTCGCGCGTCAAATGCATAAGCACAGGTCGCTAAATTAGCGTGACAGCTCGATTCAATGCAAATGCGCACGTGAGTCGGCTGATGCTATCCATCCCGCATTTTTCTCATAGTCGCATTATGATGACTTTTCTCATCAGCCAAAGGCTCGGTACCTACGTACATTAAATATTCATTGTACAATAGCATATACCGTATAATAGCTGTATATAGCGTAGTATAGGCATACCTATAGTGTACCTATGTTGTAATATATCCTTTCAGTGTAAAATATTCCTACGAAGAGAGGATTGCGAGGAAGGAAAGCACGCGCCTTAACGAGACTCCGAAAGTTCAGTTCTGCGCGGCAGGCGCACTAGCTCTTGTTTCTCTGCGTGAGCGTGAGCGTGCGCGCGCCTTGCCAGAGCGACGCCGGCCGGACACGTATAAGGCTCCGAGAGAAAAACAAGCCTGTGAGCGAGAGAGAAAGAGAGTCCAGTTCGTCCTACACTCTCTCGCTCTGCGGCTCGAGAGGTGGTTAACTCTGGGCATTCTTCGATGTTCACGGTCCTCCCTCGCGTTTATTCTGCCTCATTTATCGCCGAAGGTTTGTGCTTCGGTCGGGCCCTCGCTCGCTTATATACACTTGTACTCTCGCTCGTCTCGTTCTTCGCTTCCACACACGCGCGGGCGCGCGCGCACGCTCGCACGCTCGCACACTCACACACTCACACACACACACACACAGAGGACTGTTCGATGGAGCCGAGTTTTCAGGATCCCTGACCCTGCCTGCCGTCTCCCCTTCTTTCTCTTACTCGCCAAGCTCTCCCACGGCTACTCTGCTCAGGTGTTAAAACCTCGGTCTCGTACCGTTCTTCTATAGGTATAAAGCGCCTTTATTTACAATTTTACCCACGGATGGCCTATGTACGAGAAAGATATACTATAGTCCGTATGTTCAAAACTTTCTTTCCTACGTACAATCTAGCGTATTTCAAATGTAAAATCCGCGTATCCTCTGCTGCAGAATGTATTTTCCTAAAATCGATCCAATGTCTTACATTCTCTTCTATTTCAATAACGACGAATTTCATCTCTATACTCATCAATATTGCCATCAATAAAATGCTATAGCGATTCTCGATTACTTGATATTTCATTGTTATTTGATTATCAGATGTCACCTTTCCGCGCGAATAAAAACGATAGGGAGCACGATTAGGCGAAACGAGGCGAAAGACCAATTTACTCTTCTCTCCCTCGGCGTATAAGGAAACAGAGAAGGTCTGCGGTCGAGAGGGACAATTGGAAAACAATTTCCCGTTCTGCTTTTCCTATCTTGGTAGAGAAAATAGAGTTTTCGGTCGTTACTTTCACTGTACAAGCTTCTGGGTATAATAAGTAAAGCCCCTTTATTTAAGAGGACTTTTTCCATAGTTTATATGTGGCGTTCTCAGAAATGTTCAAATGAATCTTTTCACGGATCAGTCGTAGAAGGACTCCCAACTCGGCGATTCATCAAAATATATAGGTGTCAGCAACTAAGAATAAGTACTGCGAACAGGGAGAAAAATAGGCTTAATGAAGGCATTCCTCTTTCTCTTCAAGAATAAACAATAAAAATTCGTCCTTCTGCTACATTCAGGAACAAAGCCTCTCTGTTCGTGCTATTGCTCGCTCGTTTGGTGCCGTTCTACCAAAGCATTACGTGAGAGCATTTACGCGTAGACGCAGTGGACATATAATCGCCGAGTTCTGAATTAGACTTAGAAAACACTGGTTTTAATAAAGAGGTTTTAGATTTCACGTTCCATTGCAAAAGTAGGCGCTACGCTATTTGGGCAAACGGCGAATCAAGTTTCCTTTGATTATTGCAGCGGCTGCAAGATTCAGGATTCTCTGATATATCAGCAATCTGGGTGAGAGGAGGAGAGGGGGAGAGGTGCTCAATCTTAGTAATCTTTTTTAATCATCCTTCTTTGTTTTTTATGTAACCGCACGGAGTACAGAAGAAAGGTAAGATAAAGGCTAAGATAAGGAAGAACACCCAAAGAATTGCGATGTCGTAGACTTTCACTCTTGCTCGAATGCTCAACTACACAATTCACTAGGCAGCTTTCGTGATCTAACAAGTTTAGCACACGCGGACGACAAGATGCGCTCGTTGTTTGAAATAACGCTATAATGACGCCGGCTCGACAACAACTGCCTATGAAGGACGGAGTGTCAACTGCTAGGCGATTTCCGGTTTCTTGCTCTCTTAATGTCACTAGTTTCGTTTACCGCTCGTCGCGTTTTCACACCGTCTTGCACAATTACTTTGATAAAAGACTTGCCCCTACACTTATGCCGACGAGTCGCCAAGCCGCCAAGCCGCCAGCCGCCAAGCCGCAAGCAGCCAAGCTAAGCCGCCGAATTGAGGTTACTTAAGAACGACGGTAATGAATAATTGCTCGAATCAGTAGCAATGTGACTACTACTCCTCTTCATTCTCGTAGTCTTTCAGTAGCATAGCGACTATTATTTATGCTTTGCAGCGCACGTAATTGAAAAGACAAGGTAATGAATCGTGACGAGGATGAGTAAAAACTAGGTAGAAAGGGTCTAGAAACGACCTTGAAGCGCAATAAGCACATGCTCCTACATAATATCTCAAATCACATTATCTACATAATCAGCACATATGTTTCTAATACAGCCTTGAGTACTCAGTCTCTGTCGCTGCAGATAACTGAGCTACTGTGCTGAGCAACTCACTTTACAGAACCGACATTTAGATTCACCGCACTTGAAGTAGCTGCGGTCGACACTGTTACCGAAAGACCATATAAAATATAATCAGTGCCTCGATAGAATAAACAAATAAGCAAGTAATAAGAAAAACACTAATAGGGATGTGGAATAAGAAGGGGGATAATTCGAAAAAATCGGCAAGTTTGTTGGGAGAGAGAGAGAGAGAGAGAGAGAGAAGGAGGCAGGGGTGGGGGGAGAGAAAAGGGAGAGAATAGAATACGAGCAGGTAGAACGTAAAGTAAAATAAAATAAAATAAAAGAGCAGACAAAAGTTGCAGACTCACCATAGAAACTGGAATGGGTCCTCCCGCTCCGTTAGGGTAGGGGTACGGCGAAACAAGGTAGCCCATGTTGAACGAGGAGGTGTGTGGCGTCGGATCCACCTTTCCTGTACGAACAAATAGAGAAAAGGAGAGAGAAAAATTATTCAATGCTCTGAATTCAATTTATATAATATAGTACGATATCATTTTGTTATATCAATGCCATTCTTATCCTAAAAATTCAATAAATTTAAACTTCTGTTATCATCATTTGAGTTTATCATATGGATTTTTAGTATAGACCTGTAATTGAAAAATATTAAATCAATAAATTGAATTTATTATTTGTAAATGTAATTACACGTATATATAAATTTGAGCAGGATTATCAGGATTATTATGAGTACTTTTAAAAACATGTATAGAAACGAAAAATCAAATGTTCCTACATACGCAGGCTTTGTTGAACATTTGGATGAATGTAAGTATCCCTCTTGACTATATACATTATATAATCATAATTTTGTAAAGGAATTCAATCACGGAAGAAGTGATTTAAGAAGTTTCCGAGCGAATATAGGTTTATATTTGTGAAACTGAGAAAGAAAAAAGAAAGGAGAACCGTTAATGCCACTACTCCAAAAGCGCCGTGTGTGCGTGCAGTGTGTACAGGCTTGTTGTCGGCTGGTAAATTACTATAATTGTAAATTTCCGGCGATTTTTAGATTAGCTCTGGTCCATCAAGAGCTCAAGCGCATTATATACCTACCCACCTACCCACCTACCTACCGAACTTACCGGTGATGCAGAAAGAAGCGCGAGGGAGAGCGAACGAAGAGAATAAGAGTATAATATAGAAGATGTGAGTAGAGAGATGGAGAGGTGGAGAGGTGGAGAGGTGGAGAGGTGGAGAGGTGGAGAAGTGGAGAGGTGGAGAGATGAAGAGGTGGCGAGAAGGAGTGAGGAGGGGAGGTGGAGAAGCGGAGAGGTGGGAAAAGTCAAGCCGATTCTCGAATCTCGACTGCAAAACTTTTTTGACCCTCAGCACTGCCAAACTCCTTCTTTTCTCCCATTCTCTTTTTCTCTCTTGGCATTTTCTGCTCCATCTCGTGAGAGTACGACGAGCCCTCGACGCGCGGGCCGTTGAAAATTAGCTGCAACCGATCGATTGCATCGGCGGCGCACGCCCCCCTGCATTGCGCGATTCGACACGACGCCGAAGCGGACAATTTATTTTCATCGCCGATTTCCTCGCGCTTGCATCTTTGCTTGTCGCTTTCTCTTTGCTTGTGCTCCTGCTCATGCCGCCCCCGTCGATACTGTTTCGATGATTTCTCATTTCACGCTCGTTGCTATATTTTTCTCGTTTATTTGTTCTTATACGCGAAATTGAATTTCAGTCCATGATCCGAAGATTTTTTTAATTCGCCGACATTTAATTAACACGAAAATTAGAATATCAATGATAAGAACGTCAATGACAAGTCATGTCTGCAGAAGTCCAGCTCTTCCGGAAACGATACAAATGAATACGTGCAGACTATGCGAGCAAAAAACAACAGCATTAATAATTGAGGAAAGCGCGAGCGTGAAAAAAGGTCAAGGATTAGTCGCTGCCTCACTGGCTAACAGATTTTTCGAGAAAGACGAGTGAAAAGAAGAATGGGAGGCTGAGCTGTGTCAATAGTCAATAGAAATGCGCGACCATGTCCGGCATCGGATGCGGGGGGTCTATTTGTTTCTCTCTCACATCTCTCTCACTTTCGATCCAACCACTGAGAATTTACTACACACACTCTCTCTCTCTCTCTCTCTCGCTCTCGCGCGTTCTTTCAGCAACAAGTGCGATTCTTCGGTCATGCTTGCCGACCTCAAATCCCAAAACTTCCCGGAAGGAGTCGCCCTGCCCCGGACCCCCCATCGCTACGTCGCTGTAGCGCAGTAGAAAGAATGAGGCCAAGCCAGAAAGGGAGAGACAGAGAGAGAGAGAGAGAGAGAGAGAGAGAGAAATTTCTCGTAACCGGACAACGAAAACATTAAGGCCTCATGTCGACAACGTCGTCGTTGCACTCTTAGGCTGGAGGTTCCACTTGCTTCAATGTTTAGTTACAATATAAAGGAATTTTCGCAGCCACATGAAGCCACACACTGCAGTGAACTAGCCTCGTGTATACCTATAGACCTATTGCCGTATTATAACATAAACTCCTCATTTTTCTCGAAAGAGCAGAACTAATGAAATCTTTTCCCCCACGTAATGTAAATATACCAATATTCTATTGATTGATGTACAAACATAGCCACGGAATTTTCGTCTTTTTATGTAAACGGACGCCGGTCAACTTTGCCAAAACTCTTTTATGCACTATTCTGTTGTCGGGCAGAAATTCAAAGTCAAAGAATTGAACGAATAAAGACTTCTTTCATAAAGAATGTTAAACAAGTAACTTTTGAAATTCTGTATTTCTTTCTTGACTTATAAACAGACATGTCGGTAGGACATTTCCAAAAAGAATCAATCAACATTCGAGATTAGCATTGCGACCTAAGCCTTGATTAGTTTCGAAAGAGCAAATAAAAAATATCTTTTTCAAAGATGGGAAGCGAGGGCGACGAGCTTGCGCGAGAAAATACAAAAAGGCCCTATTCTGAATTTTACGAGACCGTAAATTAAAAGCGAGGAGCAGCAAGCTAACTCGCTCTGAATGAGTGAGGCAAATGTGGAAAAGAGAGAGCATTCGTGAAATGAAGGTTGAACTGGTAAGCGAAGGAGAGAAAGAGGCAGAGAAAGAGGCAGAGAAAGAGGCAGAGAAAGAGACGCAGAAAAAGAGGCGCAGAAAAAGAGGCGCAGAAAAAGAGGCGCAGAAAAAGAGGCAGAGAAAGAGGCAGAGAAATAAGCAGGGAAAGAGACAGAGAAACAGTGGCGCACCCTCTCGCGTGTAATAAGACCTTGCGCACACGCGGATTCCTGGCGAGCCTCAGGGCCGGGCCCAACACTCTAACTCCTTTCTTTTCCTCGATGACAACGATGACAGGCGACGTAGTACAATTTATATGAGCTATTATATATTACTACAAAACTCGATTACACAAACATGGGAAAATATAAAAATGGACTGGGAAAGTGGAAGAGCTATTCGATAGAGAGAAAGCAAATGTTTGCTCGGAGAAGACAATGATACCGAAGAAGAAGCTGCTTTGTTTAAGAATAGTAATCAGAACGGAGAGTGTCGCAGTCTTAGTTCCGATCAGACTGTAAAAGCATGAAGCGGAGGATCGTCGTTCAGTCTCGGCTCTTACGACACGCGTATGTTTCTCTCTTACTCCGGTCGGGCCTCACGCTCGTTTGACCACTGTTACTCCCATACTCTCTCCCTTCCTCTCGCACTCTTGTAACAAGAGGGGCGCACTGCGCGCTCTTGGACAATGGGTGCTCGCGCCAGCCAAGGCTACTTTATGTCCCTTAGAAAAACAACACAGTGCACATCCTGCAGCAGTATATTTACTGCTGTTTGCTGGATATTTACACTACTACCGCGCTTACATAACAAACGTCATTCTTGCTCTTATCAAATTGCGCCAGAATGTTTTTTGCCATAATTGCAATTGTTCCAGGTGCAATTATTTTCCACTAGCTTTAACGTACTGCTTAGTGCTATAAATTTACAGCATTCTATCGAGAACCATTGCAGAATCAATTCCCTTCTTGTTGGGCACATCTTTCTACACAAGTGTACAAGTCCAAAAGCTATTTCCATGCGAGATTCATTTGCATCAGCTTAACAGTTCAAGCGCCAATAGCTTGCTGTATGGAAAAATAATTTATAGAAAAAAAATCCTAATTGACTTTTGTACGTCCGTATGTTTTTGCACAACCTTGGCTATTTCTCGGGTCCGTTAAAGCGCACTCTGCGTTGTTGCAGCGCATAAACCGTGATTATATTAATAATAGCTGTTTTATACAGGTAACAAGCGGTATACAGGTAGTATCTTGTCTATATCTGTTTGTACAGTAAGCGGCGGCTTGACGCAATACAATTTATTATGTCAACTTTCATATGAGAAAATGCACTATCGATGCGTGGATCTTGGATCGTATGCATTATTCTATTGCGTGTGCGTGTACGCGCAGGCGTAAGAGAGGTGTAAGCGGAATATCGTGAAACCATAGAATATCGACATTGTGGAATGATTGAAAGGCCCGAGGAGGACCCATTCCAGCGTACACAAAGCAACGCTAATTGAATGTAAATACGGAGGGCGAAGCGCGCAACGAGAAATTAGTCTCTTGTTATTAATGTTATTATGATTCAACGAGATCGAGATAAGGTCTGGACGATACGGGAGGTTCGGCCGGTTAGCCGTGCGCGATAAAGAACAGGGACGGTGATTCTTATTAATAATGCCGCACGCGTTATTTTAATGTTTGGAGGGCCGATCAATCGATTGTAATACAATCGATCACATTCGTTTTCTAGAACCTTTGTCGTTTTGCTAGATCCGCCTATTATATTAATGGTTAAGATATATATAGCTCCTTCTCTCCTTGTTTACAAATAATAGCAGCAAAGTAGTTAACTCGCGCAAGCAATCAACTGGCAGCAACTGGCAGCAATTGGCGTATCTACGAAGGCAGAGACCTTGATAGGGGAATTTATTTAAAAGAGCGACTCTCTCTCTCTCTCATTCTATCTCTCCCACTCTGGCACGTCTCGTAGTATCACTACGTCACTCACGACAACTCGTTGCGGTACTGCATACTATAGTAGCTCTCGACGTATTGCTATAGACTATAGGTAGAATTATTTGGAGAGTAGATGTGCGCAACATGGCACATCGACTACTTTTTTCAAAGCCTTATTTCACAAATTTAGCCTTCTTCGTGTTATTTGTCTGGTTTTCAAGTTCCCGGCCTTTTCTGCTGGCTACTTTCAGTCGCCGTAAGAGCAATTTAATTTGCATTGTGCAAATTTTTCCGAAAGCATTTAACCGCGCTCAAGAGCGAGCCTCGTGTCGATAACGCTGCGCATTGATTCAAACGATTGAAATCTTTCTCTCCCACGCGAGCGCGCGGAGGGAATATTATTCGCACACTTAGTCATCCATTGGGAGTATTGACTCAGGATGCAAATAAATTGTGTTTTAATTCTTAAAATTTTTTCTAAGTCCTCATCAATCCGGAGAAATGATCAATAAGTAATATATCTAGCGGGTTCCCGATAAGACTAGTTAACGAATACATCCTGCTAAATTTTACGTCGTTACAGAGGAAGCGATCGTCTCCAGACAGTGACACTGCCGATACTTTTATCTACCCATTAGCCATGGCCTTGGTTTCGTGGAAACGTTATAAATGAGGAGAACAGATTTCTGAATTTAATACCTAATTTACGTTCTACCGCGCAATATAATAGAGCGAAAAATTAGGCAAAAAATTAGGCAAAAAATTAGGAGAAAAATTCTTCTGAACGATATAATTCAGCATCTTGGCAACCGTAGAGAAGGAACTTGAAGAGCTCAAGTAGAAAGAAAGCGAGAGGAAAATGGATATTTAAAAATTGCCTCGTAAAGCAAGATGATATAATTGCCTAATAAAGTGTGTCAAAAGTCCAATAAAATAGGCTTGAACAATAATTGCAGTGCAAGAGAAAATTCGCTAATACACGTATGGCACAGCAGCATCAACAACAATGCGAAAGAAATGAAAGAGAAGAAGGAGAGAAGAAGCGCACATGGGCGCACATGGGCGCTTGCTCGCTTTCGTCCCTTCCTCCTCCATAGCATTGCATACATAGGTATACGCAGGCAGGCTCCTCGCTCTTTTTCAGTTTCGAAAGCCGGACTAGCCGTTCTAAACAAAGAGCTTTATGGCCATATTTATAGCTGTCGTAAAACACTACGCAGATTGCTAGTCTCGCGCGCTAAACGGTCGCGTAGTCGCTCTCCTCCATACCCACCTCTCTCCTCAGCTCTCTGCGCATTATATCATGTAGCGCGATTCTCTCCCTCGCCTTGCTTTGTATATTTCAAAAAGTATACGTAGCTTGGCTCGTCGGTTTATCGTCACGCGTCGTCAAACTTACACTTATGCTAAAAAATAGAAAGCCTAGTCGTTATCCTCCGAAACAGCAATAGCGATGTTGCTCGTACTTTTTAACCGATTGACAAACGCGTGCTCGCTGAAGTGCTAGCTATACCTAGAAATCCCGTGTAGATTTTCCATGGAGCAAAACGTCACGTGTTTAGCACGTGCGTCTCTGGGACTTATTCAATATTAGAGACGCAGCTCCAACGTTCTGCGTACAGTGCAACAATAACATTATCATTTGCTGCGTGCCCTTAAATCTGGCCTTGAAATCAAAAGAAATAGCGATAACAATTGCAGTATCAACAAAAAATGAATATTCTTCCGTTCAGCAATACGTTCAAAGTAATATCTTCCCTCAACGAAATAATAAATAGCGAGAGTAAGGGAGAATTTTTGGAGGAACATGTTAACAAAGGACGCATTCAGACAAAACGGAAGCATCTGCAGCAGGTTCATTCATCGCGAGCGCGCACAAAATAAATTTCAATTGCAATGCTGTTTCAGAGAAGTTGCACTAGTAACAGAGCAGGAAACGCGCAAAAAAGAAACAGCAGCAACAGTTTCGTTTGGCTTCACCTTCACCCTCGCATTTCGAATCACGTAAATTCGCGTAAGCGTACATATAAGCAGCGCGACTCTGCAGACTCGGAGAGGGTGTGGCGATGGTCCTGACTGCTTGCTGCATATAATATGCAAAGCCCTAGCTTTATTTTACAGGCTGCTGCATCGACAAGTGTGATTTTGCCTCCACTCCCACCCTACCTCCTTCTGACCCTTTTGCCACTCTTTCCCTCTCTTTCCCTCTCTTTCCCTCTCTTTCTCGCTCTTTCTCTCTCACTCCCTCCTTCTGTGCTTATTTGCGAATATTCCAAGCAACGTTCCTCAACGAGTATTATTATACGAATATTATTATACCTAATAAACGAGGCATTAACTTACTGTATACACTTATAAAAATACAATTAAATTGAAATACTAAAAATGCAGGTTGCTGTTCTTAGTTCATTGTTCAAATCCAAGGCAATGGCATCGACCATGCTACGTAATTATAATAAAAAAGAATCTCAGTCAAAAAGTAAATTATAGACTCTCATCTATCAATACTCACAGCTCAAGGTGGTCGCCAAATATTTTCGCGTATATTTTCATCTTGTTTAAGAATTGAATCATGGTTTTAAAAAGGGATATAGAAGAGAAGAAAAATGCGATTGGGTACTACCGCGATTTGCCTGCTAAAACTTTTGTGAATTTAAAGAGGAAAATTTATTTGATTGATACTCGTACATACACACTTAAAGCGAGGCCAGAATAGACTAAAGTTGAGGCGACCGAAAAGAAGAGAAAGAGGATCAGGACCGAATGTGTGGTGTATAAGAAGTGCAGAGCACGCAGGTAGGCTCGTTAGCGCGAGCAGGTAGAGAAAAAAAAGAGAGAGAGAGAGAACAAAGTTGGACTTTCGGACGTGGAATATGTCGAGGGAACTGAGAACGCAAGAACAGCCGTTATAGATACATTCATCCTGTCCCATCTATCGGGTGTCTTCTCTCGAAAATTACTGCCAGGTTAAAACACACTGATGGAATTCATTCTCTCCCTCTCACATACACTCGCGAACACTACAGACTTTCTGCCTGCCTTTCAAAATCAAGAGCGGACTCCAATTTGCGTTCTGTTGACTTGCTGCTCCTGATTTGATTTATGTCATCGGCTCGTTCTATTTTTTTCACTCTAAATCTCTAGCTCACTCGCACTCTTCGTTCTTTCAATATTTGCCCCTTAATGATTGTGGAAATAGGAACTCTCTCTATAGGATTCGAAGAACTGAATACCGATTTCTTCGGGGAAAAAAGTCTTACTTCGTCGTCCAATCAATGCACATATCAAAGCTTCGGTTACTCGCAGAAAATATATTGTTAAACGAGAAGAGAAAATAATGCTGTAGCGTATATAACATATTTTACTAATACAGACCTGATATCCTCCTTCCCTCCCTCTCTCTCTCTCTCTCTCTCTCTCTCTTTCGTTTTGTCCGGTTTCGGTCGCAACCGCTTCTCTGGCCTTAGGCCATCTATGCGCCCACGCGCGCGAGCTTGCCAATTACTTTGCACAACGAGATAACACGCGTCTCTCTCTCTCTCTCTCTCTCTCTCTCTCTCTCTCTCTCTCTCTCTGTCTCTCTCTTTCGTTTTTCTCCTTCATTTCCCTTTCTCTTGCCATTGCCACCCTCCGTTTAGCCATCTACTTAATAATTTCTCTGTAGCGAGTTCTTTACTTGTCCATTACCTTCTTTTTCGTTTACCAAAATTTGTATATACCACAATCCAACTCATTCTAAACAAGAAATTTAAACAACATAGTTAATTATTTATAATTTATTGATAAAACAAAAATATAATTGTAAAATCGAATGAAGCGACGTTATATGTCTGATTTTTGAACAAATTTATGGAGTATTTTTAATGAAACTACACGTTAAACGATGCTAACGCATTCGTCCAGACTCTGGGTATCTAAGAAAATCGAGGGAAAAACCTTTTTGCACAGCCTTTAAGGGGTTTCTACGATCAATGGCTCAGATACTTTTGATTTATTTGGTAGGAGCTTAAGTACTATGTTTCCTTTAGGTTTGCTTATTTAGGTTATCCATTAATCCAAGTAGTAAATGCTGAACAGAAATTACAGTGAACCTATTTCAACATTACTCACTAAAAAAGTGTTTCGTCGCCCTTCGTTCATTGCAGGTTTTATTAAATAATAATTCGAATTGAAATTTTGTCGGCTATCGATAAGATGCGAGTGTGTGATTGTTGTGGCTTTATGTGTCTAGTAAAATGTGCCTGCTTGTTTAAAGATAGTCCAATTAAATTGGAAAGACGCGTAGACACAATCGTGTGTGTGACAGAGACACTTGAATACACGCAACGCAAAGGAATTTGTCGTGCAATGCATGTACACAATACGCACTTAGTTTTGAAAAAAGGAGCGCCAAGGAAAAGGGGACCAGTTGAATTAGAAAATAAGCTGAACCAGGGAAGAGAAATATTGGAGACAACATAAACTCCACATGAAGTCGCGAATGAAGCTGCGGCAGTCACACAGCACATCAGTCTGGCTTTATCGTAATCATAAGTTTATTAAAAATAAAAGGAGAGAATAAAGTTCTTAAGATACAGTGGCATCGCGGCGATAAGTGGAGGAGGAAGGCAGCTTGGCTGTAGATAGGAGCGGAGGAGAGGAGGGGACAGAGTTATTGCGCTCTCGCGTCGTTGAACTGTGCGCGTGGATAAAATGACCGGCGATGACAACGCGAACGCGCCAACTGCCGCGAGCCAGTAAATTTCGAGAAATGACAATCAGCTGATGTAGCACTGGCGGGCAATTTCGACTGCGATTATTTCTGCTCTTCACCTCTTGCGGTCGTTTTGTTAATAGCCAACCTCGGCTAAAATCACCGATTGATTTAGCGAAACGGGTGTGCGTCAATCGATCAGATAATGTTATCTATGAGGATTTTCCGTCGACAGGTCTCCTTTGCCTATTTCGTGCAAAAATAGATAAAGAAAGCAAGTTGCGAACTTAGACGAAGAACTGGCACGAGTCTTATCGAGAGATTCAGTGATTTCTGCACTGGATAAGAGTTTCCTCATTGCAAATTGACGAAATACATGTATTTCGTCACTTGCGAAGCATTTGTTTAGCCATCACGCTCGTTGGAAGTGGAGAAATGAAGTGAAAAAATGAAGTGAAAAAAATGAAGTGAAAAAAATGAAGTGAAAAAAATGAAGTGAAAACAAGCCGTTACCAAGAATGACGTATCTTATAAGTTGGGATTTTTTCACCCGCGCTCATTTGATCGTTCGCAGTTAACAATTGTTAGTCCCTCTTTTTCTCTTGCTCGTTAATACTAAAAACAGCGTAACCGTATAGCAAGAGTGCATTATGCGAGTCACGTTATCACATTGAAAAACGTGCGGCGTACGCTGTCGAGTGATTCTGAATTTCTATTAGTTTTCTAATCGCGCATTGGCAAAGTCTTTCCCGTCGCGCCCCTCGGCCTTTCCGTTCACGCACATACATTGCTTACAAACGGCGTCCGTCGCTACGCTGCGACGTGCTCGTGATACACGGAATCTGTGAATCCGTTGTCACTTTCTTACTCGCTCGATCAGTATTTGTGAATAAGCCCTTTCTTTACGGCTACTTTGGGGGGATTCAACAAATGGCGCTAAACTATACATAGATAGATAGTCGCTGATTCCTGGAATTTTTCCGATTTACATGGACACACCTTGTGCCGGACACCTGACATACTCAATAGTCATTTAATCTATAGGTAAATGGAGAAATAGTCAAATGAAAAAGTAGTAGGAGCTCACCAAAAACCGGGCTGTGGTCAGACCTAGCTGACGCCTTCCCCGTCGTGTAGCTGCCACCAGCGAGGGATACCTTCTCCTGCAACACACATATAAACACAGGCGTCGTATCACTTCCACGAAATAATGAGACCCGACCGGATAAGAGAACGCCAACAATCGACTATCGTTATTTGCCGACACCACTCGTATATAAGCTTCTTGTTCTTATGCTTGTCTGTGATGCAATAATGAGGAAAGCCGAATCGAAGGTAAGCCACATTTGCTAGAGAAAACGAATAAAAACATCCCACCAAGACGAATCTCGAAAATGACATTAAAATCCGAGAAGTTGGGATTAGCCATGCTTCACACTACTATCAACATCTATCAAGTACTCGAGAAATAAATGAAAAGCGTTCGAGGCTATAGCAGGCGTTCTCTCGTCTGATTGGATCGGATTCTAGTAAAACTAAAGTACAAGAGGACGGGCAGGCACCTCCGACTCCGTGAGATCGATGAGCGAGCTCTTCTCCTCGGTGAGGTTCTCCGAAGATCTTTTCTCGTCCTCGCCTTCATCCTTGAAGACCTTGACCTCATCCTCACTGCCAAGATCCTCGCCACCGCCGCTGCTGCTGACGTGCGGCATTGTGTCCCTCCTTGTTCCTTCAATCGCGATCGGCCAAGAAGAAAGTAAAAGTCAAGTGGAGCGGAAGCTGGGAGAGAAGGAGGAGGCAAAGGCAAAAAAGAAAAGAAGGGGAAGAAGAAAGAGAAGAATTAGAAGAAGAAGAAGAAGAAGAAGAAGAAGAAGTTGCAACTGGCACTCGCGTCACACTCACGGCACGAGCACAACAGAGACAAATAGTCTCGAGAACGAACTGTTGTCAGGACACTGGAGTGCGTACTTAATGGGCCCGTCTGGCCGAGCGAACGACCGTCGCCGTCGTCCGCCGCTGTACCGAGGCTGGGCCTGACTGCACTCGCGGGGAGATGGCATGATTGGGCGCCGCGATCGCGCGCCCGGCCATCATCGTGCGCGCCGTGGCGACGGCCGCCCCTCCTACACACTGCTACTTTGACTCGCTGATACGAGGTAACGCGGGGAGCAAGAAGACCCGAGAGACGCTGGACCAACAGTACCTAGACACTGGGGCACTGGCTGTGCACGTGATCAGCCACTGCAGCGTGCAGCAGCGTGCAGCAGCGTACAGCAGCTCGTCTCCGTTGACGAAGAGCTGCCGGGTTCTTGGGCACACGTTGAGCAGCGCGAAAAGCCCGTAGCGAGACGTTCCCCGTCGTGTAGCTCGCTGCTGACTGCCCGATCCGAGCGGTGAGCCGGCGTCTGCGGAGCCGCCACCGCCGCAGCTTTCCTCTCTCTCGCTCTCGCTCTCGCTCTCGCTCTCGCTCTCGCTCTCGCTTGCGCACAGCGGGCGGCTGCTCAATGCTCTCCCACGCACCCACCAATCACGACGGCCCTGCGTCTTCTCTCTCCTTCGCTCCCTCCGTGTTTCTCCCTCGCTCTCATAATAGTCGCATTCAGCAGCGGCACTGGCACCGAGAGAGAGAAATGCGACGGTCGCGCCGCCACCGGGAGTTGTGGCCGCTGCCAGCAGTAACCAGACTCAAGAACCGATCCGTAGCGTTGTTGCGTCGACTTGCGTTGCTGCCGAGAAACAGTGAGAAGAGCGAGCGAGAGAGAGAGAGAGAGAGAGAGAGAGAGAGAGAGAGAGAGAGAGCGGCGAGCGCGCGGAACCACCCGACCAAACGCGAACAACACTGGTTGTTCAGTGCCGACTGCTGCGTACCTTTCTGTCTCTGCGTCCTGCGTGAACTAGGCGTCTACACTTATACTAAGTACGCTGGAACGTGGACGGTGGAGTTGGCCGAGGCGCCGAGTTGATCTTCCTACCCTTTTCTTCCTTATTCTGCATTCCCTTTATCTCCCCTCTCCCCCTCCCCCACCCTCCCCCCAATATACCCTTGCAAATGTATTTCATATATCATTTACTTTACAATTTTGTCATTTAAAAGAATGCGACTTAATCAAATATTAGAACTTAGAAATGTTTTCTCTTTTGAATTCCCTATTCTAATGACGATCGCTCTTTCAAAATGCTCTATTGCTAGGATATTCTCGAACGCATAATCATTTTCTGAAGATTCTTCATTTCTCTTATTACTTTCTATCAGCATCATCTTAGTGATAAAATTTTGAAAAATTTGTAATATTTACATTCACTCAAAGAGATTGCTCTGACGACTTTACATGCCTTTTCCGAGATACCCGTCGCTCTCTATTATTAAATGTATATGTATTTATAAATTACAGATATGGCTAGGAAAGGCAAATTAGTCTAGATTTAAGGCTAAGTTACGCGTTAATGATAAATGCTACTGAATTTCAATGATGCAATATAGGCGTTAAACCCTATTCGGTATAATGGTATCACATGGTTAATCACACGTTCCATTCTAATTCAGTTAAAACCGCAACGAAACTACTAGTACGTTGCGTCATACGTGAAGTAGAACATATTTACTTATTTACGCTTGTCATAGCGTTGTTATAAGTTTCTTATAACTAACAACGCTATGCTAGTTTTGTAACTTTTGGATTATTGGAAAATTCGTGTATTATTTTACTGTTTCGTAATCTGAAATAGTAAAACTTCTCTACTCGTGAAAGTAGAATAGTTCAAGTGTACTGCTCGTCTAAATGCAAGCAATGCGTACCTTGTTTGTTATTATTATTTACTTTTGATGATGAAATTAGTAGGAACCAGAATCGGGCGTAGAATTGAAATAACTTCAGAAGTTTTTTCAATAATCTAGATTGTTGATTTATAATACCTATGGTATACCACCTGTATACGCGAAGAAAACCTGGAAAGAACAGAGAGGGTTCTTTGTGCCTTTGGTTTTCTCAAACGAAACTGGTTCGAGTCTTGCCTACCCTACATTATCTTGGAAAAGATCTTCAGAATGTTATTATTTCAGAAATCTCGTTCGTTTTGATAGATATAGAGTCATGTTTCTTTCAGAAACATTCTTTTATCAACTTTCAGAAATAATGAACAATCATATACATAGACATTAAAAGTGTTTTATTTACTATTCATATATGTTGTACATGTCGATTGAACATGTAATGTAATTTTGATGTAATTTTCATATGGAGAGGTCTTTATAATTGTACACTTTATTCGACGAATGTAGATGCATAATGAAGATGTGTTTTTTTCATTATCGCGGCTCGATATTTTGGTTGAAATGTTGAGATTGAGTCGTTAATATTTTCACAACTTTTTTGCACGTGGGATAATTGATTGCAAGTGTTCAAATTTTCAATTAAAGAGAATGCGCATAATTTACTTGGTCTGCCACCTAGTTGAAGATTACAGAACTAGCCATCCTCCCGTGTATTGCTAAATTGCTATTGGTATGCGGCAATGCGGCAATGCGGCATTGGTATCACTGTATCAGCATCGCCGGCTTCAGCACACACAATTTTATGTCCATTTAGCGACTAGTATCATACATGTTTGATTCTTTGGGTTATTGGGATAACCCAATGATGACAATTAATCACATAGTTATTCATTTTATTAATTAGATCATAGATGAAACTTAACAAAATAAATATACTTATAAAAATAATTCACACTGCATATTAATACATTGTATTAATAATTATAATGAACTACTCCCCCTGAACCCTACTCATTGAAACACTATTGCAGTACAATATATCATTTGGACGTGTACATATAAAGCACAGATACGTATTTAATGAAGCGCTTGGAGCTTTTCTTGGTTAGCTGTGCATATTTTTTTTTCTTTTTTTCTTTTTCTTCCTTTCCATAGCAGCTTCTGCAGCCTGTATATAAGGAGCAAATCCATGTGTTGTATAGGTAAAAAAATTAGGAAAAGATTTTGCTAGAATTAAAAAAAATCGATTACTCAGGTGGAGCCAAAGTCAAATAATCATCCATTTACGGTTATTTGAAAATATCTGTGTTAGTATCCAAATGTGTATTTATATATAGCAATTGTGTATAAGACTTGGTGTTAATATTTCTATAACTGTAATTAGCACTAGAGAAGGAATAATAATGTTTGTCGTGAAATTGCTAGCCATCGTATCTGCTCGAATGTTAGCATTTGCATTATATAGTGAAATACTGGCAAAAGCAAGCTATTTGTACAAGTGGAATATTCGCATGGATTTGTTCATGTACTTGATAAAGGGAATCTTTACGTTTGTAGGGATCACGCTCCCGTGAGCTTAATGCGTCGTTGGCGTCGCCTGCTGTAAAAATAAAGAAAAGAAACCGAGGGCACGCGAGAATAATCGTGGCTCTCCACAGCTCCAGAGCCCCCACGTGACTGCCGATGTCGTCTGCTCAGACTCGTCGATCCATTAGCAATTTCGTAATTAAACATTTGAAAGAAAAGCCCCGAGAGAAGAAGAGATCTGCCGAGTTGGTATTTAGCGAAGGCGTGAGCGTAATACCCCAGCATTGTGTTGCGCGTGTCGCGAGATTTGCTGATTGTCGTACCATGTATGCACGCTATAGCTTCGTCTAGAAGCCGCGCTTTCGCTTCGTCGCTCTTCTTCGTCGCTCTTCTTCGTCTCCCTTGTGAGTCTCACGCATCGATGAGTCCGCTCGTTCAGCCCACCCCCTTCCCGCCATACCTACCATCTTTCTTCGTGTCTTCGTGTCTTCGCGTCTTCGTGTCTTCGTCTCTTGTCCTCTTCATCCCTCTTCTCTCTCCAGCCTCTCCCATTGGAGCCGCCTCTACCACCGCTTGTACCAAGTGTCATACTCCCCCTCTAGCTTTTTCCACCTGCAAAAACCAATGATATATTAGCGAGGTGATAAGAATGAACAATTTTTCATTGGTCCATACTGCTTACTCACTACATACTGCATACCTATAAATTGTTCAAGGGATAATAATGATTTTAGTTCCTGCGATGGTCGGAAGAACGAAGTACCAGTTGTCAAGTACCAGTTGTCTAGGCTGGTACTTCGTTCTGGCGAACCTGCAACTGCCACGAGCAGGAGGACTCGAAGGAGAGTAACGACGTTGCTCTCTATTAGATTGCTGACGTGGTAAGGAGAATGCACCTACGTAAAGAGCCATTACTTGATTAAATCCTAATTATATGACGACAGTGGCGAAGGTGCGCAAGGGCGCGCTCGACATCGCTAGCTGCATTCTATAATATTTGTACAATGTACGAGCTTTGCATCGATGCCACTGCAGTGCTCCTGCTCAGAAAACAAATCCGAATAATGGTAGACATGTTATTTCATTTCATTCATGATACTATTGCAAACGCGATCTCTGACACCGGCAATATTTCAGGACCCTCGAGAATAATGGTTTTAATTGCCAAGATATTTAAACGATTCTTACGGAAGTGTTCGTCATTTTTCCTACGATAAGATCAACGACGCTTGCACTGCATATATCATACTTTCTTATCCTCCTAATGCTTGCGTCTCTGCAATATTTTCTACAACTTTACTAGATACTGAGAGACTTTTTGCTATACTTAAGCAGGTGATTTACGCACTCGAAATAATTTCGGTTTTCATTTTTAATTTCATGTTGCGCTGAAAAAAGCTATCAATTTATTGCCAGCTAGTTTCCTCTTAGTCCCAACTCCCAATACGCGCGCGCACACACACACACACACACACACACAAACTCTAACCTCTACGGAATAACAAGAATTGTATTCTGGTACTTAGATTAGTAATTGTTCTATGTAAAAACGAAAATTTTCGATAAAATTTATTTATGCTTTCGGGTTAAATTAATTGATTAATATTTCTAGCATCCATGATGGTTTACGGTGAAAGCAATTTCCTTTTTATTCTCTATTCTTCCATTAAAAGTCGCTATGCATTAAGCAGTAATAGTAAACATAGTTAAAAAGTGGATTATAAACCTCTAATAGCTAGGTTAATTTGAAAAATATCAGTTTAACTATTATTGATTTTACTAATAAGTTATTATTTATTATATTACTTATAACACGGCAGAATAGAACTTGGTAAAATCATTAATAACAGTATATTACAATAAGATTGTGGAAAAGGAGAGTAAAGATTGAATTAACATCGAATTTGTGCGCTATAATCATATATAAATACACTAAATTATTAAATTTATAGTTCTTGCACATTATTAGTAGGAACATTCTGAAGATAGAATATTCAGAGAAAGTGTAAAACTTTTCTATGATCACGAAGCTACGTGGATTGAAAATTAGAAAAGAAATATTTACGTTTAACGACTAATTTGACTATGAACGCCTTACCATAGAGGAATTCAAGATTTATTCACTCGCGCCTATGGTAACTTACACCAACTTACTTAGTTCGATATTACCAACGGATTTAAATGGAGGCTCTGTCGATAGTAACGATTGTGACTACGGCAATCGAGCACTAATACAATATTTGTATATATATATTTAATGGAATTAAATAAATTCTATATAAACTTGTTAATAGGAATAAAAAATATCGCACAATCTAAATACGAAACGCTATCAACGAACTATTCTAGCATTGTGAACGAATGGAAAATGAATCCAAAAAATGATTGAACTTCTGAGTAATTTGTAAAACAAGGGGCGCCACGCGATAAAGGCAAGTACAAAGTATGAATGTACGAATATACGTACTGATTCGCGAGTTCGATAATTATTTTAAATGAAATATTTTCATAAGAAGAAAATATAGAAGTCTACCTCACGGGCTATGAGGTGATATAGTTGTTTTATGTCGATAGCTCTGCTGAAACTGCTGAAAGCAGGGAAAACGAGTGAAGGAGAGTCAACTCATATGTTCTCAGACGAGGATTCTGGTAAAAGTGGTCGACTATTTCCGTGAAAGATCGCTAGGTTCGCTGAAGAGAATGCTATCGATTTAACTGGTTTGCGAGCCATCTTACAACGATAAATTGAACCGAGATAACATTTCTCTCCATTTTAATAACAAAGCCATTTATAGTTATTTGTATATTTTTTCAAAATTTTCCGATAAAATTGCTATTATCACTGATTTCAAACATAATTCATGTTTAATCTAAGCTTATCACCCATTCAAAAGCTATTTAAGCTACTTAAGCTATTTATTTGTTTAAAATAATACTTAATATTCTTCTCCTCTCAGTAAAGTTATGTTACTTGAAAAAAATGTTGTTTTATTCTTTGAAAGTCATAATATATAAATTTTTTTTTTATTTAAAATACAATCTATACAAATAATTTGTTACTCTATAACTTTTTATAATACCAATAATTAGAATAATATATCGAATTTAATGTTACATTTAAATAAAAAAAAGTTGTTATTTGCAACTCCTGGCGATCTTTGTCGAAAAACGCGCATTCTCCTTTTACTGGTCGAAAGGTATTGATATTATGAATATACTTATATTATAAATTTTTCACTCGCGTGATAATCTATCGACGGAGTATTTCGCAGTATTTCAAACGTCTTTCTTAATACCAATCAAATTTATATGCCAAATGAATAATCTGAATAATTGGGGGTTTTAGCAAAACCGGAAAATAAATGAGCCAACTACAAATTCGTATTATTAAAGTACCGAATTTTAGTTTTAACTTGTCTATGTCTATAATAATATGTTATAACGAAAATAAAAAAAATCAGTTATAAGAGGAAATGTTCACAATTGATGCGTATACATATATGTATGTATATATATATATATACGCATCAATTGCGAACATATTTATTCAGATACTTTTTCAATGGCCTACTTTAACAAGCGCTTCTAAAGAACTACTCGTGTTAAAAAGTTTCACAGTACTGTTAAATTATATTATCAATGGAGGACAATGTATCTACAGGTCTTGACATTAACCGGCGTCAATCCTATTGGTAAGTCACGATGGCAACTTACTCTTTTATCTCTTTCTCTCGGACAATGTAAACATTTTGATACCTTACACTATTTTGTACCATAACGGTATAGATAATCTTTACATTCATTAAGATATACGTGCTTCAGCTTTAATTTAACAGTTTTTGTAGATTTATGTAAATAAATTTTAGGCTTTTCTACTTACTTAGCGGCAGTTCCGGTATATTACCAACTAACGGTAATAGAGTGTTACAAGAGAATAGTCGAGGGTATAGTTGCTAATCGGAGAAATAACTAAAAGTCGCGTAAGTTAGTTAGAACTAAACAGGGAGGAAGAGAGAAGGAGAGCCAACTCCATAAGTTGAATGTGGTTTGCTTTTGTCGCCAAAGATCGCCAGGCATGCCGAACTCACCGGCGTTGATTTAACGGTTTGAGAGCCATCTCACGACGATTGGTTGAATCAAGTGTACTTTTTTATCGACTGAAATTCAAATCGCCCGAGGGTAAATAAAAAATGAATTTGATAAATAAATTCTTTAATTAATCAAATACATTTTTTATTTACCCTCGGGCGATTTGAATTTCAGTCGATAAAAAAGTACACTTGATTCAACCGATCGTCGTGAGATGGCTCTCAAAATCGTAAAATCAATGCCGTTCATTTGAACGAACCTGGTGATCAGCGGAAATATACGAGTTGGGTCTCCTTCTTCCTGCCGCCCTGGCTTCTAAGCAAAGCATTTCAGTCACCTATGTCGAACACATTAATTATATGGGAAATTACCATATCAGGTGATTATTTTTTAATCGTTCAGAATAATAATTAAATTTGTACTTTTAGATACGATGTTCTTTTTGTGCCGTACATCTATGCTTTTATTCGAGAGTATGCGAGCACTGTTAATACAGTTAAGCAATGGAATGCCATTTAATAAACGTTAATATAATATTGCACATGAATAATAGAGTATCAAAATGTGTTATTCGAAGTTTAAATTACAAGTATAATATTTTTCAAAAATATATTTCGTTGAAATAGAATTGAATTGAATTGTCTCGGTCTGAATGAATTATTAATCAGCTTTCGCGGTAGTATTGCTCTCATAAGCTGCTGGCTGTTGCAGCGAATCTGCTGCGCGATGCAGCGAAACCCGAATTTACTTTCGTGGCAGGTGAAATAGTGAGTCACCTCACTTTCATGAAATCCTACAGAATTATATTATTACATATTATTTGCATAATCGTTCATAATACCTTAATATTATGTATATTGTACAGGATGTGATTATTATTATTTTCTTAACTTCGAAAGCCAGAAAAAGTTGTACTTTCGGAAGAAAAGAAAACGAATGAAGTGAGACATATTATTCTAGAGCTCTATAAGGTTTCATTCAAAAGTCTGAAAAAACTTGTCGTTCGAAAACTGTTGGCGTTTTCGGTCATATACGCTATTATCCGAGTGGCAATAGCTCAATAGAACACGTAAGTGAATGAATTTGAAATGCCGTTGGGAATTATTTTTCGATTTTCGACCAAATACCTACTCGCATATAATACTTGAAAAATAATCCTTCAATCTGAAAATCGAAACAAAGCACATACATCTGGGTACATGGGTAGTATAATCTCGTTTAAATACTTGATTCCAAAACCCGTATCAATCGACATAAAAAGCAAAAATGAAATACTGACAACATTCGACAATAGATAAGAAACACATTGTCGAATCCACTGCTTAATCCAAACTTGCTCCTTTGCGTATACTGAAAAATGGTGAAAGGAATAAAAATAAATCAATCTTATAAACCTCATATTTATTTAAAAAGGATTTACAGCTTTATTTGTAAGTGTCAACAGCGAGACTCGATAAGAGAGGCGCGCAGATCAAGAATATCACATAAACAAATATGAAATGGAGTTGCAATATCCAAACATTTTTACTGATATTTCCAATTCTTATACGCATTACTTTTTGACGTAATAAACTTTTTACTTTGTTGTTATTTTCGATTTATGAGAATCTTACAAAATGTATATATATCAGTAAGTTTTATACTTATTTTGCTGTAAGAAAAATTGCTTGTTTTAAATCTCACAAGTATTAATATATTAACTTAATCAGAAAAGTAAAAGCTAAAAAGCTCTCTTAAAAAGGGTTCTTTGGCAAAACTTATTACACATACATGACCGTTACATTTAATAAATATCAAAGGTATCAAATAATAATATTCGTGATAATAATTGATAATAGAAGAAATAGTTATGTCATAATAATAATAATAATAATAATAATAATAATAATAATAATAATAATAATAGTAATAATAGTAATAATAATAGTAATAATAATAGTAATAATAATAGTAATAATAGTAATAAATCATTGTCATGATCCCAGTAATACAGTATTGCATACAAGAATAAAGTAACAATATATTATGCAATATGCAATAATCAAATTTTATAAAATCACGGCGACAACCGTCTTTCTTTAGAAGAACGCAACTTGAATTACCTATCTAATAACCTGACTTTCGAAACGGAAAATACCGTATGCATCAAAGTCAATCTAAAATGATTTGCAGAACATAAATTCTGCGGATTCTTGCAGTCTACATATATATTAATTGCTCATAAATTTATAAGAATTAATATTCATATCACCAGAAAATATCAGGGTGTTTTGATAATTTATTTATAATTTCACAAGTGATTTTCATGATATTTTATATAAAAAAATCTTATTATTTCTATAATTGAATTGAGTAATGATTAAATTGTGTCCTAAATTTTATTTTTCTGAAAAATAGAGATCGTTTAACGATACTATAAATATAAGGACAATGTCAATATCCTGTGTCATCTTTTTTAATATCCATATTATCCACAAAGAACAATGAAAAAAATGTAATAGCTTGTTCAGTGAATTGAAGCATTTTCTCTTTTCTTAGGATGAATTATGAATTTTTTTCTAGACAAAATCCGCTCTATAAGAATGCCATGCTGTGCTATAGAATTTACTGCCTGTCTGTCGGAAAGTGTGCGCGAAATTTGAGCCAAGAAAAGCACTTTTATGTACTTTGAGTAATTTTATTGTTATTCATTATTTTTTATTATTCTTTATTATTTTTAGTCTTGGCGTATTTCCAATCCATCAAATCGACAGCTGTAGCTAATTTAGCATGAATTTGTCGGAATTGTGTATGTGTTTATTATAAATAGCGGTAAAAATAGTGGGGCAGGGGAGCTGTAGATATCTTAATTATACCAATTGTTATCTTTCGTCGTTATTTTGAATTTTTTAATTTTGTTCGCGAGTGTCGCTTTGTCTATACCTCATCAATTTTATTAATGAAATAATAATGCGAATAATTATGTACAATTAATGAAAAACATTTGAGTCGATGCACAATAGTGCAACCAAAAACGCTCCTTTCTTATACTTGTATATATTCTCCTTAGACTTGTCGATGTAATCTAATCTCTATCTATCTGTTTATTTATTTATTTACTTATTTACTTATTTATTCATTTATTCATTTATTTGTTTATTTATATATTTATATTTTCTTCTTCGAATCATTCGCTTTATGTGGTCTTTGGTTTTTCTACAAAAAATATATATGCGATATTCTTAACAGTTAGACAATGTATGTAATCGTTTCACGGATTCATTATGCTCTCAAAGTCTCAGGTTGGCGAATGATCAACTGCGGCAGGTGATTATTCGCCTATTATAATATAGAATGCTTTATTTAATCCTAAGAACACGGAGACACAGGGTGGATCAAGAGTCCGGAAGCGACGCTCTTGACATGTTTTTCGGACATATTAATTATACGTAAATATTATTTTGTGTTTCGTATATACACATGTGTGATCATGTCATGTTCGTGCTTTGACAGACTTGTCGAGAACTTGCCTGTAGAGTTCTCGCGTTATATATCAGTTTTACTTTTCTATCATGATTATGCATAAACGTATTTTTATTACGATACGTGCATATTACGAAAAGCCTTGTCGACTCCAGGTTAAGGGGATGCTTTTCTCGAACTTGCACCAATTCGGTTTGTTTAAAGCGAAGTGCTGCTATTTCGACTGTTCCTCTCCACATATCCATCCTCCAAATCCAAAAGTGAAAAAGACGTTTTCACGGTGAGAAAAATGAAAAAAAAACAACAAAAAACGTGCTAACCGATGCTGATAAATTAAACTATCTAAGGTAAGACTTGTTGTGCACTTGGCGAGTGGAGCGCGCTGAACTCTCGGACTCTCGGAGTCCCGGAGACTCTGTGCGGCTGTTGTTGACCACCGCGTGAGTCTAGAGATCAGTACATTGAAATCCAGTAGGCTTGATCCTCTCGTCTTCTCTTCTCTCTTCACTATTATTTCTTTCCAGCCTAGTCGACTTCCTCAATATCAAGCAATCAGGCAAGGTAAAGGTCGGTCGGCGTTTGTGCGAGGTCGGGTTTCGTGCAGGCGCTACCCGTAGGTGAAGCCGCGGATGCCCCACTGCTCGCTCTGGTCGCTGCTAATGGTGAACGCGAAGCTACGTCCGCTGTACTATCTATACTCCCGTTTTGATGCAGCAGTTGCGGTTGATGCTGATGCTGATGCTGGTGCTGATGATGATGTTGTTGTTGTTGTTGTTGCTGTTGCTGCTGCTGCTGCTGCTGCTGCTGCTGCTGCTGCTGCTGCTGTTGTTGTGGTTGTTGTTGTGGTTGTTGATGATGATGATGTTGCTGTTGCTGCTGCTGTTGGAGTTGTCCCTGACCACTACCACTCTGAGAAGACGCCAACGCATCCCCGTTGCAATAATAGTATGTCGAATCTATTTCGACAAAAGACAATTCAATTAAAACATTACAAATTCAACTCTGTTTCGTTAGTCCTGTACTCGGCTATTTACAATGTGTATTCATCTTCATGTGATTCTATATCTTATGAAGTAAATTCTCGAGCAACTTCGAACTTCGAAAAAACTTGCTCTCATTGCCGAACTAATAAATCATTTCATTCCTTTGTTATTGTAGGAAATTCTTTCTTTTTTTTTGTTTTTTTAATTGACAGGACTTTTAATTGACTCGTGCCTTCATCCATTCAATATCCTTTTAAAAAACGATGTACGCATTTGACTTCGATACCCGTTTTTAGTTTTTACCGTTTGAAAAAAGCATCCTAATAAGGAGCCAATAAAACCTCATGTTTAATTACTTTTTTTACTTTTTTTAACTGATGATCCGTATATTAATTTTTGATATTTAAAAAAAATCCTGATTGCGAAAAAGTGCGAGAACAATAGTGCGAGAAGTGGTCAGTGTCAGCCTAATCTATTCGTTACTCATACTCACTGTTTACTTACTGAGCAACCCGCTTGTCGCTGCCCCGTAACTGTATCCGCCATAAGGAGCGCTTGAATATTGGGTATACGCTGCACTATAGGCATAGTCACCAGCACCTATAAATAGAAATAAAAATGAAAAATATTTTGAAGATACAACGTATGGCGCGATATAGACGCTGGTGTGTACATAATGTAACCCAATATGTATGTCTGTACGTAAATGATTATACATAGGATAAAGCTACAGAAGGATTGCGTATACTCACCAGTAGCATAATGTCCAAAGCTAGGCAACATCGTGGAGTAGGGTGGAATTGCGGAGGCTACCTGGGGCTGCGATACGGGTGGCTGGAGTACCGTTAGTCCAGGGTCTCCTCCCTGAGGTGTCTGGGGGGCCGCGGGGGCTGCACTCGCCTCGTTCTGCATTGACATCGGTGGGCTCTGCTCGCCCCCGCCGGCCCCCACACCTACGTACGATACTGCCACGGTGCCGCTCTCTCCTACAGTATTGCCCATGCACATAACACAACACAACATTCGAATCAAGCCAACTATTCACTAATAATGCCTTATCGCTAACTAATCATCTTTGCAATGTATATATATCAATCATTGTCTCACAGATTGACCGAAAACAACATTTTTTTACGTTCGTTAACATTCTTAAACGATAGTTTGACACTGTGTCTACCTTCATGAATTTTCTTACATTTTCTTCATCAAGCTTTTCTAAGTTACAGTATGTCAAAGTTACCATTTTTACCGATTTTTGCATTTTATGCCAATTTTCAACAAATTCTAACTCGAAAGGGAAGTATTTCGCATTAAAAATTTAAAAGGGATTTTTATTCTTAAATCAGTTAAACTTTACTAATAAAATACTATTAAACCTGTGAATAATAAGTCACAATAATCCCCTAAGTTATGAAAGTCGTGAAATTCAGTTTTTAATATTTCGATTTTCGATCATGAGTTTGAAGATGAATAAATTCATGAAGATACCTGCGATTACATTCCATACATGAGTGTTCAAGTTGATTTGAAGTTGGGGATGAAGCTCTATTTCTAGCTAGAAATCAAGTTATCAAGCCATTTGCCCAATATTTATAATAAAATATGTCTTCACCTCATATTAATAGTATACGCAATGATTTAAACTGCTCTAAATACACTAATAAGACTCTTGTAAGTTAGTGCAGGTTGACTATGAACCAAACTTATCAATCACTTCCCTATCTCATAACAATAATACCAAAGTCCTTGCAGTTGAAAGCCATTTAAGTATTCTGGGTCTATTTGAAATTCATTCCCAAGTTTAGACCTAAAAGCCACTTTTATAATAGTGTAAGGCATCTTCATCAATTTTTTCATCTTGATATTCATGATGGAACCTTTTGAAAACTGATCTAATGAGATAACTATTTTATTAGAAATATTGGGGACATTGCTAGATAACTTTATATTTAGATAGAAATAGAGATTGATTCCCAACATTTGATCTTCATGGGCATTTCTGTATTCATCAAAGGCCTCTTTATGAATTTGTTCATCTTCAAACTCAGGATCGAACCTTCTCAAAACTGAATTTCAAGACTTTCACAATTTAGGAGATTGTTACGACTTATATTTTCAGATCTATTAGTATTTTATTTGGAAATTTTGACTTATTTTACTTCAAAAGTACCTTTTGAGTTTTTTAGTGCGAAATACTTCCCTTTCGAGTTAGAATTATTTGATAATTGGCTTAAAATGCCAAAATTGGTAAAAATAGCAACTTCGATACACTGTAACCTAGAAAAGCTTGATGAAGAAAATGTACGAAAATTCATGAATCATAGACACGGTGCCAAACTATAGTTTAAAAATGTTGAAAAAGAATTATTTTTGTTCGGTCAATCTGTCAGAGAATTACTCATATATATATATATATTTAACTGATTTGTCCCATCGTACAATAAAGCAAACAGATACATATATTGATATTATAATAAAATTAGATCAATGTATGTTCCCTTTATTGATTACCAATTAAAATCGCTTCTAATGGGGAGCATAAAATCTATAGCAATAGGGTGCATGCTCAACAATCGATCCGTTTGTAAAATTAAATTTTGAAATGAAAGTTCAATTTAATATTCATATAGAAATCATTGCAGAGGTACACATTCACAGTTCGCTCAATTCATTTCATTAAGCATGAGAATGATAGAACCGTTTTTGCCGTTTAATATGAAAAATCTTAACGACAAATTATTAAAAGAAATATTATGAAATATATAGATCTGAGGAAAGAATCAAACACTGAAAAACATTTTTTATCGGTTATGATAACTGGAGGTGAGAAATTTATTGGAATTCTCCGCATATACCGGCGAGAAATTCTCAGGTGGGCTTCTAGTAGAAACAGACGTGTTTCGGCCAGACATTTATGTGTATATTGATTTAAACACAATGTCACTACAATATTGTACCGACGAAAAATCATCAAATGATTGTTAATGATAAATCGCATGTCCCGAGCTTTGCAAAGTGATTATTATAAAATTAAGTTTATAATGCAACGAAAAGATTGGAGTTGTCAATGAAATGCTGGCCTCTTGTAAACATTGAACTTATTATATATTATATGAGTACACAGATCAGTTTGAGTTGTTAACATTTTTTGGGTTCTCCAATATTGCTCGATATTATGAGAGCCACAAGAATTTGGTTCTTTTATTGTATCCCGTACGATGATTTCTTTATGTATTTTGTATCGAGCATATAGTTTATGGCATATAGTTGACAACAAAAAATGATGGAGTGATTGAAATTCGTTGAATGATCGTGTTAAATAAGGTGGATGTGTAAGGATGTGTAATCCGTGTGGTGATATCCGTGTGGTGAGATCATCAAGCCGGACGTTGGATAAACTTTATAGAAAAAATGGAGAGTTAACGTGTAGGTGTGATGCCTATATAGAAATATTGATTCGACTGTAATATCGGTAGAAAATGTCGCTATAAAATGACAGTATACATATATGTGTTTATATTTTTATTCAGAGTTTTGTTCTGCATGTTATTAAGCGAGCGTAAAATAAGGAGGTGGCAAACTCACCGGTAGCATGGTAAGGAGACATGTTAGTCCCGTCCAATGTTTGGCTCAATTTTAGTTCTTGCATCGTCAGTGGTGCGAGCGGCGTCAAAGTACCACCTGCCATTACACAATTATCCCCAGATTCTTTATTCAGCATTCGAATCAGGATTAATCAGTATCAAAACCTCTAATTTAAATGTTAACCAACTCTTTCTCATATAGACATCGAACATAGGGATGTGAAACGGTCGTTCGTTTAATTCTAAATCATAGTCATTTATTTTCTAGAGGCGAATTTATTTAGAGCGTGGGAAAAATACCGAAGGATTTGTTCAGTACATTAATTCGATTCGTTCAGTGAGTCTATGGTTTGAGCATCATGAATAAATATAAATTTCATGAGTTGTATTCGCGCTATTGTGTGAATTGCTTCTTTCTGTGCTCTAGAACGATACATATTTACAAAAAAGTGAATTCTCTTCATCTCTATTTTTCTATAGCTTTTCACTCTCAGTTCCACACTTTTTTGTTCTTTGTCTTTATAGTGAGAAATGCATATTATCGATCGAAGTGCAATATCCAAATTTAAAGGAGCAAATTCTTTGTAACTGGCCGAGATATAGAAGCAGTGTCGTTTAAGAAAGTCTACTCGAGTACGTGAAAATAAAGTTGTCGACATAAAAGAGAATAAAAATAGCTCGGAAAGTTGTAGGGGTTTCACCAAATGTTCAAACATACGCGCACGAGTAGAGAAATAACGTAGAAAGAACCAATTACCGAGTGAGCCACCGCCACCTCCTTTGTTTCACTCTTATTCTATGAATATCTTCATGCAATATTCGAAATACACATTTATTTAATGCCAATGCAAAGTATACTTTATATTGCATAAAGAGAACAGAGACGGAAAGAAAGTGCGTGTGCACGAGATAAAGAACGAGTGCAGATGAAAAAATAAGACAAACGAAATTTTTAAGTAACGTTCGTGCATCTTACTTGGCTGTCTAATCTAATATGTGTATACACACATATACATGTGCAATTGTGCATACGCCAATATGCGTTTGCGTTTGTCGGATTTTATATTGAAAATAATTATAGGCAGAAAAGCAGTGTAGAATGAGGAAATGTATAAAAATGAATGAGCATATAGCAAACTGACCTATGCTGCTTCCAATCGGAGGGGTGTACAGATGCGGGGCCTGTGCTTGCGTCATGCTGCTGATGGTACCTAGTGAGTCATAGAGTTCCGCGGAGGTGGCGATAGCGTTGCCGGGAAATCCCCCGTGTTCGTAGTATCCGGTGTTATTGGCAGTATTGGACTGGGGGCCGCTGGTTCCATTGGCAGTTGTCGTTCCGCCGCCACCGCCGCTACCGCCACCGCCACCGCCTCCTCCGCCGCCACCGCCTCCGCCACCGCCGAGTTCGCTCAACAGCTTATGCTCGTCTTTGATGCTCCATTTACTCGACCACAGCTGATGTGAAACGAAATCAGAAAGAGATCAATTATCCACACAAGTTTCGGATGTGCTTTAATTAACTTGTCAAAAAAAGTCATGACTTACATTTGAGTATAACTGATCGCCATTGTACGTATTTCTCTGCCTCTTGAGGTCGTCTTCGGAGTGATCCGCCAAATCTCGATTATCATCTGGAAAAGAATCCTCGTTATAAGTATAACGCAGGGCTGACATTGCAAAAAAAGAAAAGCAAATAAAAGAGACATTGAGCGGAGGCTATTGTGTAGATCAAACGCATGCAGAACTGAAATGAATTTCCCTGCGGGAAAAACAATGCCTCCCAACGGAATAACGCTAACGCTCGCTCGACCGCTCCATCATAACTGCAAATTTAATATTCCAGAGCCGCATAATGGGACAAAGGTTCTCTCTCTCTCTCTCTCTCTCTCTCTCTCTCTCTCGATACAGGTCTATGGTAGGTATTTGGCTCGCGGCGTACTGTATATGCACATTCGTATTACCGGACATCAAGACGCAAACGTGAACTCGAGTGCACTCGAATTAAACGTGTGTCCGAAGCTAAATTGAATCTGCGGCTGCTGAACGCGCAAAGTCGTTGTTGTTAGTTTGAACGTAAAGCTTGTTACGTTAGTTAGAACGCGTTCTCTTTCGCGAGCAACAACTAAAAGAGCAGCTTCATATACGCGTATATGTGCATCATCAGTGCGTTGTTACGCACTCTAAGGATAATAAAAAGCTATAAGAAAAGTCGAGACAAACGTTGGGATAGAGAGAACGAATACATCGAATGTATCTCGCACATCGGATGAAATAAGAGAAAAAGAGGGAGGGGGAGAAAAACTCGGGGTTGGCATGTATGGCATTGATAGATAGCGAAACAATTTTCATTCTATTATATGTCTTTATTATCTTGCCGGCGAATAGCTATAGAGAGCTTAATATACGCGAAAGGCGGGAATGAGAGAAGAGGTCGCAGCGGGGGTTCAGTGTTGCTATATACCAACAACTATGAGGTCAGTTTGAAAATACCAACTGTTTCGACTCTGTGTTCGTCGGTAGAGGGTGAGATTGGGAACGGGATGAGTGGCGCGCGAGCAACGAGAAAGAGAAACACACGGGAGGGACGGCTCATAGAGTGTACACGTTGGTTGGATATCTCGAATAATTAAATGACCATCCCAAGCTGGACGAGGGTAGGGGGTGCCAGCATAGGGCTCGTTAAACCTTTCTGTCAAGTTGTGATTGTCCGGGCGGCGGTGGAGGCGGTGGCGGCGGTGGCGGCGGTGGCGGCGGTGGCCGCCGAACATTCGACCGGGGGTTGGCTGGGGGTTTGTTGCCGGATCGCTATAAAACTCGTTTCGCAGCATGCACCAGCACCGTCCTCCCCCTTCTCTATTCTAGCCTCCTCCCTCCCTTCTCTCGCTTGCATTTTGTGACACTGCTATGCAACCTCTGCAGCAAGCGACCAAGCTTTACGATCAAATCGATCGGAATGAATGCCGCGCTAGCTTTCTATATAAATCTACGCGCACACACACACGTACTCACACACGTACCCACACACATGCCCGCACAAATACCCACACACATGCGCACACCTAGGCAACAAACCATATAGTTTTCGCATACATAACTCTACTCTACATCTCTCGTCATGTTACATTGCTGTATTTTACCCTCCGACAGACAAACGTTATGTATGCGAATATAACAGACTGCTACTTGACTTATATATCTGTACGCCAACATTTTATGGCTCAGTTTTATTTCAATTCCACTGAATAACTTATCTGTAGCTTTGGTAATATTCAATAAGACTACAGTACACTCTCATCGCTACATACACGGACCTGCAAATTTACACAAATAATACGTAATAATCGTAGTATTTATCTTGATTTTTAAACAGCAGCTACTGATAATAAAAAAGGACAATTCCCGACACGAAGGAAAGAGAGTTGAATTTACCTATTGCTATTTTGGGGAGAGCAGTAAATCGAATAATTCGATTAATACTCGATGTAGTCCATCAACAAGCATTGTGCATCTATAAGAGCCACTCATCTGTCTCTCTCTCTCTCTCTCTCTCTCTCTTTCTGTATATACATGTACAGACGCTCAGACACACGTGTATGGTCTCCCTCGGACTTTGATACAGCATATATAGGCACTGAGAGTGCGAGAGCAGGGTCGATGCGTCGCCCGTTATTCGAAAGCAATTGAGTCAATGTTGAGCAATATAATACATGGGTAATAATGGAAAGAACCGTGCTTGGGGTGACTGCGTGTCTATTCCCGCAGAATAGTGAGCGAGTGATGGGGCCACAGCAGCAACGACAACAGCAGTTCTTGGGACACAGGATATATATACGTTTAGGGTATGAGGGGTGTCCGAACGCAGATGTGCGCAACTGCAGCACCGATTTCTTTCCCAAGTGCGTTTTTCATTGACTTTACAAGGCTCTTCGTCACCTAGATTTCTAAATCCCAGGGTCTCTTAATCGACTATTGTCCTTTATTCTCATCAATGTGCACAACATAGCTCGATCATCTGCTACTACTGTTACGAGACATCTTCGCAACTCTAGCTCTACCTAAACCTATATAGCTTCTACCGTACCCCTCGATTCATCGACAATTTCGGAGAGTTATTATTTATTATGAAATTATAAAAATACATGTATTCAGATTCGTATGCGTAAAAGTTTCACAGTTGCTTATGTTGATTCGAAAAGCGCTCGAAAGCTTCTCCAGATCAGATTCACACAGCAGATTCATTCAGCAGAGTGTGCAAAAAGTATGTAAAACTTTTAAAACTGCTTCCCACGACTCGTCTGGACTAAATATCGTTCACACTAAAAGGTAAGAAAAAAGTTTGGCATATATTTGCGTGGATCCCATGTAAATGCAAAAATTCGTAACTTGTACTAGGCTGTAATCGAGGAAAGTTCACGTTCCCTTCTAGTGCTTCTCGCAAGCAACTTTTGAATAAGAATTTCTATGAGTTTATTTTATGATATTTATTGCATAATCGTATTCATGAAATGTGGGAATCCTCAACGGGGAAGACTATGAATCTGAAAATATAGAGTAACATCTTCTGCAGAAGAGTTGAGTATCTTATTTTGAAATTCTAATGTATGCTGTAATGAAGTCTATATTTCTGAGGCATTTTCGAATGCAAATTACTTAACTATGCCTGAATATCTTTTCATGCAGCTATTCTCTAGTCTCAATCTAGTGTACGAATTTTGCCGACAGTAACATTTTCGTTAGATAGTTAAAATGTGAATGAAATTCTTTGCGAATAATTTGTACAACTATATAAAAATTGAAGAATATTCGAGTATTGGATGGACTTGACATAAATGTCGTATGATTATTCCAATGCAAAAATGTATATTTATATAAAATAAAATGGAATAGAATGTGCGTACTGAGAAAAAGTATGTAGTATAGAGAGAATAATAAGGAAGGGAGGAGGAATTATGGAGGTATGCGCTTTGCCGGAAGGGTAGAGCATTAAAAAGCAGGCTAGAATTCTGTCATATAGCAGCAGGTGTATGCGCAAGGGGGCGGTATTTCGGGACAAGCGTGCTGTGGCGTTTATGATCTCATGGGAGGACATAGTCAGAGAGAGAGAGAGAGAGAGAGAGAGAGAGGGAGCTAGTATAGGAAGCGATGTGGTGCGGCGTGGCTCTGTGAAGTTCATAATCTAATACATGCACCAGCGAGTCCCGCAAACATTGAGTGCTCTCACTACACACGCCGCGTCCGCAACTGCCACTTTTGTGACCGCATGAGTAAATACATGCATGTGTATACCGTCGCCACAGCTTCGCTCTCCTCATAATCGAATTATATCGAATTACTAGCCGCTTCGCCGCCACACAAACACATAGACATACATACATACACACACACACACATACACACACACACACACACACACACACACACCGGTTTTCGTACGTGCAGTGCGTGAGTTAGAGCATAAAACACTAGTACGGTGGTAGACTCCAGCAAAGTGACGATCATCCTCGATCTCGTACACGTTGATATGTGCCCAAGCGCGAGTACTATTTACGCCCGGTTACGTGCTCGATCGCTCAATCGGTTTTTTTTGCGATCTGCACAAGATATATAATAGACTTATTTTTTGTTGAAAGATAGTGCATGCAATATAAAATATAGTGCACAAAGCGAGTTTTTATTTTGTTACAAGATTGTTTATAAAGCTAAAACAGCTAAAACAGCAAAAAGAGCAAAAACAGCAAAAACAGCAAAATATAGCGCGTATAAGATTTGTTCCCATGTGGCCTTAAAGAGCAACGGTACAGGCATAAGCAGCCCCGTTTGGTCCATTTGGAAGAGTCTAGTCGTCGAGGGTTGTGTTGTATGCTGTATGAAAGCGATCGGGTCACGCAACGGCAGCGAACGCGAATGCGAGCGCGTGCGCGTGTCAGGAATATTTCAAGCTGCGCCCTCGAGTGAGAGAAGCGTGGCGCAGTCACGTGCCGTTTTCCAGACTAAGAGAGCCGCAGATTCGACACAGCCTACATACGGCCATGTCGAATTTTTCAAAAAAGAAACGCGCACTCGACCTTAGTCGATATATCAATGTTGTCGCCTCGTGACTCCGAGCCCCTCGCGCATTTTCGACATTCATTATAAACAACTTTCTTCGCTTTTAATCGATATAACATTGGTCTTTCGCTCATCTCTATTGACAAATTAATGTTAATTTGTCAATGCTCTCAAAGTAATCGAAATAATAAAAAACTTTAGGTATTTTCTAATAATGACGTAATACAGCTAGAGTACATTGCTTTATCGCTTTGTCGTTTGTATTGAGAAAGAGTTATTGGGGAAGGCGAAGTGAAATCGCGTATACTGAGGACTTTGACAGTTTGCTTGCATCGATCGGTCGAATTGTGTAAATCAGTTTTTTTTCTTGTTCTGCTGAAATGTAGAAATGAAGCGATGGCGCATACGAATAATGATCCTCCAAAATGTTCGAAAATAATATCTGCAGCAGCACTGCGTATAGAAATGTCTGAGCTCTCGGATATACATATTCAAATCTATATGTGCCTATATTATATATATATATATAGACAGGTAAAGGCAGGTAACTCACCATCGTCCGTACGCTTCCTCTTGATACTGTTGCCGTTGGGATCCTGGTGATGGGCCGGGATACCAAGAATGCCGCTTATGCTGTAGGCGTTTGGCGCAGTTGCAGCTGGGTGGCCACTAGCCGTCGCCGGTGCGTGCGCGATCACCGAGACTGAGCCACCCCCTGTGCCTTGCTGCTGTTGCTGTTGTTGTGCCTGTTGCTGTTGCTGCTGCTGCTGCTGCTGGCCCTGTTGTTGTTGCTGTTGTTGCTGCTGCTGCTGCTGCTGCTGATGCGCGTGTTTTGCCTTCTCTGCAGCTTTATTTCTCACGATTCTGAAAATTATTGGAATCTCCGTAAATCGTTTGTTCAATCGCAAGAGATAAAGCTAAAAATAATACACTGTACACGGTAAGAAGTATGGATGGATTTCGCAAGACGAGATTCAGCTCATGCCTGCTGATGCTCAAGGTGAATATTGAAAGTCCATTCATTGCAAAGGATGCGCTTTTCTCTTACTGCGGTTTTCTTTTTTCTCTCGCGTATTGCATTATTATATAAAATAAATACTACTCGATCTTTATAGTAAAGTAGTGAAGTAGTAGTGTTACATCAAAAAGATTCAAGAGATAATATTTAATAGAGGAGCAGCGCAATGGAGTGTTGTAAGTAAATAAAAGGGCTATTCAACCCCCCTGATGACGTTGGACGTATAAGCAACAGGCTGAGCGAGGCGGTAAGCTTGTGTTTGACTTGCACTTGTTGTTTAACAATAAATCCACAAAATACAGGAAACAACCGCGGGTACCTGAAAATCATCAGACACTATTATTCTCGTTGCTGGGCGTCTTCCGAGTAAAACGATCCATTTACACGTTTGTTTGAACTTGATATTCGGTTCTTATGATCATAATTTTGAATCCGTTGAATTTTCTAATTTTCATCAATTTCTAGCTGAAAAGTATATATAAGTACTCATCTTCGATGCGAAGACATAATTGTCCAGATTGGAGCAGGAAGAAGAAAGTTATTGTTAAAGAACGCCAACAACATACTCTGCGTTTTGTTTCTTTTTGCAAATTAAAGCTTTCGTAGTCTATTTTTCAGTCTATTATTCAGATTAGTAATTTATGTCAATATTTTTTAGTGCATAATTAACTTTAAACATTCTTATTAATTTAACGACTGTCCTCATGAGTTTTGATTGATAAGCATACATAGATATAAAGATCGTATGGATGGATGGATGGGTTTCCCTTAGAAATATTGAAAAACTTATTGCTGTATTTTGTGGATTCACTAATATATGCTTCGATTCTTGCCGACGGCCGGTAATGCAATAATTCATTATTCCGTAGTAGAAGAGTATGTGAAAAGTGCATTGCGTGCGAATTTGACTTTCGGAGGATAGGGTGGGTACAAACGAGTTGAAATGAACCGAATGGAGTTGTGGCTCTCGCACTTGAACTCTGTGTGCGTTATTGCTGGTGTACGTTTGAGTGGGGTGGTCGAGAACAGTGGCGATCAATCAGATGACACCTGTTGCGACTTGCCCGCCGGGCGTACTTCGTTCGCTCACTAGGTTGTTCGCTCGTTCATTCGCCACCTTCGGCAATTCCCAACAATTAGCGGTGATCCTTATCAAGCTCGCGTCGGATAGCTCGCATGTAGGGTAGCTTCTCGACCGGCCAGAGTCTCGCCACACGCGATAATGTTTGCTCACTACTCAGGCTTGCCACTGCGCCTGAGATTATCTCTTGCAGCCGATCGCTCAACGGTATATAGTGTGTGCTGCTCGTTTGTTCCTCGTGCTCAGCCGAGATTTGTCGCCTCGATTACCGCGACGACTCTATACCTATATACGCACCGGACACCTCCACGCCAAGTCCTCATTATCATCTGTTAGGATCGAGCATCTTCACGCGCTCTGCTTGCACAGCTATAGTAGTAGGACGCGACAGGCTATTTCTCGTATACAATATATAAGTAGACTTTGCGCGGCCAGCGGAGCCAGGCCAGCGGAGCCAGGCCACCGAACTTTCTCTTATCTCCCGCCAAGGCAGGATGGAATTAATGTTATAATCGCTTTTATCCTTACCGCACATCGCCAAGCGCTGCGCTGCGCAAGCCTTTTTTCTATGCGGAGAGCGTCGATGTTCTCTAGAACGTCTGATGGGTTAAAAAGCTCTATAAGAAAAGGATAATTTTGCTGATTATTTTCTGCGACCACTATGTACTCGAGATCGATATGCAAAAACGTCTAGTCATGTCAAGAGTCCGGATCTTAGTAGTAGTAGCTCCGTTATACGCGCGGGAGACCTACTGCTCAACAGAGAGAGAGAGAGAGAGAATGAGCACACGAGATAGTGTATAATTATAATTATATGATTCATCGATAATTACTTATATATTCGAGTTGATCGGCCGATCTTTCAAATATTAGCTTAGTTGCGGATTTCGAGATGAATTGCTAAAAATCTGCACTATTTTCATTGGTACAATGTGACTTTTCTCCATTGCCATGATCATCAGAAAACAATTCGTATTGTTCTACTGTTGAAGATAACTATAGTAAATAAAGGGCCAGCGTAAATATATTCTGGACTGTCTCTTTCTCTTTCCCATTCTTTACAGAGCATACTTCCGGTTGCGCTCCATCTAATCATTGAGTGCTGCGCGTCCTCTACTCTACTCCATTCTACTACTGTACTCCGCTACGACTCTACTATCCTCTCTGAGTTTCTTTCTTAGTTCTTTGTCGACTTGCAAAGATTCTCGCCTTTTCATGGGCATCACTGTGGCGCGGCCGCTTCGCTGAAATTGCTTGCGCTTCAATTCGTAGGAAGTGCTAGCGTCATGAGCACTTTCAACATGGCTATGCGGGTATCAAGAGCAGCGAAGATCCTCCTCAACTTTACGTACAGTATAGTTTTTCTTTTTACCAAATTGGAAAACCCCTCAGTAGCACAACTGCAAAACGCAATTGCATTTGGCTAGTATAGAATAAAAATTCAAATTCGTGATCATTTAAATGTGATCCTAATTTCGGCGCACCTTCATCCATCATATCTAAAGGTGCGGCAAGTTTTCAGGAGCGGAAATCATACGTACTAGCAGAAATCAACACGCCCACTGAGAATTGTCAGTCGCATTCGCTATTATATTAAGTTTATGCGCGTGTATCGTTGCTGTAAAATCATTTCTTAGATTTCATTCTATTATATAAATGAAGAACATTTACGAGCCATGCTCGATGCTAGTGCAATAGGGTAAATACATTAAATTCTGCTACGGGCAAAGTTCACTTATCTTTCAATCTCTCCTGTACGCTATGAAGCAACAAGCAACAAGCAACAAGCAACAAGCAACAAGCAACAAGCAACAAGCAACTTGCAGTAGCTAAACTGGCATACATCACGAAAACAAGTTTTGACATCAGATACTATCTCTATGTATTTCAAAATCGCAGTGTCTTAAGCTCAAAGATTATAATGCGTTGTTAAAAAGTCGCAAGACATCCAGCGTAAACATCAGCAGCAAATTGAGAACCGGGACAAAAGAGAAATTTTCGAAGATGGACAGAAAGCGTCACCTTTTCCGCTTATTAGGTCGAAATTGCTACTACGAACTCCTACAAGTATACATAAGTCTTACTACAAGTCTTTCGTACAGTCCCTGTACTGTACCTGTACGAAAGATTTGTAGTTTTGTTGTAAACATTTCAACAAAATGGCGCAATATTTTCGACAAAATATTGAAACTGAATTACGATGATATGCAGTCGAAATGTCAAATATGTGTGTTGAGTGCGGGGGGAAAGAGAAATGAATTAGTGTAAACGATTTCCAGAGGTCTATCGGCGTCTTATGGAAGAAGCGAGTACGCGTGTGTGCTTGTGTACGTGTACGGTAGGGAAGAGAGTAAGCTAGTGCCAATGTCGGAGAATTGGAGCTCGAGTCTACAGAATTATGGACGCAGCGAGGCGAGTCGCCACGTAGAAAGGAGCTATGCCTCCCTTGGCGCCGGCGCTGCTCGATCGTTCCCCAACGGCTACTCCTGCGAACTAAACTATAGGCGTACGAGCAGCATCCCCCGTGCATAGACACGCAGCATAAGTATCCCGTAACGGTTTTCCATACAAACCGCACTCGCTTTTCTCTTTATTGACTTTCGCAGTGTCAAGAGTTTATTAAGAGGTAGTGCGCATTAGAAGCGCTTTTGTTCCTGGTTCTGCTTGCGGCTCGTTGAAATTCAACCTTCGGACTAGGCGCAATTAAAAATTTAAATTTCGCTGATTGAATTTTAATTGAAGAGAACCTTGTTTTTCCGACATAGCTAGCCAGTGTATAGTGTAGTGTAGTACTATTTGCATAGTCGCGCGATAAAAGGGACTGCGCGCGTAAAGAGCGTGTGCGTTTGTATGCGTGTACGCCAAGTCGCATGATTGCTGCAGGAGTGGGCAAAAAGTGCGCGCTGGGGACGACGAAATTGAGAGCAGTATAGTAGAGAGAGAGAGAGAGAGAGAGAGAGAGAGAGAGAGAGAGAGAGAGAGAGAGAGCGACGAGGGAGAGCGACGAGGGAGGGATCTAGTGGAAGGAGCTGGTGCGCGGCTGTACGCCGCAGGCTCTGGAACACCGCAAACTTTAATGTCGGCATTACTTTTATGCTTGCGACTTTATGCCAAGTATCCTACGAAATGTACGAGCCGCGAGTTCGGCAGGAGGGAGTCGGCGTGCCAGTGCGACGGCGGTGGAGGCGACGGACTCACCTCTAAATTATTGCGAATAAAACTTTATACTCAAATTACCTCTACGCTAACTTTATCGCGTTTCATCCTGACGTAGAGTCAGGCGAGCTGCAGCCGGAACGGAATCGACGGGGCGATTTCGACATTCTCTTTAGCTTAAACTTGTATGTACGCGACTCTCGCTTGTGCACCGCCACTGCCGCATTAGCATAGAATGTAGCAGTGCGAGCAAGCAAGCACTGTCGCAGCATGCACATTCCGACAAATGACTAGCTTTTATGGAACTTAGATAGAGCTTTTCCTTCTCTCACTCGCGTCGCGCCTTCCACAAAGACTTTATCATTTTTATGGCTCTCGTTTCGGACACATAGCGCGACTCTTAATTTTCGAATCTGACCGATTTGTCTCTCGCTCGCCGTCGCCATTCCCGTTCGAGAGACTGGTTTTACAACTTTTCTAGCCGATTCTCCCAAGTATTCGCCCAAGTATTCGCCCAAGTATTCGCCCAAGTATTCGCCCGCGTCTAATGGGCTATATTATTCAGCATTTATTTTATCCTCTCCAATTGCGACTGAAATAATGAATAATTACACGTAAAATGTTCCATGCAAATGCAGTCGATATTCCTGTTCTGATATACAAAGTTTTTTTATAGGCGCGTGACGAGCGAAGCAGCTCAGTCTCAGACTCGATTCACCGCGTGAATCGAGTCGTTGTGTCGTGAATGGTCGTGCGGCGCTTTGATTTTCCACGCAGGGGATTTCTAAGGATTTACTGGAGTTAGCGGCTTTGCTCGCAGATGCTTCTTCCCTCGTTTGCACATACGCCGCCGCTATGAAGTCCTGAGAGCTTATAGAGTAAATGGAGAGTCAAGTGAAGGCCAACAAGGCAAGTAGCCATATAGGTATACACACTAGCTCACACGAGTTGAGAATAAGAGAGAGCCGTGACCGAGCGCGAGTTGTAGATAGGCGTCTCGGACGATGCGGCGGTTCCGCTGCGAGGAGCTGGCTTGCCGACACAATGCCGCCACTGCGGGTCCATTGTGTGCAACCAGAGCTGCTCTGACTCTCTAGACAATGCACGCGCTCGAGCTGCTGCTGCTACTGCTGCTGCTGCTACTGCTGCTGCTACTGCATTCTGATGCGCGCCGTACTTGTACCGAGACACTAGCCATCTTTTGGATAATACCACACGCGCACGCCGACCGTCGCTTTCCGCGTACACAAACCTCGAGGCGCCGGTAAATCCCTTTCTTAAAGATTCTCGCGCGAACTTTTCTCTATACATCTTTCTTTCCTTTTATATTACACTTTATTTTATTTTACTATATTTTATCTGTACTATGTAATCGACAATATAGTTTAGATAGTTTAAACTAGGCGCACATAATAGACATTCCTGATTTATTTATATAAAAGTAAGACGTTATTTTTCGTCTTTAATTGGAGATTCGTTATTATGTAGAACGTGTTATAAAAGCCAGTAGTTGCGCAAGCCTCGATAAGCCGCCGACAATTGCGAAACTTCGACTACAGCAAGGCTACGGTAGGAAGAGTCCTACCGTTGCATTTTAAACGAAGCTGATGTCGCCGCATGATGCTGTGTGCTTTAACTCTCGTGTCTCGCCTTTCATCAACGAGAAAGAGCCGAGAAACACTTGGTTTAATTAACGATTTATTATACGTTGATGCGATCCGTCGTTTGTTTCGAAAAGATTATAATGCTTAGAACACTTTCTTCTGTACGCCAAATGCAAATACAAATATACGCGTACACACAAGCTCGTCGAGTAGAAAGTCATAAATTGAAGGGAAGAAAAAAGGAGCAATCGTGAAGGCAAAGCTGTCGGTTGAAAAGAAAAAAAAGATAAAAAAGAAGAAAAAAAAAAGAAAAAAAGAAAAAAAGGAAAAAAAGAAAGAAGAGCGACGACGTCCTCTCGATCGTTAAAATGATCTTCCGCTCGTGAAATAACAAAAAGAAGAAAGGAAGAAAAAAGTAGGCGAGTAAGGAAGGAAGCGAACGAGCGTGCGTACGTCGAAGGGGGATGTGGAAGAGGGGAGACCGGTAGAGGTAGAGGTAGAGGTAGAGGTAGAGGTAGAGGTAGAGGTAGAGGCAGAGGTAGAGGTAGAGGCACAGACATAGGACAAGAGGGAATTGAAGCAACGTGCACGTACACATGCCTAAAGAGATATTATACGTGTATATATACACGTATATACATGTATATACAGTAGACGAAGTCAGCGGAGCAGAGCAAACGTGAGGTAGGAACTAGGCAGGTAGGTATAGCGAGCACGCGCGAATGCGGTAGAGCAGAGGGGCGAGGGGCGAGGGGCGAGGGGGGAGGGACAGAAACGAGCAGAACGAGCAGAACGAGCAACACATATCGTCAAGAGAGCTAAAGCCGGGCGTCGTCGTTTTTTCCTCCTCCCGTGCGGTGTTCACGTGTGTACTGCGTACGGCCTATGGCAGAGCTCCCGCGGCGCCTCCGCTTCTCTCTCCCGCTTCTTTCTCCCGCTTGTTTCTCCCGCTTGTTTCTCCCGCTCCAGGCCCGTCTCCAGCGCACATCCTCCTATAGCTATGTGTCGTCGCCGCTACAGCGGCAAGCGGCGGTTTGATGAAGCAGCAGCAGTAGGGAGAGAGAGAGAGAGAGAGAGAGAGAGAGAGAGAGAGAGAGAGAGAGAGAGAGAGAGAGGAACGACGAGTACATTATTATTATCTAGCTGCGCACTGTATTGTCAAACACGCCAGCTGCGCTGCACGACTATATTAAAGACTTTGCACTGCCGGGAGGGGGGACAAGTGCTGAATCTCTGCGCGTACCGTGTCTTCTGCTGCCTATACGAGCGCCGCGAGTCTCACAATGGACAGACACCTGGGGAATATACATGTCTGTTTGTTTGTCGCGCGCTGACTTTTGTCAGCGTCGTGCAGTGTTTGTTTACGAGCAAGTTTCACGCTGCACAAAAGCCTGGGAGCTCGACAATGGAGCGTTGCTGCAGCAATGCAGCAGCTACAGATTCAACAGTCCCGAGAGCGAACAATGTCGCACGATGTGCGCAATTTATAGGACATTGGCTACGCTCTCTAACGCAAAAGCACTCGTCCCCGTGATCCCCGTGCACCAGCACAGCCTATACATACGTACAAGCCTAATCGTACTTTCAAAAATCTCGGACTCGAATTCAACCAGAATTTCGGCTTATTTCGGGCAAGAAAACCCGATGAAAAGCAGCGTGTGTTCTCTGAACGTTAGCTTGAAATCTGCGGGCGCCAAAGAGAGAAAGGGAGGCGGAAAGTCAGGTGCGCAGCTTCCGCAACTCGTGCAGCAGCCGCGAAAATTCACAGCGGATTGCTGCTCTTAACTCGCGGCTATGCTCTTATACAGAAGAGAGGAACAAAGGAAAGCGCGTACACTGGCGGCATTATGTGCCGCTACCATCCGGCTTCATCGCGGTTCAGTCTGTCCTCTGACGTTTCCACGGCAACCCGGATTTTGTGGCTCGGCTGCTGTTGCCGTTCGTTCTCCCCATGGGGAGAGCCGGAAAGCAGTAAGCTGAGTCAAGGGAGGAACGAAGCGGGTGTCAGCAACGCCGCCAGAGAGAGAGAGAGAGGCAGAGAGAGAGAGAGAGAGAGAGAGAGAGAGAGAGAGAGAGAGAATCGTAATTGTAACTTCATTTGAGGCTAATTTCCAGAAGCGGAGGGTATGATGAAACGCGGTAATAATTGCATTAGCCAGACAAAGGACGGTTATGGATACGCGCGGTCGGAGAGACTGGCAGCCACCCCCGCGGATCCTCCGCCTCCTCTCACGAGACGGAGCTTGTGCTCCTCGTTAAAGCTTTGACCTGCGAGACTGAGTAAGTGAGTAAGTGAGTAAGTGAGTAAGTGAGTAAGTGAGAGAGAAGCAACTCGTACATTCTGCAAATATGGCGGCATTATACTCTCGCGTGTGTGCTCTCTTGGGGCTTCAAATCCGCCAATATGGGCATACTAAATGCCTTCTCCCCTTATTAATTTAGATCGAGCTCAACTAAGCGACCGCTATTTATCTCTCACACGCTAGTATCCGCCATTTTCAGACTACTCTGTCCGTGCTAATTTATCCCTCATACCTCACTGAATTAATCAAAAGTTTCAATGCTCTCGCTTAACGAGAGTTTGCATAGAAAAAATTCAACGCGCGACTCGTAAGTATGCGCACCGAGTAAAAAAAGCAATTTTAACACATATTTTACATTTCTAAAGAAATTTCTAAATTTCCACAGGTTTCGATTTTTTCACTCAATGCAATCACTAATTCGTCCAATAAGAAAATAAAGTCTGTTTATATGTACATATATCGTATTATAGTTAGCCAGAAGAAAATATTTTTCAATTGAATTTGATTTACACACGGGCCATGTAAATATATTATATAGATAATAAGTATATACGTAATATATCGAGCATGTGTAAAAATGCACCTAACTTGAGCTTCTATAAGAAGCAGATCGAGGCTTGATTCAACAAAGTTTCAAGCTAAACTTTTCGAAGAAAATAAAGTATACTGCGCAAAGCTGTCGAGGCTTCTGCCAATAGCTTATCAATATAGCAAATGCTCATTGTACAAATGAATAAGATGAGCACCGGGAGAGACAGCCTCATAAACTGATATAAGTAAATAAAAGAAAGCGAGTGCTCAGCGGGTGTTGATTTATTTATGGTCAGATGATTTAATAAGCGAAAGATGAGGCGAGAGATAGCCTCGGGCGTAGGATACGGTAAGAGCAAAAGAGGCGAGCTCTAAAAGGAGTAGGAAAGTAGCGATTGCGCAAAGCCATATGGCTTTCTTGCGGAGCGCTGAGTGCGTTTTGGGGTGCGAAATGATATGGAAGTAATGGAAAGATGGAAAGACAGAGTACGCTGGCAGTCTTCACCCTCGTTTACGCATCTCAGAGATTGCCCCGTCAAATGAGGACTGAAAAACCATAGACGGATCCTGTTTAGAAAGCAGAAGCGGTCGTACGCTCAACGCTTCACGATGACAGATTGATACGATTTCATCAGCGAGTAAAACGCCGAGCGACAGATTTTCTGCCAACTGTCGTAGTAGACGGGGCAACGCACATCCTTCATGAGATGGCTTATTACGAAGAATCATATAGTCAACGCGCCACTGCGCACCATCTATACTCGGAAGAATCCGAGCTCGCGAAGCATGCGATCTTCGAGTGCGGAGCTGCAAGCTGCGCTTTCGATGCTTCAACTTTCCGGGGGCGCGTCGTGAGTTCAAGAGCAGCATTTCCGTGCGTCCATACTGTCCATCTCTATTTCCATCGCTGGATCTCCGCATACGCTTTGAAATCTCAGAGATTTTAGGCTTTATCGACTAGAGGATAAAGCCTAAAATCTCTTCCCGTGTCTCTATACTTTGTAAAAAAAGGCTCGCGTGCGAGATGAAAGTTGAATATCTCTGAACGGCAGTGGCGAAACTTGCTCCTTATCGATCTGGCTCCTCTGTCCTCCTCTCCACACACGCACACACAGCAAGAGGTGAAAGAGGGGCTGAGTTAGGTGGCGAAGAGCGAAGGAGAAGGAGCTAGAGCGCTTGGGAGACGGCTAAGATAGAGAGCACCGCCTACTCGAGCGTGACTCCACAGCCAAAGCCGAGCCTATCAATATTTCCTCCCGAAATCCCTAGTCGCGCCGCTCTCGGTAGGTTAATCTCGCTCTCCCTCTCCGCGACTCCTTCCTACTCCTACTACTACTCCAGCATCTGCCGAGGATTTCTCGAGCGCGCGACGCCGCCATCTTTTCCTACCGTCGACCGACCATAATGCCCGACTCATTTGTGATCTTTTAATTCCGCGCCGCCAGTTGCGCATCGTAGCTTAATAGCGCGCGAGAGAGTTCAGCCGCCGTCGGCCGTCGGACTCTCGCGCAGCCGAGCCAAGCCGAGCCGAGCCAAGCCGAGCCGAGCCAAGCCGAGCCGAGCCAAACCGAGCCAAGCCAAGCCCAACGCCCCCCTATTCGTCCTCAACTTTGTTCTATGTACTCGAGCTATTTTAGAGTCGAGATTTTCTCTCCTATAGCGGTATTATTTTCGAGTGTGTAGCCGGCCAGCACTATATTAGTTTCACGATACTTTTTGTGCCGGTGCGCACTGTCGCAGCAGTCGCGATTCTTAGCGTGGCATTATATCAGCTACTACGCTTATTCTTCCGGCCGAAAAAACCTCGAACGACCGTAATGGCCTTGGCCAAGATGAACCGCTGCCGACATTTATATACATAAGAAGACTGATCACTCTGTTGTCTTGCAATTACAATTACCATTCCTTTTTGTCTTTCTTTCTTCTTTTCGCTTTAATTTTTTCACTAGTCGAGAATAGAAATAGAAGCAAGAATATTCGAACTTTTCGTTCCCACGAGCACCATAAATCGACTAACTCGCTTGAGCTAGTAGTTCTTTTTACCCCTTAGTCGCGCGGTAAGCCAGAGAGCAGAGAATTGAGGATTCAGGATTGAGAATTGAGGATTGAGAATAGAGGATTGAGGGTCGAAGGAAACGGAAAGTCTAAGCAGTAGTCTTCGGCATTTTCATGGAAGAGACTTTTCGGCAGAAAGTGTGCGCGCGAGGGTGCGTGCGAGGGTGCGCGCGGGGGTGCGCACGAGGGTGCCCTCGAAAGGGAATTTCCTCGAGGTCGAGTACTCGTAGTCGACTACTCTCGCTCGCAAGTGGATGGAAAGAGAGTAATAAGTGCGAGAGAAAGACTGAATGAGAGCTCTGGCCACGTCGAGTTTTTCCAGCCGATCTGCGCTTGCCCTGCTCGCAGTTTTCGAATTCGGATCAATATACACCGCGCGTATGGTGCAGTAAAAATGCATAGGAGGACCAGTAAAAAGATCTAAAGGAGTCGACCGCTGTGCGCAGGCGAGCAACAAGCTAACGTTGTCGACATCGGCCAAACGACTTGTCGAGCGCCGGACGATTCTCTCTTATACGAAGAGAGAATGGAGCTGCGATTGGCGCGCGCGCACGCACACACACGCACACAAACACATTTTCTCCTCACTACACGATTAGATGTGTTATTTGTCCGCTCAATACGGCTCCGCTGCACATTTGTCCGAAACTACTCCCCGGAGACTGTAGCTTTGAAGAAACATATTGCGCGAAACGTATTGCGCGAAACATATTGTCCCAAATAGATACCGCGGCACACTCGTTGATTGATTGTAATGAAAATGATGGAAACGAGCACTGAACTGCCTGAGCGCGAGGGAAAAATAATAATCTCTGTAGCTTAGCATATAAAGTAGAGTGACTCGATTGACCTTTAGCAAGTTGTTCTTCTCTAGGGAGTAGCTGGAGCAGCGATTAATTCAAGTGTTTTTACGTCTCTGGTAACATGTGTAGAAAAGCCGTCGAAGCGGGCTCTTTGGCTACTGGTGCTCCCGCGGGATTATCTGCTTTCGGCTATATTGGAGTAGCGCGGGGGAAGGAGAAATCCGTCTTTCTCTAGCTTTCCCCGGTGGGCCAGGCACATATGTTGCCAGATTTAATCAACCACTACTTACTGCTGCTTTATATATCTGAGCCGCTGCTTATCTCTTGTATCGGGCCTCCTCTCTTCTATGTAGGTGGTTACGCAGAGCTTCTCCTTCTCCAGCTCTGTGGGCAGTATAGCGTGCAGTATACGCACGTAGCACATGTCCAATCCGTCTACAGCTGTCTCCCTCCTCCCTCCCTAGCCCTTCTCCAGCTTGCGCCGCTCTTCTTCTCTCGCACACCGCGACGAGATAACGGGATTGCTCTTAATGGGGATCGAATTTCCTGTACTTGCTCGCGAGCGCAAATCCACTAACTCGATCTCGCGGTCGCGGCGGGTGCCGCACGCGCCAAGCACTAATGGAAACTCACGCAAATGAGTTAGCGGGAGGAGCGATTAGTGCCCGCCACGCGCCGACGATCGTTATAAAACATGATCGTTATAAAGCTGTTACTATACTACTACTACTACTACTACTACTACTACTACTACTACTACTACTACTACTACTACTACTACTACTACTACACGTATTAATAATAGTCAAAGAGTGAAAAAAGATATTTTCATTCTAAGCAGCTGAAACGATGTCATCGTTTGTAAAGTTGGCATTTATGTTAGATAATCATGATTTAATGGTCCCACATCTCTGCTACCAAGAATGTCTGCTCTACAGCTCATGCTGCACGTGAGAAGCAATGCATTTAACTTTTTCAATAAATATCATTGAAGCAAAAGGACAGAAAACTATAGTCGTAGACGCAAGTGCGTGCGTATGCGCACGATGAAGTTATAAAGTTATAAAGTTATAAAGTTATAAAGTAATAAAGGCAGCGCTCGGTATAGAGGTATACAACCGTCACGAGCGAATACGCGCGTAAAAATAGAAGGTAAAAGAGCGCTGAATTTACTAGAGCCTAACTGTAGATTTTACTTTTGAAATTGTAATTATTATCCAAGTCGCGTTACGCTCATAAACACTAATTTTGAATAATTCTGCTGGGGAAATTGTACGCTCTTGGCGGGAGATAGTTTCTTTTATGGTCAGTTTCATTGACCTTCAATGCGGCAATAATATAAAATAGCCGACGGCTAGCGCAGATCAGTTTAGCAGCCGGTGCTTATTTACTTTGCAAAGTATGAAAAAGAAGACTTCACCATCCCTCATTTTCGTGCACTTACCGGTTGATTGAGGAGACGGATGGCACGTTGTCCTGCGAGCAGATGCCTTCGGCGAGCAATCTATCGCGAATCTCCCAGGCAAACATTGTCGGATTGTCCCTTTTATAGTTGGCGATTGCATCGACTACCGGTGGAGTGGCTACTTTCGGCTTCGAGCCTCCTATGACTCCTGCTTTGAAACTACCAGTCTCGTAATACCTGTGGAAAAATGAACATTATAGCTCTGGAACTTTAAACAATAGAAAGAAGCATTTTTACGCGTAGAAATCGATAAAGTTCTCATAAATTGTAACCTTCGAACGTAACGAGCGAATAACGCGAAATAGGCATTGAAAACATTATTTAGCTACATTCGCTATGATGATTGTCTCGATTTTTGATTCAATCTAAAGGTCGCGACGATCAGTCGTAAAGCGACCACAGCACGAGTGTAACGACTCCCGACCACTCCCGACCACTCGCGACCACCTCGTCGCGTTATTTGGGAGCGTGTAGAGGCCCCCCAAAGCGTCGATGCTATCTTGAGAAGCCGCTTTCTGTACTCTCTCTCTCTCTCTCTCTCTCTCTCTCAAGGAGCCCTTTGTGTCTAATTAGCTAAATAATATCTTTGCTCGTGCTTACGTTCAATTACATCGCAGAGCTGCAATAATGCTTCGTTTGTAACATCTCCCTCGCTCTCTCAAATCTGTCTCCTTTTTACCGCCGATATACACGCGCTTACGATGAATAGACGCCTTACGATGAATGCCCCTCGCGAGATCATATTTCTATATACCTATACCTGCGCTGTAGCAATGATGTTTAGTCGCGTATTCGCGTATTCGCGTGCATATTATACCTATATTGCATAAATATTAGCATGAAAAAAATGAAAGAAATTTTATCATTTTCTTTCAGTCAGTCAGCTCAGCTTACTTCGGCGCGTACCACCTCACTAATTTATAATAGAGCATGCAATAGTCTAGAATAGACTAGGATAACAACAGTTCGTTGAATATTTGTTGCGCACAACTAGTGAAAAAGTATAGTCAGAATATAGGAAGGTTACATCCTGCTGAAGTTCTTTTGCGGCATCAGGATGTTACCGCACCAAGCGCTCATCAAAGGATACCGCCGCACGAGGGAGTGACGGCACAAAAATTTCCTACTGCTGGATCTTCCTCAATTTTCGAAGATATCACAAAAACAACGCGCAGCTTAAATGAACCAACTGAAAAAACGATTCTCTACTATCTATTACAATGGACGCTTAAACAAAATCACTCTTCTCTTATACTGCAAGCAAAAAATGTCTTCCGGTGTATAAGAAAAAAAATGAGAAAAATGAGAAAAATGAGAAAAATGAGAAAAATAAGAAAAATAATGTCGTTATTTTGAGGATGAATGTAGTTGTGGAAAGCAGCTGAGTCGACTGCACGAATTGTTCGAGTGCGTATTACTTAATCGCGCTTCAATACATGTGCAGGTATATAGCAATGAGGACTGATGCATCCTACTATTCTGAAATATGATGTTGAATTTATATAGAAGCTCGAAGCTATATATCTATATGGTTAAGAGTTCCATTCGAACGTTGACGGCATATAATTTTCACGCAGTAATCGAGTTGGAAAAAATAATGATGATCGTTTGGATTACATGAATATTTCGATGAACGTGCGTGTGGCTCATATAATAAAGCGCAAAAGGCAAAGTGCAGGAGAGCAAGACAGAGTGAAAGACCTGCTGTAAGAAAAGTCGATTACGCCTTGTGGAAAAAGAGCACCCCTTCGAAATCATAACGATTATATCTTGCGTAAAATCTCATTCGCGCGCACATGTCGCGCGTTGACATTTCGCTCCCTCGAGCTCGTTCAACCCCGCTCTTTTCAGCGTGAAATGGCCATTAGAGCGCACAATTTTTCAAATCTCGAGCCGCCTCGACGCGCCCTCGCGTCCACGCGCCCACGCGCCCACGCGCCCACGAGCGGTAATAGTTGCGCTTCAACCCGCGCTTTTATATAGCGATTTAAACGCCGATTTAAACGACCTCAATAAGTGCAATGTGCCGCATCGAAGCTGGCATATTCCATTCTTTGATTCCGCTTCCACTTGCTCTTTCTACTTTGTATTCTACTCGAATTAAGAATATTTCCGCGATTACATTAATATATTAGCTTGGTAACGTAGCGCAAGGCAAAGTCTTTCGTAAGGAGTATTCGTGCAGCTATGCATTTGAAGAACTATTCGAATAAAGGAATTGGAATAAGAGTTGAAGTAGGGGCGGAGAAAGAGAAAAGCAGGAGGTGCAGCGAGGCAGAGAGAAGGAAGACTGACAAAGGTTTTCCGCACGCGCGTATATCCTTTCTCGGCACGAGCGGCATATAAAAAAACTTGCCGGTTAATTTTACAGGCTCGAGGAGCACGCGCTCGCGCACTCGCTCGCGCACTCGCTCGCGCACTCGCACGCGCACTCGCACGCGCACTCGCGTCTATTTCGGATAGCGAATGTGCGCGTCTGACGTTTCTAGGAAAAGATCGTTCGACTCGTCTTCGCCTCTTCGGGCTCGCATACAAACGGCGCGTGACTGCGTAAACTGCACGCGCAAACTGCACGCGTAAACTGCACGCGTAAACTGCACGCGGAAACTGCACGCGTTAACGGCACGCGAACGAGATTCATAGGCTATACGTATGAGCATGAGAGCTCTATATAGGAAAGAGCTGGTCTGCACGTGCGAGCACTTCTTTGCCAATGAGCGGATTGCCGCCTATTGCGTACTACGTACATTGCGATATTCCTTATTAATTAACTAGCTATACTCAACTAACTACATACTTGTGCACATGCCGTCGAAACAGAGTATAAGAATTTACACCGATTCTTATACGGCCAAGCTCTCGCGCTGTAGCATAACCCAGCGGCAGAGCAGCGAGTCGAGTAGGGCGAAAAAAACATGGAAACCGCATCGCGTCATCTCCGCCACCCAGGACCTTCTTTCGGAGCTCTTCCGTAGCCGCGAACCGTAGTCACCCTATTCGCTTCCCTTTCGAGCACGTCACTTTTTCACAAAGACGTTTATTTATACGTTTAGGTATATCCTCTATATCTATAGAAGTGTCTACGTGCGGCAATAGGAAAAAGGGCAAATAAATATAAATAGAAGCGAAGCAATGATTGCAGTTAAGAATGTTTCTTTTAACGCATTCTTAACTGCAATCATAATCAGAGGAGTAGGGCTCGCTCCGATTAGTTAATAATGACGACCTTACCTCGATAATATCTTGGATACACAGCCGTGAGATACCCTGAGTTGTCGTGAGATGTCGCACGGTCGGACACCACTGTGCGCGAGCTCGACGATCCTCTGCCTCACTACATCCGGCAGTGGTCTCCCATTCACAAAGACGCCACCGAGTTGATTAACTCCCCCGTGACCTGTAAATCACAATGCTTCTGTTACTAACCTGTCGATTCCATCATTTCTTTTCACTTTAAGCTACTCGGTAGTATATGTGTCTTATTGTGTACAGCATCCACTCTGGATTTTATCATTAAGGCACTGAAAAATCATCTCTGGAGTAACATCATCTCTGGAGATCATCTCTGGAGATCATCGAGATTGCTATTATTCGGCAGTTCTAACACGCATCCGAATTCAGTCCCTGCAAATGGGGCGAAAAGCGCAGCATCATCTCCCGCGGAGAATGGAGAAGCGGGAGAAGCGAGAAAGGAAGCAGCGCGAAGGGCTCCCCGTTAATCCAACTTCAAGGGTACGTATACAGTCGGTACGAGCTCGTATACAACGCGAATTACGACATATGTCTTCGCTTTCAGTTGGCTGCTCTTTTTTCCCTTTACCCCCTATCGTGGCCAAAAATGACGATAGCCAGTCTTCAGCGGTCGACATTCACGTCTCAATCGAATTATCCGTCTCCCGCTCTCCATTGCCGCTGTACAGCAAGCAAGCTTTCACCCTCTATGCTTGAGCCCTTCAATTTCGACTCTGCTCGCCTAAATAATCTGGAAAATATTGCCAACGCAGCTCATATTCCAGCTCATACCCCGCTTCGCATTGACTCGAGTGTCGGAGATCTGTTGGTGCAAAGCAGAACCTATATATGTATAATAATCAAGACTTATTCTCACACACCGCTTAAATATGATTCTCATTAATATTTATCAATTATCTATAAAAAAAAAGTGCGTATGCAATGTCTATAAAAACAATGTGAATTCGCGATTGCGTAAAGTAAAAAAAAATTCCAATGCTTTTTTTCGTATAAATAACGCAGTTGGCGCGCAGCGATAGTCGTCGTGCGTAGCTGCAGTCGTGGTCGCATTGTCTTGTTTTACGAGAACAGGATACCAGTAATTTAGCAGAGAACGACAACGTATCGTCGTTTTTCCGCGCTCTTCTCCCGTACGTCCGTACAATATTTCGCGTAAGCGCCTCTCCACCCAGTTGTTCGAATGAACGCTGAACTTTTGTGCTCTAGCGTTTGCATTGTCATCTACATATGCCCATGCGTCAAATACGTAATAAAAATATTTTCTTTTTTTTCTCATTTACCGAGGAGATACCGAGTGATCGCGTTGTGCAACAGCGTCGTTCTGCTAGGAAATAAATTCGGTTGGACGAACGTGCCTTTATGCGGCTGTGCACTAGCACTGAGAGACGACGGTACTTGGAATGAGTAGCAATATTCGTACACGTACGTATACATAGCTGGTCAAGGGGGCTGGTCAAGGGGGTGGTAGCGGCAAGGGGAGGGGGGGGGGGGTAAATAAAGCAACGATGGAGGATGCAGGCCGTGACTCTCTAGCTACCCTCTGAGCACGGCTCTGGCTCGCCGTCACGCCTGCCGACCACGGACCGAGATACGCTGTGCGACGTATACATATACCTATACTCTCATATAGCTATGCACGCTACATACTCTCTCACCCTCAGTCCACTTCTCGCGCTACTCTTGATACCGAGGCGACCATTGCTCGCTCTCGATGCTCTTCTGTACAATAATTTCCTATCTCTTTTAGGTAGGCCCCCACCCCTCGTATACTCGCTATTTTTCTGCCGCTGTTCCACTTTGACGACACTAACAAAAAATTCAACGATGGCGCTATTTCTTCTTCCTTTTCTACATTTTGCAGCAATTTTTCAATCTCGTTTCTTTAATCCCGTTTGCGAAGACGCAACGTCTTTTATCTTTAAGTCTATGCTTTTGCACGATATATTTGAAGCGTAATAGGCGTCAAACTATTATTTGATAAATCAATTCCCTGAAGCGATTTCCTACCGATTGTAATAGTTATTCATATTGATCGTTGACCACGAAATCCTGCGCTTGACTTCTTTTTTTTGCGAGAATGAAAAACAAATTAAAACGAACCTGATGCAGTACATTAGCGCGCCCGGTGCAAGAAAGTGTGGGAAAGCTTTTGTCTCCTGACAAACCGCTCGGTTTCATTTTTTTTCTCTCGAACGTGTCGAGAGACAGTGACGAAAAGAGTCGGTGGCAATAGCAACGGCAGAGCGTCAGAGCGGCAGAGCGGCAGAGCGGCAGAGCGGCAGTGCCGCCGGTAGCAGTGAGAAGTAAAAAAGAGGAGACACTCTTTTCTCCCGATGATCTTGTTTCGAGTAGAGCTGAGCGAAGCGCGGCCGCCGCGAGCAACAGTAAAAAGAGCGACGCGAATAAGATGACCCAGCTGCGCATCGAACTGTGTATCGCCGCTTCCGGTAGACCGAATTCTCATCAGTTTTCCTCTATTCTCGATTCTCCTCTTCAATTAATAGTCACTTATCAAGCCGACATCAATCGCTCTCTTCTTCGTTTTATATACTAATATTTACACTTTTGCAAGTAAATTCTTATTTTTACCATTCAGGCCACGGCCATACGTTTCATTATTTTTTTTCCTACGAAATTGTACGCAGTGACCAAATGGTTGATCAAGAAAAAGAGAGCGAGATGAAGCCTGTGAGATATATATCTACATAGCTGCATTGCTTATAATAAATCCCGAATTTTAAACTTTTAATATATGGAGTTGAAATAAGAAGAAGAAGGAGGAGGAGGAGGAGACGAGGAGACGAGGAAGGAGAAGAAGAAGAAGACGAAGAAGAAGACGAAGAAGAAGACGAAGAAGAAGACGAAGAAGAAGACGAAGATGACGAAGTTGATGGTGAAGAAGAAGTAGTCTTGCTTATCAGCGCGTAACCGAAAGAACAAAGCAATAATTATAAAGTATGCTTTTACGTCCGGAATGAAAAAATAAATTCGTATTATTTAATACGTCTCTTGTCTGATTTATGTATTTTATAAATAATAACGGAAACTGCAACTCGATGGCTAGAGCTATAAAAGTTTAATTTTAATAGACTATCAATTTCTTCGCAATGTAAACGTTCGTAGGCTGCTAATAAATCATTTTTCATTTTATTATCACTAGAATGACTGGAGCAGCTCTATTGATTAACTGGACTTTGAAGTTCACTCGTAGTTTGACAGGAAAAATAACAGTAAGGCTTGATTCGAATCAAATGCAAGCGCAAGGTAACAATTAGAAATGTTTTGGGAAAATGTTTCGCGAGTTACATTAACGTGTACATGGACATTAACGTCCGATATTTGGACTCATTTGTGGGGGACGGATCAGCAAAAGCTGCGCATAGATAGAAAGTAAAGCGCAAATAAGAGCGATCTCGGACTCGATGTCGTTGCGATACAGGAGCCGTCAGCCAACGGATATTCGATATTTCTTTCTCTCGCGACTGGTCTTTTCTTTCTACGCGTTCTTTGTTCCCCACAGTGCAGTAGTAGATTGCATTACTTAGGCGCGAGCTCGGTGTCGCGATTCTCCCTTTCGCACAAGAAGGAAGGGCCGAGCGCGCAAGAACACTACAGCCATCCGTGCCGCAAGATTTTATTACCCGGCGCCTCGAAATAAATCCGCGGAGTAGCGGTTGGAGTAGCAGTTGGAGTAGTTGCTCGTCTACATCGTCTAGTCGTATACATATACGACATCGTCTACGTAGCACCGTAGCTCATTTTACGCTTTCGCAAATGTTGCATATGTTTTTCTCAGCTTGCATATTCTTATTGGAAATTTGACTGGTAGTTGAAAAGAAATAATGCAGAGCTCCCTAATTCATCTGGGGCCGCAGAGAGCAGCAATTTTCTCGGAAAGGAACGCGCAGAAAACACAGGTTCGTAATGAAAATAATAGCGTGCGCCATGAGCGACGGTGCAGTTGAGCCGGTGACTCGTCGCTCAAAAGAGAATAATAACAGATTCAGTGAAGTAAAGAGAAAATTCTAATGTCTCGGTGAGTTCGAAAGTCGGATTTCCTGCTGGCGTCGAACGGAAGGAGTAGCTGCCGTCGCTCGCCGAGATTTTGCCACGGAGCTCCTAATAATGGCCATCAAAGTAAGCGCGCGAATCATTTCTACGCAGATTTGCGGTCGTTCGGTCGCGCGCTCTCTCGCCCAGTCGCCTTTTTCTGCGACTCCTATACAGTAGCCAGCCTCAGTGCAGTAGTCTAGTCTTGAAGCGAGCCAACGCTCTGTGCAGCGTGCAGCGGGCGGCGGGCAGCGCGCATCGCAATAATAGAACGAACACGCTGTGAATTTTTTTCATCGAGCCGCCGTTGCTAGCCGCTTTTCCGTCGTCGCTCGATCTACTTACGTTTTTTCCGCGTTTTTCACTCGGCTTCACGTTTCTGCGTGTGCGCCGCACCTGGCGGTGGATTGACAAGTTTCGCGGCAACATGCCTGCGACTACTATTACAACGAAGGATGAAGATGGAAAAATTATTGTGCCAGGAAGGTTTCCGTATCGGTTAAAAAAGTCTCGGGCAAAAAAGCTATTCAAGTGGATCTGCAATATTTATGCAGCGGCTCATGTCGGTGGGCTAATTTGATAGAAAAGAGAGACACAGAGAGATTAGAGAAAAGTATGGGGGGGGGGGGGCGCGAGATTGTAAATGAAATTTCACAAGACACTTCCGCAATCCGGTAGAAGCGAAAAGTCAGAGTCATGATCCTTACACGTGTAGTATTCCATCATGTTCTGATTGTAGCGATACGCCGTGCTGAGGTCCATAGCTGGCGCTTCCTCAAGAGCGAGTCGGTGGGGCTGGCCAGCGTAAGTGCGGCAGGTGTTGCGCTTCTGATTCTTCTCGCTCCTTGCTTCCGTCCGTCGCGCTTCGCGGCACTTGCTCCGTTCTTTCCTCTATAATCCGGTCCCTCCGCGAAGCGCGAGCGTTTCGTGGCTTTCCGCTCTAGGGCCTTGCCTGGGGGGCCTGAGCCGCCGCTGGCCGGCGGCGCTCGGCACGGTAGTGCTCACCTCCAGCGGACCGCATCCTTGGCACGGGCCCAGCGCACTTTTATCTCTCCCTCTTCCTCCCCCTCTCACTCTTCCTCTCCCTCTCCCTGTCTCCCTCTTCCCGCACCTAGCGTACCTCCTGCACAATAGCAGTGCGCGCGCTCAATGTAAACAGCCACGAGAAATATAAATGAAAGAAACTTGCACTCGCGCACACTCTGCGATACTAATCGTCTCGCTCGGCTGGACACACACTGGCACGCGAAGGCGAACGCGAAGGCGAACGCGAAGGCGAACGCGAAGGCGAGCGCGAAGGCGAGCGCGAAAGCGATCGGTCGAACGCGCTGCAGATTCGAGCGACTCGAAGGATCCGAGGATCCGAGCGACCCGAGTGTTCGGAGCGTTCCGAGCTTTTTGACCGTCCACACGTGACTTTCGGCACTATTTCGCGTAGCTCTTGGCTCGTTTGGCCCGTTTCCGTTGGTGGCGCGAGATGCTGCTGCTGCTGCTGCTGCGGCTGCTGCTGCTTCTGCTGTCTCCGAGGCTGCTGCCTCAGAATTCGGCAGGTTTAGCTGGTGCTAGTGCTGCTGCTGCTGCTGCTGCTGCTACTGTGGATGCTCCGCCCAATGACGCCGGCTGCAGCATCCCTCTCGAGCGACTTGGGCTTTTCATTGGCCGAGGGAGGCGGCGCGATCCCAGCCAGGGGTTGCTACGGCGACCCGTTGCGGCGCCCGCTCCCTCGTTTTGGAGCGGGGAATAGAAGTTGCCGCCGCCGCCGCCGCCGCCGCCGCCGCCGCCGCCACCACCGCTGCTAACCTTGTTACTCTCTGCTACGCACTCTATAGGCTGCACAGCTATGTTAGGTCGCATCAAACTCGTCAAAGCTCGCGGAGTGCAAAGTCACGGGAAAGCCAAAGCTACGCTGTGCTACCGCACTGTACTCTTGAAAATCCAGTCAAGCCCGATTCGTCACGACCCTATAGAGCGAAATCGAAAGTATAAGCCAGCACTTTTTTGAGATGCACAGATATTGCATAGCAGCGGCACGGATGAATGGCCCATTAAGTCGCGCACTCGCTCACCACTCTCGCGGGAGACAAACTCAACTGCATGCACTAACTTGCGGAGCAGCGTTGACTCGACTAATTGGATATGTTGCGCGACTCAAAGCTGAGATCTTGCTATAGGAGGAGCACTGCTAGCTTGCTCTACGTCCAAGTTCGTCTGCGCGAGACAAGTGGAGCGAGTCACATATATTGCCGCGTTAAAAGGAGTCGTGAAGGGCGCGAGAGCGAAAAAGAGAAGGAGATGCAGCAACGGCGGTGGCACAAGATCGGCTGGATCGCCCGGAAGGTGCGGTTAGCACCGGTGGGACCGCTCTTGGGTAGCGAATCTCACAAGGGCCGGTTTACATTCGAGTGCACTCGCACAAGACGACGGTACAAGCTCAAGAACCTGCACATACGTACGCGATGACATATCGAGCAAATGCAACATTCTACGAACTCGCACTGCGGCAAGTTTCCCGCCGCCTCCGACACTCCAATCCGTTCGCTCCTGATATTAGATACGACAAATCTCGCTATACCTACATTACACTTCTATATTGCCGCAGAGTCCGCCTCCGCTTGCAACTCGCTTACGCAATGCGCGTAAAAAAAGACAGAGCGTTCGCCTTACCCCGTTTGCCCTGCAACTCAAGCATCGAGCAAATCTCCGTGCTTCCTTCCCTCGCAATTCATACGAACCCACATAGAAGAGGTGAAAGTTCAAATAATAGCCATTCTATAAAAGTGCGGTCCTGCTTTAAATGTCCTTATCGTCCAAGTTTTAATAACTATTACTACCAAAGCTGCAGATAGTTATACCTTTAATTTGAACATTGTTTCACATATTTAAATGTATTTTATTACGAGCACTTATAGTGTAGTATAGGTTGCTGAAAACTCATTCTTCGGGAGGTTCTAAATGAAAATTATTCGACGATTGAACTTAAAATGAGAATGAATACTCTTTAGCGCAGTGTTTAAGCACGACTTTATTACTATTTCATCAAAAATCTTGGTACATTTCATCATGTAAAATTGCTTCAGCTCATTCGATTAAAAATCCCTATTTTCGTCTTCTTTGTGAAGCTCTTTAGCAACCTACTATAAGTGTTCATAAAATACACTTAAAGATGCGAAATAATGTTCAAATTAAAGCTGTAACTATCTATGCTTTCAGTATTAAATATACAAAATATTCAATAAATATAACCAAATAAAATTTGTTATTTTAGCTAGCCACACTTAAAGGTATCTTGCTTCACTAATCAACGAGCAAGAAGAACGTGTAATGTAATCTTATTCAAAAAAGGTCATCGTTCAAATTTACAACACATATAATTTTATTACCAATAATATATAAAATGAAGACGATATCATTTATCATTATTGTATTGTATTGCAGTTACGGAGAAAGGGACTTCGCGGACCCTGCGCTTTAACGTAATCGCATTCTGCTCTCTTGAGAGATTAGACTTTGGCATATGATCTCGGTAAACGAACGAGCGGCTCAAGCTGTGTTGACAGGCGATACGTCACAACGCGATTGCGTCGAAATTTTTGTCGTTAGCACGCCTGAGATCCGCAATCCGGTAGCCTATATATATCATATATACATATGGAAATACTCCAATTTAATATACACATATATTCGCTTAATTTCGAAAGCTAAAAATAAAAAAAAAACAATTTATCTTGGTCTATATTATTTAGGCGATTGTACATTTTGAGTGAAACTCTCCGTTTTAAGAATATAATTCGGAGCTTAAATATAAGCAATAAATGTCGACAAGTTGTACGATGTGAGACGAGTACCAATTGGAATAAGCTTCTGGTATGTAAGTCGTTCGCTTAGAATGAATGAAAGCGGAAAGTAGCCGCAAGCAAAAAAGGACGTAGAGTATAGCGTATGTATGAGAGTGCAAATGTATAAAAAGCATATTCGAGCACTGAGAGACAGAAGAGAAGAGCGAATGCAAACTAGCTATATCTGAATAATAAGAAAATAAATATTCCAGCATAATTCGAGATTAAAACAAGGCTGGCTGGCAAGAGCTAGCGTACACACATGCGTAGAGAGAACATAACTCTCAGGAGTCTCGGGACATAATAATTTACGCGGAATAACGGTGAGAGAGGGAGAGAGAGAGAGAGAGAGAGAGAGAGAGAGAGAGAGAGAGAGAGAGAGAGAGAGAGTGAGGGAGGGGGAGAACTGGATGCTCGGGGGTTGTTTAGCGTATGCGTGAATCCGGCTGCACGTCTTTGGGGAGCACAGAGAGGGAGGCTCCAACACAACAGCAATGCACGTATGCAGATCAGGCAAGCACACTCTCGTCGGTTGCAGTAGAGAGACGCAAGCTTAGGGCGTCTAAAGCATCGATCACCGGTGTTGCAGTAAGCCTAATCAGTTGACCTGCTGCTGTCCTTCCTAACCCACCAGCGAACTACAGTATTAATCTCATTTGTCATAGGTCGGAGCCAAAATCGATGAGCGCATTTGCCAACGCGGACGTTTGTTAAATTAGCCCACTCTTGCTCTAGCCAAATTCAAATCTATTCTCTATACTAGCTATGGGCAGAATTCTTTTTCGGATTGTGAGTACTTATCTGCTGTCGAGAAATATTGATGAACGGCTCGTTTGAGATGCGAAATGCTAGAGGAAGCGAGAAAAAGCGCAACTGGCAATGAAATGACGAACGAAAGGAAGGAAGTAGGAAGGAAGGAAGGAAAGGGAGGGCGAGTTCTTTACGTAATGAAAGCAATCAATTCAAGTCTCCGTCGCTGCTGTCTGCTCCCTTAACCCCTGACGAGCTGCTCTCTCCCTTTCTCCCTTTCTCGACATTCTCGCTTGCTTTTGCCGTTGTTGCTGCGTGCGAAGCTGCGGTTCAAGTACTTTCGCAGTCATCATAAAATGCTCTCCTTTCAACTCCCAACGATTGCTCTATACTTTCTATAACGTAGCTGCGTATTTATAATAAAATGACGAAATGAGCTTTATTCGAGATTTCGTTGAACACAGTGATAGATAGACAAGAATCTATTCCAGTCGAGAGAAAAGTCTGCGAACCGCTGGTCGCTATAGTATATCTAGTATACTAGATGCAATTAAAGGAGGCTCTTTAAACGTACGCTTGAGTAAAGTATCGTTAATCTTAGCGCACACCTAGTGTACTAGCTGAAAAGCTTTGGTTAATTTTCCGTCCAAAGTGTTGCGAAGACAAGAAGTGTGTCTAAGAAACTTCTTAGACACACACATTCACTTGATACAAAAATAAATCGCGTCACCCTCGGGCAGAAGATTTGCATCGCTTCCAAGCTGCGGAAATTAGAGTGCGCTTGAAGATGTTCTCCTCGCTTGTCGCTGCTCTAATTTCTTTTCTTAGCCAACGAGTTACACTGCTTTGTTTCTCGACCAGGACCACAAGCCCAAGTGCAAATACAACTACAAATACAACTACAAATACAAACTGGGACGACTCGAATTTGCGCCTCGAACTTTACAACGGTATTTATATAATCTAACGAACTTGAATCGCTGACGGCCACATAATTTTCTGCTCGAAATTACTCTACGCCATTATTATGAGCTTTATCGTATGATATTTTTTAAACAACTACACAAAAAAACGAATGGCTCAGTCTATAATTTCGATGTCATGACGTCAATGTAATGGCGATTCCGAAATCGTCACTTCTTCTGTTTATATAAATGAATCAAGTAGAATGAGATTTTTGGGAAATCCAAAGGTACCCCGGCTGTTCAGTATGGTGATCGTCATTGTTCGAAATCCAAATCCAAGTGCGCAAGTGGCAAGTCTGTTAGATCCCTCGGGAGGCGCGCTAAGTGTCAAACAGCCTCAGCCCCACATCGTTCCCTCGAGAGAAGCCCTGGCGCGCCGGTCGTATACACAGACACACATAACAGCGCACTCGGTAATATGATTACGTTCCATCCATCGCGAACTCCTTGGTGCGCGATTATACTCGGACGGCGCGAGCGCGAACTCAACGGCGCGTCGCATTATGATCGAGGAGGCGATAATTGCATCGTCGAATGAATAGTAAACTTGTGTGGCTCGTGGCAGGCTCGTGTGCGGGAGCTCATTATCGCGATTCGCGATGAGTGTGTACCTAAATACATGCTCTCTCTCACACACACACACACACACACACACACACACACGCGCGCGAGCGGACGCGCGCAGACACGATACGAGCATCGCTTCGCGCACGGAATGAAAAATTGTTTTTTGCTATCTGGTTTAATTGCTTCAAATTTCCCTGCATATTTAATGGAATTTAATTTATTTTTATAGCTCTAGGATGTGCATTATACTTGCATGTATGAACGCTGGAGGCTTATATTCATTGCGGTAAAAATCCGTGAGCTACTGCGAGTTAACATGAAAATATCAAAGAATAAGAAAGATCTTTCTTATAGTCAACTACACAGTGTGTGTGGGTGTGTGTGTGTGAGAGTGAGAGAGAGAGAGAGAGAGAGAGAGAGAGAGAGAGAGAGAAAGAATATACAAGCATTAATAGACAAGTAAAATATTGCAGATAAAGCAGTAGAGAGTAGTAGGTGCATAAAAGTCGATTAAAGTGCAAGTCTTGCGAGTACTGGCTCAGTAATAATAGTTCTTTGTAAGAGAGTTTTCCGGTAAAGGCAGAACATCAAACGCTTCCTTTTTTGTTTTATACGGACGTAGTAGCGCTAGCTCTGTTTTCATCGTTAATATTCGAAAAAAGCGGGCGGCGGGCGGCGGGCGGCGGGCGGTGAACGGCGAGTTGGCGAGACACGGTACGCTCTGGATGAAAGAGGAAATGAATACATTGAGCGTTGGCGAGTGCGTATATACACATACTGTAGATGGAAATAAATCTAATTCGTAAGAGCGGATATGCGTAATGGACGGAAGGCTCGCCACCCTCGACAATGAGAGCGACCAGCGGAAGTCTTCCCGCGCCGGGAGCGAGCCGCGCGCATCGTTGTTGTCTCTCTTCTCTCTGCATGTCTATATATATATATATAGACACCGTATTCTGTACGCGTGCGCGCAAGTATACATATGCGCACTCAAAGCTCTTACTGCTTGCTTGCGGCCAAGGGCATGACCTCAAGATCCCCGAACATCAAGATAACGTACACCACTTGGATATATTGACGCTTTTCCACTCTCTATTACCATTATTCTTAATGGAAGCTCAAAGCAAGGGTTGTCGATTTGTATGCGAATACAGTCGAAGGCAGTCACGTGCTGCCGCGTGCAGATTCACGTTATTCGCCGGACATCATCTAAGTGCGTGTGCACGCATCGTTGCTAAGAAGGAATAGAAAAACTTCGACACATATATTGCATAAATTCTTTTATCTCTCTCTCTCTCTCTCTCTCTCTCTCTCTCTCTCTCTCTCTCTCTCTCTCACTTTACTGCGCCGCCGCGTCCACCGTCGTACTCTCTTCTTTTCCTTTTTTAACAATTTTTTCCGCTCCCTACTGCTGACGAGCCGGACAATCCTGCCTGCGCTGTCTGATGTATGGGGGAGATTTCGAATAACGGAAGTACTTTAAATATGCTGGATTGTTAACGATTCGCTTGGATGAGAAAGTCCCGCTCTACTGCACGAGTTTTGGAAGTTCGACTTCCTCCTTTAGTCTCGCTTCTGCGCTGCACCATATACAAACAATCATTTTTACTTCTTACACTACTTAGAAAAGTGTAGACAATCCTGTTTCTATACGAATAAACTCGAATGAATTTTTTCGAATTTCATTTTATAAAGCAAAACTGGCAATTTGACTGTAATTTCGTTATTCAACTTGGAATTCAAAATCTACACTTAAAACACGCATTAGACGGTACGTGCTTTCAGGAACAGCTATTATAATGAGCTTTTATAAATATAGTAAAAGAATTGACATTGTAGAAATAATAGGTAATTAAGAGATATTGTTACTGAATAACAATAATGACGCAGCAGCAGGAGAAGAACGCGGAGAAGAAGAAGGAGAAGAGGATTAAAAAGAAAATGAAGTAGAGACGATGAGAAAAAGGAAAAAGTTATGGAAAAATGTTACTGTCGGGCACATGCCACACTGTGGAAGGAGGGCGATTTGACTGTAAGTTGGATCAGAATCATAGTCATGATACTCGGGGTGAAAGCTGGCCCGGCTCCCTCAGTCTTTTCTCTTTAGCCTCTCGGGGGGTTTAACCAGAGGGTAGTGCATATTTCACGCTCGCTGGTCCCATCTCGTGGAGACAATCTGAACCTGCACGGATACATCATCGCGTGACGCTGTGTAATAACCTCGCGACTCGAGCGCGTCTCCTTCCCCGACTCGTTGCTTTCAGGATCCTCTTATTTATTCATCTCACCTCGCTGTTGACGCTTCAACCGCAGTTATCAAAAGAAGCAAGCCTCTTTTTTCACTGCGCTACATTAGTGCACTATACCTTTTGCATCTGCAAATACGATTTCCATTTATATCCTTGCGCCTTAGCTGTTCTACATATTTCAATTCTTCTACGAAGACTCATCACGCTTATATTCTGCAGCCCTTCTTCTCTCATCGAGTACGACTGAGAGACGTAAAGCGTACACGGAAAGCAAGATAATAATAATCCTACGAGGGTGCGGCCGATGAAAAATCAGCGACGAAAGCGCTGCAGCTTACCAAACAAGTACACTGGGAGAGACGTGCACTGGCAGATCGGCAAAGACAAGATAAGTGTAGGAAAAAAAGAAGAGAAGAGCAAAAGATAGCTCAGGCTATTTGTCGGATGACAAACGAGCGTCGCACATCGTGGGTGGTTTCGAGTAGTCGCGGGAAATGGAGAGCAGTGCTGCGTGTCGCCGCCGACCTCCTCCCCCTTCTGCTCCCCCTTCTGCGCCCCCTTCTGCGCCCCCTTCTCCGCCCCCTTCCTCACTCCGCCAACTTTTTCTCCAGCTACTCTTTCACTTTGTTTTTCAGAAAAATGTGATTCGCGGCGAGCAAGTGTCAGAAAAGAAGAATAACTTGTCCTCGTTAAATCTGCTCTTGAGAGAGTCTCGTAATTTCCCTGCTATATATAACGCGTACAGTTACTGCGCCTATCTTTTCTTTATATTCGATTAATTTCTTTCGAAAAATCGCATCTTTCAATAACTGCTGACGATTGTTTATGTTTGCTTATTAATATGCAGCTGTGAGAGCGAGCGAGACAAATTTAATGTTTAGAATCAGCCATGCGCAGCAGAGGCGCTTCTTGTATGCGCTTCTTGTAAACACCTTTATGTCCTTTATAACCTTTCTCGTTCACAACTACAGTTGAAGAAACACTTGAAGAAAACTTTATAAACGTATACTAAATATATATATTTAGAATATGGTCAAACGTGCGATCACATCCTCATTGAACTAATATTTTCAGTGTAACGATCAATCATCCTTATCAATAATTATTCGTTTATAAGCGATAGCTAGGATAGCGCTAGATCACACATAGTATTCCAGAACCTGTGTAGCGAAGAGAAAGAGACGACTAATACGGATACAACGGATGCGAGTATGTAGTAACAACGTAACCTGTAAAGCAACAACGTGGCCTGAGAGAAGCAGCACTAACACATAATGGCTAATGGGGGTGATTGTGCTCACCATCCCGTAACAGATCAATCTGCCACCCCCATAATAGCTCTCCTATCGCCGCTGTCCACCCCCCTTTCCCTCTTACTCTCCCTCTTTCTACGTATATTACCTACCTGTTTTTACAGCTTGTTGGCCGACTCGTTCTTGTTAAACCAAATGGTGAACCGCGCAATTTATAATACCGAGCATTCACTTATACTATAGGTATACGACTGAGTCCCCTACATGCGAATTAAATCAAAGGCAAATGTACGCACAGAGTTCGTGATTCGAAAAAAGGAATTTGTATGAAAATTCAAAGTAATTTACTTTTTCGATCTCGGATTCCAGGATACGACAACTAAAGTCACACTGATAGATACGACTGATCTTCTGTGGATACGCTATTACTGCTTGAAATATATTTATTAATCGACTAATTGAAAATGAACAATTAAAAAATCGAGCTGCTTTAACTTGGTCGATAGAGTAAGCATTCTGTAAAAGAGGTATAATATTGTTTCAACGTAGCAATTGATGCAATGCACTTATTGGTGCGTGTATTGATGCAATGGAACTTCGAAAAATAACCATAAGCATCGTCAACCCATCTAATCTCACTATGGACTAGTTAACGAGAAAACGCTTATTTATTAATCACTATCATTGCTGAGAGCCGTAGACATTTTCGGATCTATGTTCATATTCTACAAGCTGGCTCTGACTAAATAACCCGAGAAAAAACTAAAGCAGTGTAAAGCAATGCAGAATTATTATGAGATGTAGTAACAAGTTTCGATTCGGCGAAGAGAAGGCCGGAGTACAGAGATCAGAGTGTGAATACATGCGTGTTGAACCTCGGCTCGGACACAAGCAAGTACTGACTAGATCTGCACGAAGTGTATTTATATTACAGGGCGGAAGAAGAGAGACTGTGCGCGTGTCGAGTTATCGGACCATCAGAGGCTTGACATCCTTACTCAGTGGGCCGAAAGAAGAGTAGAGTAGCAGCGAGTGGCAGCAACTAGTCGGCGAGATAGACGATCAGACGCCTAGTGAATGCTCTCTCGCTCCTTGCGTGGACTGGCAAACTCTCGGTAGTCCTGGCTCCTGATGGTCGTGCCTCGTGGTTGCTCGCAGTGCTTACTTACAGTCGCCATCGAAAAGCCACAGATGGCAGCAGGAGGTCACCGGCCGGTTGCGCTGACTCTCGCGGTTACTTAAGCGCGCGGGAAATGCAGATTATCGATAGCGGCCGTGCGCAACAGTCTACTGGTGAACTAGCCCGCTTGACTCGCTATCGTGCATCGTCGCCCCAAAGTGCGTCTCTCTCTCTCTCTCTCTCTCTCTCTCTCTCTCTCTCTCTCTCTTGCACTGCAATCCTACTAGCCTTTCTCTTTCTTCACTGTAGCGGCCTCGCTACACCTATATCTTTCCTTCCTTTTTCGCGCTCTCTCTCTCTCTCTCTCAACTCGGTCTCTCCACTTTTACTGCGTTTTGTTTTGTGCTTTGCAAAACCTCGTGCTTGGTCAGCCTGGCTCAGCTACTCTTATCGCCTCTTGATAATTCATTGTTTCACGAGCCACGCTGCTGTTGCGGCGGCTGCTGCTGCTGCTGCTGCTGCTGCTGCTACCACTACTACTGCGGCTGCTATACTTACTATTCTTTTCTTTTAGTGGTCAGCGTACCTCGCCCAGAGATTTTCGAATCGCGATCTAGTGCGGCCTTACATCGCGTGAGCTTCACTTGCTAGTCTCTATTATTCTTTGTCGTATTCGCGGACAGGACTTTTTTCAAGCGTTACATAGCCTCCGCTCTTCTTTCCCTGCATTTCGCTACGCGTATTCCAAGTTTACTCCAAGTCAAGACCTTTTAGGAATGTACTATTGATCGGATTTATTGGCGAGCTGCGCGTATCATTAGTGCACCTAACACTCGCTCGCTTACTCGTTCACTCGCTCACTCACTCACTCACTCACTCACTCACTTAGCATAGTTGCGTGCCTTTTTTCAAACAACTTCTCAATGTCGCCGGATCTGATTCCGCAACGTTTCAGCAATGCAGAATTTCTCTAAATACCATTAAAGATATGTCTTTAGTTAAGTTTTACGGTACGTTTAGAAATTCAGTATTCATGGAACAATGTTTTATCAACCTCAGAATTATCAAATAGATATTATTAATTTAGAAGTTCACGCCGAATAAAGATTAGTCTTCCATTACGTAGTTTGAAACTTTTCTCGCCTTATCCGCAGCATTGGATGCGCGCTGTGTTTACGGTAAAATGCAGCGCTTACCGCACTCAGCACGTATTTACTTTGAATGCTATTGGTCTAGTAAACGTGTAATCCTAATAAACACTAGCCGCGCCTCTAGTAGCTTAGTTTAAATTATTTTCTTCTGCTCTAAGTTAGATCTTCTGCTGAAAAGTAAAAATATCGTTTATCAAAATTGTAGATTTATTATTTTGTCGAAAATATCAGGAATTGATGTTAACACGAGGCCTCTGCTATTATTGATTTACGACAGCAGTTTATGATCGAAATAATGATATCTCAAAATATTACGCGAAGGAAAAATAAAAAAATAGATTTTTAGAAAAGAGAGTATAGTTAATAGTAGCACGGTGAGTGCATGGGACGGTGCAGGTACTAAATGGTTACTTTAGCGTGCACCTTCGGGCACGCAGACAATATACGAGTTTTTATGCAAATTGTATTACAGCTATGCATTATGTTAAATAAACGTAAAGAGGATGAATTGAGGCTGAATAGAGAGGTTGAAAAGTTGAGCCCGCCGGAGCTGAATAAAAGTTAAATTTGCGTGGATATAATGGAAGTATTATTTCGCGGGCAGATATTTCGCAGGTAGATATCGCGCTTGCACTCTGTAGCGGCAATAATACATTTTTCTACGATGATATTCTGCTCCTGATTGAAAAAGAATGAAGAAGGGCTTGCAGTATATATAAGGAATCGTGGTTATGGGCGATCGCGCGAAAACGGGCATATCCGGCGCTCAGTGGTGAATCGGTAGCGGCGGCCGCGAGAAAATAGGGCCCCCGAAACCGCAACACAGCTTGCGCGCTTTGACCGCAGAAAGCCTTTAGTTTGACTCTTTACTCATCGGCACTTGCTGCTACTGCTACAACGATAGCTGGACGACTTTCGCCTTGGTAATTGCCCGATCGTAAATACGCGCCAGAGCGCAGTGCGATCGATTCCTATACTCTTCCTTCCAGTGCGCATCCTTCCTACTCTCTTTATTCGCGTTACAATTCTCGCCGACTCGTACTTCCCCTTCTCCACTGCGCTCGCTTTACGGCAGTCCATTGTTTTTGCGGTCGAGCTTCACCAACGGAAGCCTGTCGGTTTTGCAGATCAAATAGCTACGAAGAAATTACCGCCTGACTTTGGCCATATAAAATACGCACGCATACAACTTTAAATTTAAATATTATCAGTACCTTCCGAACAGATAGGACATGGAACACAATACTTGGTCAGATAGTTAAACATTTATCAGAACTTACGTTCTAGTTACGCGCATGCACTCTCTCTCTCTCTCTCTCTCTCTCTCTCTCTCTCTCTCTCTCTCTCTCTCTCTCTCTCTCTCTCTAAGGCTACTATTAAACCATTTGAAATTTCGCCGACAGAGAACAAGGGACCCGTAGAAATATGTATATTTTTGCTTATAATATTGCCGACCTGGATTAAAGGAACTCTCGAGCACGCTACATGTACAGTGGGTACTGGAAATATGTAAGACTGCAATCAAGTAATGGAGAATAACTGCTCTTATAACCCTCTCCGTCTCTCGTACTGACTCTGATATTCTAGTGCGCAGGATTCGCTTGTTCGATGTATTTACGACTGTATCGCTATTAAGAACCGACTATGGAATATGCCATATTTTATTGACGCAGCAGTGCGGCGATTTTATGCTTTATTTTAAATTCGAAAAAAGTCGCACGTGCAAAAGACGTGGTATGGATAGGATAGCGGTGGCGGTGGCGGTGGCGGTGGCGGCGGCGATCCTTTGCCCGAAACAAAGGCTCACAAAGACCTAGGCTGCGTGAAAAATTCTCCTTCACCTTCTCCATATAAATATCGATCTTTGCCATAAATGTGAATACCTTAACCTTTTGGATGGGGAAAATTGTGCGAAGCAGTCGATTACTTTCAAAATTCTTGTGCTACTGATTCTGCATCTAAATACCATGCTAGTCTACTCTGCTTCACTTCAAGTGTAAAATTCTAGCTATTCAGTTATGTATCGCACCGTCGATACCACGTATCTGAACTAATAAGATATGCATTTCGAAAACTTTATTCATGTTCAAATAAAGTTCAATTTTATTAAAATTATATGGATTAAAATAAACTTTAAATGTCATATGTTTGTCCAAATTTGCTTAGCCCTGTAAGATTACAAAGACATTTTTTTGAAGTCCTGAACAATTGATCCGTAACTTTTGGAAATATAAAAAATCTATCTAATAGTCCAAAAATAATTGGAGATCTATCACTCACTCGTTCTAGGACATTTTGTTTTATTATCTTTTAAAAATAAAACATTATTTTATGTTCTGTCTTTAAGGGCTCCTTTTAAAACAAATAGAGCGGACAAATTTTGAAAAAAAATTTCGATTCACAAATCACTTTTTCTTATTTTTCATCTTTAAGTAGTAAATTTTGTTTCGATGAACGCTTAATTGCTACTATTGAAAACAATCAATAAATATAGTGGAATAATCTTTTTTCGAAAAAGTATATTAGAAAACAGAAGATGAGATATGACCTTTTTTCATTTTAATTTGGTGTGCAGTCAAAATTAAAATAAATCATATCTTTGCATAAGATGATAAAGTGAATTTCTGGTATGTCTTAAAAAACGGGTTGCTTATACTTTCATGAAAGAAGTTTAACTTTGTAATAATATTACAATGCATTTCAACGTATTCAACGAGCAAAATAAAATGTCAATTTCATCGATTCATCCATAAGTAACTCACGAAAATACTTAATACACACATAGGTATCTTAAATTACAGGTAAACGTATTCATTACAAACAGAATTAATTTATAGCGTATATATATATATATATATATATAATTTCTTTAAATATATCCGATTACATTAAAAAAAGCGCTCCTTTTACTCGACGAAACATAATACTAAATAAATGAATAAATAAATAAATAAATAAATAAATAAATAAACATGTTGGATTTCACACCTTGAGAGTATTATTTCTAGCCAGAAATAATCCGAGCAGATAACGTACCAGTAGATTTTTTAAGCGTATTCTATTATCAGAATTTATTGGATATCCCAAACTGTAACGTTTTCTTATTTTAAGATTAAAAAAGGAGAGTAAAAAGTGTCTAGGTAAAGATGATATTCTCGGTGAAATTGTTAGTTTGCTAACGATTATTTTGAAAAATAATTTTATTCACTATAATGAAAGGAATAAAAAGGGCTTGATTTATGATTAATTGACTAAGTAAGCAAAAGATAAAATAAATGAAATATACGATAAGGTAAGATAAGGTAAGATAAGGTAAGATAAGGTAAGATAAGGTAAGAGTTGAAAGGATGAGAAGAGGGAGTTATTGTGAGAATCGAAAGTTGGTAAGGATGAACTATTCATATGTGGCAGTAGGTATATAGATGTAATATGTAAGTACAGCGATGAGGTTCTTTGTATAAATGTGCGTTGCAGCCCGGGCCCTTCCGTTATACGCGCGTTGTACGCGGATCGAGTCTGCGCGCCTCTGCCTTCGGCCCAGCTCGTCCACTCTCTCTCGCGCTGCCGATAACAGCCGGTATGCGAGCGAGCGAGCGAGCGAGCGAGAGAGAGAGAGAGAGAGAGAGAGAGAGAGCGACGTTAATAGTTGGCAAAGTTATTGCCCCGCGCCTGAGCGACTTATCGACTTTTAATCTAGCTTTGCCAAGCTGCTGCAACCGACCCGCCAGACGATACTCGCCGCCGCTTGTGCACGCTTCTCTTCTTCCTTTTTTTGCCCTTCTATTCCGTAGACCAACCGGTCGCGAACTCGCGAGCGCGATTTTCTCCTGCATTAGCTACATTCTTATATACATATATATATATTTACGTTGTATATACAACACATAAGTACATATATACACAAACGTGTTCGCAGCATGAATCGCTCTGCATGTGCGTGTACCCGGGCATGGGTGTGTCCGTGTCCGAGTGAGAAACACATTTTCTATTTGCTATCGTAATAAACATTGCTTCTTGCGAGCTATATTTCTTACATTCGCGGAACAACAAGTGTCAATGAGCATGACGATCGATCAATAATAATCTCGGTCCAATCTATAGGTTTACGGGGGCAACTCCGTTGAAAAATCAGCAAAGCTTTAAATTCCTGTTATTTATCATTTTAATTTTCACAATATTTCGAATTCACGTTTTTCTCAGAATGTAAATGCGTTATTATATTTGAGTCTCTCTATAAGACTAACAGTACACGAGCTAAGCTTTCGCGGTATACCTATAAGGAGCATTAAGTATAAATGCAACTCTCGAGATTTATGCTTGTTCTTCGGACGAGGTACGCGGTGCTCGCGGCTAGGTCGGAAGTAGAGGGACGCGAAACGACGACGCGAGGTCGAACGAAGCTATTGCTTCTCTTGGACCACCAGCGAGAGAAACAGATCAAGGGGCTTTCGCGTTCCCCTTCGCTCTTTCTTATTCTCTCTCTCTCTCTCTCTCTCTCTCTCTCTCTCTCTCTCTCTCTCTCTCTCTCTCTCTCTCTCTCTCTCTCGGGGGGCCATTTCTTCATTTCCTCTGTGTGTTCCTTTCCTATCCGGCCCCCGCAAGCTTTTACCAACTATACATCTTCGCGGATTCATTTACACAATGCTTTTAATGCCAAATGTAAACAGAATGTTTATGGGACTCTACGAAACAATAAAGAAGGCAGAATTTCTACAATATAAAAAGTAATTATTCACACCACTGATACTACTAGGTATAATCTCTACCTTCTCGAACAAGCGCGTATAAACATAGCTAGTACTTATAGGAATTTCGAGAAAGGTGGCGTGAGAAGATGAACAGTGAAGTACTGCTGAGAGAGATCAAGGGCGGGATGCCATTTTATAGCCCACAGTTATTAATGATAATTGGCATCATTAAATATCTTTACGGAGGTTCCATTCTTCTTAAATACAATTGACAGATTATCAACTTGAGCAATTTACGAATCTGAACTCTATCGTTTTGAATACATTTTACAAATACATTTTTTAATTCCAATAATAATTAGAAAATGAATATGAATGTTCGTGATGAAAAATTGATATGACAAAAAGATACGTTTAAATGCAAAAAATATTCTGCTGGCGATTGCTTACTTTCTTAATACACGGAATCAAAGGACAAGTATATCGATTAGCTGAGGTATTATATTAAAGTATGAACAATTCCGTACCTGAGTATTAAATGTTATTAATATGATGCTAACATGTTTTCGAAAACTTGTGCTATCTATTATATTGTATAAGTATAATAAAAAGAATCAAATGCTTATGTGCATCGAATATAATTATAACGGCCTCTAGGGTAGAGAATCGGACGATGGCAAGGAGCAAGCCGTGTTCTGTAGACTTATATATTTAGTTGGAAGAGATAGGAACTTGCCGCGGAGTCTCTCGCGGCTGTAGTTAAGTTTTTGTCACGACAGTAGGATTTATAATTCTGCGAAAGAGAAGATCCCTTCGAAAGAGTTGGCACTGAGAGAGGTGCGCATGTCCTCGAGGGCGTTCTCACGTGTGCAGGTCTCTAGCACTTCAGCAGCCAAGACTGCAATGGTGAAGCATGGAGGGAGAACTGAGGAGCCGGCAACTTATCGAGGGTGGATTCTGTAGATTGTCTTATGATGCGCACGATCATTCGCAGATAGAGATAAAGAGAAGCAAAGATAAAGTTGAATGAAGGGTAAATAAAAACGAGTGCTCGTAGCTGTTTTTCTGTCAATCTTTGCGAGATCCCTATAATTTCCTGTCTAGAAAACTGCGTCGCCCCCACCCCTCCCCCCTCCCCCCTCTCTCACTCTCTCTCTCTCTCTCGGTGGCTTTAATGCTCCATTGTCTTAGTTGCGGAGGAGCGAAAGCCCCCATCATGCAGGACTCGATTCTGAGGCGGCTTTTGCTCTTGCTTATATATTTACCAGTCGCTGAAATCGAGCTGGCCGTCAACTTATATAACTCGATAGTTCGACTACTCCGTTATCTTTAATTTCCTACTTTGAAACAAACAGAACTACTCATTCAATTTTGCTATTTTCTTTTCATTCTCAATTTTATCGATTCACAGAATTGGCAGATTTTAACGCTTAGAACTTCCTAATTAAATAGTCAAATGAAACTATTTTAAAGATTCACTTCTTCACGACATCTTCGGGCAGGGTTAAGAAATTATCGGAGAACATAAAAATATGAAATTTAAAATTTGATTTCGGTATATCTTGCAAAGTTGTTTACTATTATAGAAAGAGGTAAAATAATATGTGAAAAGATAAATAAGGTTAAATGCTGTAATTCGTAATATTGAATAAGGTTTGATCGTCGTGTAATTTTCAACTCCACTCTTTCCTTTTCTCGTTCTCCTGAACAAGTAGAAGCAATGATCTTGTTTAGAATATTCAAAGGGTTATTGGAAGAAAAGCATAGTTTCTGAGTAGTTCGCTAGTTGAGAGCGCAGTTACGGTAAAATAGACAGTAGAATTATATTTAACGCGGCTAGCAACGTTTACTTTTACCTTCAATCTTCGTAAATAAGAATGATGCACAAGTGCTCGCACTGCAGCTCTCTGTGAGGGAGAGACGTAGGCTTTAAAATTGTTATGCCATAAACTAACAGAAGCAGAAGCAGAAGAGCGTTTGAAAAGCTTTAAAATGTAATGGCAGCATGCGATCGCTTATGCTGAGGTAAAAATTTTCAAGTTCTCCCTCTCGGTCTCGGTCTCGGTCTCGGTCTCGGTCTCGGTCTCGGTCTCTCTCTCTCTCTCTCTCTCTCTCTCTCTCCTCTCTCTCTCTCTCTCTCACTGCCAAAGTTTTTAGCGGTGGGAAAGACTTGGAAATCAGCTTCGAACGCGGAAAGTAGTTCACGCAGACTGAGGTACACAAGTACCCAATGGTGGCTCGTTATTGTTTTGTAGTTTGCGAGCGCTTCTTCGAAAGAACAGCGGCAGAAGCAGCAACAGCAGAAGCAGCAGCAGAAGCAGCAGCAGAAGCAGCAGCAGCAGGCTAATATAACGACTAGGCGGGAATGCGCACCTTGGTTAAAAGTCGAAATTCCCGAGCTGCAGCCGTCACGGAATAAGGGGGCGAGAAATAATAGAGCTCACCGCTCTCTGCGCACACCTTGGCTAAGCATTTCCCTGACGTTTGACCGGCGCTCGCGCGCTTTTTACGCTCTCGCGCGTGGCCCGGCTTGGTTACAGGACCCGTGAGAGAAAGAGAGACTGGACAGCCGTCGGCGATGACGCCTTCTGCGAAAGAGCGCCACTTGCTTTTACGATATGCCACAATTCGAGAACTCCGCAAATCGGAGCTATCTCGACTCATCGCAATCGTAATTTTCTTTGTCAAGGCTCGTAACTCGCTCGTAACTCACTGGAGATTTTTTCCAAGCTTTTCGTCGTGCTTCGATGTTCTCTCAGTTCTTCTCTTTCTCTCGCTCTCTGTTGCACTTCGCGGGATTGGCCCTCTACTATAATACCACTCTAGGCATTGGTCATTTTTGCATTTATCGTCTTTTCTTCAATTTCAAACGAAATAAATACACAGCGTCGAATAAAATAGTTTGAAGCGTACACACGTGCAATGCAAGTGTAGTAAAAACCACTTTGAGTGAGAGAGAGAGGTACAGGTGAAGGCGAAGGGGCATTGTGTGATGCACACCGATCGGTCACACGATACTGAGCCGGTCAAGGACGAGCCCGCGAATTGCCGAGTTCCCAAGACATCGCAGGATCTTTGCATACATATACACTTGATTCTTTTGCCGCGTTTACACCATACTCTTTGTTGCCACTGACTGTGTCAATAGAACTAGCATGTAGACAATTTTGAAACTGCTTTATGTGCTGTGTGCGTATAAAATAATAATTTACTTATGATATGCGTAGCGACTGTAGTTTTGTATTGCAGGAGCTCGATACTCAATGAGTAAGATAGCATAGAAATGAGCATAGAAAATAGTTGAAAAATAAGGGCAAAGGAGTGCGAGAGTGCGAGAGTGCGAGAGTGCGAGAGGTGAATTCGGTTATCCCCTTGCGCACCTTTCTTATCCCCCATTGTATATTGCGCACTAATAATATAATACATTAGCCTCCGTTAGTCGCGCCGCCGTGAGTTAAAGAGGGGAAAGTTGATGCAGGAGGGAAGCAAACGGACACAACTGTTTGTCCCTTGGTAAATAACGGGGGAAGGCGAATGAAGAGCCGTTGAGCTACAGGTGCATTGCTATGCAGTCGGCTTAGTGGGTCGTTACACCTGTTCTCGCAACGTTTCCCGGGCGCCGCCGTACGCAGACACCCTACCATACGCGTACGCATCACCAGTACAGCGTGCAATGCGGCTTCACAAGCTCTTATTTCCTGTAATTTAGCCTCTTTTTTAAAATCAATGTCGAGAGTTATCGAAAGTCTTCAAAAGCCTATCATATTTTCCATTTATCATATTTTCTGATGTGCTTAAGTTGAGCTAGCATGTGTATTGTGTATTCTGTGTTTTAGCAAGGGCGAGTGTAGGCAGTAGCACTTGAAAATACTCACGCTACATTAGCATAATTTTGCCGTTGACGTAATAGCAGCGCTTCGACATAACAAACTTCTGTTCTCTCAAAAGTATATATACATATTCGCCGCATCCGCGTGAGGCTTGCCTCTATTCGAAGTACGAGTCGGTTGTCGTCGTAGAACAGCAGCGCTGCTACTGCTGGGCAGTTATGCTAATGTGCGGCGGTGGCGGCGACTAAAATACCTTCGAATTTTTGTTTACTTTTTTTTCTACTACATCGCAAGTCGATACTCTTCTTCGCCTTCTTCTTCTTCTTCTTCTTCTTCTTCTTCTTCTACTCCTTCTTCTTCTTCTTCATCATCATCATCATCATCGTCATCATCATCATCTTCTTCTTCTTCTTCTTCTTCTTCTTCTTCTTCTTCTTCTTCTTCTTCTTCTTCTTCTTCTTCTTCGTCTTCGTCTTCAATACAATACTCCTATAATTATCTCGTCTAATGAAATGTTCTTTCATTTTTACTTATAATCGCGTTGCGCAGTGCTGTAGATGAAAATCGTACTCGCACTGTACACGCCAAGATAAGACTTAGCTAAATTTTAATTAAGACCTAAAAGGGATATTGAATTACAGGAAAAACGCACTTTTTCCCTTGTGCTAAATGCTGTTCTGTTTGTAAGTGTTACAACACATAGTCGGAGGTTCACTCACCCAACAATGATTGCAACGTCTCCCCCTTTCCTGTCTATCTCCAGTATATTCGCTGCTGCCGCTGGTTTTTCACCTGGGAAAAGTTGCAAAATTCTCGCCGACGCGATAAAGCTCGAATTATGATTATGATGCGAGACGCACTTGCGCTAAGACAAAAGAAATGTACGAAAAGTAGGACAAGTAGAAGGCAAGTATAAAAAATGATTTGGCGGTTGGTTGGATGAAAGCGCAAGCGCTTGCTGTGTAGCATTCTAAGTCTAGGTTAGTACGTTCATTAGATATATTACTCGTGTATAACACCCCTCGGCAAAGTGAACCACTTTGAAGGAACTGCGCGCGAGAAACAATAGCGTACGCGGGAGCAAAGACAAGGACGGTCTCACGTTGTCGTTCCGCGCGCGAGACCATGTAACATATCGTGCATATACTAGTTGCTACATGCTCGCGCTCTCAACTCCTCTTTTAAACACCTACACCTACACCTTCATTGTCTGTCCAGGTATACGCGTGCACGCAACCTCTTCGCTTTCAGATTTCGCTTCTTTATTTACATCGTTATTACAATATTGAATTGAGTTGTACTCAAGCTGATTTTGTTTGTAAACGGGTAATTGCACTGCAAACAGTTCTACAGTTCAATAGTTCAATTGTTCAATATTTCATGTGTTAGGGCAATGTAAATGTACCCGTGCAATTTACGCAATGAAAGTACTTACGTGCAGCAGAACAGTCAAAACTCACTCTGATTACATACCTGAAAGAAGAGAAATTCGTCGATGTTTATTTAATGTCATGTGATACGCAGGTGTAGCGAATGGAAAGGAAGCTTTGAGACATTATTATTATTTGGATTTATCAGCTTGGGAAAAATATAAGAGTGAGGCAAGATGATGCGCATATTGCGTATAGTATATAAGTAGCAAGTTCTTAGCATAGACCGTGCTGGCGAGTCACGGCGGTGGCTTCTTACCGATTTCGGTTTGACATTTGACAATAATGCATTAGTGTTATAAGGAAGCGTTGACTATTCCATTTCTTATGCATGCAACATCATCAATTCTATCCATTAATTAGGAAGAATAGAGAGAAATGCAGATGGCTCGCATGTTGTGTGTGTGTGTGTGTGTGTATGTATACACACACAGCAGCAAAGGTAAACGCTAAGAAGCTGAAGGCTAGGCTGGTGTAGAGAGGAAATTGAAATTGCATACCTTGCCGGAGCAGTGTGGACTAACCGAGGAGGGAAGAGTAATCGAGCGCGGCTGATCTGCATCAAGGTACACTAGGTAGCAGAGATAGTGTGTGTATCTGTGATAGTCTACGTGCAGTGTGCGTCTGTGTATGTTTGTATGTGAGTATGTAGAGCGACTAGAGCGACTACGCGTGCACGTGTAGAAGAACGACCGCGGTAAGCGCGATCGAACGCTATCTAGCTTGGACTCAATAAACAACGCCCATTTTGAAAGGTCCAGCAACCGGTGTCGCTAGCGCAAACTCACCGTTCGTGCGAGGTGCAGGGACCGTTAGGCGAGCCTTTAGTCCACTCTAGCTTTTATCGCTTTTACATTTAAATTTCAATCTAATGGACTCTATCTGCGTAATATTGCTTCTGCCACAGATCCGTTTTCTCGCTCGCTATCCTGTCTTAGCTTATTCATTATTTCTAGCCAAACATTCCTTTTCGTTAACTTAACTCATTTTAGCTATTTTTCGGTCTATTCAAATTGCCCTTGAAAATCACACCGAAAACGGGTATACGAAGTTCTGGATATAGTAACTAGCGCCCTTTACAAATTTACGCCTTTTTATTAACGGTCACTTGTGATTCAACTTTCTCTTTAACATCACTCTATACTACACACACACACACACACACACACACACACACACACACACACATATATATATATATATATATATATATATATATATATATATATCGATAAAACCTGCCCAAGCATTATCATTTTCAGCGCTATTTGCCTTTGTATTAACCATACATATTTGAGTATTCAACAAACTTTATCGAACTTAATGAAATCGTAGACTTGTTCTTAAAATATCCAAGATCGAACTCGAAACTCTAACTTCAAAAACTGGGTTTGATTTTGTCTGTCGCAGGTTGCAAGAGAATGCGTATAATGGTAACCGATCTCTAAATCTAGTAAAGCAGAGCAGAGCAGAGCAGAGCAGAGCAGAGCAGAACAGAACGGCGCGCGAGCGCAAAATAATCGCGGAAATCATGAATGCTGACCGTTACCCGCATTCACTCTCGTTCTTATACGCGGATAACCTGGAGTTACAAGTCCCCAAAGTGAGCGCACGAATAAGAAGAACCCGAAATATTGATAATCTGCAGACTGATTAGTAGTTGTATTTTCATTGATTTAAATGGAGGTAATAAAGCTTTTTTCGAGAGAGCTTGCTGATTAATGCGAAGATAATATATGCATAAGCGCAAGAAGTGTAGTAGAATAGGTATCGTTGATTTAACGCACCATTATCCGCGGAAGATTGTGTCAACGTTGGCTCTGCAAATTCTGGTAGGAATTTTTGATCCATAGTCTTTGGTATAGAGAGCCGCAGGAAAGACCAAGTAGGAAAATATCGTCTCGGACTTTGCGGTTGCGTGTTGTCACCTAGCGAAAAATGCACACATATATTGCACAGCACTAATTTTCACCGAACTCGTCTGTTATAAAGCCAGTTGAAATCGCTCGTTTGGCCACTCTCCACTCGATCGTTTCACTGTCCGGAAATCGCGCGCACGCCTGCGTGGCGTACCCTTTGTACACCTGCACCTTAATAGAGCAGACTCTCGTTTCAAGCGACTGGCAACATCGATGGCGCAGTCGGGCCCCACAAGTGCCTACTACTACCTGGCGGCCGCGCGCGCACCTCAGCGAAGTGGGGGCAATAGACAGACTGCGAGGGGAATCTTATAAACTGCCCACCGCTGCCGCTGCCGCTCCCGCTCCCGCTCCCGCTCCCGCTCCCGCTCCCGCTCCCGCACCCGCTCCCGCACCCGCTCTTTACCGCGAGTCCCAATCGTTGAGAGGGAGAGAAATAGAATGAATTACGAAATATTAGGAGGGAACATAAAGAGGACAAAAATCATCTCCCTCTATAGACAATTTTTCACTTTTTATAAACACAAACGACTTCAATTATCTATAACCGTTTCATTGTCTTTTACAAAAGTTTAATACAATTTCAACTACGTACTTTAAGAAACAACTTCATTTAACTACATATAATTTTCTATAACTTTTTTTTTAATTTGACATGTGACAAGTTGATGTTTTTAGTCAATTCAAAGAGAGCCATGATGCTTACCAATGACACTCGGATAAAGAATTGCGTTTCGTTAGTTTTAGTTATACGCTAAAGTGCTCAAGATCATATTTAAATATATTTTTCCGCCAAAAATTTATAAAATCGATTTTTTAATTATTGGAAATTGATGGAAGAATATTGGAAAAACATTGAAAAAACACTCGACTTTTACAAAGATACACATTTTTCTTTTAAACACATACTGTTTTTCATTCGAGACGGATAATCGAAAAAAATTTAAAAATCACTAGATCTTCTTCTACTTTCTTCGCAAATAATTCAGTTTTATGAAATCAAAATTTGTTTTTATTCATATGCATATATAATTAATATATATAATTAATCAAATACCAACTATACAATATATAAAATTAAGGGAGCAAGACACCTTTCTTGATGCCGCATCTAACATTAAAAATTTTAATTAGTTATACTTATTGAGTTATTTATAAATTTAAGACTGAAATTGAAGAAATTTATACATTTAATTTGAACTTCGTTTCACATCTCTAAGTTCCCTCACTTCCGATTTGTAGCAGTTTATTAAAAACTCACTCTCCTTAGGAATGAAAATGGCAGTAGCTTATTGATTTATTGAACAAGTAGAAAAATGATTAAAAGTCTAAATAAAATATTAATCAAAACATCTTGATGCATTTCAAATTGGAATATACATTAAAATTACCGTTTTTCTATTTCAATTGTAAAATACCAACTATTTAAGAATTAATCTCAAAATGTTATTTACCAAATAATTTGTTATTTGTTCGCAATTAAATTTCATTAGTGCCGTATAAATAGCAATTAAATTAATTTTAAATGCTATTCAACATTACTTTTATATAAATATAGTTTTAAAAATATTTAATTTTTAATTTTACTCAACTAATAGTTAAAATTTGATATTTTTAGAAATCGGTATATACGAGAGATGAGCGTACATGAATACCGATTTCTCAGAGAGTATAATCTTAATTTTTAATTAGGCAAAGCACATACTTTCCAATAGAAGCGAATATTTTAATTACTTTATCATTAGGTCACCCTACATACCTTGGATAACTTTCTTGTCCAGCGTATGAGCACATTTTAATTTCACTGCAGTTATAGCATTTCGAAAGCTAAAATCTATATCTGTAATCACATTGTTATAACAAACGATAGCTTTAATTTTTGCTTTTATCAAGTCTTCAAATCGAAAAGGATTTTTCAATTTTGTATTGTAATTAAAAGAGAATAACCTAATTTTCGAATATGTTGCAGAATTTTGTGGCGTTAAGAGAGAGAGAGAGAGAACTTGTTCTTTGAAATTTATTTCTGCTTTTTCGGTTGTCGTCTGACACACAGCGCCATCTACTGCCTCCCTTTAATACTCTGTCTATGCTTTTCTATTGATATTACCATTAATGATCTTAATGATCTACATCCCATCATTCCTCGTTTATCGACTGCCCGTAAATTGCAAACCGTATGAATGTAAAATCATTAGCATCATATATATATATGTCGATGTCAATGTGAAAAAACGCGTCTAGCATATTAATGCTATAACCAAATGACTGTCACATCTCCGGTATGAACGAAGAATATTTTCAAAATATATATTCGCATACATGACATACCTATACTTATTGAAATGTACCTAAACAGGTACATATAGACAACTACTTTTACCACTTCCATAGCACGCACACGTGGTCGAACAAATAACGATACGACATACGACCATACGACATACGACCATACGACATACGACCATACGACATACGATGATACGACTTGAGTATGTGGAAACAATTTTGGCTGTGGAAAATCCATTATGAAAAAATTGGAGATTTTTTCATAAATTTTATAACTCATAATTGATAAATGAGAATCGAGATCTAAAGAAACAATCAAATCCAATACCAAAATTACCAATATAAAAAATATCTTACGAATATATTATTAGAATGATTGCTCAATAGATATTTAATAAATGTGTTAAAATCTGCGAAAAATATTGATTACAACAAAATTTGAACGAAAAAACTCGGATGAAATTAACGTATATTTATTGAAAATTCGAAGAAATTTATGGTCGATTCTTTTCATGATGTTATTCATGCTTTATAGGTAACGCAAATATGGTCCGATTTCTACCATTCAAATTTTGATTTGATCAGTTAATTGTACTGTCAATTTACTGATCTACCGGAAATTATTACAAAATATAAATAATTATAAAGTCTGTAATGCTGAAAATTGTTGAAGAAAGCTTACTTTTATGACGGGCGACTGTAATAAGGTAGTCAGACTTTGTCTAAGGGTCTAAGTCAATAAAAAAAATTTACCGTTATAATAAAGAATTTAAAACAAATAGATAATATAACTTATTGGTCAATATTTTTCCTTAAAAAAACAGTAACATTAACAGAACTTGAACGGTAAAAATCGAACCATCTGTATGTTGCCTAAGCCATGGAAAATCTATAATATAATTATCATAATGTTCAAATATTTTAGGTAAATTTGATCCGATTTTTCTCATTAAAATTTTGTCATTATAATCGACATTTTCCATAAATACTAACGATACGTTAATCAAATATAAATGTTGTCGTGGTTTTAATGATATTTATTGACTTCTCGCCGGGTCAAAACCCTGAGCTGACTTCAGGAAAAATGGAAAACTGAATAAAATGAAAAAATCATGCATTTTTCAGACAGTTTCCTTAGCAGTTTCGAAAATACGCGACTTAGCGAAAAAATCAGTAGTACTAGAATTCGTCACTGTTGAATTCATTACAAAATAGACGAAAACATCGAGTGCGTAAATGAAAAATTTAGATTGAAAATAGGCCTAGAGCTCGGATTCTGGTGTTTATTTTACAAGTATTGGATCAATAGGTTAGCCGTGGCATAATGCGTGACATAATAATTAATTTACTATTGCCCCAAAATCGGGACCGTGTCAAAGCGCCCAATTCCAAGAAATAGGTCTGTTCCCAGCGATTTTGGCCGATATAAAGTGCGAATATCCAGAGTCTGACTTTTCACCGTATACATAAAGGAGATCGCTCAGTCGCTGCGGTGCGGCGCGCTATTTGAAAATTCGAAAGATCGGGCAATAAATTTTTGCGATTATTTAATAAAAAATTGGCTAATATACTTAATATAAATATATTTAATATTATTGAGAGAGAGGGTGTGAGATATTTTTTAACTAATAATTAATTTGTTATAACTAATTGCACCAGATTAAGAGAGAGGGTTGGTAAGCAACCCTCTCTCTCCCGCGTTCTGTTCATCCTTAATACAGTCAAAAAATTCAGTGCAATCTCTGCGCGCAGAATTTTTACGGCTGCAAATGGTTGAGATTTAACTTTCTTAGCACAAATTTGTGGATCCATTAGATTAGTAGACAATGGCCTACATCATTTACCCACATTTTCATAATTGTGTTTTATTTTATAGTAGTAGATATTCAATATTTACATTAACTCTACAAAAAAAGATAAAGACAGCAAAATATAATGTAAATATAATTGGGTTTTTAATAATAACTTTTTTCAAAAGATATACAAGCAATGTTTTGAAGGAAATATCTCGTTTTATCTTATATTTATAACTCTATTTTGTACTTAGGTTTCATTAAAAAAGGCTCGAACGAGTGCTATCTAAATGACGTCGGAGTGTCATTTCCCGTACCGATGTAGAAGTACAAACTTGAATGACCAAATAATGGTTATTTTACTAATGCAAGTTACTAGCAAGGATAAATAAATACTAAGTATTATTGAAGAGAACATGCAAGAATCCTCTCTACCTTACTCATGATAATTGATGAATGATAATTTATTAAATTACTCAATGACTGATGAGCTATTTTATGAATATAAATCAACATTGAACGGACTTACAATTATTAAAGTTTAATTTTTCTTTTTATAACATTCGAAACATCTATATTTCTTTAATAATTCTCCTCTAATATCAAAGTATTGTACTATATTATTACGATATTTTTGTCAAAGATAAGCACACTTTCAGAGGGAAGGCCAGTACTCCTAGTTTATACATTTTATAAATATTGAATTTCATGGAAATATAAGTTAAATTTTTATCAATCAAAATTTTTTTCTTGATTAAGTTAGTTATTTATTTTTCTTACTAACTACAGGTCTAGATACTTTCTGTTCATGAATATTATAATTTAATTCTGTTTTCGTATAAATAGACGACGATTCTTTATTTATAGTAAACAAATGCTTTTCTACATCTTTATTCTTTTCGCTAACAGGAATGGCACATGGACGAGGGAACCAGCCTCGAATTCGATTATTTTTGCCATTAGTCACTATTGTGAGACTTTCTTTCTCTCCAAACAACCAGTTACTGTAATAATGAAATATTTTAAATATTGTTACAAAATAATACGTGAAAAGAAAAGAAAATAACTAACTTGCGCCATCGTGTTACAATTACAGTATCACCAATCTCAAGCTTAATTCGAGGTTCGTCAGTAATTGGTGGTGAACAAAGTACTTTAAATCCATAACTAATTGGTAGCCACGAACCTGTTGTTCGTGCTGTCACCCTATATTTTTTTGCTCGTTTTTGTTTTTCTTCCTTTTGTATCAATTGTTCTCGCTATCGATAAAATAGTTATATAGTATATTATTATGACCTCAACCAAAAGAAATAAATATAAAAATCCTGTGATTAATATAAAAGATACTACTGACAGTTAAAGTATACTGATCACAGCCTTCAATAACTGACCAATTAATTCCATCCCCAGGAGCAGAGCAATGCCAGGAAAGCACTTGTTTGATATTAAATAACCAATGTTTTGAATATGGATGAACAAATTGTTTAGAAGTGGAAGATGATGACCTTCTATAATTTGCTTTTTCTAAAATCCAACATTCTATTCCTGTTTGATTTCTAATAATAGCTTGCATCTATCAAAGAAATTTTACAATATTAATAAATAAAGCACTGAAGTATATAAAAAAATATTACCAATCCTATTAAATTACCGTTAGAAATATTACCTGAAAATATAACAGCATTCCTACTGCTATTACAACTCCAATGGATAGGCCGATGCTGAATAGAACTAAAACTAATATAAATACAGAAGGGGGTTGAAATGGTAGTGGTCTTGTAGAAAACACTGTCAGCAACCAATTGACCATTTTATAGGTTGAAATACAGCAGCCTGCTACAGCACTTGCTAAGAATGTAGTGAAATAGCCATGATTATAATGGCCAACGCAATTATTTATCCATGGACAATGATGATCCATTTTGAGAACACAACGCTCACCTGCATATTCATATTTATTAGAAAAATTAAACACTAAGCACTAGTTCCTCCATACATTTACTTTAAAATACATTTTACATTTTCGACAATGATGTGAACGTGGTGCTTTGTATCCTTGACATACAGAACAAAATTGTAAAAATTGGCAGTCTTTTTCATTTTTCTGTAAATATAATGTAAAAAGGTTAAAAAGTTAAAACTCCATTTTTTGAAAAATATGTTTTTGCCTTAAGCATTGATTAATTGTACATTATTAATAAATTATAATTCTAAACACTTTGAGCAATGAAAAATGTAACATTTAAGAAAAAATATCTTTTTTATTAAATTTATAAAGTATCTATCTTATTCGTAAATAATTTGTGAACAAGAACTTTTTAATTTTTTATGTTTTTACTTGTTCCCAATAAAACGTGAATTTGGTGTTAATATGATGCACTGCATTGAATTGTTTTTAGTTGCTTTTAAATGTAAATAAATTTTGAAAAAAAGTATTTTTTTTTTAATAACTTACTGGAACCCAATTGTATGGTAGATATCCAGGTCCTTCATATATAGAATTAATAAAGTGATACAATGTTAAGCCACTAAAGGCAATAAACACAATGAAACTAAGGTCGGATAAAGCAGAACTTTTATTACTTTCCCACCATTGCCTGCTGCAATGAGTACACATCAATGTGATCATTTTTATTATAGCTGTAACAGAAAATGTAAAGTATATAAATTACACGATTGTAATGCAGACTTTATTTTTTTGTTGTACCAAAGCACACCATATATAACCACAGCATGTGTAAATAAAACTAACCATATATGAAATATAATGATTTGCTATAAATCCAAGTTGCACTACTTATTTCTCAAGCTATATTTTTCTAGTCTATCCTTTATAACATTTCACAGTGAAATAGAACAAATTACTTTGTCTCACTTATTTCTATAAGTGAGACACAGTGAGTATAGAAATATTTAAACGCACACATAAAAATTAGAATTAAGTCAAAATGCTGAAGAAAAAGTGGCAACAGAGAGGAAAAAAGAAAATAATTAAATAACTAAAAAGAATACCAAGAGCAGTAAGTGGTCCCCAATTGCAGATTCTCTTAAGAGGGCCGAAGCACATTTTGCTATTGTCATGAAAACCACTTATGAGAAATTATTTATTGCACAAATATACCGCAGCATCCATCTGCTTGGTTTGTTTAAAACAACAATCTGTGAGCTATACCTGTACCCCTCATAAAATGGCATCATAGCATTCTTATTTTTCATCTCATCGTCTACATCAATATCAATTGCTTCATGGCCCACAGCCCATGTAAATGTATCGGGGGTCAGGGGTTAGGGAGCTAGACTGACCCCCCCCCCCCGTTCCAGCCAGCAAGTTTAACAATTTTAAAAAAGTAAATATATCGGGTTATAGATATTAAATTGCCCTTTCAAACTATGTAAAAATGTTAATTTGCCCGTTTTTAGTTTTTTTAGAAAAAATAAATTAGTAGTTAAGATTTAGCTCAAACATCAATTAGCTGTATTTTTTTAATTAAACCTTTTTGGACTATCCAATTAACGCGAAAAAATTGGCCTTAGGTCGATTTAATTTGTCCGCTATGAAAACACAACAAAAACTAATTAATTATTCTTTAAATTAATAATTTTATTGCTACGAAAAATTAACCTGCAATTTGAACGATTCGTGCGCATATGCGGTGTTGCCAGTTCTCGAGTCTGCGCAATAGCGCATTAGATTGTGGTGCACTCATTGACTCTGTATAATCGCGCGCTATTTGAACAGTAGAGAAAAAAAATATTGCATACCGTTTGTTATTTGCAGTTTTCACATTTCAAATAAATAATTATTTTATGATTTAAATACTTGTTTTGTTACCAAAGCATTATTAACGTGTAATACTAACATTTTATATCTAAAAACAGCGTGAAAAACTCGTAATAAGAAACAATGAAGCATCATCCGTTCGTGATACTATTGAAAAGCCGCGCGGTATTTCACATCTCGGTTAGCAATTACTCTAAACTCTTTATTGCAGTTAATTTAAGAACAAAGGAAGAGAGTTAAAGTATAACCAACGAAGATAGATACGCATAAAAGCGGAAAGCCCTACCTTAAAGTGAGGCCCCCTACCTCAAGTACGTACACCCACCAAGGGAGTCGCTGCGATCTGAATTTTTGACGCGATGGTATAAATAGCAAGCGGTCGATAATATACCTGTTGGATAATAATTATTAGCAGAATCACATTAAATAAGAAATTAAATATTACAATGCTTTAAATGCTTTAATTGATTACAATATTTCAATATCAATATGATATTCTCCAAATGTAAAATCAAACCGTGTGTACCCAAAATTCTTATTCTCTAACTCAAGTGTAAACTAAATTAATATAATATATACACATTTAAGTTACTATCATAAATATTAGTCTAGTAGGATACGTATCTGGATTTTGATCCTTTTGATCAGGGTTTAAATCCCAGTAGGAGTTTTTTTATCTAGTTAAACATGTGTTTTTTGTTATTTTTTTTAATGTATTAGAAACTTTAAGTCATTTGCTATGAGAATATATACAGACGGATACGTTAATCATTAAAGAATATTTTAAAAACGATAATGGAAGAATCACAAAATATTTTACTGTTCTACTGCGAAAATATCAGTTATAGCTTGCACGCACTTAGCGTGGATTTTTCGTGTTTTTCAAATTAAAAAATTATAACGAATATCAGGTGTAAAAATAAATTATGCGATTATGTCTTATTAATACATTAAGTAGAGTGGATTTTTCAGGAATGATGAATATATTAACTTGACATACTTAAATCCATTTTAAATTCTTCAATTGACAGAGATTATATGGATAGATGAATTTGTTCGTTTATGAGGGCCTCGACTTTTGCCTTACACATCCAGTATATTTACGCGATATGTATTACGCGCAAGTTATAACGTGGTGGAATTGCACCACGTCACTTTGTCGTTAAGAGCCACCAGGGCAGAGGGTCGCGGTAGAATGAATGCGTGAGAGCTTGGAAAACAGATTTAGCGCCTGCTCGTGGAATGTGAGAGCAGCGCAAAGGACGGGAATTCAACCGGCACGCGCACTGTAAGGCGTCGTTCGCGTTTGGCGGAGCCCCAGTGGGTTTGCTGGACGGAGCTGGGAGCATATGGAAAGGTCCGACTGCATGGGCCCCAGAGCGACGGATGATTTCGGAACAACTGGTGCTGTCAACGTCAAAGGCCACGACGATGTTCAACATACTGCTGTATCGAAAATTTAATTGGAAATTTGCAATTTCATCATTGTATGTGAGCATTTAAATTTCGCGGGTATCTGCTCCAGCCAGTGCAGCGTTGGGTCGAGAATTATGTTATCATGGCGCATCCCTAGATTTTGGAACTAGATGCATGTATATATGTTGAAAGCCATCGCATGTATATCTAGATACATGATTTCTGCAAATCGGCTTATCGGTGCGATGGCTTTCAACATATATATGTCGGGATGACGTCGGGATGAGGCGATGTAAGGTTAGAAGTGAGGTTATACACGACGTGTCCAATAAACTATGCTTTATTCAGCTAACTTCTCTTTGGTGTGCACTGCTCTACTCTCGGCGAGTATCTAACGACAGTATCTAACGATGGGTACCTCTGCTTCTCTCTCTATCTCTCTCTAGTTGGGAGCGCCGCCTGGCGGCTGGTCCCTACAGTACTCCCCCCCAAGGTTGAAAAAGTTCGCAGGACTTTTTACAGGAAGGAAGGTAGGTTTCCATAATTATTTCGATTGTTTATTGTACATTAAGATTATGAGAGAGATCGCATTTTTGTACGAATTCATATTTAGCGAGCTTTCATTTCAGTCTTAAAGTGCCACTGGAGATAATACATGGTTTTGATCTTTCCAATATTTAATAATACTGATGGTACACACACTTTTTCTTACTTATTCTAAATGTTAACATAACATTTTACAATTTATTATTGCATTCCAGGGTTATTTATAACTTTATTATCACATGTAGGAACTTTCTTTTATTAATACATATCTGACTCCATTTTTAGGTTCTTAAATAAATACATTTGACTAGCTATATTACATATGATTTCCTTTATTTATACAGTGTACATAGATTTCCTTTGGAATGAATATAGGTAAGGTAAGGTGTGATTGTGTGTTAGTGTAAGTGTACCGTTGTCAAATCTGTAAGCTATGTTGATTCGTTTGCGTTTAAAATATCGGTGACTATTATAACTATTGCGTTTTGACCAATAACGGGAGACGGTGAGTGTTGGTCGGAATTATGTTACGAATTAATGTCGATGACGATCCCGTTGAATCACGTCATCGCAAGCTTTTGTTTTTGTTGAGCTTGGCCTTGAAGAGGTCTTTATGCTTCTGCAGTTCCTCTATACCTGCGTAAACGAGGAATGATTTTTACATGTTCTAGATGTTTTGCGAACCGTACTCGACTCGTACGCGGTTTGCTGTTTTGGCTAAATTCGTCAACTTTTTTACCGCGTTTTAGTATGTTTGGGACGAATTTTTTTCGTGCAGGATGGTTTTGAGTAGGAACAATGCAGGAATTAGGGTGAGGTGCTTCTAACGTCAGTTGCTTGGGGATCAGGCTGTTGATTGCCCAGGATCTCTGGTTGTCGAGGAAGGACAGGAGAAACGGGTGGAGGTGCCTGATTCTGCGAACTGGGGACGTGAGCATGCTGGCCTCTAGAAACGTTCTCCGGAGCCTGTGGCTGTGTAGGGAGAGCGTCCTCAGCGCTAGGCCACCACTGCCAAGTCTCAGGAAATGCTTCTTGAGAAGCTTGAGCTCCCTCGGACGCTGTTCGCGTTAACGGAGTACTGGCTCGACTGGGACTGGGTGGGGACGGCTGGGAAATCATTTGTGAAGGAACAAGGTTCTCGTCAGTGAGAGAACGAGGAAGAAACGGAGGAGGCTCGAACGAGGAAGTAGTTCTCGCCGAGTTTTTTGTGTTGTCTTCCCCAGCGGCGTTGTCTTCTTCGTGAAGCAAGAAGGCTGGTTTGAGCCGCTCTATGTTTATAGTTTTACGCGTGCCATCTTTATCTATCTCAAACGTATGGTCGGCAAAATTCTTTGTACGAACTAAGTGTGGGCCGGTGTACGGAGGTGTGAGCACGGGTCTAATGGACTTTTCGCGAGCCCAGACGTGTGAGCACGTTTGTAAGCCTTTATGAACAAACGGCTGCGTCGCGGATTTATGGTCTACCGGGACGGGACGGACTTTCTGCATGAAGTCTCTAAAATCGTTATAAAAAGCGCGCACGTCTGGTTCTTCTCCTATAAACGGGGAGAAGTCACCCGGAATTCGTAGCGTTTTGCCGTAGACTAATTGAGCGGGGCTCGTGTTGGAGTCTAGGCGAATTCTGTTTCTTAACCCGAGCATGATGTTCGGTAAAATTCGTGTCCAGTCTCCGTTATCTGCGTAGCACGCTAGAGCTGTCTTTATTTCGCGATGGAGTCTCTCCACCATGCCGTTGGAGGCTGGGTGATAAGGAGACGTCCTTATGCGGTGTATACCGACTATTTGGAGCAGTTGAGTGAACAAACGAGATTCGAATTGCATGCCCTGATCCGTAGAAATTTTAACAGGAGTACCATAACGGCTCATCCATTGATCAAAGAATGCGCGGGCTACTGTTTCCGCGGTCGTGTCCGGAATCGGAATGGCTTCTGGACATCTCGTATATCGATCTATGATGCTGAGGATATGAGTGCATCCGTTAGACTGAGGAAAAGGTCCTACGATGTCTAGATGAACGTGATCGAATCTACCGTTCGGAATTTCGAAATGATTAGGCACCTGCCTGTTATGTCTATGGATTTTTGCTTGTTGGCAGGGCAGGCATGACTTGCACCATTTTGCTATGTCTCTGTGCATGTCCGGCCAAATGTACTGTTGACGGATAAGCCTGCTAGTCACTCTCACCCCTGAGTGGGTTGGAGCGTGAAAGGTGTCGAAGATTGACCTTTGAAGGGCTTCAGGGATGTACGGGCGGATAAAGTCATTCGATAAATCGCAGTAGAATTCTGCGTGATGCGCCCCCCAGGAAAGTTTCCTGAGTTTCATTGGATGAGATGGGTCGCGTAGTATTCGAGCAAGTTGCTCGTCGTTTGCCTACTCTAAGCTAAGTTCTAGCGCGGTGAATTTAGTGGGAAGTTTGAGAGCATGGATGTCGATCCGTGCTTTACTTGAGAGTTCACCGGGAAAAGCTTCTTCGTCTTCAACCTGAACGGGAGACGGAATGATTATTGAGTTAATACGAGACAACGCGTCCGCGACGTCGTTGTCTTTGCCAGGGAGATAGTGAATCTCGGTATTATACTGCGAGATGTATGAGAGTCTTCGCGATCTAAGTGGCGGCATCTTTTCGGCGTTTTGATGCAGTGCATAAACTAATGGTTTGTGGTCAGTGAAAGTATCGAACTCGACCCCTTCGAGAAGATGCTGGAAGTGCCTGATAGCCTCGTAGATTGCGGATAATTCCCTGTCATATGTAGCATATTTCTTTTCGGCGTTCGTAAATTTGCGGGAGAAAAAGGCAATGGGTTGCCATTTGTCTTTGGCGCTCTATTCCAGGGCTGCGCCCATGGCTGTGTCAGAGGCGTCGCAAATGAGCCGAAGTTTTGCATTATCGTTAGGATAGGCAGTGAGGGTGAGTTTAGCCAAGTCGGCTTTGCATTTGTCAAACGACTGCTGTGCCTCGTCCGACCAAGAGACTGGTCTCTTGTTTTTCTTTTTGCCCCCTATGATTTGAGCATGCAGGAGAATCTGTGACTCTGCTGCATGTGACAACAGCATACGATAGCTGTTAACCAACCCTAAGAAACGTCTCAGTTCCTCGATGGTATTAGGCCGAGGAAAATCTAATATCGCTTGTACTTTCTCGGGAGAAGGTTTAAAACCATGAGGAGTAATTAAATGTCCGAGAAATACTAATTCTTTTACGCCTAAGCTGCATTTTTCTAAGTTCGCTTGGAGTTCATACTCTACAAGTCGTTGGAGTACTAGGTCAAGATGTTCCTTATGCTCAGACTCTGAGGTGGAAGCGATTAGTATATCGTCTATATAGACGAATACAAAATCTAAATCGCCGAGTGCTGAGTGAATATAACGCTGGAACGATTGTGCAGCGTTGCGGAAACCAAATGTCATGACCGGAAACTCGTATAAACCGAACGGTGTTATAACCGCTGTCTTCGGTATGTCTTCTGGCGCGACCGGTATTTGGTGGAAGGCTTGACGGAGATCAATTGCGGAAAAGATGTTTTTACCGTACAGAAAAGACATGCAGTCTAGCAGTCTAGGAACAGGGTACCTATCCGGAGTGGTAACCATATTCAACTTTCTGAAATCTTCGCAAGGGCGCCAGAAGCCGTCCTTCTTAGGAGCTAGATGGAGGGGGCTTGCCCATAGGCTGTTTGAGGGTCTGCAAATCCCTAATTAAACCCATCTCCTAAATTCTTTCTTTGCGGCTTTGAGTTTCGCGGCTGAGAGCGGTCTGGCACGTTGCCAAACCGGTGGACCTTTAGTAAGTATATGATGGTATACTCCTCGCTTCTTGGCGGAGCGAAATTGGTCTGGACCGAATACTTGGGGAAATTTGCCTAAAATATCACTATATTTATGCGTAGGATCGACTAACGAAATGTGAGCGGGATCGGCCTCCAGTAGGATAGCACGAGCTCGGGCGTATTGGTTGCCGTCAACCAGAAGTCCTTTTTTAAGGTCCTGAAGAAGGTGGTGGGCCGCGAGCAGATCCGCGCCTATTATCGCGTGGGGAACGTCAGCGACGGTAAAGTTCCACGGAATTTTGTACGGTAAGCCGATGTTGAGAATGCGTCTCGCGGTACCGTAAGTATTTATCGCAATGCCATTGACCGCGTACAGTTTAAGAGCGGCTGGCTGTGCCTTCTCAGACCGGGAGCATGGGACAATAGATATGTCGGCTCCCGTATCTATGAGGAACAATTGTTGTGTTCGCGAGTCGCGAACGTGGAGGCGCAGGGATTTTCGAGCCCGACTGCCTGCCTCGTCGGCAGCGGGTTTTGTTAGTTTCCCTGCGCTTTTGAGTTACTCGCGTTTCTGACTACGTACGAGTCTTGGGGCCGGCGGACCCAATCACACGGTAACATGCAGTTTTGTGCTGCATTCGCGTACTTCCGGTGGTAGTAACACGTTGTGTGATCGCGAGTAGATGAGTTAGTGCGGTTCGGGGAAGTCCTCCAGTGGGGACGACCGCGCGAAATTGAGCGTCTCCGAGCTCTTGGAAAATTATGACGGTTGTCGTTTGAATCGCGGCGCGAGTCGTGGTACCTCGATAGCTGGTTTCGCGGAGCGAGTGCTCTTTCGATTGCCTCGAGTCTTTGCTCAAGCGGCAGCGCGAATTCTGAATTTTCGGGAGAGTTTACCGCGTAAGTGTTGAGATGTTGCGACATCTCGAAAGCCATGTCGGCCCGAGTGGTCATGTCGCGTTCATCCGAATAGGTTAGTACGTGTAACCTGATGTGTGTGGGGAGTCTGTTCTTCCACATGTCCATTGTGGTCTCGCGTGGAACTCTGTCACCCGCTAGACTTAGGAGTTCGGCTAGGAAGTCGGACGGTTTTTTATTGCCTAGCGACGCGCCGCGGCACAACCTTTCGAGCCGAAGCTGAGGGCTTGCTGAATAGCGCTCTACCAGTAAGTCTTTCAACTGGGAGTATTTGTTGCCGCGATCTAGTGTACTGAGCTGATACCGGATTTCTCTCTGCACATCCTCCTGGAGGTATCTGCATGTGAAATTGAACCTAGCTTCATCGTCCGTGACCTGAACAGTGTCCAAGAGGTCATCTAGTTGGCGGAACCAGCCGGCTGGATCAAATTTATGGAAAAACCAATACGATAAGTTCCTAGTCCTAGAGAACGGTGATCTATCGTTTGCTGGAGGCTCACTGTGCCTTGCGGACGGTTGAGTCGCTAATTGATCTGAAGAGATCTGTGGTAGCGAGAAGTTGCTCGGAGCAGGTTGCTCTGGAGCTGATACGCGAGCGGGAGGGCGGGCCAGCAGCTGTGTGATGTGATCCAGCGGTTGCTGGAAGCTAGTTTGAGTTTGTTGTTGCTCTGTGAGCTTAGAAACGAACTATTGCCTTTGGGCGACCAATTCCGCGTGAAGGGTTTCTACCTCTAGTGGAGGGTCCCTAGATTCCGTTAAGGAGGACTCCATCGTCAGGTGACGAGAGTTAGCGTTCTCTAGTAGAGAAATATTTGGGCGGCTGGGGTCTGTTGGAAGGCTAGGCTGGTTAAGCCCCGCGTATTCTGCTAGGGGGGCAGAAGGCTGTGTGCCTGAATCTAATGCCCCTGCACTGTGTGCGTTGTGAGCTAAAATATGTATTCCCTGTAATGTTTCGTTTGAAGAGATTGAAAGATTATCTGATTGAAACTGATTTGGAATAGTTTCCTGTTGCTGTTCCGCGTTCGCGTTAGATTTGACGGGTGAGTGGCTTAGAACCATTTTGGTTGCTTTTTTGTTATAGGAACGAGGAGGAGGTTGGATAAGTTCAGGGAGTAGTTTCCCGGAACGGAGCGCGGTACGATTATTTACCGGATCTGACATTCGCCGCGAGCTGTGTCGACAGCAGATCGCCGCGAACGAGTCGAGTATTCGGTTTATTAATGAAAATGTAAATTGAGATGAGTACCTCGTTGTTACGCTGTCGGTCGGTAAGCGAAGTCCGCCTCAGTGCTCAGAACTGGCTCTTCCAAATGGGTCCACAGCCCAGGGAACAGAGTCGAACTTTCACACGTAGAGGTTTATTCCAAACCGTGACCGAGCGTTCCGAAGTCGTTCTGGTGACGCACTGGCTCGTTGTACCTTGGCTTAGGCGCTTTCGAAAGGGTCAGCGGCCCAGGGAACAGCGTCTAAAGCCTTGGAAGTAGAAGCCAAGTGCTTGATGAACGGCTGGAGGCAGCCGACTGAGTATGACCTGTGAATGACTTGAAAAAGGAACGTATGAAACCGTCTGTCCGAAAGTTAATCGCGAGATTGAGAAAAGAAAAATAATGTAAATACAAGAATAATCGCGACGCGGAGTGTGACACTAGTTGTGTTATTGTAAGTGAAGCAGACACGTTAGGTCTGGTGTGTAATAATGTGTAAAAGGAGAACAATATTTATAGAATGAGTTATATTATAGTATAATATAAGAGAGATTGCATTAGATCTCTTCACGTCTCGAACCCTGGAAATGCCGCAATTAAAGACTAATTTTTCGCACTTAAATGTAATAAAAATAATTTAAGCTCACCAGGCTAGTGCTTGCAGACTGGCAGTGCCAGGAGATACTAAAGCCTTGTAGGCTGATTGCAGAGTGAGCACAGCAGAGTGAGGTTACCTTACTTTTGTACAAATTTTTACTTAAATACTATCGCTTTATATATCGCACTTATTCGTAACGAGAGGACTATACAACTTCGCGACTGTTACAACAGCCCGGGCGTCAAAAATCCGCACAATAATATCACGTGAATTTAAGAAAAAAGATAAGTTTTTGAAAAATTGCTTCAACACGGTTTAGTGTGGTTTAGAGGAAATCCGAAAAGCTCACGTACTGTAGGGTTTTTACACGTGTAGGCAGTTCTGAAATTCCAAGTGTAGCCAGTGCCACGTGTTTCTGAAAATTCACGAAAACATGGCAGTGCCCTGTTGCCGGGCGCCAGTGGCGCGGATAAAATTTCGCTACTTTACCGATGCGTTGACGGCATAGTTACCGATATGGTCGCATGGTGGCGCTGCCGTGAACGGTGAAGTCACCGTTGTGCCGGGAGGCTGCGCTGCTTTGCTGACGGCGGTGTTGTCGTTGTGACCGCTAGTTGCGGCGGAAGCGCGGGGTGGCGCTGCTGTGCTGACGGCACTGTTGCCGTTAAGACCGCGTGTTGCGGCGGAAACGCGACTAAAAAAGATGGCATCGCGAACACGTGGCGAAATGGAATTTTTTGAAAACCGGTATTTCGGCGGACAAATTTATGCATGCTAATTATGTAAGAGAGCGCGCGAAATAGACAATAGACTGCGTTTTTGATTTCTCCGGGAACACCTCCTACTTACAGGTACGGAGTTGATGCGCTGGGGACGCGATGTCGCGTTGCTGGAGCTGCCGTTGACCGGACCTCTGGAGGAGCTGGTGCCGGGTCTGGAACCTCCCTGTGGGATGATGCTGGTTCGCCGGGCTTCCTGGGGCTGCGTCTCCAGGCAGTGGTCGTTGCTGTGTTGCGACGATCCCCGAAGTTGGTCCGGGTGGCTCCGCGTCACAGCGTGAAGCGGGATGGCGGCTTGAGGAAGCAGTGCTTCCGTGTAGAGTTTTTGAAAGGCTCGGGCGGGCCCTCGAGAGGAGTTACGTGCAGGAGAATTAGCGTGCGAACCGTGGTTCGCAAAAGCTCACTCTTTATGCGTTGATGCCTCTATGAGAAAAAATCCCTTTTTGCGTGTTCGACGAAGTGGCGTGGGTTGCGACTTCCGGTCTGCAGAAATTGCCTCGTGGCTTGGAAAATTCTCGATGCTTGAGAAATTCCCGTCTCAGGCCGAAGGATGAATAGTCCAGAAGGCCGAAAAACTGCCGATGGCTGATATTCCTTTTAATTCAATCGTCGGGGTCACCAATGTCGGGATGACGTCGGGATGAGGCGATGTAAGGTTAGAAGTGAGGTTATACACGACGTGTCCAATAAACTATGCTTTATTCAGCTAACTTCTCTTTGGTGTGCACTGCTCGACTCTCGGCGAGTATCTAACGATAATACCAGCACGCCGCTGCGTGGGTACCTCTGCTTCTCTCTCTATCTCTCTCTAGTTGGGAGCGCCGCCTGGCGGCTGGTCCCTACATATACATGCATCTAGTTCCAAAATCTAGGGATGCGCCATGTTGACATAATTCTCGACCCAACGCTGAGCGAGTGAGAACGGTAGAGATAACTGTCCGTATAGTCCAGTCACTATATCTTCAAAGCAGGCCATTAAAAAGTAAGTTTTTATCATATGGATATTATTGTCGATTAACGCAGATATTCAATATAGTCCAGTCACTATACGTTTTTTTTTTTAACAATCTGCCACCACTGAAATTTTCGCGCGAAGTTGTTCGGAAGCATGTAAGGATATAAAATAACATAAATGAAACAGCTAAAAAATTGGGAAAATTGTTTAAACAACGGTGTAAAGTTATGAAAACATGATTTTTTAACTTTTGCGGAAAAACTATTAGTGCTAGCGAAAAAAAGTTTAGACAAAAAATATAGATATTTTCAAAACCTATAAAGTGAGTTATGTTACGACAAATTCCAATAATTAGTTTAACAGCAAAGTATCGTGAAAGTCTAGATGGTAAAAATTTTAACTTTAAATCTATATTAGTTTGTTGTCAAATCTATTTGTTATATAAAAAGATCGTCTCGTAGACATTAATTTTCGCAGCTCACAGCTCTGGTACAGTGTCAATCAGGTACTCATTTTGCTCCTTGAGAGTTGTATGTTTATGTAAATTTATTAACAAAATCGGTTAAAAAATTTTATTTGTTTAAAAAAGGCTTCAAAATTGAGGTCTGTAAGATTGACTTGATTGATACATTTTCGACCTGAAATTCTGAGATCATGTAATCCCAAGGTTAGTAGTGGAATCTTTATAAACATTTGTCCATTAAAAATATTAGTCCAAGTTAATTAGAAATAGAAAAAACTTTTTTTAAACAATTTGCTGTTAAGTCAATTATTATTATTAAGAATTTATATTTTAGGATAATATCTACGAAGAGTTAATGTTTAATATTATTATTTAATTGTAAAAATGTAGATGGCGGGAATGTGTATTGTTTCTCGAAGCAAAATGCAAGCAAAAAGTGGGGATGCGCATGCGCGGTGGTCACTACGAAGGCGAATCGGAATCTAATGGAGTGTCACGTCCTAGACAGGATTGACAAAATTGTATAGATAATTTTCTCGGTTTTTTAGCCACAATCTTTCGATCGTATAGCTAGGGAAATGATATGATTATGAGGAATCTTGTGTTTCATGTAACAGAGAACTACATACATTCATATAGAATTCAATGCAGTTTCTATTTATGGTAAACGACAAAAGTGGAAAGTTTGTTATTAAAGGAATGTATAAATTTCATAGATTGCCATAAATACATTTGTATATAATTCCTACTGACTCTTCCGATAGGATCAACGGTCCAGGGGACAGAGTATAGAATTGTTTATGGTTCTCTCTGTCTTTTATTTGGAAAGATAGGAAAATGAGTTAAAGGATAGAAATAGAAAAAAACAAAAGAATTATATTTATATTTCTTAAATTATATACTCTTTGATTTATTTTTACTTATTAGTGTTTAATTAGAATTTCATTAAATAATATATGTTATATTTATTCACTTTTGAAGTTGTAATAGTTGACACTTTTATTACTTATTAGAACTCTGGCTTTAGTTAGTTTGAATATATTTTTTAAGTTTGATTTTAACTTAACTTTAACCTTTATTAAACTTTTTTCTAATTGTTTATTGAATTACTTATTGAATTTATTGGACTGCTTGAACTGTTTGACTTCTTGGACTGTTTTAGCTTTTTTTTGAACTCTTGCTTGGACTGTCTTTAACTTTTCTTTTTGACTCCTCGTCTTACTGAACCGAACGGCACTATTTATACGCTGTTCACAAGTGACAACGTAAACAAAAATTGTAAAACTTGCAAGGTAAGGTTTATGAAAGCAAGGTTGCATTTCTCCGAACCATGAGCATTTAAAAAGACATAGTAGGATTTGGAATTTGAAATTGCAAGCTAATGCTTACATCGCGGAAGTTTTTAGGTTAGGTTAAAAAATGTCAACGTTACAATTTCTTGAGCGTCTTGTAGAAATAAATACAATTGCTTAATAATAATTTTAACATTCTTAATTATTATTAATAATTCTATATCACTTATTGAAATATGTAAGTGAATTATATTATTAATAATTTATATTTAGTTATAATTAATTCTAATTTGTTGATTGATTGATTTGAGATACTTATTAAAACTATCTGATTATGATTGTGGAATTCTTTCTTATAATACTAATTCGTAAATTTATCCTATGGTCTAATGTTGGCTGAAGATGACTTGTTAACTGGTGTTGTTCTTCATAGTTATATCTTGGTATTGTTGCTGCTGATGTTGTCGATAATGAAATTTGCTGGATGTTACAGGAGCACTTTCAATCTGCAGAGAGTGAAAAAAATATTAATATCTTGGACAATTACAAAGATATCGAGATAATTTTTTTTAATTCGAGGTAGTCTAAAAATTTAAAAACATCTACGCTAGAACTGTAACTATTCTATAATTGTATCTACTTGGAAATTTAAACGATTTTTTACTATTCCTTTGAATTGTTCATCAACAATAGTATGCGCAGCGGGCTGACGATGCGAGACGAAGTGCGTCTGCATGAGAACGCGAGTGAGCGTGACGAGCGATCGCTAGACGGCGCGACAATAGGAGGGAACGTAGATTACGACCGGCACTCTCCTGCCCTAGTGACTACTTATCGGACGTGCCCTGCGAAGTAACTCCCCAGTTGTCTCTATGATTCGGCTTCCTGGTTATCTACGTATCTTCAGGAATAAGGTTTGTGAGGGTTTTTACTACCGACAGATCTCCTCGGGGAAGCGTAGTTGCCTTTATCTTCGTCCTCGAGTTCGCACGTGGTCGCGGCTGCCTTTGTTTCAAGCGCGGGTATCACTTTCACTTTCAGTTGTCTTCTTTCTTTTGTGTAGAATTAGGACGTAGGGATTAGTGTTGCGCATAATCTCATAAAAATTTGATTAGTCCGTGTATTGTGCTCTTTACCATAGGAGGTTGGATGCAGGCAAAGAAGTATCGTCGATTAGGCCAACTTTGCTGGAAGCTGACAGCCTGGGGCGAGAGTCGTCCGACATTGTTTAGGATAGACATCCGTCGTGTGTCATGAGTGCAAGGGGAATCTAGAAGCGTGATAGTAGAGTGATTGTCGAACCACGGGACACGCGAGAGTCGGTTGCCCAATGTTCGTTTCGGCTATCTAAAGAAAGATTATAGCGTGCGGAATTGGTCTAAGTGAGACTAGTATACATTAGTAGTAAGAGTGATTTTAAATAAACTTGCGTCAACCGAAGGTACTCGTACGACTTATTTCTCTCTGAACTCCTGAGTTCCTAGTCCCTGGGCCTGACTAGGGTAATTGGAGTCGTCCCTTTGAGACAAAGGGTCTCGAAGACTCCGATCCTCACGGAGAGCATGTGGCGCCGCCGGGAACGGTTATTTAAGGATAAAGACGACAGGTTGGAAGTATAACGGTACTCGTCGCAACTAATATACACATTATAGTATGTATCATTTTTATGAATAAAATCGTTCAAGTATTTTTTGGCCTATACAAATCGAAATGTCACAATCCTGTGGCTGCAGTCACTTTATTTTTACTTACGATCAAGGTATGTACTTACTTGTTTGCAACGTTTGTACGTACCTTCATCCTAAAAATTTAGTAACAGAACAAATCCACGCAAGAGCGTGTAAGCTATAACCGATATTTTTGCAGTAGAATAGTAAAATATTTTCGATTCTTCAATTAACGTTACTTATACCATCGCGTCAAAGAATCAGATCGGAGCGACTCCACTGGTGGGTGTGCGTACTTGAAGTCGAGGTGCCTCACTTTAAGGTAGGGCTTTCCGCTTCTATACGTATCTATCTTCGTTGCTTTAAGTTTAAAGCCCTACCATAATAAAAATTATAAATATATTATATTATTTATTTACATTAATATTTTTAGAAAAGAATAAGAATATTTCTATTTAAATTCATTCATTACTTATATAATGCTTGGATTGAAAATTTTATTTAAACATGAATAATACGGACCAAGAGTATGTAATTGTAAATGCGAATATTTCCAATAAATCCAATTTGAATAATCATAATATCACAGGTTAGTAATACTCTAAAAGTAATTTTTATTCAGTCATTTATATTAATTTGTAATTGAATTCTAATTTTATAGTTAAAAATTAAATTGAAAAACGAAATAATGTAGAAAAAATTTTTCAGTCCTCGATATGTTCTATTGAAATAGATACTTCAATTTTTTCAGTAAATATCTATGTATCTCGCTTTTACAAACATGGCAATTGTATCTTTTAAACAATAAAATAATAGTATGTTATAGTTAATGCTTGTAGGGAAAGCAACAAGGAACTAACAATAACTCAGCAATATTAAAGATTGATTTATGTACAAAACACTAATATGGCTTCACCTATTATAAAATAGTCTATTCAATGGAATGATAACCTATATATATTGTGAGTTCTTATATTTTTATGAGGGTAAATTTATTTGGATTTGCAATAACTATCCTCTTAACAGTGACAGAAGTTAGAATGTAGGAGTGAGGATCGAAATAAAGAAGTAGACTATGTTTTTATTTTTTTATGCATTTGAATAATATGTAATGTATTTAAATACTTTAACTACAATCTAATAAAATAATAATAATATATGGTGTATTATAAAAAAAATAATAGAAAAAGTCTAAATATCTAAGAATTAAAAAAGTTATGTTAAATAATTTATCACAATACTAACAAGAGAAATATACAAATTATACCTCAAATTTCTTTTTAAAGTTTATTTTCTGTCAGTTGAAACCAAATTAATAGTTTTGTTATAATTATTTTATTTTGTTATATTTTGTTATATTTATTAGGAATAAACTTATTTTTTTAAAGGCAGTTAATTTTTTTGCTAATGATGTCACAGCTTTAATTCCTTTTTTCACACATTCTTTCAATTAAATCTTTTCAACTCAAACTGAAATGAGTATTCATGACAAAATGCTCAGATATAGTTGTCTTTCAGTATAAGTCAATTTTGTGCTGCAATTTTGTTTTTCTAAATCTACTAGTCTTTTCTTCGATCATTGGGATTATAATTATTATAAACTCACACCAATTATAAAATTAGAATTATTTAAATCTTGCAGAGATCTATTAAGTGTACTTGAGGGGAGATCGTCATTTGGTTTGAATTTTTATAAGAGACTTTTCTCATACTCTTAACTATCGTATGTATTCATAATAAAATAAATAAATAGATAAATAAATAAATAAAAGGTATAGTCTGTCTAGATGAATCTGATAATATTTCTCTGACATCATGCCTTACTAAATTTTTGTATGTTTTATGTTGTTTAATATCTGAACAAAATAAAAATTTATCTATCGTAAAAGGGTTATAATTGAGTCTATATAATCGAGGCGATGTATACAATCTGAACCTGTTTACTGTGTGACTAGAATTGTCTACCTAGAGTGTATATCTTCCATTGAAGAATTTGTGATATCATATAAATGTGTAATAATCCTTAACAACCAATCACCTTAATAAAGTTTACTCCACTGCCGTCATGTATTATTATTTAAATATATTTAAATAAAAAACGTATTTTTATTGTATATATTACTAATTGATTATGATGGCACACAACATTATTTGTTTAAATAAATTATTGTCGTTTTATGCTGATACACAATAAGCAATACAGTATGCTTCAATCACCTTTTCAAGTATTCACACAAGTATTCACATTAAAAGTATTTATAATAAAATAAATTCTTAATGTTTACATTTTATGAATTCGCAAAAGTCATGGTCACAATACTCTGCGATTGCTCTATGCACCTACTATGCATTCTTCCACGATGTGGCAACCTTTGGATTCATAGTTTAGGATAGAGCTTATCCATATAAGCCATTTCATGTTGTTTGCAAAATCTACAATATAAACTATCAAATATAGTTAATTAAAATAATTTTATTCGTGATAAAAACCCTTTAACTTAGACCAAACTTTTACTTAGGAATCAATATCACATTACAGAATTACAAAATAAATTATAATATTAATTATAAAAATATTATCAAAGAAAAAATAAAGCAATGGATAAAAGAGAATTTACTGTGGTTAATGAAATAGATTGTTGAACAATTAAACAATTATTTTTGTCACATCTGCTGGCAAACAATAGATTGCTTACTGTATTATTATACATATAATTGACATACGTACTTCATCGAAAGTATAAAAAATTCATGAAAGTAGATACAGTGCCAAAGTTTCAAAATAGTTTAAATAAAAGATTTTGTTTGACCAGTCAATCCGTCAGTTATTAAAACAGACTTTAAAATTTTTTTGTATATCAATAATGAATAATGTATTAGTTTAATATTGATTATATAATTAATTAATTTTATATTTTAAAAAATATCTTATAATTGTTTTCAGGAGCCATATTTCTAGTTGGAGTAACTAGTATTTTTTTTTTAAGTGGATTCAGTAGCTCATTAGCAGTTGTCAAAAAGAATAGTCCAAAATTATTTAATAAAGGAATGAATAAAGACAAAAATCGTAATAATGATACAGGAACAGATTTAGCTCTACGAGCACTTAAATGGGGCTCATTTTATTCTATAATAGGGTGCAGTGCATTTTTTTTAGGAATATGGAAATTATCTGGTGTAAAAACTTTTGAAGAATTTCGGTACAAAATGAGAAAAATGCTTCCTAAAATAACGAAAGATCCTTCGAGAGAAAATTCTGTAAATTAATTTTATGTAAAATAAATTCTGAGCTTTTCATAACTAATATTTTTTATTTAATGTGCATTAATTTATTTCGTTAAGACGGCTACACACTTTTTGTACCCCCCCCCCTCCCGTTCTAGCCGGCAAATATAAAAATATAAAAATAGTAAATATATCGGGATATAGATTTGAATTTGCTCGCTTTTAATTTTTTCAGGAAAAATAAATTAGTAGTTCAGATTTAGTTAAAACTTTAATTAGCTGTATTATGTTAATTAAAACTTTTTGGAATATCTAATTAACGCCAAAAAATTGCCCTTAGGTCGATTCAATTTTCCCGCCATGAAAACGCAACAAAAGCTAATGAATTATTATTTAAATTAATAATTTATTGCTATGGAAAATGAGCCTGAAATTTGAGTGATTCGTTCGCATGTGCGATGTTGCCGGATCTCGTATATACGACTGCAGTACTTGCAACCTATACATATTTTTATTTAAATTTGTTTTGTCATATATAATTAAAATTAATCAAGCTTGAGAGTCAAGGTGTTTGTGATCCAATATATAAACAAAATACACAAGGGAATAGTAAATTAAAAATTCCTTTTAAAAAGTAAACTGCGTTGTGAAACTTTTTTTAATGTTAATTAAGATTAAGATTTGTAATGTTCATACATATTTAGCGTTGAGAGCAGCGATGCATCGAAAATTATGTCAACATGGCGGATTTTGGGTCAAATTTTTTTAAATTAAAGGTAAATGGTTACTTGGGTACTTTAAGGCGCATGGATCTCAATTCGCAAAAAATAATTATCCACTCCCAAACGCACTTCCAAAAAAATTTCATGTTGACATAAATGTGGGTGGCGTCAATACTGAAATCGAGATACACGATATTAAAGTTGAGACTTCAACCTTTAATTTAAAAAAAAAGACCCCCTTACGATAATTTGGTTAATGAGTGTACATGTGCGTATGTATACTTACTGTTTCCTCAAAGAGCGTGGCGTTGAATGACAAAAATTCGTTACCGTACACATTCGAAGCTGTCTCATTAAATATTTTTATGCAATGATCTGCGAAATCAACAGCTTGTGCAGTTTGCGAAGGATCTATAAGAATTCTCTTGCCGTATGAAGAAAAATAAAATGGTCATATAAGTAGATAGGCTATAGGCATACTGGCTCATAGGCATTCTGGCTCACTCGAGGTGAGCCAGTAGCCCCCCTATGCTTTAACATGGGAATAGTAGCTCACGCCCACTGCAGCAGTGATCTAGTATCCCCTGTATGCTTTAGCATGTGAGCCAGTAGCCCCTGTATGGTTTTACATGTGAGCTAGTAGCCCCTGTATGGTTTTACATGGGGAATACTAGATCACGCCCACTGCAGCAGTGATCTAGTATCCCCTGTGTGCTTTAATATGGGGCCAGTTCAGGTCAGTTTTTTCGAGCACGTGCTGGTATCCCTTTTAGCCGCCGCTCTCCGAAACCCCCGCTGGCAGACTTACGATACATGAGCATCTCCAGTTTACAAGAAAATTTTGAATCGTAATCTCGCTTTCGCTGTGACTCAATTTTTCACCTGCTTTCCGAAACCTCGCAGTAAATTTTCTACTACATGTACTGATCTCCCGTTTTAAAATCTTTTTTTCCAGAATCTCGCTTTTAGCTCGTCTACTATTTTCGCTCGTTCGCCGAGCTTCCCGCGGTCAGTTTTTTTCGGACACGCGCCGGTACGCTTTCTTAAATTTTTCCGTCTCTTACTTTTACCCGTTGATAGATTTACGATACAAGAGCATCTCCGGATTAAAAGAAAATTTTGTATCGTAATCTCGCTTTCGCTGTGACTCAATATCACCTGCTTTCCGAAACCCTATCATAAATTTTCTACAATATTTTCGCTTGCTCTCCAAATTTCTTGAGTTTATTACTTTGTTTTATCTATTTCTGTTTTCTTGCGAGGGTGGAGCTAGCGAAAAATTGAGGGTGTGTTTTAAAATTTTGGAAAAAATTTTTAACCAATCTCGCGAGTTTACTACATTTTTGTGAGAAGGGGATAGATCAAGATTTCACTTAAATACTGTGGAAAGTGACGTGATGAGACACAGTTCAAATCTCCATCAAGTCACAATGGCAACAAGCAGGACGGCCACAGATTTGAAAAAAATGATCGCATCTCTCTAATGAATTTCGGAAAATGTAGATCAGGTTGTAATGATGCTTGAGCATGCATCATGGGCCTTCGACCTAACAAGTCGAAGTAAGTAAATTTATAAATTTTCATTTATTTTTTTATTTGTTATATGCAATTCAATTTTATTAATTCTATTTTTTGTTTTTATAGTGCCACCGTTTCCAGTGCGAACGGCTTCTGCGATTAGCAGCAGCAGCAGCCGCGGCTGCAGACGCGCCGCAGTCGAATTAGTAACAGCAACATCAACAGCCTCCACAAAAAGCGCCAATTATTGGCGGAAACATTGGATTTAGTGGATTTGGCCTCACCAGCCAAAGTATTAAAGTGTAAGTATATTTATATTCATTTTTTTAAATAGTATGTTAATTAATTATTTTATTTGCAAAATAATTTTTTTTTTTTTTTATTCTTTTTCAGATTCAACAGCGAAGGAGGGGGAAACCCCTATTGAAATTATCACCTTAGATTAAATAAATTTAAGCAAATAAAAATAATAAAAAAAATTGTACATTAATTTTAAGGTATACAAAAAATAAAAACTAATATAAAATTTAAATTATTTTTGAATTTATATTTCATTTACCTTTTTCATTATCCATTAGATTCCCCCCATGACCCCTCCCCCCCCCCCAAAAAAAAATGTTTAAATGTTTCTTAAACAAAGAAAGATTATTATTTTTAAAAATTTTAAAAGAACTATTTTAATTTTTTTAATTTTTTCTATAAAAAAGAAAATAGATAAATTTCAATTTTTTAATTTTTTATTTCATTTTTTTCTTTTAAAAATTTTGTATTTTTAATTATTATTATAGTTTAATTAAAAAAATTTTACATATTATTAAATTATAAAATTTTATTATTTTTTTTATTTTTCATACAATTATAAAATTAGAAAATAAATCTATCTTCAGCTATTCGTTGAAATCCTTGAATATCACAAATGTAAATATTCTCTTCTTCAAATTGAAATATAGCATTTTTAAATAATAAGTCGTAGTCGCGAGTTCTAGCCATGATTCACTTTGAGATGATTTTGTTATTTTTTGTAGAATGAGGTGAAATTAAAAATTTATGTTGATTTGTACAAGCATTTATACTTTATGTTCACTTATGATTGGTTTAAAAAAAACACAATCTCCTTCCTCTTTTCTATTGGTTTAAAAAAAAAAATCCCTTTTTTCCAATCGTTTAAAAGAAAGAATCTCCTCCCTCTTTTCTATTGGTTTAAAAAAAAAGAGAAAATCTTCCTCTCCTCCGGTTAAGCTCAAGATTTTTTGAAAAAATCTCCCTCTCCTTCGGTTAAGGCTGAAAACTCCCTCCACCCTCTTCTCCTTTGGATAAGGTTAAAACATCCCTCTCCTCTTTAACCTACAATTTCTACAAATCTCCCTCTTCTCCTTTCGTAAAGAAAGGAAACTACCCCACCCCCGTCAAGATTGAAAATTGTTTCTCTCACATGTGCACTCCTCCTGATTACTATTGGTCAATAAAAAATTTCCACCTCCCTCATTTCACTGATTTTTTACCTTTAAAAAGCGAGATTTTCTCTATCAATGTTAGTTTATTTTTTACTTTTCATCGAAAATAGTAAATTAGTACAATGGCATCAATTGATCTTTTTGAACGTCTCGTTCACGTACTTCGGGATACTTTACGTAATGTAACCGATTTAAGTAGAGCTGATATACATTATTGGCTAGATGTGTGCAAGTCAACAATTAAAGAGTTGACTGAAAAAATTAATAAAACTAATCTCACAAGAGGAGAGAAACAAAAGTGTCAAACATGTATGATACATCTTTCGTGTGTGGAAGCTGAACTTGAAAATCATCTTCATCAAGATGGAAGTATAGATTTAAGAGAAAGTGAAGTTAATGTTGAATGGCGTGATGTTGAGTCAGCTTTCAAAAATCGAATAAGAACTGGTGTCGTTATTAATCTAAAACATGTTGACATATTGAGTTTTTTGAAAGATGCTCACAAACTATTCATAGAAAAGATTCAAGCTAGTCTAAAAGAGTTTAGTGCAATAAAAGCCAACTCTGATTTTATCGCAGAATTTTCCATGTTCAACAATGAGGAAGAAAAAACTGATATTAAGTATTTCACAAGTGAAAGTGCTACAATTTATATGTCAACCGATTTAGAGGAATGGTTCAATGATAACATTCAAGAGACTATTCGTACTCAACTAGAAGAATTTCAAGATAAAGATTCGGGTTGGACATTGAAGAGTATTATAAGTTTGTGTATAAATATAACAAAATATTCACCAATCAAAGGAAATTCTTATATACCTCTTCCAAGGTTTATAGAAAGCAAAAAAGCGTGTGTTAATGTTCAAAACAATGACAACCAGTGCTTCAAGTATGCAATACTCTCTGCATTATATCCTTGTGAAAAGAATAGCAATCGAGTAAGTCAATATCGTCAACATGAGGACAAGTTAAACTTTAGTGACATTGAATTTCCAGTAAAACTAAAAGATATTTCAAAATTTGAAAAACTGAATAATATTTCAGTAAATGTTTACATGCTAAGATTGTTTAGTGCAAAGTATGAAGTGTCACCTTGTCATATTACAGCAGAAAAGAAGGGAAAACATGTAAATCTTCTTATAGTTCAAGATTTTTACATAGACGAACATGAAGAAAATAATCATGATGATGATAATGATTGTTTGCCAAAATATCATTATATTTGGATTAAATGTTTATCAAGATTGCTCCATTCCCAAATATCAAAATCAAATAAGAAATCTCATCATTGTGAAAGGTGTTTACAAATTTTTTTATAACAAAGAAAAGTTAAAAGTTCATGAAAATGATTGCAAAATCATTAATAATTGTCGAATTAATCTACCCGACATAAAAAATAACATTCTCAAATTTGAAGATTATAAAAAGAGTGAAAAAGTTCCGTTTGTAATTTATGCTGATTTTGAATGTTTATTAAAACCTACAGACAATGAAAATGCTTTTCAACGTCATGAAGCTTTCAGTATTGGATACTATACAAAGTGTAGCTTCGATAATAATTTGTGCAACTACAAGTCATACAGACAAAAAACTGACAATGATAAATCACCAGCCGAATGGTTTGTTCAAGAATTGAAGTCAATTAGTGAAAAAATTGATCTACTTTACAAAAATCCGAAACCCATGAGGCTGACTGATGTTGAAGAAATGAAATTTCGAAGATCAACCGTTTGTCATATTTGTCGAAAACCAATACAAGGTGAAGAACTTGCAGTGCGAGACCATTGTCATCTGACAGGACGGTATGTTTTTTTCTTTTTTAATAGTTAAATATACATTACATATAACAAAACTGAAAAAAGATATTTTTCTCTTTAGTTTCAGAGGTGCAGCTCATAATTCAAGCAATTTGAATTACAAAGATTCTAGATTCATTCCAGTAATTTTTCATAATCTCAATTATGATACTCATTTCATTTTGAAAGAGATTGCTACATCATCATTACTACCAGGACGAGTTAGTGTGATACCAAATAATAAGGAGAAATATATTTCTTTCACAAAGTATATAGATGATTGTGATATAAGTTTTAGATTCATAGATTCATAGCGATTTCTACCATGCTCATTGGAAAAATTGGCATCCTATTTAGAAAATGTGCCAATAGCTATAAGAGAATTTAAATTAGATGGTGTTGAAGATGAAAAAATAGATCTGCTCAGAAGAAAAAGAATATTTCATTACGATTTTGTAGATGAATTGGATAAGCTGATGTACACAAATCTACCAGAAAAAAATGAATTATATAATAAACTAACTGACTCGCATATTAGTAACGAAGATTATAATCATGCAGTTCAAGTATGGGAGAAGTTTAATGTAAAAACATTAGGTGAATATTCGGATTTGTATTTGAAAACAGATGTTCTACTATTGGCTGATGTTTTTGAAAGTTTTCGAGAAACTTCTTTGAAAGCATATGGCTTATGTCCAGCTCATTGTTACACTACTCCAGGATTAACATTTTCAGCAGCTCTAAAAATGACCAAGGTAGAATTGGAACTTCTTACAGACATCGATATGCTTATGTTTATTGAATCAGGCATACGTGGAGGAATCAGTCAATGTTGCAATCGCTATGCCAAAGCAAACAATCCATACATGGGCTCATCATATGATGAAAATCAGAAAACAAAGACTCTCTTATATTATGATATTAACAATCTTTATGGATGGGCAATGGTTCAACATTTACCGATTGGAAAATTCAAATGGATTGAGTATGAGTCAAATCCTGATTTCTACAATGCACCATCTGATTCTGATATTGGCTACTTTGCTGAAGTAGACTTGGAGTATCCTGAAGAAATACATGACGAACATCGTGATTTACCATTCTGTGCACAACATCTTGCACCACCTGGCGCAAAACAGAAGAAACTTCTCACCACTTTAGAAGATAAAAAGAGATATGTGATTCATTACAGAGCACTTAAACAAGCAATAGTTAATGGTCTTCGATTAAAAAAAGTTCATAGAATTTTAAGTTTTGAACAGAAACCATGGCTCAAACCTTATGTGGAATTGAATACTGAGAAGAGAAAACAGTCTAAAAATGATTTTGAAAAGCTGTTTTACAAACTTTTAATCAATGCAGTCTATGGAAAATGTATTGAGAGAGAACGATCTCGAATAGATGTGCGATTGGTAAACAAATTCACAGGTAGATATGGAGCAGAAGCACGTATTGCACTACCAAATTTCCATAGTTGTGCTATTTTTGATGAAAATTTAGTTGCAATTCAGATGAAAAGAACAAGTGTTACAATTAAAAAACCAATATATGTCGGTCTATGTATCCTCGATTTATCAAAAACATTAGTTTATGAGCTTCATTATTCCTATATGAAACAAAGAGTAGGGGATAAGTGTAAACTACTCTATACTGATACAGACAGTTTGATATATGAAGTTGATATATGAAAACAACCAGAATGGAATTCCACGCATGAACAAGAAGGTTCTTGGATTAATGAAGGATGAATGATGTGGAAAGATCATGACCGAATTTGTTGGTTTACGAAGTAAAATGTACAGTATTTTAGTCGATGGAGGTCCCACTGTGAAAAAGGCTAAAGGTATTAAATCAAATGTCGTGAGTAATATCATTTCCACTTTTTGTCTTCACTGGTATTGTCAATGCAAACTTTGAAAATATATCTATAACTGTGAGTAAATAGGAGAATCCTTTATTCTCCTTGGAATATGGGATCATTTCTTCAATATCGGCTTGCCAAGTTTCATCTAATCCGCGTATATCGTAATTCCTTCTCTGGTATCTGCGACGTGCTGGCTTGTGTAATTCTACTGCTATTATTTGTCTCTCCATTTGCAATTTCAAGTACACCAACTTGCAAACTTTTATTCAATTCTTTAGTCATATAATCAATAGCGTTGAAATGTCCTTGTGCTGTACGTAAAGATATTTTAATTTTGCGTCCACTTCCAAACGATATTTTTCAGCTTTCTCCTCAGTTTCTCGTGCAATTTTAGCAATTTCAATAATTTTCTTAGATAACTAATCTACTTCATGCTGTAGAATTATGTTTAGTGAATGCAAACTAATGGCATCATTAGTTTGCATTCACTAAATCATCTCTGTAATGTGGGAAAACCAATGATGCCATTGGTTTTCCCACATTACAGAGATGTTTATTTTCTAAATCAAAGTTGCCTTCAGGAGTGAAATTAAAACCAATACCTGGAGGACCGCGTTTCACTTGCGAGCCCGCATGTTTTCTACCAAACACGTCGAGACTCATGATAGAACTGATTGGAAAATTGTGAACATCAGTATATATGTCCAGCTTCGCGTAATTCCTCAACAATTGAATGGATCTCGTTATCATGATTATTATTTCCAGCAGATCGTTCAGCAATCAATAACTGAAGTCTGTCCACAAGCTCGTTTGGATCATTCCAATAAATTAAATCAATAGAAGAATCTTTCTTTGCTATTTTATATTTAGGCAATATAAAACCTCCACCGATTGATTTGTTTTTACGTGTAGTGCGGAATAAAGGTACTATGATATTTGTAAATTTATTACTTCTCGAAGAACGTAAACTTCCATTTTTACTATGTCTTTTGCAATGAGCACTCGTCGCTTCTAAGATGTTGCGATAATCTTTCTGATCTGTCGAACTGATTAGATTTTCATCAGGGTGCCTTTTGAAGAGCAATACCATTAGACCATCAGTTATGGGATAACTTTGATTTGTCACTATTACTGATTTATTGTTAAATTGAATTTCAGAATCGCCCAACATATGCACACCATTGACTTTTCTTACACCATATATATTGTCAATTGTACTGCGTCTATCACTTAGTAAAGAAATTAAATTAGCAGCCGTTTCATTGCTGGTCCGTTCAGATTTGAATGTAGAATTTCTCACTGTTCCATCTAATGAAATAAATTCATCATCATAAAATTCATCATCATCATCATTACCATCATAATCAACATTATCATTAGAAACTGAATTATTATTATTAAATTTTGATGATTTATCAGAAATCAGTTTTTTTTTCGATTTTGATAGTTTTTTATGTGTATTGTTGATATGGTTTTCGATTGAGGAATCGGGTGAAATGTCGTTGATGATGTTGTTGTTGTTGTTGTTGTTAGCGTTCAAATTAATAAGTTTCTCAAGAGGTGTAATGATTGGTTTCAATGTATCACCAATAAGTTTTTCATAATCATCCTTTTCACGTCTCAATAGAGAATATTTTTTTTTAATAGCCTCACGTGCTCGCACAAGCTCACTGAGAATATTCTTTTCATCCATAATGTCGGACATGATGACGAGGTGGTGTCTGTAATTCAACTGTAAAGTAAAAGATTCACAACTGCTTTTTTATGGCAAAACAATCATAACCTTTTCTATATCTTCCTTCAATCATGCCTCTATCCTTGCCAATAACAACGAAACCATACTTATCGTTTTTCCAACATTCCGAACAAAGATTACGGAATTCGTTGAAAAATAAATCGGTATTCACATGATCTTCATAAATATGTTTAAAATTAACATCATCTTGTCGATAAATAACCATCATATTAATATTATCCCTAATGAGATGTTTTGGAATGTGAGCATATGATTGACAAAGATAAAAACTGTCTACACTTTTATGTCTTCCCATGCAGAAAAATGCTCTAACATTATCTTACTTTTCACATACCACATCATCAAAAATCATAATGGAGTTTGGTAGAGCTTTATCTGGAGAGACGACAGACTCATGTTCGCTAAATGGCAAATATGATACACCTTGAATTGGTTCTAATACTTTTTTGAGAAATTGATACTTGGGTTGATTTAAAGATTTCGAGTACACATAAACATTTTCGAATCTAAGTCCATTGGGATGTGTAATAAGAGCTAATAAACTATTTGTCTTCCCACAGTTTGATGGTCCGCAGAATACTGCTCAAATATTGCCTGGAAGTAATTCTCCATGTCGCTTTTTTCTCTTCACTTTTCCAAAATCAAAATTCCCAATGGGTAGTTTAAGGTTTTGTTCAGTGAACTCCATGTTTACGTGACAAATAAAAACGCACGTTTTTTTTTTTGATAAAATAATCGACAATTTACCAATTGAAATGCATCTACCTAAGTATCAATATTGTGGTCCTGGGACTAAATTACAGAAGCGATTGAAAAGAGGTGATCCTGGAATTAATCCACTTGATCAAGCTTGTAAACAGCATGATATAGATTATTCAAATAAAAATGTCGATCGCAAAGAAGCAGATAAGAAACTTGCTGATGCAGCTTCACAACGGCTAAGAGCAAATGATGCTAGTATTGGCAAAGGTCTCTATCTTAAACCATACAAAAATGTAATGGGATTATTTATAAAACCTCCCATTGGATATGGTTTGAAAGGAAAAAAAAACTTCGATTTAACTTTACCAAATCGTGCATTGACTGACTATGATCTCATAAAATAAGCAAGAAAACTGAAAATACCAAATTTTCGAGGTGTTTTTATGCGAAATAATTTACCCTCTGGTGGTCCATGGCGTAATGAAACTGCAATTATTAATTTGTATGATTTTCAAAATAATGGTACACATTGGGGGTGTCATCGAAAAAATAGAAAAAATGTCACATATTTTGATAGTTTTGGTGATCTGAATCCACCCGTAGATCTCATGTTATACTTTAACGTGAAAGAAGTGAAATACAATTATAGATGATATCAAAATTTCAACACATTCGTCTGTGGACATTTATGTCTCAAATTCTTAAGCAACCAACTATAAAAGAGAAGAAAATAAACGAAAGGATTCATTCCCTTCCCATCAGTCATGGAAGATAGTTTTACTCTCAGTCTGACAGGAGGCAAGTCAATTTTAGAAGCACAATACTTTCCTTCGATTGAACTTTCTCCACATAAAAATTATGTTTTGGGATTAGTTGAACTTTTAACATTTAACTCAATTCCCAATGTTGATCATACAAATAATAAACTTCATATAATTGGAAATACGACAATAACTATTCCTACAGGTAGTTACGAAATTGATGCTTTAAACAATTTTTTTCAAGCAGCTTTGAAACCGAAAGGAATAGAATTTTCTTTAAAAGCTAACAACAATACTTTGATAAGTGAAATAAAGTGTAGTAAGCCTGTAGATTTTACACCTCCTAACTCTATTGGTCGTCTCCTTGGCTTTACAACTAGCATTCTCAAAGAAAAAATTCAACATAGCTCTGATGTGCTTGTAAAAATATTAAAAATAAATGCACTAAGAGTAGAATGCAACATCACTTCAGGTGCATGCATATACAATAAAAATGTTCATACAATCCACAAATTCTTCCCCAGAATACCTCCAGGTTATAAAATTGTAGAGGTTCCATCACACGTTATATATCTACCACTCAACGTCAAGTGCATAGATCATCTTCAAATTCGAATTGTTGATCAGGATGGAGATTTAGTGAATTTTCGAGGAGAAGAAATTACTATTAGACATCACATGAAATCAGTATAATGGGGATTGTTTATAATTCGAAAGAGCATATAAACCAGCCATCATGTCGATTAGACAACAGTCGAGTAAAGAAACTCAAACCGTTAACACGACAGAGCATTCAGTTCCTCAAAAGTCTAGGCCTAAAAGTTTGTGGAAAAACTTCAACTGTATAATTCTCTGTTGCTTCCAGAAAAATGGACGAAATTCTAAACATTCAATCAGGTGTCGTATTCGATTAGTCTATTGCTCATTATGAAGTACACGCACACCAACCTTACTTATCAATAAGTTTTGAAAATAGCGATGAAATTCGAATTGCTATTCAGCATCAAGATTTATGTCTTTTGCCATCACGTAGTTCTATCCACATTTGTGGTAAATTACAAAAACCAAATGGAGAAGCATCGGCTAAAACTCATTTTGTTAACAATGGAATATGTCATCTATTTGATAAAATTCGTTATGAAATTAATGCTGTCGAAATAGATAAATGTAAAAATGTTGGCATGACCAGTCTAATGAAAGGATGGGTATCCTTTAATTCATCTCAGAGTCACATGCTTGAGAACCCAGGCTGGGTTGCCAATAAAGAAACAACCAGATCGCTTGTGGATGATCATGGTAATTTTGATGTCAACATCCCTCTGCATATGATTTTAGGATTACCCACTAATACAGGTTACCCACTAATACTAGTACATTCTGTTTGATCTTGCATGATCGTATTGTACAATACAATCCCATCAGCGGAGATGTAAAAAAACTTGTCTAATAATTATTGTAATACATAATAATATAATAAATAAACAAATAAAACATGAAAATAAAAAAAAAGAAAAAAATGTTTTCATTATTTTTTATATTACCTAAATCATAAAATACTAAATAAAAAAGTAGATAATACTAAAGGCATAATGGTTTATATATGCTCGCTTACATAAAAAGAAAAGCTAGAATGTGAAATTCTAGATAAAAGATTTTAAAACGGGAAAATGAGTACATGTAGTAGAAAATTTACTGCGGGGTTTCGGAAAGCAGGTGAAAAATTGAGTCACAGCGAAGCGAGATTACGGTACAAAATTTTCTTTTAAACTGGAGATGCTCATGTATCGTAAGCCTGCCAGCGGGGGGCTTCGGAGAGCGGCGGCTAAAAGGGATACGAGCACGTGCTCGAAAAAACTGACCTGAGCTGGCCCCATATTAAAGCACACAGGGGATACTAGATGACTGCTGCAGTGGGCGTGATCTAGTATTCCCCATGTAAAACCATACAGGGGCTACTAGCTCACTGCTGCAGTGGGCGTGAGCTAGTATTCCCCATGTTAAAGCTTAGGGGGGCTACTGGCTCACATGTTAAAGCATACAGGGGATACTAGATCACTGCTGCAGTGGGCGTGAGCTAGTATTCCCATTTTAAAGCATAGGGGGGCTACTGGCTCACCTCGAGTGAGCCAGTATGCCTATAGCCTATCTACTCATATAAAGCACTGTTTATCAATCTATTAAAAATAATCGGACCACTGTATAAAAGTAGCCGTCTAAACTCGGTGGCTTTGACAATACCATGCCTGTCATAATTTGCAAGATTCCGAGCAAAGTCTGTCGGACGGTACATTCAGACTCGTTCGAGACGACTGTTCAACATTTTTTTATGAGTTTTCGAAATCTTGCACAATTTTACAAACTTGCCATCTATTATGCCTTGCATAATTTTTTTCATTATTCCAAGACATACAACGTGCATATAATCGAACATTGTATTTTTCATTAAATTAAAATTAAGCCCTGCTAGTGGACATTCATTGGCTTTATGATGATCAGTATCGATCCACGATAAATATGCAGCCATCGTACGCATCCTATGGTTCGTGCCTTTGAAAACCATGACTTCCAATCGAATACATTTCCCTGTAACCCAGCATCGGGAACAAGGATCTCGAAATTTATGTCCGTGATGACCTAAAGAAAACGCACGTGCATTTGCAATGAAGCACCTTAAACGTATTGATATAGTTTTCGATAGGAAGTCCACACCATTCTGCAGTAATTCTTGAATATCCTTGATAAAGGGTTGAAAAAATGCCATGGCGGTGGATGATTTGTTGAACTTTTAAAGATGCCGATAACACATGGAGAACTGTTCGGAATGTTAGCTACTCTAATTTGAATTGGCCACATTAAGATCTTGCTACATTTATCAAGAGTAGCCTCATCAGTACTAAAATCGATTTCAAGAGTATCAGGATATAGGCACAGAGGCGTCGATGAAAGAATTTTATGAAGAGCGTTTCGTACACCTAAATGAAGGTACTCGCCTCCGGCAACTTTCGTTATATTCGCAATAGGGTATACTGGTGTTTTCATAATAGTCCTGGTATCGTTGTGCATATTTGAAAAACATCCATGGGGTTTAATGACCGTTAAAACTGATTTTATCTGTTTATGAGTCATGTTTTTTTCCGCGAAAACTACACGCAATCTCTCTTCAAAAGCCTCTACGTTTTCTATGGCAAATAGAATCTAAATCTGAAGGAATATGATTTGGATTATTTGCTCTACTATCAATATAATCATGACACTCAGAGGACGACGTAGTATCTGAAGTTTCATGCAAGGAATGTGCAGTAGAAGAACGAGAAGAATGTTGCGGCACATTGCCCACAGATTTACAAATATTTGCATCATCATCGGAAGATTGTGCTAAACCGTCTTCTTCGATAGCTCTTTGATGCATTTTTCTTCTACGAACTATTTGATCTACACTACAATCTCTCGAAATTTTTCTAGAGCGAAATCGTAAAAGCCTATAATACATTGTTTAATAATTTGAGAGGTAGGAAAAAACAAATTATAATACGAAACTAATTATCACGAAGAAAGAAATAAAATAATAGAAGTAATACTGTTATACGAATTATGCTTTACGAACTCTGCAATTCGTTATGTCCAAAATATTGTCCAAGATGTTGCCCTTTGGTCCTCCAACTGATCAAACCTGTACATAAAAAAGGAAGGTCGGTATAATTGTTTTGCTTCAACAGTACAAAATGTTACAAAATGAGTATTGGAAAATGGGAATATATAATTAGAAATAAAACTCACGAATAAGAACTTATTTTAATTTATTAATATTTCCAAGATTCAAGATGAAGGTATAAAAGAATTGAAAAGTTAAAAAATATAATTACAATTACAGACATTAAAGTACAATTTCTCTATCTGATGTGATTCCTAAATGTTTTTTAATTAAATGCAAAATGTATAAAAAAGCCCTATCGATTTTATGCACACCGTTTTCTATGGTATAGTAAAATTTCAAAGTTAAGTCCATGTTCCTTTCAAAATCTTCCTGCCTTTTTAAAATTGAATTTAATTTTTCTAATATAATTAGATTGGGAAGGCACCTACAAGTATCTATAAAAATAATATTTATTCAATTAAAATCGTCATAAATTCTAAATAATACATAATAACAATAATTCCCCACTTATGGTAGATTGTTCGTTTTTTCTTCCATCGGCTTCTGTGTCAGTTTCTTCTTCTGTACAATCTCCGAAGTCTACACAGGCTATTGCTTCTACAAAATTTACAGATAATCCAACATATTTTAAATATGTACATAATAACAATTGAATTAAAAAACATTTACAAAAAACAAAAAATGTTGTACTTAATTTGCGATTCAAACATATCTTCTGAATTATAATTATTGCGATTACTCGCGAAGATGCAGGTAGGAAGATGCAATCAACAAGAACAAATTAAATATAACACTGAATTCTTATTATTATTAATAGTCAATATACACGTACGCCTGGATTATAGTCTGATGTCAAACGGACTCGTCAGCGGAAAAACCGTTTAATTACCAGCACTGGATTAATAGGCTTTCGGCTCTTAAATAGGGCCTTGCCCGCTTACTTACACTAATGCGCGAATACACATACAAAGCGCTGGCTCCGTAGCCAACACGCTAATGCGTTTACAATAAGTTTTGTAGACAAATAATATTTACAACATATAATAATATTAACAATAATAAATTGTGTGCATTGCAAATCCTAAGAAATTGGGAGCTTGAGCGTCATATCTCTATAAATATACGAATAACTTTTTTACTTCTTAATAAAGCCCTTAAAATATTGTAAAAACAACGAATACATAAATAATTATTGCTTCTTGTTACAGTGAAAACATTTTTAATTTATTCATTGCGATGGAAAAAAGAAAATACTTTTAATTTCAAAAAAGCTACGAAACTCCGCTAGAGAGGAAATTTATAAGTATTTACAGAAAACAATTCAAAATGCCTATATTTTTGGCAGCAAGGAGACTATATATTGTTATAGGTCTGTACCCTCATTATGAATCATACAATTTTAGTAGACGCCTTTAATTTTAGACCATTTTTCACAGTGTATTTCACGCAAATAACTTTTTATCCGAGCATCCAATCTAGATGTTATTTATAAATCAAAGATTGTCAATTGAATTTTATAATAAAATTGTAGTTGAACACTGAACTCATAGACCTATTTAAAAAATGTACGTTTTTTATATTTTTAGAGTACTTTAGAGTACTTCGCGAATGTCAATCTAATATTTAGTTTACATAGTTCAAAATTTATATTCAATGAAAAATGTTTTGAACTAATAAAATAGCTTTGCTTGCCAACATTAGCAGTTACTTTATATTTGTAGCAGGTTGTAGATTGTTAACAAAGTATTTTAATCTACTGGCGCAATGCACCTCCGAATTTTATGTAATATATAAAGTATGCCTATATTATTCAGGAAACGATATGGAATATATAGGCTTTTCAAACTACTTAGTTCAAATGTATGAAAATTTCAACTAAAACAAAAAAAAACTGATTAAAATGTTTCTGAATAAACAAGACCTGTTGGTATTTGGTTTCAGTTATTTGAAAATAAATTATTTTTTAATTGTCCGATCTGTATGGCTTCTTTTATAAAATACTCGAAGATGAACTCTTCGGCCTCGCGATACTAGCCGCCGCCACCCTATGGCTGGTACTCCCCGTGCCCTCGAATGCTGCCCCTGGGATTCGCATGCAATCCCTAGGTGGAGGCGGCACGTACCGGCGGTCGATTTCCTTCCTCCGCTCCAACAGACACCCGTACCGCTCAATGTCATCCAAGGATCTCGGCTCTCTGTCCTCGATAAAATGGCGGAACTCCGGAAGTACGTTCCGTAGAGCTTGCCTCACCTGGGACCGCTCCCTTGGTGGCCGGCGCAAGTGACCCACAATGTAACGGAAATACTGTAGAAAACTCGCGACCGACTCCCCTTTACCCTGTGTACGCGAGCGAAGGTCCTCAAAAATATCTTCTTCGCGTAAATCCCCTAGGAATTTAAACCTAAAGGCCCCCTGGAACTCCTTCCAGGTACTAATGCCCTCACGGGCCGACCTATACCACTTGGAGGCCGACCTCAGGAAGACGCATGGCAACGCGCTCAATAATTCCCGATCAATCAGCCGTGCGAATTCGCGACACTCGTCTAACCGGGCGAGGAAATCCTCTGGCCCCTCTTTTTCCTCCCCCGTGAATTTAAGATTCCATTGTTGGAATATTTTAAGGATGCGCATTCCATCCCTATCGCGTCTGGAGTGGTCACCGTCTCGACTCCGATGGCTATGTCGAGTGGTCCGGCCCTCCCAGCCTCTCGACTGAACACCATCTTCCGACTCAGAGGACCAAGAACTCCTGCTCTTGCTCCTCCAGTGTCGAGACGAGTCCCGGGGCAGAGACCGACGTCCAGGTCTCCGAGGAATGCTGTACTTGTGCAGCTTCCGCGACTCCTTATGTCGCATCGACAACTGGGTGATCGGCTCGTCATCTTCTGACTCCGACGACTCGGTTGTCGACTCCTCCTCGTCCCTTCCGTCGTCCGCCCTACGGAATTTTCCGTATCGGTCCCGTGGAGGTAGTTCCCGACCCCCACGATCGGACCGCTTTTCCTCCAACCCACCCTGACTCGATGGACCTGGCCGATCTTCCGCCTGATCGGCAGGTGCGGCCGCCACTCGAGCTCCATGCCGTCGGCTCGTCGGCGGAATAGCTATATATTCCGCCTGCACCGCATCAGAGACCGATGACAGCGCATTTTCACCGGGCGCCAGCTCATCTTCATCTGGATTCCACGGGACATCCAGAGAAGGATCCTGAATTTTCGCCCCATACCGTAGCAACCTTTCCCTCCAGTCAGCGAGCGTTCCCCCAGTGTTCAACCCGTACCGTCGCAAATCCAGTAAAAGATCCCTGGGCGCGATTTAACGATGTCCCTATGTAATAATCTAACCCATCGATCGCGCAAGAGCACCTTCATTTAAGCACTGTACGGCGCGTCCTCGTTAAATTCGCGACTCATTTTAATTACGAAAAAAAACGAACGGAAAAAAAAGAAAATGCGAAGGTACAAGCTCAGAAAAATCCCCGCACCAATAACAAATAGAAGAATCAAGGCAAAGATATAGCTCAAATATAAAAAATTGTATTTAAAAAGAAAACAAATATTTTGGCTTTTACCCTGTAATTCTTCACACTTCAAAAAAAAAAACAAAATTTCAATAAACTCTTACACTCGGCAATTAATTAATAATTGCCGTTGGTAAAGAGATATTACACACACACAAAAACTCACGCCAGTACACAAACGGTCACAGTCAGCCGTTGTACAAGCAGCACACCTCCGTGTACACACACTAATTCAACGCGACGCGCAGCTTGGTGGTAGCACAATAACGCGCGAAAAATCACTTCAGCGCGTCCTGTCACGGTCGCTAATTTGTGACGTAGTATTTGGGCTGCCCACCAGCCTGGTCCTACTCACGTCGACAAATACTCTACTCCACCCTGGTACTTCTCGCTGAATAGTTCTTGGACCGCAGAACTTAGCGTCTTCGCGGTCACACACACACAAGCTATTTCAGGGGAAAGGCGTACGCGAATTAAACTGAACACAAGAATTTCACTCTTTGAATATTAATATATTGCACTAATAATACAACAGTAGTACACGGAAGAGTTCTGCTGCTTCGGCTGCTGTACGTGGTTCGGCTACAGTCTCGTTGCACTCACCCTTGGCTTTTTAGTTGACCCTTTAATTAACCCAACTCAAAAGATTACCCTTCACTTTACTCGTGAAATACTTTACAGTAAATACAGCTGTAAATACAGAGCAAAAACTAGCGTCTATTAGCCAACGGCTTTTCCGAGACGCTTGTTTTTCTCACACCGATACTCTAATACAGAGTCATAAGCTCGCGAATAGTCGAAATCCATATTTCGTATATATTCGACGCGCTAATGAACTCTTCGCACACATGCGTAACCCGTAAACATCCAGTAGCTAGAGAGAGACAGAGCGCGCTTCTATTCCCCCACGCACTTTTAATTCGCGTGACGTCACCGCTCGGACCTCCAAACTAGATCGGTCCTCAATCGAGGTTCGACAGTCGTCCGAGCATCTTCCCCCTCCCTCTCTCTACCTTTGATGGCCGAGTAAGCTAACAGCTTTACTCGGCTGCGACTCACACCGTCGCAATAGTAAGAAGCATGCAGTGCCAACAATATGTCTGTGTTTGCCTACGCGAAAGACGACTTTGATCATTGCATTTTGAGATCGAAATATGACGACATTATGCCAGCAATCGATGTTAGCATAATAGTCTAGTCACTATACGTTTTTTTTTTGGAATCTGCCACCTCTGAAATTTTTGCGCGAGGTTGTTCGGAAGCATGTAAGGATATAAAATACCATAAATGAAACAGCTAAAAAGTTGGGAAAATCGTTTATATAACGGTGTAAAGTTATGAAAACATGAGTTTTTAACTTTAGCGGAAAACCTATTAGTGCTAGCAAAAAAAAGTTTAGACAAAAAATATAGATATTATCAAAACCTATAAATTGAGCTATGTTATGTCAAATCCCAATAATTAGTTAAACAGCAAAGCGGCGTGAAAGCCGAATATTGGCCATTTTTACAATTGTCAATAACTAATGTAATTTTTGTCGTACATGATTGTAACAAAGCACTTTTTAAAGGTATCCATGCTTGGAATAGATGGTAAAAATTTTAACTTCAAATGTTTATTAGTTGGTTGTCAAATCTATTTGTTATATAAAAAGATCTTCTCGTAGACATTAATTTTCCCTGCTCAGAGCTACTTGTACAGTCTCAATTAGGTACTCATTTTACTCCTTAATAATTTAGGTATTTTCAATACTAATTATTAGGTATTTTCAATCTGCCAAGAAAGAAAAAAATAGCAATATCTTTTCTAATTATAAAGATATTTTGATAATTTTTTTTTAATTTAGGGTAGCTTAAAAAGTTATGCGCACCTTCGCGATAATTGTAATAACTTTTTAATAATGTCAGATAGAAAATAAAAACTTCTTTTTTGATTAGCATATGTTCATTTCAAATTATTTGATATGATTTACTACGTTTTGATAGTTCTGTATAAAAGTTTAAATAATATGCGAGTAAGTACTTTATTGATAAATATAAAATGATGCAACTCTCAAAACAAAATCGTTTAAGTTATGTCTAATCAAGAGCGGTGTATAAAAAATAAAAATGCAACCTGTTCAAATCAATTAAACATGTAAATTTTACCTTATAATTCGATTTTATTCATAAATGTACATAAAAATACAATTCTTAAGGAGTAAAATGAGTACCTAATTGAGACTGTACCGTAGCTGTGAGCTCGGAAAATTAATGTCTACGAGAAGATCTTTTTATATAACAAAAAAATTTGACAACAAACTAATAAACATTTAAAGTTAAAATTTTTACCATCTATTCAAAGCATGGATACCTTTAAAAAGTGCTTTGTTATAATCATCTACGACAAAAATTACATAGTTATTGAAAATTATAAAAATAGCCAATATTCGGCTTTCACGCCGCTTTGCTGTTTAACTAATTATTGGGATTTGACATAACATAGCTCAATTTATAGGTTTTGATAATATCTATATTTTTTGTCTGAACTTTTTTTTCGCTTGTATTAATAGTTTTTCCGCAAAAGTTAAAAAAACATGTTTTCGTAACTTTACACCGTTGTTTAAACGATTTTTCCAACTTTTTAGCTGTTTCATTTATGGTATTTTATATCCTTATATGCTTCCGAACAACCTCGCGCAAAAATTTCCGTGGTGGCAGATTATTCAGAAAATGGCCTGTTTTGAAGCTATAGAGACTAGACTATAATTGCTTCATGACAAGCAGCACGTCGTGACTGCAAAGTGTAGTCTTTATGCCAACTCCATGTGCGGCGTTGGAAAACTCCACCGGCTGCTGTCATAATGATATCATAGCTACAACATTCGTAATGAGCACGCGTGGCTGAAAATGGCCAGCACGCGATGTTTATAGGGAACATATATAGTTATTTATTTTATATAATATTATTTATATAATAATATAAATAGTATTAATATTTATATATATATTGTTAGTTCTTTTATTTGTAATAAGCGTTGATCGTTCCTTGCTAATTGCCTTACAAAGCATTAGCAAGGTTAGATCAAGAACAGCAGGAGGATCATTGTAGAAAGAGTAAGAAGGTGCATTAAATAAACACTAGAAATTAGGTCAAAGTACGTGTGACGTGTTCTCTTTATTTATCAAGTACAAAAATCTAGGGCAGTAGAGTACAATTTGTTGATATGGGTTTCCGCTAACGTACGCGGCTCGCGAGCAACTTCTAAGTAAAGTGACGAGCATAAGGGCCGATATCAAACATGAATGAATGGAACTCATTCGACTCTTCATACGATAGATTGTGTAAGGGATCCAAGGCCCTAGAATTATATAGTTCGGTCCTGGTTTGGTTTACGCTTAAAAGGCGTTAGTCGGTGTCTCGAGAAGTCACTCGCGAGCCGTCCGGCCGCGATACAATATATTTATATTGACAAGAGAACTCGCTTTATTTTAAGTTAATGTGCGTATATCGAATAATAGTGGTGTAGACTCAGTTCTGTATTAGCCCAATCGGGGTAAGTTAACAGCGTTCTCTTACTTAAAGTCACTATTGTTTATTCAAACCTATTTTTGTAGAAATATAGACAATATAAAAAAAAATAATAAGGAAACAGTGAAGGCTGATTCTATTATCTAGAGGATTCTCAAGAATTAATAAAATCAGGAATCATCTAAAAGAAAACTTCAACTGTATTATCTAAAGAAGAAAAGGAACAAAAGAAGTTTCTCTCTACACCGATAGGTATGTCAATCATACCACGTTTGCTTAATATTAAAAAGACTAAAAAGCATATTGTAATATACAAAATTTCTACTGTCATGAATTGCGACCGTTTAGTTAATTGCTAAGTATAGTTAATAAAAATAATGTATTTATACGATGATCTGTCTTACATAAAATAAATATTTACAATTGTTTGGTAGTATTTCCGCGAAGGGCGCGTGCAGAATATTACGCTGAGGGTGTATTATTGTGCACGGTTAAAGACCGGTGTAAAATTAATTAACTCAAATGAAGAAAAGCAATAAGTACGAAAGTATTTGTTAGTAATTCAATCGCGTTTCTTGCTTTACAATGCGACAACCCATGTACTACTGGCTACGCCAGGTCCACGGGACAAAGGGAACCTGTCCTTTGTCTTTTACGTGCGAAGTGCAGCAAGAAAACGTTACGCGAGGTCAAAAGTAAACGGTGTGTCCGCTTCCCAGTTTCTGCCGAAGTGTTAATCCTGGGGACCTTCGATGAAACGAATTAATACATACTTACAATGTACTTGGGGCGTGTAGCCTCACAGGATCCAGTGAGAATACGGGTGCTCGGCTTCATGTTGAGGAGTTAATTGTTTTAGTCTTTGTAGTAAGGAAGTCGAATAATAAGTGTCGCATGGAGATGCGGCACTTTACCTGCTAGGTGAGCAAACAAACGGCGGCTCGAAATTTCGGCCGCAACTCAATAGACCACTTTCGGTTCAAACACGGGTAAATCACGCGTCGTTTGAACCGCGTGACCGGGGTAAGTCCCGCTCTTAAGGTGGACCGTCTTACCTAATTGGTCGCGTGCTCTATATTCTATTAAAAAAAACATCTCCGAGGAATTTTCCATTCTGGTCAGTGTCAACAAGCACTGACTTTAGTTTACCCTCGGAGAGATGTTTTTTGTTATAGGCGTACGTACACCTCTATAGGCATACGTATCGCTACGCACCTTGTGACGTTGCACAGTACCTCCCTTCCTATGAGGAATAAAACGGTATTTTTATTTCGATATTTATAGATAGGAGTGATGGATAAGGTTTTGTATCAGGTATCGGAGTTAGTCCTTTTCTATATTTTCTTTCTTTATTTATTTATTCATTCTCTTTCTTTATGATATATTTTTCTTTTTTTTTTGTTAATATTATATTTATAAACCAAGGAAGTGAGAGCCTTGATTGACTAGCTATGTGTAGACAAAATATGAGCGAAGTTCACATCAGGTCAGGCAAAGGAAACAAATGTGACAGTCCATTGCGTTAAGTGTCGAAGTTCAAGATCTCAGCCGAGACTTCAATGATGAGTTCATCCATAGAGTCGAGTGAGGGCGGACGTCCTTTAATGCCCGTGGATTGTCTACTCCTCCACTCATCAAGAGATTTTTCTTTTGACGGCCGGCTGAGTCACCTTTGCGCTCGCAGAGATTTCCACCGACAAAGACCTGTAGGTCTGATCTCTACTAATCTCCAAACTTTCAGACATGTCCCGAGGGGGGCAGTCCAATGGTCGGCGATACTTGGCATTCAGAATAACAGGGGGTGTGTCGTGATATAGGTGGTACAGCGCCTCCGTCCGTTGATAATCAGCCTTAGCCGCTTCATAGTAGATGTTCTTAAGGCGCGTCTCATACCAATGTATGAGACGTTCTAGCCTCCTTTTCATCTTTCTCCGTTGATGTTTTGGAGCCATAATATGGGCGTAAGGCACTGGAATGAAAGGTACCCCGGACTCGCTTAGTTAAAGGGTCGATGATTTGATATGTGCAAAGATTGAATCTACGAATGATCAAGTAGGGTCCCTCATATAGGGCAAAGAATTTCTTCAATACTTGATTTTCAGCGTTAGAGAACTTACACGTCAGACACAATACCTGGTCACCTATTTTGTAGCGGCGTAATTTTTTATTTAAATTAGTTTTATCGTCCCGCTGTTCCCCTTTAGTTTTAAGTCGTTCGTGAATTAGTTTTAGGTTTGTTTTATTGAATAAATTTACACAACTCGGGAGTTGCACGTATTTTTCCCAAAATCGTGGCGGAGCTTTACCGAATTGAAGGCTATACGGGATGGACTCAATTGTCTCGTGGTATGTTTCGTTGAGGCAGTCTTGGATAAAAGGTATCCAACTGGACCAAGAGATGTGTTTCACTTGAGTTAGAGTCCACGACAATCTCCCAATTTCCCGGTTAACCCGTTCGAACATGTTACTCTGAGGGTGCCTGATAGATGAGAAAACACTTTGAATGTGTTCTTTCAATCTGTTCAGCCACGCCTTTGAGGTGAATTGTGTACCATGATCAGTTTGAATTCTACGCGGTTTCCCGAAACAAGGTATGTAATCCAAGAAAATGCGGTTCAAGGTGACCTGAGTTGTACGCATATTTTGTAAAAGCGTTTAATGTTACGAGTAGGAATTTCACGCCTCCTCTCCCGGGAGGGTAAGGGCCACAGAAATCGACTGAGATCAAATCTCCCGGTCCCGATGGAAGGATAGGTGAGGATTATGCAGCCGTGCCTGCTGTGAAAATTTTATTGCGCTGGCAAGATTCGCAATTTTGCAAAATTCGATGGATGTGAAATTTCATACCCGGGAACGAGAAATGGTCACTAAGCATTTTGGTGCACTTCATCGTACCGATGTGACCATAGAGTTCATGCGTCTCAAGGACAAATCTTTGAAACATTGCATGAGGTAGTACGATCCGTGATGATGTAGGGTTACCCTTAAGCAAAATGCCACTTTTTAAATAGTAATTATTAACCGGAGTCCCTTCCTTTAATGGTTTTATAACCTTAGCGTATCTTAAGTCCCTTTGTTGCATTTCTTTTAAACCAGATAAATTGTGTATCAATTCGTCTGACGGTTGCTGTGCGAGCAGCATTCCGATATAAAGTTGATGTTCCTTCTCCCGCGCGTATATTTTCCGAGGCTCTAGTTAAAGCCGCGCCACTGACTTTCGTACCAAAGTGGACCACACAAAAATGATAGGTTCGACCCTCAAAGAGAACTCCTGTAAATATGCGTGATTCACTAGCTAATGGAACCTGCCAATATTATTATTATTATTATTTCTCTGGGAGGGACCCCTAACGGCCCCGGCACGTAGGCTGTGCGCCCATTGTACCATTCCCTGAAGTTGCTCAAGCTACTCCGGTAGACCAGCCATTCTCCAGAACGAGAGAATGGCGCCCGAGTTGTCTGCAGTCGCGACTTTCCAACCAGCTTCTGGTGCGCTTGTCCCTGACCCATTCCAGTATCCTCCCCACGGCTAGGCATCTAGGCGCCCCGACCGAGGGTTCTGGACCCGGTAGGCAGGTTCCTGCTCCCAGAGCGGCTAGTCTGTCGGCGACCTCATTGCCTCTGATGCCAGTGTGTCCAGGCACCCATAATAGGCCTGACCCTGTTGTACAGGGCCAGTTTGTTGAGCGTCTTCTTACAGTCCCAGACAAGCGCCGAGGCGGTTCAGTGAGTTTCCAACGCCCCCAGCGCTGCCCGGTTTTCAGAACAGATGCTGATATGCTTGTCTCGTGTCTCGAGTTCTAGGATCCTCTGGGCACAGGACATGATTGCTACAACTTCGGATTGAAAGACGGTGGCGTACTGCCCCAGTGGAAGAGAGGTGCCCCTTCCGTCCCTGCGACAATAATATCCCGCCCCTGTTCCCTTAGCGGTCTTGGATCCATCTGTATACCAGACTTCTCCGCTGCCCGGCAGGGTGTCCCGTTTAGTGTTCCAGTCCTCCCTGCTAGGCACCTCCACCGTATATCTTCATCCAAAGGTAACTCTTGGAATAATAATATCCGTCCTCATATTAATTTCTGGATCGGATGACAACACCCTGGGTAATCGGGTGTGTCGTGTGCCTGGCCTCCATTTGCCCTGGGCATTTAATTAGTAGGCCGTCTTCGCCGCCTCGCCAATGATGGCGAGGTGTATAGGCTCCACTCCAGCCAGTAGACCGAGTACCTTAGTTGGAGTTGTGCGTCTTGCACCTGTGGCTCTTCTAAGTATGAGTCCCCTTATTCTTTCCAGGGCCCTTCCCGCCCCAACCTGCTCCACCCTAGGCCACCAGACCACGGAGGCGTATGCAAGTCTGGGCAGGAGTACAGCCCTGTAGAGCCAGAGAACCATCTTGGGACTAAGTCCCCAGGTGCTACTGAAGGCTCTTCTACAGGTCCAGAAGGCTGTAATTACCTTGTTACATTGGACCGAGAGATGTTCCTTCCAATTGAGCTTTTTATCGAGGGTTACCCCTAGATATTTAGCCGAATCCTTCACCTCTAGTATCTTGCCCTGAAGCCTCGGGGCCCTATAGCGGTCAATCTTATATTTCCATGTGAAGATGACCAGCTCGATTTTGCTCGGGTTAACTGAGAGCCCCGTAGAGCTGCACCATCTTTCCCCTTTCTTTAGCGCGAGTAGCATCGTGTCCATAGCTAACTCAATGCAACTGCCTTTAACAAGAATCAGAAAGTCGTCCGCATAGGCTTGGGCGCTATACCCTCCCCCATCAAGCGCTTCTAGCAGCCCGGTAGCCACCAGGCACCAGACGGTAGGGGACAGAACGCCGCCCTGCGCACAGCCTCTACTGACCCTTCCTGTAATTGTTTTTGTCCCCAACGTGGAGACGACTTTCCTGCAGCTCAGCATGTTCCCCAGCCAGTTAACCAACGTAGCCGGTAATCCCTGCTTCGCTGCCTCTTCTTGGACAACATTGGTGGAGGTGCAATTGAATGCGCCTTCAATGTCCAGAAATGCTCCCACCATATATTCTTTCCTGTACAACTGTCCTTCAATTTGCCGGACCGCCGAGTGCAGGGCGGTTTCTGTTGAATGCCCTGCACTGTAGGCGTGTTGGTTCGGATGTAGTGGTGATATTGACAAGACCTCGTCCTGTATGTACCTGTCGACCAGTCTCTCCAGTGTCTTAAAGACAAAGGAGGTCAGGCTGATAGGTCTAAAGTCCTTCACCGTAGTGTGACTCGATTTCCCCGCCTTGGGTATGAAGACTACCCTAGCGGTTTTCCTTATGTCGGGTATATGTGCCATGGCAACACTAGCCCTGTACAGCTTGGTTAGCGGGCCGGTGAGTTCCTCTAGACCCTCCCGCAGCATAGCCGGGTATACTCTATCGTTCCCCGGTGCCTTGTAAGGGAGAAAGTTGGTCACCGCCCATCTAACCCTTTCCGGAGTAACCACTCGAGCCCCTCGGCCCAGTTTGCTCTCACCGGTCCTTCGGCCCGGTCCGGAGTCCCCTGGATCCCCGCGGTCTCGCTGAAATCTGGAAAGTTGGCTCCCAACAGTAGGCGCAGACTCTCCTCGGAGGAGGAAGTGTACTCCCCTGTTGGTAACTTAATAGCCTCCAACCACACTTCTGGGTTTTTGGCCAGGATACGGTTTAGCTTCGCTACGTCAGGGTATCTCTCGATCCCCTCACAGTAGTTCTTCCAACCTTTAAACCGTGCCTTGTCGACGCTTTTCTTGTAGCGTTTTTGCACTTCTCTATGTTGAAGCCAATCATCCGGTGATCTGGTCTTCCTTGCCCTATTAAAGGCTTTTCTGACCTCCCGTCGTGATTGTTCTAGTTCCTTGTTCCACCAAGGTGTACCATTGGTTCCCTTGTGGCAAGTTAAAGGGCAGCTTCTTTCATAGGAAGTCTTTATAGACCATTCAAGGCAGCACGCCCAGTGCTCCAGTCCTTCCTTAGTGCCGAGATCTGGTCTGAAGGATGCGAGCTCGCTCTTGAGAGACCGTCTATACAGTTCCCAATCGGTTTTCTTGGGGTTTCCGTATATCTTCCTCTCCGGCGACCCCGCTCTCCAGTCAAAGCAGATATGTCTGTGATCTGAAAGTGAAGGTTCTGTAGAGACCCTCCAATTTCCGGTACAGCTACCTATAGACTCCGAGCAAAGAGTCATGTCCAGAACCTCTCGTCTGACAGCATTGAAGAATGTAGGTTCATTCCCCCTGTTCAGAATGCAGAGATTTGTTGTGACCAGATATTGTAGTAGAGATTCACCTCTACTGTTGATATCTGTGCTACCCCATACTGTGTGACGCGCGTTGGCATCGCACGATAGGAGTGGAGTGTTTCCCTCCTGGCACCACTCCACTAGTTACTGAACCTCCCTCGGTGGGGGTTCGTCCTCGGCGTCGTAGGGGAAGTAGCCCGATGCAATGACTACTTCCTTTATTGAGTCTCCCATTGCGAGACTAGTCCTAACGACAGCGAGGTCGCTGCTACACCGGGACGGCAGTAGCATTGCTTCCAACCCCTTGACGATGATGCACGCCCTCGGGGTGCTGTTCGTCGGGTCTCTAAAGAGACGACCAACCCCAGCTAGCCCCCTAACACGGCCTGCAACCACCCAAGGTTCTTGGATAAGGCATATGCCTGTGTGCACCTCAGCAAGGCGTCTGGCCAGAACAGCCGAAGCACCTTTGCTGTGGTGCAAGTTAATATGGGTGAATGCCACCCCGACGCTAGCCATAGAGGTTAGGTCGGTGCGGCGCCACCCGTGCCCTGTACCCTGGGGCCTTCGCCCACCCTCACGAGGATGGTTCCCAGGCCCCATTGTACCCTGTACCCGCGGCTCTTAAGGACCCGCAGGCACGCATCGGGGATGCTGAGGACAATGAAGGTACCACACTCTGGTCCCTCCCTTGTTTCCTCAGCTAGCACCCGCCACTTCGCGACGGCAAGGTCCGGGTGCCTGCGCCCAATCCGCCCCAGAACCACCTCCGGACTGATCCTGTTACCAGGGATCCGAATGGTGGCTCGGTGAGGCTTCTTAAGCACAGACATCTCGGTTAGTGCCAGCTTGGCTCCTTCCCAAGGACGCAGACTGGGGGCAATTGCCTCCAGCCAGTCCCTTGAGAAGTCGTTATCTGCCACCACGACGACTGCTCCTAACTTGACGAAGCAGTCCCGGAAGGAGGGAAACGGTCCAGCCTCGATCTTGAAGATCTCGGCCTCAACCGCCTCGTTGATGAGAGCTAAATAATGTTGATTTAGCTCTCATCAACGAGGATGAGAGTGGGATGGGTCTCATTAGATCCTTTGCGGCGTTTGCCGGTCTGGATCTTCGAGGCCCCTACCCTCGATGTTCCAGGATGGGAACTTCCCCGATTTCTGGAGTTTTCAGACCCCGAGGTCCCGGCTCCTTTCCCTTCCTGTCTCTGCTTCTGACGCAGGATCTTACGCCTTTGGGCCCCAGAGGCCTTCCGGCTCGGACCCTGCGTCAGAAGCAGAGACAGGACGTCGGGCGACTCTCGACTACGGTTCCTCGAGAGTTCTCCGGAGAGCCCTCCTTCAGCCCCATAGCCGATTCAGAGGTGGCGCCTCCCTGGTTCTCTGACGGGCCCCTGTTCGGTGCCACCCCGTACTCCCCCTCGCCAGAGATGGGTCCGACCGAAGTCCCCCCTGTCTCCAACGAGGTAGAGGAGGGGGGTTCCTTTCCCCCCAGACTGGGCGTTGCCGCCCCGCTGGAGGAATCGTCGCCTCCCCTCCCCTCGCAAACACTGGTTTTTTTGAGATACTTATCCATAAAAGTCCCACGAGTAGTGAGGAAGTATACGGTCCGCCACCGCAGAGCCTCATACGGTGGTAAGGCTAGATACGAGGGGAGGGCGCCCGGTATCCCAAAGGCATCGTTAGCGACATCGTCTAACCCCGGGTGCCAAGAGAGCTATCTAGGCACGATGGCTCACACCGTCTAGCTTGGGGGGACGACTCATGTGGGATGTTCTGTAGTGTAATGTGTTGTGTGTGTGAAATTAGCGTGTAATTGTACCGTTTACGTGTATCCAACCTGTCGAGTCGTCTCGACCTGGTTGGATGGTTGCTCCTAGCCTCTGACCGGTCCGTCAGGCTGATCACGTTCCCTCCCCCTCTGTTTCGAGGAGAAGGGGCCGTGTCCCAGCAGCGTCCCGGGAAGAGCCTAACTGGGAGAGCCCTTTTTAAGGGGATCCCGTGACTCAGGGACCCCTACCGCCAGGTACTAGGGTGTGTGTCGTTCACCCCGTTTCACCGGCGATCACTCCCCACCCCCTTTCCCTGGTTTCCAGGACCCCATCTCCTGATCCGAAGCTAGTACAGCCCCAGAACCGCCAGACGAGCCCCCACACCGGCCCATTTTGCGAATGGGCACAACGTCAAGGTGGCAACCGTCGTGGGGGAACCTGCCAATAACTAGAAGTCAAATCGATACTATACATCACCTTATAGTGGAGGCATTTTTTAAAGATTTGAGCCATGTCGTCAGGACCGTGATCCGGAAAGAGCTGTTTATTTAGTTGAATTGCGCCTAAGCAAATACGTACGGAGCCGTTCTTCTTGAAAACCGGCACTAGCGGACTAAGATATACAGAGTCGGAGCGCTCTATGATACCTAATCGCAACATCCGATTAATTTCTTTTCTCAGCGTTCCCCTGAGTTGCATTTCCACCGGACGTGATTTCCGACAAAACGGTGTGAAGTCCCGAACGCATAGTTTATACTCGTAAGATTGGAAACGTCCAGGTGCCTTACGGAAAATGTCCCAATATTCGGATATGAGTCGAGCGAACTCAATCTTTTGACTGTGGGATAAATTCGTAATAAGTTCGAGTTTGTTATGTATTTCCGAGTCAGTAAGAGTGTCATATTCGTCCGGCTCAATAAGAGAGTTTATCGCGAAGTATGGCAACGATTGGTCACATTTCATTTGTTTAATGATTAAATGTTGATTGGGATCTCCCTGTAGATTAGACATGTTATTCCCGGTTGATAATGGAAAGTTTATATTCTCGATGATTCCAGAATTTGGGTCAGTGATTTGGATGCATTTGCGGTCTAGGTCAACTTTACTTTGCGTGTACTCTAAAAAATTTATGCCTAAAATGCATTGGCACATTAGTTTAGGTACGATTAAAATGTTAAAGTCGATAGAGACTTGTTTAAATGTGAATGGAGCTAAAAATTGTGTTTTTAATTTAGCCGATTTCTCCCCAGTGAAATCCACTACACAGAAACCCACTACTGGGAAAGTAGGCAATTCCCTAAATTGCATGATATGCTCGTTTTATATTTCTTCGTTGATGCAAGTGATACAGCTTCCCGTATCAATCAAACCGATTAGATCAACCTTGGAAATATTGAGCGCAATTTCTGGGCATTGTGTGAGCGGTTTGCGCAAGGTGTACGTTTCACTGGGCTCTTCATTTAAGAGGTATTCAAGTATATCCGGATTTAAGAAATTAGCATGTACTGTATTAATCTTTTGATGGTATAAGTCAATGTTTCGTTTATTAATGTCCGTTGTAGCGTTATCGGAAACTGTACGAGGTTCCGAAACCGAGGCTAAAGCCACAACAGTTATTCGTTTTCCAGATCTTCCGCGCTATAATCGTCGTATTCCAGGTTGGAATCCAACTGAATCAGATTTTGCTTGAATTTAACATCGCGATCCCGACTGTACCGAGTGCTATGATGTACCGGCGCAATATTCGGAACACGTGTCTGCACGTCAGATTTATTTAAATGTTTTCTGTTGTATTCGTATGGAGTATGCGGCGTTATACCGAACTTTTTGTTTAACTCCGAATTCTGAGTTGACGGTGATGGGTTGCAAGACTCTCGTGGAGCGTCGTTTAAATGAGTATTTCTTTGATACTGATTGTTGAGAAGCCCGATGTTATCGAGTGAATCGAGTAATGTAATTAATTGTTCAAGTGTAGTGATGCCTTGCGACAACACTGTAAGATGGCTCATCCGGGGGATCCGATAATGTTTGCACATTATTATATAAACGGACAACGTTATCACTTCGCGTCAATCCCGATTGGGTAGTGTAATACCCATATGTGAGAGCTCTTTTGAGGCTTATTTGAGCATCCGAGCTCCAAAACCTACGAAGGAAACGATCCTGGAATTCTCGTACGTGTGCAACGTTATTTTGCGCATACTCCCACCATTCTCTAGCCGAGCCTTTCAAAGACTGATCAATTATAAGTTTAAAAGAATTATCTGTAGCACCTGATACTTGCAGATTGCTCATCAATTAGTTAATATAACGCATTGGGTTTTCACAACTTAATGCGGAAAATGAAGGCAGCTCTAGCTTAAAGCCCGATTGTGAACTCTCTGTTCGCATAACTCGGCTCGTACGCTGCTCCACATAGTTAATCAATTCAGTGTGATTGGTGTTTATCTGGGATTCAATACGTTGTTATTTTGCGTTAAGTATCCTTACGTCCGTAACGGAATTATTAAGTGTTTGATTAATACGACGCCTTTCTAAATCGGCGGTTTTTTGAGATTCCCGAATTTTAGACGATTCTTCGGAAAGGTATTTTATATACTCAAGAGTTTGTGAGATCAACGAATCCAAACTGTTATGTCCTTCATCGCGCAACAGAATCTCGAGGTTCTTCATTTTTACATCTAAGCTATGTAGCTCAGCCAGCCGTGTGTTTAAATCGTTCAGCCGTTTGTTGCGAGCATCGATCGAAATTATTCCCGGATGAAACGAAATGTCTTTGGGAATAGTCTCCGTTCGGTGTGGACTAGGTCCGCACACGCCTAATCTCTGTCTGACCTTGTTCACTTGTAATGTTTTGTTTAGTGTTTGTCTTAGTTATAAGCGGTTTTACGTGTTCATCTAAATTTGTATTTATTTCATTGATAAGATCGCGGTTATAGCTGCTGTCGTCAGATTTGTTTAAATCCGCCAGGTTCATATAATTAATGGGGACTTCTAACAATTTACTGTTTACGTCTACCGCTTGACTGACCGTAATTTTGCATGTGTCTTCCGGATTATTATTTAACGGGGAGAGATATTGGTCTCTTTTATATTTGTAGACTGGAACGGGGAGTGACAAAACTGCTCTAGATGAACTTTATGACCAAGAAGAAGGAATAATGTCGATGGAAGAAGAAAATAGAGGTTCGGACGATAGGGAAGATCATGTAGATTAATGATCTTTTCGAATTTTCGGTTTCATTTTATCTGGAAAGCTGAAAGGCTATAGCGGGGTAAGCATGTAAAAACTGCCCTGAATCGTAATTTGAACCTAGCTTTTCAAAAGGATGCATTTAAAGAGATTATATTTGGCTAAGATTCAAATAACTCTATTTTATGTGTTCTTTTCCCCTCTTTCGAATGCTGCTTTCAGATATATCATTTTCAGACCGGAACATGCTCAAAAATCAAATAAACCATTATATATATATTATATATATATAATTATGAAAAATATTGTTGACGTGCAAAGCAGTGATCAACGTCAGCTAACGAGTTCTCAGTCGAGCTCAAAGTATTTGACTCACAAATTTGAGGAAGCGTCTTTGAGGTAACATATAAACCACCCGATGAAGAAAAAATTGGTGGAGTTATTTCTCAGAAGAACGTTTGCTCTCATTCCTGATGTTGTCTCTGCAGAAAAAAAATTAACATAACTACAGTGCAATGTTTTAATGAGTTGAAAATGTTTATCCCAAGTGGCAATAGAGTTAGTTCAGAGCATTTGATAAATAAACGTTTTTTTAATGACGACTTAAGTCTTATACAGGTTTACCATAATACAAGTTTTTTAACTGCACAAGAAATATGTTTATTTTTAAACCAAATATCAGATTCGGCTTCACAAACCTAATTACATAAAATTGAATTATCAGAACCTGACGAAAAACAAATAAAATCTTTTACTAGTCTTTCTATTGACGCAGTGCAAGAGCTAGGTAAATTATTAGTTTCCATCCGATCGTCAGTAATAGAACTGTTACGCAAGCTCTTGTTGTATATTTGTTTAAATTACTTATTGCTGCATCAAACAATTTCATTTCGTCTATTTTCGGAATAAAAACCGAAAGTAAAATTTCAGATTTTTGCGAATCAGTAATTAATTTATTTGAAAAGGAAATCTTGCTGCATTACTTTGGAGTAAAAAGTATCGCGAGAGAAGATCTAGTTTATAATCACACTTCCATTAATGCGAAAAACCTTTTTCATTTAACGGACGAACTTGTTTTGGTTTTGACTTATTTACGTCATCAAAAAAGTAAAAATAATGTATATCAAAGAAAGTATATTCAGGCCATAGGAAATATCCTTTGGTTAAGCCATTTACTATTTGCACCACAGACGGGCTTGATGTAGATGTTCCAGGTCCCTTTCTAGCCACCGAAATAGATGCAACCATCATGAAGAAGGTTATGGAAGATCCACACGGTATCAGAACAATCATGAGAAAAGGTGATATATGTGTTGTGGGTAGAGGCTTTCAGGACGTCGTACCTTACCTAGAAAGTCTTGGTTTTAAGATTTTGATGTCCGCTTTAAAAGGAAAAAAGTCCAACTTAACAACAACTGAATCCAATGAATCTCGTTACGTTACAAAATTGAGATGGGTAGTAGAGACAGTTCACAATATTTTGGGGAAAAAATTTAAGCTTCTTCATCAACAGTTGGATAACAAACTTTTACTGCAGAATCGAATGTTTCCTCAACAACCGGTTTGGAAAGCGTTTGAATAGTCATAAAGATGACGATGGATTGCAAGATATTCTCATTGAAAGAATATTAAATTCTAATCAAAATGAAAATACTTTAGTATTAGAAGCTGAGACAGCCAGCTGGTCTGGACGTACCACTACAACGACCAAGCTAATATTACAAGATATTCTTGACTTTCCGGAAATGACTGACAGGGATCTAAAGATATTTTTTTCGGGCACCTATCAATTAGGTCAAACGATTTGTTATTTGGCCGATTTAATAAATGATGTCGAAAATATTGATTTGGAGTATATTAAGATAAAGCCAAATATTATAAAAGTATTAGTAAGCTCTAGGCATATAAATCGTAAGACCTACAAATGTTACGTTGAGTATAAACCTAACTCAATCGGATACAATGGTATACTACGACATGCATGTGACTGAGTCAATGGATTACGAACTGTAGACTCCTGTTCTCACATAGCAGCAGTCATATATTATCTCAGTAATGCTAGATATAAATCAAAATTCATTAGACCAGTAAAAGTTTTGTCAGAATTATTTTCAAATACAGACATTGATGCAGTTATAGACGAAGATAGTGATGAAGATTAGTCTTAGAATACTTTTGAATGCCTTGACGCCTTTAGAATATCCGTATTTGCAGGTCATGTGCCGAAAACAAGCAAAAAATAGGCTTGTAATAAATGGTTTATTCGATTTTTGAGCATGTTCCGGTCTGAAAATGATATATCTGAAAGCAGCATTCGAAAGAGGGGAAAAGAACACATAAAATAGAGTTATTTGAATCTTAGCCAAATATAATCTACATAACCTAAAAAATGATTGAAAAATTAAAATATTTTTCCTGGGTCCAATTTTGGTCTCTAAAAACTGAAAAAAATCAGGGTAGTTCCTCGCTAGGAAATACATTTTCATGAATTTTTTCAGATTTTTTGGAGCAAACCGTCAAACAGAAAAAATGTTTTTCAAAAAGACACGTTTTTAAGTCTAGGGACGTTAGATTTAAACCTAGTGGTCTGAAAATTTGGCTCAAGAGGTCTTTAAATGCGTCCTTTTGAATAGCTAGGTTCAAATTAAGATTCAGGTTAGGGCAGTTTTTACATGCTTATCCCGCTATAGCCTTTTTACTTTTTTTGCCAAGTTGCATTTTTATGCATAAATAATTAATAAAATATTTTCGACCATTAAACATAATTTGTTTTCATGCTGCTTGTTATTCTTTTTATGTTAAAAAAGCATCCATTTAATAACATGCAATAGTTCCCGACAAAAAAACATTAAAAATATGCAATTTTTCGTGTGTTCACATTAGAATGTCCCCTTAAATGAAAAAGTTATTAGACTACTTACAAAGTTAAAAAATACTACTTGTATACTCGGATCATACCTAAAATGATCGTCTGAGCACTGTACATTGGTATATAAGAGTACAAAGCAAAGTTAATACCAATTAACCAAATAAGGATAATCAATTTGTATCTTTAGTGGACATAATAGTGGGTTTAGAGACTTAGAATACGAGATATTCTCAAGATTTATTAGAAAACTTTATGTCAATAGCCCATAGACATATGAAATATATTTTTGGTATGATTTGAATGTTCGAATTCTGTATGTCCGCTCTGTAATAAGAATTTCAATAACTTTTGGCTTTCATAACTTATTTTATTAAATTTTCACAAAAATTTGAATGACTATGTAATAATTTCCCTTTTGCTAACAGTTTTATTCTGCTAAAAGATTGATCTCTTGATTTATTCATCCTTTGAATCCCATGGTAAGTACATTTTCTACTATTGTAATTAGCTATAGAAGGAACTTATAGAAGAGCTAGACTTTTCAAATTGCAGGGGAAACTATCTTCTGTTATTAGAATAAACATAAATTACTAGATTGTTATAAATATTTTAAATTTAGAATTTAGTAATTTGTAACTTTAAGACACAATACAATTAAGCTTTTACAACATGACAAAGTATAAAGATAGTGATAATTGAATAAGAATTAATTAAAAATTATGTATTAGTGGTAAAAATGCATTTCCACTACTTATGTCAATAAGTATACATAATTCATTACTTATATAAATTTTAATAGTGCTATGAAATGAAGTGAAGTATCTGATAGAAATAAATCAATTTCAGTTACTACATAGTAAAATTTACAATTCTTTATTTGTGTGAGATATAATATATAAACACAAGTATATAAAAAATTGAATCAGCAGTGTTATCATTAAATTATAATTCAATGTTTTTTACAAAAACATACATAAAAAAAGATGGAAAATGTTGATTTAATGAAATAAGACACAGATTATTTTTAGAATACATATGTATTATTAAAAAGGTGAAAATACAAACTTTTTAAGTTAAACAGAATTTATATATTTGGAAAATAATTTAGCCATTGATTTTAAAATCATATAAGTTTGAGCCGATTTAATTTTTAACATTTTCTTTTTATAAAGTATTTTTCAATTGTATTATTCACAACATAACTCACATCATTTACATTACGCCATAGTAGAAAAATCGTTAAATTTAAAATAATATTTAAATAAATACATATTTTCTAATATTCAATATCAAATAAGTCGCGATATTCGACGAAGATTTCTTTTGCACTGCTTAGTTCCAACAATTGGTTGATGCTTTATACTACGTTTCGTTGGAGTTGCAAGGAGTGGCATTTTACAGGATTTTCCAACATGCGACTCTGATGAACAAAGAATGCAAAATTCTATCAATGAACATCCTGGTCGAGAGCATGTGCCTGTTTTTTTATCATGCTTCACACGGCATGCGAATTTGCATTGAGGACATGGAACCAATTGATCACAAATGGGTAAACTGCGACTAGCCTGAAACATTATAAGACTTAATTAATATTGTGTATTTGATTATCCAGATATTGTTCAGTATTTGTATTTTGTGGACCATGAAGTCCCTCAATCCCTATAAATTTAGTCTGAAAAATAAACAATAGACGTGTTTACATGAGGTATACTTTTACCTATTTCATTTCATGACAAAATTATTTTAATTAAAATTAACTTATACTTGAAACGTACACTTACTAAATTCATTGTGTTTTGTCACTTTATTTTTGCAAATCTATGCTTCAAATTAAATATAAGTTAAATAAATGTACTAATAAATTAAAGATTATATAAATTTTAATGTTTCTAAGTGAACCCTAAAAAAAATATAAAATTTCTAGTTCTCTTGGCCTATGAGAGGGGCATCAACCGTATTAGTATTTTAATGTATAAATAGCATTGATAAAACATGTCATGTTAAGACTAGTAAAAGCTACAGTTTTAAACACATTTTTCAATTTCACCATGAATTTAAAACCAATAGCATAGATCAATATTGCATTACAATTATACTTATACAGCAATTTTAAATTATCCCTCCTTTCAAGAACAGCTAATAAAAAACATAAATAAATGCAGTCAATAAAATAATATTTATTAGTTTTAATATTTATAGTTCTATTAGTTTTGAGTTTGATAATTGAAATGTACTGTTAAAAAAATACTATTTTATCTGCCCATTTATTTATATATACAAAAATAGATATGTATTTAAAATAAGTTTTTGTGAAAAATTAAAATATAAAAATCAAGAAAAAAATAGGTTAATTCAGTATAAATAGACATAAATCTTTACCTTAATAAAAGAATTAAATATCACTTTACTAGGTGAAACTGGTGGACTGTGAGGTTCTAAATGCATTCTAGGAACTTGAAGTAAATTTGTTGATAGAGCAGTCAGAAATCGTCTTCTTGAATATCGGGCCTTTGGAGTAACTTGTGCTAAATCTTCAAGTTTTGATTTATTTAACATTATAAGATTTTCCTTAGAACATTGCTTTAGCATTATATACTTCAGTCTTCTCTCTTCAGCTTTCATATCATTACTACAAATTCTTTGCCATGATTTTGATACCATTATTATAGAACATAGATCTTGTGGATTAAGATAACTTAAAATCTTAGTAATTATCCTTGGATGATTACTTTTTTCAGCTAGAAGTTTAAATATATCAACAGTTTCTTTATCCGTATAATCAGGTGTGGCTCTTTGTTTTTGAAAACTTGATAAAATAGCACGTTTACTAAAATCTAGTCTTTTAGGTCTACTATGTTTAGATATACAAATACTTTCTGATATTGATAAATTGCTAAATTTATTACTATTAATACAATTAATATTAGGACTAACTTTGAAACCAATTGGTGAAAAAGATATTTTATAAATAGAAGAAGGCAATATTGGCGAATCAAAGAAATCATTATCTGAGCATTTAGGAGATGATGATTTTATTTTATTCTTTTTTCGACTTCTAAGTTCCATTTTAAATGAATTCTCTTGACATTGAGGTGATTTGTATAAATGTTTGTGTGAATAATTAATCGTTGAACTTTTTGGAGTACTAGTCAATAAACTGTTATTTTTTGTATCCCAAGTTTGCTTATATTTAAATTTACAAGAATCAAACTGTTTTTTTGATGATTTATTTGGAAAATAGAGAGACAGATTGGAATGGTAAACTGATCCATGGTTTTTAGGAGTTACGCTAAGATAACCACTGTCATAACTCTCCATCGAAGTTTTCTGACTCAAACAGCTTTTATTGACCATGTTACAGGTATTGTTATCAACTTCTTCTCCATAAATATCGTGAAACATTTTTGTTGTTAGTTTGAAAAATAATTACATCTTTAATCAAACAAACCATAAATAAAAATGTATTCTATACTTTTTAAAGTTATCAACTAATATCTTTAAAATCAAAGTAATTCAATTAATTAATGTTTATCACGAATCCATGAGAAACTTAATGCATTAAGTTTCTCATGTGAAAAAACATCCACTTCAATTGAATCAGCGACCATCAGAGGTACATTTTAATTCAAGTATTAATATGCATGATGTTCTATTTATTTTCCTTTAGATTCATTCTTTATCTTTCGACTTTCTTTTATCTTCACTATTACATGTTTAAATTTGTATATTATTTTCTTTCATTGTAGATATAGAATTTCTAAATAATTAGTTAAATTATTATTTTTACAAATTATAAATAAAAAATCCAGCTAATTTTTGAAGTTTTAAAGTTGTCGGTTACCGACATAACCGTTAACTTAACACTTATACCATGAAATATGGACTTCAAATAGGAATGCCATCTAAATTTGTTCAGACATCAAATCCATGTGTTGTGTCCGAGTTCTGAACAATATGTTTCGAGATAACTAGTAGATGTTGGAAGACTAACTTCATAGCGCTCTGACTTTCAGCTATAGCCCCATAAATATTCCCCAATAGCAGACCGTGCCGAGCACGCAGTGCCGCCACGCCGATCCGTCTCTGTGCCGTTTCTGTGCAGTTACGGCGTGCTCTCTACTAAACGCCACGGCGGGCCGTCCCTGTGCCGTTTCAGTGAAATTATGGCGTGCCTTGCGCGAGAAAGCACGGCGTAATTTCACTGTGCTGTTACTGTGACAGTGCAGTGTGCCGCGTGCCTTACTCCCAGCGTTGGGTCGAGAATTATGTCAACATGGCGCATCCCTAGATTTTGGAACTAGATGCATGTATATATGTTGAAAGCCATCGCACCGATACGCCGATTTGCCGAAATCATGTATCTAGAACTGTTCATATTTCGTGGTTGAGCAGAAACTGTACACTACTGGAATTCAAGTTTTGGCGACGTCTGCTACTGTGTTGGTGTACGGTAAGCCTCGAAAAGGAAAATAAAACGTAATTTTGAATCAATACTTTAAGATTAATTAACTCAAAATTACGTTTTATTTTCCTTTTCGAGGCTTACCGTACACCAACACAGTAGCAGACGTCGCCAAAACTTGTATTCCAGTAGTGTACAGTTTCTGCTCAACTACGAAATATGAACAGTTCTAGATACATGATTTCGGCAAATCGGCGTATCGGTGCGATGACTTTATGCATCTTGTTACCAAAATCTAGGGATGCGCCATGTTGACATAATTCTCGACCCAACGCTGCTTACTCCTACTAGAAGGCACATGGAAGGTACGCAGTGTCTTCGCTGTGCTTTTCAAATGACGCGCGGCAAGTTCAGTACGATCAGTGACTGTTGGGATTTTGGGAAATTAGACAAGCCACGTTAGTCTAAGTTACTTGCAATACTTTACGTGCATTCAACAAAACCAAGCGAAGGAAAATTCAATCAACTGCATATAACTGCATTTAACAACGTATATGACGTAAGATATCTTTTCAATATCTGTTATTTATAATATTTATTCATTTTTCAATCATTACTAATATTTAACGTACATTTTTTCATTCTAACCTCTTCAACGAGGGCATTAACTGCATCATCGCGGCACGAAGGAACATTAAATTAACTATAAAAAATTCAAGTACGTATAATTATCTGCTATATATTGAGCTTATAAAAATGATTATTATTAAATAAATAATACATTTTTTTTTCAGCTTCTGTCGCTGTCATAATGTCATAGGAGATAGGACTTGGAATTGGCCCGGATAAGGATTTTATATATTTTTATTTGTTTTGTGCAATTAATAAAATCAATTTAACATCAAATTCCTATGTTATTTATTTAAAATAAAACCTAATTTAGGATTAATTAGTGAAGGTACACGAAAGGCACGGCGGGCCGTGGTCGTGCCCGATATAAGGCACACGGATGGACCGACAGGCGGACCGGCTCATATAAACGCGCGTAAAGCGGGCGGCCCGCCGTGACGGATCAGAGACGGCACACCGGTCCTTGCGGGGAGCATGGCGGTCCGTCGCTGTGATGTCTCTGGGCTTAGGTACATATTCGTCGCTGTGCCGCCCGACGGTCCGCCCGCCGTGCCGCGTTGCACGAATGTTATTGGGGTTATGTTATCAAAATGAAAGAACAATGACGGCACGCAAGAGGTCACGGGTGATCACCTCCCCCGTTACAGCCTGCAGGTATAAAAATTTTAAAAAAGTAAATATATCGGGTTATAGATATTAAATTGCCCTTTCAAACTATGTAAAAATTTTAATTTGCCCGTTATTATTTTTTTTAGGAAAAATAAATTAGTAGTTAAAGATTTAGCTCAAACATCAATTAGCTGTATTTTTTTAATTAAACCTTTTTGGAAGATCCAATTAACGCGAAAAAATTGCCCTTAGGTCGATTTAATTTGCCCGCTATGAAAACACAACAAAAACTAATTAATTATTATTTAAATTAATAATTTTAGTGCTACAAAAAATTAACCTGCAATTTGAATGATTCGTGCGCAGTAGCGCATAAGATTGTGGTGCACTCATTGACTCTGTATAATCGCGTGCTATTTGAACAGTAGAGAAAAAAAACATTGCATACCGTTTGTTATTTGCAGTTTTTCACATTCAAATTGCAGGTTAATTTTTCGTAGCAATAAAATTATTAATTTAAAGAATAATTAATTAGTTTTTGAATTAAATCGACCTAAGGGCAATTTTTTCGCGTTAATTGAATCTTCCAAAAAGGTTTAATTAAAAAAATACAGCTAATTGATGTTTGAGCTAAGTCTTAACTACTAATTTATTTTTCCTAAAAAAAAAAACGGGCAAATTAAAATTTTTACACGTTTGAAAGGGCATTTTAATATCTATAACCCGATATATTTACTTTTTTTAAATTTTTGTCCTTACTGGCTGGAACGGGGGGGGGGGTGACCAGCGTTGGACACGAGGGCTCGAGTTTGGGCAGCGTTGGGTCGAGAATTATGTCAACATGGCGTATTTTAGCTTACTCCTAGATTTGGAACTAGATGCATGTATATATGTTGAAAGCCATCGCACCGATACACCGATTTGCCGAAATCATGTATCTAGAACTGTTCATATTTGGTGGTTGAGCAGAAACTGTACACTACTGGAATACAAGTTTTGGCGACGTCTGCTACTGTGTTGGTGTACGGTAAGCCTCGAAAACAGCGTTGGGTTTAGAATTATGTCAACATGGCGTCGATTTTGGCTTACTCCTAGATTTGGAACTAAATGCATGTATATATGTTGAAAGCCATCGCACCGATACACCGATTTGCCGAAATTATGTATCTAGAACTATTCATATTTCGTGGTTGAGCAGAAACTGTACACTACTGGAATACAAGTTTTGGCGACGTCTGCTACTGTATTCGTATACGAAAAGGAAAATAAAACGTAATTTCGAGTTACGATTAATCTTAAAGTACTGATTAGCAGACTTGTACGAATGCCGTAGTGTTTTAGCTGTTAGTAAAAGTTTGACAACTCGTGTCAATGGATATGCTTTAAAAGATATCTTAGAAAATTTTTGCGTTAGTTTTGTTTTGTAGCGTTTAATTATGGTGTTTAAAATTGATTTTCATTATTGAAGTGCAAGAAAAAATAAATCGACTCAAGAATTTAGATGATTTAAAGCATTGCTACGAGTTGGTAGATAAAATTCAATTTTTTTTAGAAGAGAGTAAATCATCTAAATTCTTGAGTCGATTTATTTTTTCTTGCACTTCAATAATGAAAATCAATTTTAAACACCATAATTAAACGCTACAAAACAAAACTAACCAACAGAATTCACAGCGCAAAAATTTTCTAAGATATCTTTTAAAGCATATACAACTTTTACTAACAGCTAAAACACTACGGCATTCGTACAAGTCTGATAATCAGTACTTTAAGATTAATCGTAACTCGAAATTACGTTTTATTTTCCTTTTCGTATATGAACACAGTAGCAGACGTCGCCAAAACTTGTATTCCAGTAGTGTACATTTTCTTCTCAACCACGAAATATGAATAGTTCTAGATACATAATTTCGATAAATCGGTGTATCGGTGCGATAGCTTTCAACATATATACATGCATCTAGTTCCAAATCTAGGAGTAAGCCAAATTACGCCATGTTGACATAATTCTCGACCCAACGCTGCTCGCGTGCCGTCATTTCATGACCGCGCAATGCCTGAATTTCGTAGTCATTTTTCGAAGTACAGCTACGTCACGCGTGACATCTTGCGTGCCGTCATTGTGTTGTGATTCTGATAACATAATGTGTATGGGGTGGAAATATTTTAATTTTCAATTTTTTACGGCCAACTGCAGACTTCATGACGGGTACATGATATGAAGTTAGTAGCTTTCAGATGCGCTATCCATGCACTGGCTCCCAACAATGACAATTATTGTAAGAAAACTACCTTGCATACCAGTAATCATATTGTCGTTAACACTAACTTGTCTTTAAAAATCGATGCTCATTGGTCGAGTTTATTTGTTTACTAAATCAGTGATCTCTGATTTAAAGGTCGAATATTACATTTAATTAATATTATGATTTTACTTAAATGATTGAACCATAATTCGTCATAATAATGATATGTGCAGTGAAATTGTAATTAATGAACATTTAAATATTGTGCGAGTAGTATGTGATTTCTTATTATTTTATTATTGGATCATTCTCCTTTTTTATGTAACATTGAATTCATGAGTTTTATACAATAAAATTTCGACTATATGAAACACTTATATGACTATCAAGCAATGAAGACATGAAAAAAATTGTAATATTCTGTTAAACTTTTTATTTACAATCTACTGTATTTAAAAAATTTACATTTAAAATGTAATTTTTTCCGTAGATGTGGAATTCAATTTATTTATGTTAATTTTGTATAAATAAGGAATAATTATGTACACCTTTTGAGAATTAATTGTATCTATTAATTCCTAATAACATTATTCATAATGCACATCATTTATTATGTGAAGCTATATTTTTTTTTGTGATAAAAATTTTAAGAAATATTGCATTATGGAAACTAGATTCAATATTAAAAATTGTGGGAGCATTGAAGATGATTCAAGTTGTCTAAATTATACTAGTATGGTACACAGTAAAAAGGTTAAACATGCTTTAAGACAACAAGTAAAGCGACGTAGAAAAAACACAACAATTGCAGCGGGAAATCCTCGTACATTACCCAGAATAATTCATGCTGTTCCATCAGGAGTACAAACTGAAATATCTTTATCTGGAATGAGTGATTCACAAAATCATATTGGTAAACAAATCTTTAACTTATAAACATTTCTATTTAATTATATCATGACCTTTGACAAACTATTAGTTTCGGTTATGTACAGTTGTAAATTCTTTTGTATTAGTTTTAGTTTAAGAGTTCAGTGTTTACTTGTGTAATGTACAAAATAACAATAGACAAATATGCTATTTATAGATAATTTTGGTTCTTTCCCTAAGAGATTGAACAATGAATAAAGGTTATATCTGGCAACTTATACTTTATACTTTATCTATAACACTTTATAAAGCTAATAATCATTTTATTTTACACAGCATTTGCTACTTGGCAAGTATGATTTCTGATAATATTATTTCTGAGGAAAATTTCAGCAAATTATTTTGTACAATAATGAAATTGCATTTTGAATAACGTAGAACATTAGACCTAACATTACACTTTTTACTTTAAAAAATTAATGATTCGCATTAAGCATAAACATTTTTTTAATAAATAGTTTGTTTTTGAGGTTAGGGAATTTCTAATTTATCTGCTTAATGTGAATCATTAATGATTATCCTTTAATAACTACATGTATATTTCAAAAGTATTAACTTTTAGTAGCAAAAACTTATATACTTAATACAAATACAATTAATATAACACAATATTGTATGTTTACTTTTTTAATCAAAATAATGTTCCTGTATATTTTTGATACTATATGTGTCAGAATTAAATATCCAATTAAGACAAAAAGATCAGAATAATGTTGCATTGAATATAAATCCCTTAATGTTCAAACATCACTATTGTAATTCTCATTTTCAGCTGAAGACTAAAGCGAGTTATATATATGAATTAGTATGATGTAAAATATGTTGTATTTTTTGAACCTCAACATCTTAGGAAAATAACCAGCCTGTTCAAAACAGCTTGAAGACCAAATACATGAATTTGCAATCCAAGAATTAAATAACTCAAAATGAAATAAAGAATTAGGCAGAAAAAAACAAAAAAACATTCTTTGTATCATATTAGCATATGTATGAATAAACACAATATTGTGATAATACTGAAAATATAATATATTATTTATATAAGTACATACATGCATATATTATTTTTGGATTGTAAATTCAACTGGCTGGTTTTGGTGAGTTGACTGGTCCTCTTATACTTCAATATTATTTCAATAATAGTGTGCTAGCATGCTATGCTACCTTTATTCAGTTAGAGTTGGTTTTCTCCGATACTGGTACAAAATATACTTGTAACAAGATGCTCAATTATCCTGTTAGAGGATGTTCATCCATTAAAAGGAGCAGTCAGTTCCTAATATTCGAAGGTAGTTATTTGTAGACGCTAAATTCTCTTACATTAGGAGGATTTTCGTCTAGTCAAAGAAATCTTGATTCCTTCAATAGGAAGTTAATTATGTTAATTATTTGAAGTCAGTTGACATGAAAGAGCACTTGGGTATATTTGCGTAATCAGCTGCGACTACTAGGTGCAGGTGTTAAAAAAAAAAATTTATTTATATTTCTAATTAAATTAGACCAATATTTTTTATCGATAAATGTTTATAAAGATTCCATTAGTTAATCTACTTACCTTGGGACTTTGTATTCTTATTTCAGATCGAAAATCAATTAAACATGTAAATTTAGGCCACCTAAATTTCAGTGCCTGTTTTAAACAAATAAAATTGTTAAATCAATTTTATTCATAAATGTACATAAAAATACAACTCTTATGGAGTAAAATGAGTACCTAATTGAGACTGTACCGTAGCTGTGAGCTGGGAAAATTAATGTCTACGAGACGATCTTTTTATATAACAAATAGATTTGACAACAAACTAATAAACATTTAAAGTTAAAATTTTTACCAGCTATTCCAAGCGTGGATACCTTAAAAAAGTGCTTTGTTACAATCATCTACGACAAAAATTACATCGTTATTGAAAATTGTAAAAATGGCCAATATTCGGCTTTCACGCCGCTTTGCTGTTAAACTAATTATTAGAATTTGACATAACATAGCTCACTTTATAGGTTTTGAAAATATCTATATTTTTTATCTGAACTTTTTTTCGCTAGCACTAATAGTTTTTCCGCAAAAGGTAAAAAACCATGTTTTCATAACTTTACACCGTTGTTTAAACAATTTTCCAAACTTTTTAGCTGTTTAATTTATGGTATTTTATATCCTTACATGCTTCCGAACAACTTCGCGTAAAAATTTCAGTGGTGGCAGATTGTTCCAAAAAAAAACTTATAGTGACTGGACTATAAAGACTAGGAATCGAACCCGGGGCTACCGGATTACGAAACCGACACTCTACCGAATGAGAGCCATCACAAAGCTCTTCCTTTTATATTCTTCATTATTTATTTACTAATCTTCAATTTCATTGTAAGTTTTCGATGCTTTTTTTCTATTCGTTTCACTTAAATTTATTCTAGCTTTGGATACATAAAATTCGTCTCTGAAATTTTCCACACTTATTCTTGAATAGTTTTAGAATCGATTTAAGTTCAAAAAATAGATTTTCGAATCTTGCAAATCAAATAAAATAACTTGTAATTATCTAAAATTTTTGTTTAAATATGTCCTCAATTGAATGTAACAGATTTTATTCTTGGAAAATATATTCTTTTACAATAAAGAACCAAAATATTCTAAGAATTTTTTATCTTCTTGATATATGGCCGCTTATTGGTGTGGTAGACAGATATGATCCATAACTGAACCTAATAATGATCTAATCAAGACTATCTAGTTAAGTTTGAAAGTAATCAGAAGATTAAAACTATCGTGAATATCGCCTGTAAATCAGATTTCAACGATGTCTTTTCTGATTTTCCTAGATTTCAAAAATTTTATTCACTTAAATAAAGAGGACATTAAAAGTAGCAAGTAGCAATCGACAATATTTTACAGTTAAAGAAATCACGACTGAAACGTACGGCCTACTTAGAACGATTCAGAGCTACTATTTTTCAATTGAAATGGACAATTTGAAATCTGAGGAATCTATACCCGGTAATAGCAGCATTTTAGTGTTCCAACTATTCTTTGGTTAAGACAAGAATATTAAGTGTCCGTAACGTTTCTAAAGCTATTAGTTGAACGAATATATTTAATAACACTCCATACCGGATCATAATCGATAATGAGATCGAGTTGTTATCCAATATGTAGTCCGATAATATGCAAAATGCACTTGATTCATCTCCAGGTTATGATAACACAAGGCAGGAGCTATTGCAATGATTCAAATAATGACCACGATTTGTTTTATTATTTTATGATTTATAATATTATTTACGAGTATAGCCGAAATCATTTATCAACTAAACATAGATAACTCTATACTCCAACACAATTAATAATCAATTTACAGTTTCGTAGACCTTCAATGCATTAGGAGAGTAAATCGTCTTCACATCAAATCCGCGAGAATTAATCGAACGGCCGGATCAAATAACACAAGTATAAACAAGCAGTGGATCATTTTAATAAGTATCACTACTGTTTATGTATCGATATACGATTATTTTTTAAATCGGCAGCAGCTCCGATAAAAAACGGTTATAGTATATGTACTGCATTAATATACATCTACTATACTCGGTTGCTATCGTTTCAACAAATAAATTCAAGTTTCTATTAATATTTTTAGGCACTACCGTCATGCAGGAATGCCATAAAATTTTATCATCGCAAAACCACATATGCTATATCTTCTACAATTATTAATAAATTAAGCTGAAATTATGCACAGATGTGTCTTTTGTAAATACAAAGAAGTACTTTTTTAAAATATTTTTTTAACTTAGAGAATGAGAGCAATTTTTCACTTTTTCCCCATGTTAAATATACATTTTTTTGTATCCGAATATCTTAATGAGATTTTAACTGATCATAAAATAATTTTTTGGTACACTTCCCTCATCCTAACATCGGCACCTATTAAAAATGAAAATAGGATTTTATTGAAAAATAGTTAAAAACGATTTATGTATGATAAATAAAATTCTAAGCATTCTACATAAATATGTTAATTGGAAAAGTTGCAGATGATTAAAAATTATTACTTTTTTTCGATTACATGTATTACAAAAAATGCTTAGAAAAAAGTAACGAATTTTAGCAATAAAAAATCTGATCTTTAAACAAAATTTTAACAAATATATGTTTTATATTAAAATGTTCAGTATAAAAGTTTTACATTTATTAATTACAAATCTATTTATTTTAAAAATAAATTTGTAGAAACCATTCAGCGCACATTATACTAAAAAACACATTTTTAGAAAAAAAAACTCGTTGTAGCAAGAATAACTCACTGAGATTAAGGCCAAATAAAAAAAATTTAGCTGATACAGTCGTATCGCAACGATGTAACCTACAATAAATTAACCGGCTTGGATGTATAAAACATAATTGTTACGATATTAAAAAACCTCTTAAAATAATTTATAAGCTTAAAAACTTATTGTAGAAAGCAGATCTCAATAAAATATAGAAAGAATATCTCTTGAAGAATCATCGTAATTACTCATCTTGTTTTTCCCAAACATCATCGTAGAATGATTTCTACATCTAGTATGGTGATCCAATATCATACTTGTGTCTCGCTCAGATATTTAAAACAAACCATCACATTTTCTTTGCTTTTCTTTTAAAAGTAATAAGTGAACAATAGATCTTCCCATAATAAAATATTTGGTAGCTGAAAAACAAGGTCTTGTAAATAGTAAATTTTAACGTCCTTACAATTATGAATAGTAGAAGTAAAAAGAAATAATCATATTGAACTACTCATCACAAAGGCAAAAGATGTTTGAAACATGTAAATATGAAGTTATATAAAGTTTAGCTTCAAGATCAGCTTTTACAGTATTCTTATTGCTTTTATTGATCAGTATTTATGTATTTATTGGTTGTAATTTATCATAGGCTCGGATAATGCTTTCAGCAAAAAATGAATTTTCGTATGCTTTCCCCGATTCAGTTCGCAAATTTTTATGGACTGTTCTTATTGCTTTTATTGATCAGTACTGATGTATTTAGCTAATTCTGATTAGTTAGTATTACTATTTGCAGCCTTAGTAAACAAAATTTTAATTGATTAATTGAAACAAGAAATACAACATTGCATTCCTTACGAAAAAATTTCTCAATTTCCTAAGATCGTTTGAAATGTCCAGATGCTTCTCTATTAATATTTTTTCAAACGTTTTAACTAATCGTTCATGTACCGTTTGGTGCAAATAATCTTGGACGCGCTAGTTTAATCAATTTTTTGTTTTCCTACTGTTTTTTAGTTTACTGTATGTCTGTCTAGTACTTTCCTAGTATTCTTTGTTTGTAGGAAAGCTGTTGAGTCCGCCTTTGAATCTCGAGAGGTAGATTTCGTACCGTAATCCTTGGACATTTCCATCTATCTGGGAACTCCTTTATCAGTTAGATCAGGTATTTATGTATTTATTGGTTGTAATTCATCATAGGCTCGAATGATGCTTTCAGCAAAAAATGAATTTTCGTATGCTTTCCCCGATTCAGTTCGCAAATTTTTATGGACTGTTTGAATCTGGCATCAAATTTAGTGACTAACGAGTAGGTCAAAAGATATAATCAATTAAAAAAAATTAGATTTTTAATCAAATTATATTTTTAAATTCATATTTTCGCATTGAAAAAGTTATGTAAGCTTTCTGAAACTTATGGAAGTGGATAGTATAATGAGTGGACCCATGATAGAGCCTTGTGGGACTCCACAGTATTAAATCAGTTAGAACCTGCCTTCCGGGACCAGAACCCGCGGTCGGGGCGCCTAGGTGCATAGCCGTGGGGAGGATACTGGAATGCGTTAGGGACGAGCACGCCGGAGGTTGGTGGGAAAGTCGTGACTGCAAACACTCCAGGACAGTAATTGGCCCGGCACTAAATAAAGAATAGAGCCTCTGCATAACTGGCAACAGTAGGAGGGACTCCAGATATTTAGCCCAGATCATATCTGATCATGGGCGACTCAGGCATTTCGTTAGGAAAACAGGTGCGGAAGAATCGGGCGCGTTTAGGTTGTGCGGTTCGGAGGAAGAAACTCCGGATCACATCGAGACACAATGCCCGGGCTTCTGCAACTTCAGGAATCAGCTTCTAGGGGACTTCTTCATAGACCCACAGGAGATAAGGTTCATCAACTTTGGCGCCATCCTCTCGTTTTGGAGAAGAGCTGGCCTGCCGGAGTAGCATGAGCAACCTCAGGGGACGGTACAATGAGAGTACAGCCTAAGTGCCGGGTCGGCAAGCCCCCCCCCCCCCGAATAATAATAATAATAATAACAAAGTAAATGAGTCTAGTAAATGACCGTTCACCTCCCTCATCGAAGACTGTTTGTCCAGCTTGAAATGGATCAAGTATAGTCTGAATTTGAGAAATAAAGAGATGTTTGTGCTTTAATGGTAGGGCGATAGTCTGTAAAGACTGTGGGAGATGTGACTTTTTTAGTGCCCACACTATAGATATCTTGCATGCATAGGGATATGAAGATTCAAACAGTCAGGGAGTAATAAATAGTTTAGAAATTGACAAATTACAAGTAGTGCCTTAGAAGCAACTGTTGTGGAGTAGTATCGTCAGTAAGAGGGAGTGAATTTCCACGTGGCGTTGGATATACTTGAGGTCACAGAACAGCCTTAGAACCGCGATTGGTTTACAGTCGATTCTTGCCCGTAAATTAATATTACCCCTCTCTATCTGTACTGGCTCAGTACAGCTCGGATTATATGTATTTGACTGTATAATACATTAGTATTAACAGTCTAATCTCCAAATCTTTATAGAATTTATAACTTTCAATAGTACACAAATAACCAACCACAACGCTGACAAAGTCCTCTAAAACAATGAAATTGACAGGTATTTATAAACACATTTCTTTACACCAGTAACATGCATCTTCCAGACTTTTAATATGTAATTTTCAAAAAAAAATTTGTTTAATCGTAAGCTAAGTTAAAAAGATTAAATATAAATATAGAGTTAAAATAATTATTTAATCATTTAATTTTATGCGAAATACAAAATACATTTATGTATTTTATTTATAGTTGTAGAAGAAACTGCTGCAACAATGAAAGAAGTTTTAGCCAGTTTGCCCGGATTTACATTGAGATCGAGCAGGCGGCGTTCTACTAAAAGATTATCCATAGCTGCTCAGTTAGAGGCTGGACTCGTAGATTTGGAATCCCCAGCAAGCATATTAGCTAATACAAGCCTTCGAGCATTATTAAACAGACATACATTCCAAGGATTACCTCCATTATATCAAAGAAAATTAGCACAGCTGTTGCCTGCTGTAGATAGACAAGTAGGTTATAGATTTTTTTTTAAATTTATTTTAAATTCAAATAATTATTTTAAAAAATTTCGTGACATTGAAATAATCTTTAAGGTCATTGACAAGGTCAAATGAAAGGTTATCATTGCATTTTTCTTAAATAATTTACCCGAAAAATAATATGGATGTTTCCAAACTATTTGAGTACTTAAATTATAGATACAAAAATTCTAATGTAAGGAAAAATCATTTTCAATACAAATTTGAGAGAGAAGTTTTCTTATTTTTCTTATTTTTTATTTTGAACGATACGTGTTGACTGGATGGACTTTTCAATGCTTCCATGAAAAAGAGCAACCATAATAAATAGTCCTTATGACGTTAAAGGGTTAATTAAATTTGTACAAATATGCGCATGGGTATGTGTGTCTCTAGGTATGTGTTTCTATGTGTACATGAACTGTTATTTTAACTGTTTCTAGTATTATAATATTTAATTAACGTAACGGTATATCAATGCCTTGTAAGAAGAATCTGCCAGAGGAAAAAATCAAGAACCCATAGGTTCCGAAATATCCTCAAGGAACCAGTCAATTCAGCAAAAAATTTGTATATATATGTTAGTGTATTAGGTGCGCAACTAAGGTCCCGCCGTTTGTGAAGAGATGTCTCCGGCTGTAAGTGTAATCGATAGTGACATATCAAAAATTAGTGATTTTGTTTTTGCGTCATATATTTTTGGTTGTCTGAATACGTCGGATTTTGTGCCAAAAACCGTCATTTGCGGGAAGTGTTGCCTTTCTTCTTTTATTCGAAGAAAATAGCGGCTGAAGCGCATCGAGGATTCTAAAAAGTTTACGGAGACGCTACTTTAAGTGAAACAATGTGCCGTGACTAGTTCCGTCGCTTCAAAGACGGTGATTTCGATGTTGACGACCGTAATCGTGAAGGAAGGCCAAAAATCTTCGACGGCGCTATATTAGAGGTATTGCTCGATGAGTGAAGCTGCTAAAAAGAGCAGTTTCGTGATCGAAGGGATTACGGTGATTTTCTGAATAATACGAGTCCGTGGTTCAGCGTAAAAAGTGATTTTATTTGAAAATATATAAATGTTGAATAACGATCTGTAAGGTCTCGTGTTCAAATATAGACTGCCCTGTGAGACTCTTGAGTTCACGCTCCCTTCTCAGAGGACACGAAAAAATCTCACCACCTCGAACCCTCATTACCCACATTTCGGATTTTTTTCACAAACTTTCTAATTTGGTTGATACTTCTGTATCTTTAAATACTACCAATCTCCTCCTCGCGTTCAACGGAGCTCTCGATGTTAAAACGCAACATGTGTCGCGCACGCGCTTGTCGTAGCGTCGACCATGTCAATGTCTCGGACGCGGCGCAGTACATAAAAACTTTACAAAGGCCTTTTTTCTAATTTCTTGAGAGTCTCGCAGTCGCTACAGTCTTTAAAAAGAAGGTTTTTCGCGACGTATGGAAAACCTCTTGTCAAAATGAAATTGATAAAATGAGTACCTAATTGAGACTGTGCCGTAGCTGTGAGCTGGGAAAATTAATTTCTACGAGACGATATTTTTATATAACAAATAGATTTGACAGCAAACTAATAAACATTTAAAGTTGAAATTTTTACCAGCTATTCCAAGTATGGATACCTTTTCAAAGTGCTTTGTTACAATCATCTACGACGAAAATATTCATTAGTTTTGACAATTGTAAAAATGGACAATATCCGGCTTTCACGCCGCTTTGCTGTTAAACTAATTATTGGAATTTGACATAACATAGCTCATTTTATAGGTTTTGAAAATATCTATATTTTTTGTCCAAACTTTTTTTCGTTAGCACTAATAGTTTTTCCGCAAAAGTTAAAAAACCATGTTTTCATAACTTTACACCGATGTTTAAACAATTTTCCCAACTTTTTAGCTGTTTCATTTATGGTATTTTATATCCTTACATGCTTCCGAACAACTTCGCGCAAAAATCTCAGTGGTGGTAGATTGTTCCAAAAATGGCCTGTTTTGAAGCTATAGTGACTGGACAATATACACACTACTCAAGGGGGATCCTCAGTTAGACGGCCGAAAAACGCGTTTTTCGGCAATTTTTTAGGAAGGGAAAGAAATGAATTTTGTTATCGTTTTTTTGGACCTATTATACTGCTATTCAGCTTTTAAAAAAAATTTATTTCATTAAAAAATATGAAAAACTCTCATAGTTATAGCAATATTGCCGGAGCGCCTGCAGACTGCTCTTGTAGAACGGTGGGGATGATCCATGTCGAACGAGGCATTTGAAACAGATAGGACAAAAAAAGATTTATTTTCTATAAGTTTCTTTTGTAGTTGAACTAAAAATATCCCGAGAAAATGGTCAAATTGAATATTTTTTCGTGGTCTGAAGAAAAAAGTCCATATTTAAAAAAAAAATACTTTAATGTGGATAAACAATGATTTAAATAACATTTTTCTGCAATTTTTTTAGTTTATCGACGAGATAATTGAAATAACTGAAATTGAGATAACTGAATCCAGAACTTTTTCATTATTTTTAATCGGATTAACGGTTTTCTTTTAATCACCCCCACAATGGACGAAAATGTGAAAAAACAAAAACGCGAGAAAAAGAGCTTTAAAGTTTTCGCTCGGGAAAAATTGAAGTTTTTTCATACTTACAGTGATTATATCTTAATCAGCTATTCCTGGGCTATATAGTAACCCTTCCTCTTCTTCAAAAAAACTCATTTTGATTAAGAGTTTCCATTCGGCGAGCTGTTCGAGCCTCTTTACTCGAAAACGATGCGCGTCGACTTTTGCTCGTAACTCTTTCGGCGTCGACGCGTCGAGCGAAATTCCTGCATTCCGTGCCGATTGTCACATTAAGCAGCTGCATAGTTTCCAGTACAGCTGATAATCCTTCATTGAACAATTCGGTAGCCAGGTATGCTGCAATGTCCACAACTTTTTGGCCAGCATTCAAGTGCTTCGGGTTTAGGCGCCATACTATAGAATTAAACAATTCGTTGGAATTTTGTGTGTGGTCGCCTAAGCATCTCGTCAGCAAATCGTCATTAGAAAGTTCCTCGTAAATTGGCCGTATATGTGTCTCGACCTTTTCGTCGATTAATCGTGGCGGATGTTTAAATGTATCAAGGCTATTAGCTGCTAGAGCCTTTTGCCATTCGCACCAATTCTCGGAACAATTTTCATGCCGAGGATTTTCACCGGTCGAGCAATAATGATCTAAGGTTGCCATAATTGCCTATTTCATTTCTTCTACCGAATCTATATTTCTACAAATAGCTAGACCGTAGTAAATCGTCAACTTCTTAATTAGACTCTCCGTGAGACAGTTCTTGCCCCCGAGTTTCTCGGTTTTTCTTTTATTACGGAGATGAGTGCCCATGCGTTTTTGCACGTGTCCAACACACTCGTTCTTTGTCACTATGCACTCGTCGCCGTAGGGGTTGCTTTTCAATATGCCACAAAACGTTTTGTAGTCGCCATCGCCGATGTAGTTGCTGTATATAACACCAAATCGCTCGACAGGTCTTATAAACATTTGCATTATTGAATCCACCTTCATCTTCCCTTCTGAACCTGCATGATTTGAAGAGCATGAGTCTTTATGATTCTCATACCACTCCACAAATGCGTCTTCGTCGAACGTATTTTGATCGATCACTTTGCCACTGTAGTATCCGATTAGCGATGTTACGCCGTATAAAGATGTGTAGCCGCGCTTTTTCCAGGATCCATCGCACGAAACTTTTAAATGATCCGCTGGTTTTCCTGTCAATGTTCTTTTCTTTTTGTTCGTTTACAGCTTTCTCACAGGTGTTTTCAAACATTGTCTTCGATTCTTTTGTACGTCGATTTTGCTAAGCCTGTAGAAATGTCCATTAGGCCGCAGAATAAATTTATTCCTTTACGCCCGATACCAAGAACTCGCATAACAAAAACAGTTCTTCTATTATTTCGTAGACGGTGTTAATTAGCGGCCCTGACTGAATTTCACGACTAGCACACCTGCACTGAAATATAATTTTAAAACCGAGTCCACGATGGCCACTTTCTCTAAATTTTAAAGTTTGTTTGAACTTGGGTTCCTTATGATTTGAAGCAAGAGACGTTGAGCGTCGTTTTTTGTCTGTGAACTGCTCCAGCGGCAAAAAAGGAAGAGTTTTCTTAACCGCCTCGTTACGAATGATGAAAAAATGGATTCATTACAGCAACCCAAAGAGAAAAAAATAATGGGAACAGCCCGGTTATACTTCTACTTCGTCGACTGTACCGAATTTTCACGCTGCGAACGTTATGCTTTGTGGTGGGACTAGGGCGGTGTTATTTATTATGAGCTGTTAAAACCGAACAAAACCATCACTGTACCGAACTCAACTGATGCAATTGAGCCGAGCACTGCGCGAAAAGCAGCTACAATACGAGCAGAGGCACGAAAAAGTGATTCTAAGCGAGCTCAATTTGTTTTGAATATGATAATAGAATTATTTCTTGCGTCTTATAGATATATTAATTTATAATTATTATTTTAACTTAAATAAATAGAGAGTTGTAATTATTCCGTAACATTATTATTTATCGCTTGTTCTGGCTTCCTAATCTTTTCAAATTTCGAAGTGTTATTTATTTTAATTTTTACATCATAATTATGATAAATTTTGACAAGCACTTATGTCAACCTGTGTATATTGTTGTTTGTTTTGAACGCGAGAGTATATATATGTATTTATGTATTTGGGTGACAGCGCTTGCATCAACGTTGAAAAATCGCAAACGTGTCCCTCGCAAAATGTAGCCAAGAAATCAAGGAATCCAACGGACTTTTCATTTTTTTTATTAAATAATTTACCATGTATCGTAGAGCTTTTATGTTTAAAGGAGAAATAGCAGGCGGAATTACTTTTTGACGAGAACGTCAAATTGGATAAATTTATCTAAATTTTTCATTCATAATCCATTTGAATATGTATCGAACAATAGATTGATGTACTTTTGGTCCAAAAATGTTAATATTTAAACGAACGAACAGTTTTCGTCAAAAATGCTGTTTTTTGGAGTTTATGTTAGGTGATTTTTACTACTTGCAGAGCTACAAAATTTTAACACAATATACTTATATCCTTGTAGAATTGATTTAAAAAAAATTTTCAACAAATTGTAATTCTATCATTGTCAAATATTTAAATGAATGAGGAGTGTTCAGTAGGTGAAAGAAATAAATGTTTTCAAAGGTTAAGCTGAAATGATACTTTAATGGCCCTTGTACCCGTGCAAAGAAACTTGTTGTTATCTGTATGCCCCTTTCTTCCCCAGGTACATTGCGGAACTGTATTTTCTTTTTCATAATTACAAAGTATAATTTTAAACAATTTTATATGCAAATATTGTTAATCAATGAGAAAATTAAATTAATTTCACACGTTTAGTAAATTATTTATATTTATTTTGTGCAGAAATTTTTCCAGTCGAAACTAAAATTATTTAAAAGCAACGAGCGCTACTCTTTGTTATTGATGTATTATCCATAATAATGATTTTAATACCACCACTTAAATGAAAAAACCAGATGGAATTCACTTATTACCTTAAACATTTTTCATAAAATTATCTGTTCATAGTTGAATTCGAACGATGAAAATCAAAACATTTTTTATTTACTGGAAAAGTAAATCGTCTATAATATTATCAGTCTAAGATATTTTTATCCAATTTTTTTCGTTCAAGTTTTATTTCAATTAGTATTTTATAGATTATAAAATTCTAGAATATTATTTATCAAATCAAATTTATTTTATAAAATTTAATTTTAAATATCGGTATTACAATTTTTTCTATAACCGCATGATCCGTAATGGTTCATTCGCTTTAAACCCTTACTAAAACATGTAAACTCTGACAGGTTGACCCTTCCATAAAAATAGGTAAGGATATTTCTGAGCAGTACCTTCGATACTAATGTTCGATTTGTCATGTGGTATTGCTCATTAAGTTTTTCAGGCATTCTCCTTCTCTAGGTCACAAATATTAAGAAAACTTTAAACGCTTGGCGGGATCATTAAAAATTATTTATTCAAAAAAAGGAAAAGTGCGTTGGATTCCTTGATTCCTGGGCTACATTTTGCGGGGGACACGTTTTTGATTTTTTAAGGTTGATGCAGGTGCTGTCACCCTAATATATATATATATATATATTGTAACGTGGTGGAATTCCACCTCGTCACTTTGTCGCCGGGAGCCGGCAGAGGAGAGGGTCCCGAGGTAGAGTGAATGTGTGAGTGTTTGGGAAAAAGATTTAGCGCCTGCTCAGGGTGTGTCAGAGCGGTGCAGGAGCCGACGGGATGCGCGCAAAAATTTAAAGAGGACGGTAGCCCTCGCTCTTTGGTTAACCAAAGCGCGGGAGTTTAAATGGCACGGCACAGGTACATCCGCGAGTTGAGGGGTCGCTCAACCTAGGTACGCTCACTGTAAGGTGTCGTACACGTTTGGCGGAGCCCCAGTGGGTTTGCTGGACGGAGGTGTGAGCATATGGAACCAGACCGACTGCATGGACCACAGAGCGACATATGAATTCGGAACAACGGTTACTGTCAACATCAAAGGCCACGACGATGTTCAACTTACTGCTGTATCGAATCTTTAATTGGAAATTATGAATTTCCAATTATCGCGATACTTTATAGATTGCCTTTGCATGTGAGAATTTGAGTTTCGCGGGTATCTGCTCCAGCGAGTGAGAGCGGTAGGGATAACTGCGCATGCTCAGCGACCTAACGATGCAAGACGAAGCGCGTCTGCATGAGCACGTGAGTGAGCATGACGGACGCTCGCTAGACGGCGACCAATAGGAGCGAGCGTAGTTCGGCAGCGTGAGAGAATGTTCAAATTGTTACAAAATTGTTTCAAAATTTATGAATCAAAAATCATCCCTGGTGACTACCGATCGAACGTGCGCTGCGAGCTAGCTCTCTGGATTTCTGTGCGCTTCGATTTCCTGGTCGTCTACGTGTCTCCAAGAATAAGGTTAGTGAGTGTGTATTACCGGCGAATCTCCTCGCGGAAGTGTTGTTCAACGTCGTGGTCGCAGTCGTAGTTGCCTTTACAATGTTGCTGTTTTCATTATCGGGTTTGCACGTGATCGCGGTTGCCTTTGTCACCCATGCGTGGGTATCTCCTTCTCTCTCAGTTGCCTCCTGTCTTTTGTGTAGAATTAGTACGTATAAATTAGTGTTGCGTATAATCTCGGGAAAATTGTATTAGTCCGCGTATCGTGCTTTTTACCATATAGTCCAGTCACTATACGTTTTTTTTTGGAACAATCTGCCACCACTGAGATTTTTGCGCGAAGTTGTTCGGAAGCATGTAAGGATATAAAATACCATAAATGAAACAGCTAAAAAGTTGGGAAAATTGTTTAAACAACGGTGTAAAGTTATGAAAACATGGTTTTTTAACTTATGCGGAAAAACTATTAGTGCTAGCGAAAAAAAGTTTAGACAAAAAATATAGATATTTTCAAAACCTATAAAATGAGCTATGTTATGTCAAATTCTAATAATTAGTTTAACAGCAAAGCGGCGTGAAAGCCGAATATTGGCCATTTTTACAATTGTCAAAACTAATGAATATTTTCGTCGTAGATGATTGTAACAAAGCACTTTGTAAAGGTATCCATGCTTGGAATAGCTGGTAAAAATTTCAACTTTAAATGTTTATTAGTTTGCTGTCAAATCTATTTGTTATATAAAAAGATCGTCTCGTAGACATTAATTTTCCCAGCTCACAGCTACGGTACAGTCTCAATTAGGTACTCATTTTACTCCTTAAGAGTTGTATTTTTATGTACAATTATGAACAAAATTTATTTAACAATTGTATTTGTTTAAAACAGGCACTCAAATTTAGGTGGGAAAAATTTACATGTTTAATAGATTTTCAACCTGAATTACTAAGAATATGAAGCCCCAAGGTAAGTAGATTAACTAATGGAATCTTTATAAACATTTATCGATAAAAAATATTAGTCTAAGTTAATTAGAAATATAAATAATATGCCCACTATGAAGACGCACTAAAATCTATTGAGGTATTTTCAATCTACCAAGCAAGAAAAAAATAGCAATATCTCGGCTAATTATAAAGATATTTTGATCATTTTTTTTTAATTTAGGGCAGCTTAAAAAGTTATGCGCACCTACGCGATAATTGTAACAACTTTTTAATAATGTCAGACCGAAAATATAAACTTCTTTTTTGATTAGCATAATATGTTCATTTCAAATTACTTGATATGATTTACTATGTTTTATATCGTACACATTCTGTATGAGACGATGTACGCCCTTTCAAACATTTATTTATTATTTAATAAATATAATAAATAAAATATGATCTTAATAATAATACTTCGTATTAACTTCGTATTAGTGAGAGTAGCATCATTTTATATCTATCAATAAAGTACTTACTCGCATATTATTTAAACTTTTATACAGAACTATCAAAACATAGTAAATCATATCAAGTAATTTGAAATTAACATATTATGCTAATCAAAAAAGAAGTTTATATTTACGGTCTGACATTATTAAAAAGTTGTTACAATTATCGCGAAGGTGCGCTTATTTTTTTTGCTAGCACTAATAGTTTTTCCGCAAAAGTTAAAAAACCATGTTTTCATAACTTTACACCGTTGTTTAAACAATTTTCCCAACTTTTTAGCTGTTTCATTTATGGTATTTGCCGCCATCTAAACTTTCACCATTAAATAATAAAATTAATACTTATTTATATGCATAACATTAAACATTAACTCTTTGTTGATACTATACTAAAGTATCAGCTCTTAATATTAATAAATGCCGTCACAACAGATTGTTAAAAAAAAAATTTATTTATATTTCTAATTAACTTAGTCGAATATTTTTTATCGATAAATGTTTATAAAGATTCCATTAGTTAATCTACTTACCTTGGGATTTCTTATTCTTTGTAATTCATGTTGAAAATCTATTAAACATGTAAATTTTTCCCACCTAAATTTGAGTGCCTGTTTTAAACAAATACAATTGTTAAATAGATTTTGTTCATAATTGTACATAAAAATACAACTCTTAAGGAGTAAAATGAGTACTTAATTGAGACTATACCGTAGCTGTGAGCTGGGAAAATTAATTTCTACGAGACGATCTTTTTATATAACAAATAGATTTGACAGCAAACTAATAAACATTTAAAGTTGAAATTTTTACCAGCTATTCCAAGCATGGATACCTTTACAAAGTGCTTTGTTACAATCATCTACGACGAAAATATTCATTAGTTTTGACAATTGTAAAAATGGACAATATCCGGCTTTCACGCCGCTTTGCTGTTAAACTAATTATTGGAATTTCACATAACATAGCTCATTTTATAGGTTTTGAAAATATCTATATTTTTTGTCTAAACTTTTTAGACAAAAAATATAGATATTTGGCAGATTGTTCCAAAAATGGCCTGTTTTGAAGCTATAGTGACTGGACTAATAAGACATCGGACGAAGGCAAAGAAGCATCGTTGATCGGGGTAATTGGGCTGGAGGCGGACAGCCCGAGGTGAGAGTCATCATCCTGCCTTGTTTAGGTTAGACATCTGTCGAGTGTCTGTAGTATTCACAGGCGGGTATTAGCTAGTAAGGTGTGAATGGTAAGTCAATATGGGTGAAGCGTGCAAGGGGAATGTAGGAGCGTGTATGAAGTGTGACTGTCGAACCACGGGACACATGAGAATCGGTTGACTAGTGTTTGTTTCTCAGCTTTCTAAAATCATTATAGCCTTCGGAATTAGTCTAAGCGAGACTAGCGAATAATAGTTGTAAGAGTATTTTGAAATAAACTTGCGTCAACCAAAAGTACTAATACGTATTATTTCTCCTTGAACCCCCTGAGTTCCTAGTCTATGAAGGTTCATAGTCAGGTGACTAGGGTAATTGGAGTCATCCCAGGAATACCCCGTTGGTCGTCTTTGAAATAAAAGGGTAGCGAGACACTGATGCTTCGCGTTTTGCATGCTTTGTATCGCTTCGTGATGCAAGAAGGTATGCCAACGCGGCCCTTAGGCAGCGTGTGGCATAGTAGTTGTATTCTAAGTAGTTATACCAATTTTTTTATTCTGTCCTCTACCTTGTCACCAATAATAATTGTAAAATGTTTTATGATAGGATGCAGCCACTTCAGGATTAAACAATGAATTTTTTGCAAGAGCGTGTCAAGAATGGCGAAAACGTTTAGCTGAAGGTGAATTTACTCCGGAAAATCAACAAAGACTAAAATTAGAAGCTGAAAAAGATAAAAATAAATTGGATCCATGGAAACTAAAACATTTCGAACCTATTTGGGGAGAAAAACGTGAATTGCATAAATTTCGATCTGGAATACATTGTATCAATAAGGATACGCGATTTACAAAGAATGCTAAAAGATCATGCACAAGATCCCGTATGGATCCAAATTCAAATCAACTGCTGACTGAAGATATTTCAGCAGAGACGTTACTTTCTCGAAAATCTATTAATAAAAATGTAACTTATCAAACCAATAGTGTACCGAATAAAACAAACTTAGTCGCTTCTGCAAATGATACAGTTATTCCAGAGTTTAATGTTACGGTCAGCATTCTAGATGATGATGATGAAGATGACGATGATGACGATGATGTTGATATAGATGATGATGATGGTGGTGATGAAGACGATGACGATGATGTTGATGATGACGAAGACGATGATGACGATGAAGAAGATGATGATGAAGAAGAAGACGATGATGAAGATGACGAAGATGACGATGAGGAAGATGGCGACGATGAAGATGATGATGATGACGATGAATTAGATACCCAGGTTTCCTTAACTTATTTGGATGAGGAAGCTCAGCATTGCAGAGCGATCATTGTTTCAAAGGCAGATAACGAGCAATTGTATACTGAACAAAAGTTATCGGCTGAAATACCAATTCTAGAAAAAACTAAATATTCCAAAGAAATGATTTTAGATTTCATCAATAATGGAAAATATGTAAATAAAGATACTAAATTAAAAGATGAAAAGCAAGATAAATATCTCAGAAATTTTGAAGAATTACCTGGTCGGCTATCGAAAACTTCTTCTCTTGTAAATCTAAAGAATTCTGTTTCCGGTGATACATTGTATCATAAAAATCAAAGTTCTATTTTGGATAATCAAAATTTAAATAATTTGTCTGTTCAATCAAGTACACAATTTTACCAAAATGCTGCTTCTAAGTTGAAATTTACAATTAAAGATGAACCATTTAATAGTGATATTATAGTAAAAGTAAAATCATCGCAAAGAGAGGTAAGTTTATATTGTAATATTGCAAGATTCAGTTTTATAAAACTTTTTGAGTTTTTATATCAATCATGAAGTTTTTTTATCACCTTTTATATAATTTAGAAGGAAGTTTTGGTAGTTCTTCCTTATTTTTTGATGAGGAAGAACTACCAAAACTTTCTTTTATTTGATGAGGAGTGTGCTTAGCGCCGTCGTGGGTGTAGACTTCATAGCTCGACTTCATTACAGAATAGTAATTTTTTTAGTTTCAAAAATTGTTTTATTATTTCTTAGTTTGGTTATTTTTACAGTATATCTTTAAGCTCAGAGTTGGCGAGATAAATACACTAATAATTAAATGAAGAATGATTTTAAAAAGGTAATCCAGAGAATCCATGGTGTTACTCTAAACGGATATTCGAAACCTAGTTTGAATAAAATTGGATGATTACTGCGTGGCTCAAAAACCCGTAGCAACTGACTAAAAATGCAAAAAATGTATTCAAATAGTGTCATTAGATCTCACAACGGCTGCTTCATGGCCGTCCTTTATTCGGATAACAGTACGCTTAAAAGTTATCTCGTTACGCACCGACAAATTTCTTAACGTATTAGTAAGCAATTCACTATTGAAATCTACCCCCCCCCCCCTCCCTCCATGAACAAGCTGAAGATATTGTTTCTTATTTTGTATCTACGGTATAAAACCGTTTAGTTTTTATTGTAAGATTTAGATTTAAAAATATAACAAGTGTTCGACATTCTTTCATAAATCCAAACTTTAAGAAGATCTTCCACTCTGTAGAAATGCTAGGGACTATGCCTACAAGAGAGTAGAAGTCTCGTCTCCCTTGATTTAGCGAGTCCATGAGTACCATCCAGGCTATGTATTTTCCTGTAAACTTTTTTCAGTGAGATCGTGGAGACTGACTTCATTGGGCAGTTTCGTACCTTGACTTTCAGGTTGTGAGCAGTGATGTCCTTTCTCGAACCATATTTTTAACAACACCTTGAGTCAACTGTGTATGCATTGCCCAGAGTCTCACCACTCGTAGCTTTAACCATGGCTTTGCAGTGCAACGCAAGAGATTTACTTTATTTTTTCTATTCAATTTTAGTAAGGCATTTGACAATACATGTCATGATAAATTCATAAAGAAGCTATCAAGTGGAACTGCTTTTAAAGAGTTAGAATGCATTGGAACAAAGACGACAGTAAAATAATATAAAGCATTAAAGTTTCAAGACCCTAAGGGGAACAACACTTTCCCAGTTACACTAAGTGAACTTTACCTGGTCTTTCAGCAAACGAATTGCTCAAGTCTGCTGCCCGACCATTCACCAGCTTCTCCCGACTGGTCAGTAAATACAATTATTTCAAGAGCATAAATCAGCTATTTAACTGTGATGAAATACCGACGGAGGCGAGGTATTTTCCGTTTATTTAATTTTCAGAAATTCTTATAAAATTCTGAGAAGCTGTAAGCGCTCGCATAATAATATCAACACAGCGTTCGAAGAACGAATCAATGCGCGTGCGAGGATTATACTATGCCGCTGCGCCGACACGCCAGATCCACACGAGGATGCACTGTTTTTACAAAATCAATGGGCTTAGTTTTACATTCATTTAATCTCATCGCTCTGTCTCGCACAGCAGATAGATACCCGCATTTTCGTTCCGGGATTTCGTGGTCATCCTTCCTTCCTCTCTTTCTCAATATGATCCTCAGGGAAGGCGCCTGTATTCAGAGCTAGTGTTCGAATTGGCTGTTGTGTCACTCTTACGCCACTCTATTTGGCTCGCTCTTTCTCACACACTCCATTGCACTCTTGACATGATAGTTGGAAGTAATCTAATCCGTGCGCGTTTTTTTCTCTCACGTGTACCCTGAAATTTTTTAATTAGGGCCATAAAGCATAGCGTGCGGACCAATTATGAGGTGCAGGACCGTTTATAGAAAATTCACGCGCTTTGTTATAAACATAAAATTGGAGAATCATAAGAATAGAGATTTTGATTTAATTTTTTTTATTGACTTATTATACATTTTTTACACAATGAAACCAAATAAAAAATAATGTTTTAAGCTAAAGAGAAGATGAGAATAAAAATTTAGGCTAAGGATGTAGAGATTTCGGATGAAGTGTTTATAGAAGTTTTTAACAGAATTTTTCTGTTAAAAGACGATAGGTAACGGATATTGCCATATCCGTTGGATGAGAAGGAAGAGGTAGGCGAAGGAGACATGGAAAGAGTTACTGAGTTTGGAGGAGGAGCAGAAGGGGACATAGAATACCCTCACACCACCCTGGTAGCTGCTGAGAAACATGGGCATTGAAGTATGCCATAATGTACCCCGGGGAGGCTGTGTTTAACAGTCTTCTATGTATACTTACGATGTCCGGCGATTGTTAGCCAATTCAGTTTGCATCTAAGAAGCGTGACGTGCTTACCTCTCCCCCCTGACAACAAAGATTTATAGTCTAGTCACTATAAGTTTTTTTTTGGAACAATCTGCCACCACTGAAATTGCGCTACTCACTGCGAAGACGAATCGAATTCTAACAGAGCATTTTTAATCTGCAGAGAGTGACAAAAATGTCAATATCTTGGCTAATTATAAAGATATCCAGATAAGTTTTTTTCAATTCCAGGTAGTCTAAGAATTTATGAGCATCTACTCTAGAACTGTAACAACTCTACAATTATATCAATCTGAAAATGTAAACGATTTTTCGTAAACGATTTATTTTCATCAATAATGTAGTGAATCACTCATATCTTAAACTTTAATACAGTAATATCAGTAAATAGCAAATAAATAAATTGTTAATGAAAAATTCAAAGAAGTAGAAAAAAGTCGTTTACTTTATCTGGTTGATATAATTGTAGAGTTGTTACGGTTCTAGCGTAGATGCTCATACATTTTTAGACTACCTCGAATTAAAAAAATGATCTCGATATCTTTGTAATTGACGTCTTTGTAGTGAGTAGCGTGCATGCGCATCCCCACTTTTTCTTGCATTATGCTTCGAGAAACAGCACACATTGCCGTCTACATTTTTATCATTAAATAATAATATTAAACATTAACTTTTTGTAGATATTATACTAAAGTTTCAACTCTTAATATTAATAATTGACTTAAAAGCAATTTGTTTAAAAAGAAATTTTTTCTATCTCTAATTCACTTAAACTAATATTTTTTATGGAAAATTATTTATGAAGATTCCACTAATTAATCTACCAACCTCGGGATTACAATCGTGTTCGCATGATTTCAGGTCGAAAATGAATAAAACAAATCAATCTTACCGACCTCAATTTTGAACCCTTTTTCAAACAAATACAATTGTTAAACCGATTTTGTTAATAAATGTACATAAACATATAATTCTCAAGGAACCAAATGAGTACTTAATTGAGACTGTATCATAGCTGTGAGCTGGGAAAATTAATGTCTTCGAGAGGGTCTTTTTTAATAACAAATAGATTTGACAACAAATTAATAAAGATTTAAAGTTACAATTTTTACCAGCTATTGCAAGCAAGGACACCTTTAAACAATGCTTTGTTTCAATGATCTGCAATAAAAATTGCATTAGTTATTGACTATTGTAATAATGGGTAATGTCCAACTTTCATGATACTTTACTGATAAACTAATTATTGGAATTTGACATAACGTAGCTCACTTTATAGGTTTTTAAAATATCTCTATCTTTCGTCTTTTTTTCGCTACCACTAATAGTTTCTCCGTAAAAGTAAAAAAAAAATATTTTCATAACTTTACATCATTGTTTAAACAATTTTTCCAACCTTTTAGCTGTTTCATTTATGTTATTTTATATGCTAACAGGCTTCCGAACAATTTCGCGCAATAATTTCAGTGGTGGCAGCTTGTTTCATAAGCTCCAAGCATGGACTTAACAGGTCGTTAAGCTCAGAGCTTAGGTCTGTTTATATAAGTGAACCGCAGTAAAAAAAATTGTGCTCTAGCAAAAAAATTTAGCCTGTACAGAAGTGTGTGCATTCTCTTGCAGAGTAAATCTACTACACGAGAGCTCCAATCGAGTTTCGCGTCAAGCACCACTCTCATACTGCGGACCTCAGCCTTAAAGGTCAATCTACTTTCACCAATCATGATGTAGTCGTTAGCATGACAAGAACGGTTATAGATATGAAAATAGGACTCAATGGCCTTGGGTTTGTCAACTAGCCTAAGCCCGTTAACATCAGCCCAGTACTTGATCTTGTCGGCGACAGCTGACATACGAAAAGATGTCCTACAGAAGCTCCGTTAGGTGGCATTGGCCGTATACCTGCAGATTTATTTTCTGCATCGATTATATGAGAGATCTCAAGGTCTAGACAGTTTTGAATGTCAGTAATGTAGATGGAAAAAGGATTCGGCCAAGTACAAAGCCCTGAATTACTCCAGAGTTTAAATACAGGAAGTGAGATGTCTTTTTTGCACCACCAACCATAGTCTGCCTCCTGCATGCTTTGAGAAGCGAAAGAATGGAAGCTTCTGGAGTAGTTTAACATGAGACAGTGTCAAAATCTTTTCTAAACTCAAACTAAACAAGAAATACTCTCTTATATTCCACTCCACATCTGATGTCATCAGTAAGTTTTATCAACGCAGATTGCATATTATGGTTAGTGTGAAAATCTGTTTGCAGGGGATCGAGAAATAGTCTGATTTTGAGGTGATTTGAGATTCACGAATGCATGAGCTGCTCTAACAACTTGGAAATGAAGCATAATAAAGTGATAGGCTAAAAGTCCATGACATTCCCGGAGAAGAGACTTTAGGGAGTGTCTGATTAGAGAGCCTTTTCAATCAACAGAGAAAGACAACTTTATAAGAGACAGATTAAAAATCTTAACCTTACACTCGTCAACAAAATTGTCACACACCTAATGCAAATTTGTTGCAACTTCAAAGATTAATAACTCAGGTAAAAAATATTGTAAGGGGGTCCAATTTTGTTTTTAAATTAAAGCTTGAAGTCTCTACTTAGTAAGAATCTAAAGAATGGTAGATTGGTAATATAACCATTTATGATCAAATTTGAACACGGTCGGAGATGGACTTGAACATATTTTTACATTACTGATTTCAGGAAACAATATGCAACGAATGATAACTGTTTTCTATTTTTTTAAAGAAATATTAGATGCAATATAAAAATTATAAAATAAAAATGATTGCAAATTTGAAGTATTTGTTTCTTACATTTAGCTTTGTTAAAAGTGATCGATTATCTGTTCATGGTGCTTATTGGGCAACGCTAAAGTCGACAGTAATATTCGTTTCGCTCGGATACAAGTTTTCGCTTTCGATTTGATCATAATCAATCAAGAAATAACATTAATACCTGTATTAATATGAAGTTTAATTAATATGAAGATCTCAACCAGAGCTATCGATCTACGAAGTCGAATCATTCTACATCACTGATTCAGTCGCAGAGTATCAATGAAATTATCAAATTTTTACGAAAAAATGCGTTTTAGTAATACAATTTTTAAAAAATCGTCAAAATAAATCATAGCGAGCTCAATGTTTTTAAATTAAAGGGGAAACGCACCTTTAAAATACAAATTACTATATTCAAAATTATAATATTTATAATAATGTTGTTGGAATAACAACGTACATAGGCCAACCAGTGGACCCAAGAGGGAAGGGGCAGTTCTTTTACCTGTGCATTTATTGCACCCTCTCTGCCCTCAAATACGGCCCACGGAGAGAGCGACAAGCCAGTCCTCAATGAGCGCATCAAGAGAGCATCTCTATTAATATCAAATTGTATTTCTTCTCTGAACTAGAATATTCCACATTTAATAAATCATAAACAGAATCAAACATAGCCTTGTTTATTTTCTAACAGGTTATGGGCCCAGACTCTAGTCTGAAAGAAACACATTTAACCAAGTGTTCTATCACGAACATATATAAAGACAATTAAAGTAAGGAGTGCTCAAGCGATTCTTTGAGGTGTTAGTGAGTTTTTTATTGTGTATAAAATGGCAGATAAAGTAAATTTCGCTGTCCAAAAACTCAACAACCAAAATTACTCGACGTGGAGTTATAAAGTGAAACTCTTACTGATGAGAGAAAAAGTGTGGCAAGTGATAAGAGATGCACCAACCTCCCCAGCCACATCCGCCTGGACCGAAAAGGATGATGCTTGTCTGTGGAAGACTCATCCTTAAGGCTTATTAAAAACTTGACGTCAGCAAAAGAGATGTGAGAAAAATTGAAGGAGTACTATCAAAAGGCAACACTCTCAGGAAAAATTCACGTGCTGAAACGGCTTTTGCATACAACACTTCAAGAAGACGGTGACATGTGTGATCATATTGCGACACTATCGGAATATATCGATCAGCTAGCAGGACTTGGTTACCTCTTAACTGACAATATTACTGTCGGTATCTATCTCAGCAGCCTGCCTGATTCATACAGTACGCTCGTCATGGCCCTCGAAGGCAGACCAGAATCAGACATTACACCGGATTTCATCAAAGGAAAGTTAATAGATGAATACCAACGCCGTCAAAACAGTGAGGCATTCAGAAAAGTTACGGACGAAACAGCTATGAAAGCAGCTTACAAAAATAAATCAAGCACAGATTCAAGTCTAAAGAGAAAATGTTTTTTCTGCAAAAAGAACGGACATATAAAAAGTGAGTGCACAAAGTATAAAGTCTGGAAAGAAAAACAAAATCAATGTAATAAAGTGACAGTCGATAAAGAAAACGATGAAGATGATTATTGTCACATTGCAAATGCAGAATATTGTTTACGCACGACTGCAATAGATGTACAGCAGACGGAAACCAGCTGGATCATCGACTCAGGAGCAACGAGCCATATGGTACAAAACATTGATTTTTTCAAAAACATAGATACAAGCAAAAAGGGCTACGTACGGCTTGCAGACGATCAAAATCGCCTTGAAGTAAAAGGTATTGGAACCGTGGCCATAAAGTGTACAGATATTAACAAAAGTTTTTCGGAAGTGAAAATAAAAGACGTGCTCTTCGTTCCCGGATTGGGATCAAATTTATTATCAGTGAAAAAGCTTACAGCGGAAGGATTTACAATAACCTTCGAGAACAATCACTGCAACCTCATAAAGGACAAGAAAATACTGGCTATAGCAAAAGTACATTCGGGGCTATACAACTTAAGGACTGAAAAAGCTTACATCGCTAAAAGCGCAATAAATAAAGGATGCACCGAGAACTGCATGCGCGTGTGGCACAGACGATTTGGACATCGTTACTCGGGAGCAATAAAGGACACTATAGAGAAAAGACTGGCAATCGGGATTCAGGTAGAAAACTGTAAACAGGATGAGATATGCGAATGCTGTATTAAGGGAAAATTGACACGCGCACCATTCCCAAAACAATCGGGAGTAAAAACAAAAGAGATACTCGATCTCATCCATACAGATGTTTGCGGCCCGATGCAGACAGCTACGCCAAGCCAGAAGAGGTACATATTAACCATAATTGACGACTACTCCAGGTACTCGCATTTGTATCTAATGTGCCATAAAAATGAAACGGCCGTATTCATAAAAGAATTTATAAAAATGGCCCAAACGCAATTCAGTAAAGTACCAAAAATAATCCGATCGGATCGAGGAAGGGAATACGTCAATAAAAATTTACAATCACATCTCAAGTCGCAGGGAATCTGCGTGCAATATACCGCTCCCTATTCTCCACAGCAGAATGGAACCGGTGAAAGGAAAAATCGGTCGTTAATGGATATGGTGAGATGTATGATTTTAGACGCCAATCTCGACGCAAAGTATTGGGGAGAAGCAATTAGCACAGCGAATTATCTACAGAATCGGCTTCCTACTAAAGCAACCAAAAAAACGCCTTTCGAGTTGTGGCACTCGAAAAAGCCAGACGTGAACCATCTGCAAATATTTGGTAGCACTGCATATATGCATGTACCAAAAGAGATGCGCAGAAAATTAGATGATCAAGCAGTTAAACTAATTTTTGTTGGTTATTCAGAGGAGTCAAAGGCATACCGACTATTAGATCCTAAAACCAACAAAATTAAAATCAGTCGAGATGTGAAATTCTTGCAAAGGCCAAGCTCAACACCAGTAACGCAGTACGGAGAGTTCTTTGAAATTTCACTCTCAAAAAATCATGTATTTGAAAACGTCATGGACAACGACAATAGCTCAAGAGGATCCTCAATCTAAGGCGACATAAACGAAGAATTTACAGACTACGAATCCAGCAGCAGTCAAACTGAACATACACCTGAAAATCATGGTGAGCACGCGGCGGAGTCCAGGCGCTCCGAAAGATCGAACAAGGGCGTACCACCCGACAGGTATATGGCCAGCTTAAATTTAGTAGCTGAACAACAGGAGCCAACAAATATAAAGGAAGCGCTATCAAGACCTGATAAAAATCTTTGGATAAATGCAATGGATGAGGAAATGGAATCCTTGTCAAAAAATGAGACGTGGGAGATCGTCACGCGGCCGGACAATAGAGACACCGTGACGTGCAAATGGATATATAAGACCAAAAGAACTGCCCCTTCCCTCTTGGGTCCACTGGTTGGCCTATGTACGTTGTTATTCCAACACCCTTCCTCAACGATACATATACGAAAGATGCGGTTTTAATGTGGTATCAAACCGCACATCTCGGCTAATGTACTCAATTTGAGTTTTCCCAATGGCTACGTCAGCATATCTGCTATCATTTCGGCTGTTGGACAATATTTGTACTCCACTAAATTTTTGTCTTTTACATCTTTTATGAAATGGTACTTTGTATCTATGTGTTATAATTTATTCTAATAACAGAAAATAGTTTTCTCTACAATTTGAGAGGCATTCTATAAGTCTCTTCGATAGTTAGTTACAGTAGAGAATAGAAGATTTACTTAATGCAGGATTCAAAATCAACCAATATATAGATCGAGCTCAAAATCGCTAATTATACTTTGTGCTATAGTCCTTTCTATAAATGAATGTAGGAATTTAGAATTTAGTGCATAGTCAAATTATTAAAAATAAAAAAACTGCTTTTTTAACCCATTATTCAAAAAAATTTTATCATTTTGTAATGTCAATTTTTTTTATCATTTAATTAAAGTTCATATTTTCATATTGAAAAGAGTGTATCGAAGAGTATTACGACTAAGTTTGAATTCAATCCATTGGTTCCTTATGGGGAAGCACTTTGATTAATAAAACATTAATTTTGAGAAAAATTAAATTGAATGTTGAAATCTTCAAAAATGATACTTCGAACCAGATTCCGTATATCAAACAATTCAATATGCCTTTTAGTAGCATAAAACTGTCAGCAAAGGGGAAATTATTACATAGTCATTCAAATTTTTGTGGAAAGTTATTAAAATAAGCAATGAAAGCTAAAGGTTATTGAAATTTACATTACAAATAAGCTACAATACAGTACTCAAGCACTCGAAACACACCAGAAGTACTCCAGTATTTCAGTAACGTACATTGAGATTGGTTTCAGTTAGGCATTTACGAAGGGTAAAATTGATAAATATTGATGAAACTATAATAATATGCGATGAATATGTATATTTAGTTTTATTATAATTGATTAATGAGATGATTATAAAAAATAAATAAAGTCACATTTCATATGTCTATCGATATAAGGTATTTTTATAAATCTTGTGACCATCCATTATCTAAGTCACCAAACCCATTATTATATCCACTAAATATAGAAATTAACCATGTATTATTCGTATTATTTTTAATAAAAAATGCTTTTCTGAGAAGCTACAATTTGATGAAAAAAAAGGTTTAATAAAAATGTTTAAAAGTGCGTTTTTTCTTTTACGTATAATTTTGTAATGAATGCATTTAGCACATTAAGCTCAACGGAATATTGTAGCACGAGAAATTTCCTATGAAAATAGATAATAAAAAAATCTGTTTTTTTTTGCTATTTAAAGATGACCGGTCCCCTTAACGAAGAAAAGATGTACTTAAAGATACATGGATCAAAATATTCGAGGAAAAATCACGCACGCCCAGGCGCACTTCGAAAGATTACGATCTTTAAAAGAGACTTTCAATTTCATGGTCACATAAATATGGGTGGCGTCAAATCTAAAATTGAGATATACTATTTTAAAACAAAGACTTCAGCCTTTCATTAAAACAAAATATTTGACTGCCATACAATATTTTTGACTTGAGATATTGATCTTTGAAGAAGTTACAAATTACAGTCAGCAATAAGTATTGCGATAATTTTGTTGATGAATGTATATTTAGTGTTACTAGCTCTTAAGCCTTCTTAATTACTAATTGTCGAATACCGTCTGTTCCCTGCGATTGACTGTTAAAATGTTGAACAGCCTTTATTACAACATTCTCTGAGACCTCCCAGAAGTTAAATTGGTCATCGCACTCCATTTTCTCGATGTTAGATAGAATATTTTTTCCACTGATACAGACAAGGTATCACTGAAAATTCTTCCAAAATATACATTCATTCTATATAGTGTGAAAGTTTACAAAATGGTAGTTAGAAGGGCGTCGTTGTTTTTGTCGTTGCAGGTGCGCTCTGTTAATGTACAATGGTGCTAGTGTAGACGAGGTGGTTAGACCAGTATAACCAAGAGTGGTAGTGGTTAGCATAGATGATGCCCCAGCTTTGCTATAGATAATGTAGCAGTAGAGTTGGTGGTAGTAACAATGGAAGTACCCGTAGTTTATTCGATTTGCGGGGGCAGAACAACGTACAGGCAGGCGCTCTGCAGCTGATGCGATAAAAGGATCTTTGCTGCATATTGTTTTGCTACAATCACCACAGATAGCATATTTGTTGAGGTGCGACAAAAGACTTTCATGTACCGATTCAGAGGCGTGTATGAACTATAGTGGCTAAGACCAGAGGTGGTGGATCCATGTTAATTTTGAGCTGCGATGAGTAAGAAAATAAGAAATTCTGAAGAAGAGTATAGAGATAAAATAGTGGCTACAAGCAGTGGAAAAATAGACAAAAATAGCGCGTGTTATGGACACGTACCAGCTGAGAATACAACCTTCTAAAGGCGAGCGTCTCAACGTAAGTAGGTTTGACACCGCTACGTAGGCTTACCTGCACGGCGGTACAAATGAGACCGTTCGTGGCTGTGCACTCACCCCAGTCAAACAAAGGCTGATTACAACGTGAGATTTCGGTAATGAAAATAATTGAAATGTTCTAAGTCCTGTCGACAGTGGAAGACGCGTCGTCTGGAAGGAGAGATGCTCTGAAGAGTGGATTCGTTTGTATTCTCAGGGAAAGCTGATGCGCTCGTTAGACCCGCTTTGTATAACTTTGGCTGTCAACGATAAATTACTATTAAGCTATAAATTAGGAATGACAGAAGTAAATATTTTCGGCGTATGTTTTCTCTCAGATGCAGTTTTATTCTCGACATCGTAAGCAATAAGTTTGAGCGAACGCGAGAGATTTCAACGCACTTAGGTTTATTATAGAATAGAAAAACGCCTTTCTAAAGATTGTAATGTTATAGCCCGAGCAGTCCTCAATAGAACCTTTATTAAGACTGTTGTTCTCTATTGCGACGGTTGGGCGCACGTTTATGTTAGCGTGCAGGCCAACAGAGGGGCTGGTCAAGATTTTATGACTGCGAGCGGATGAGTGCTCTTGTAGGCGTTCGAGAGTTGAAGAAAATAAATTACGTTTAGAGTATGATTTCACATCTAGAAAAAATAAATAGGGAAAATCGACGACGTATAGTTTTTTTTTTTGTACTTGTGAGGAGCTCTGGAGGAGCGAGGAGCGAGTAAGTCATATTCAGGACACAAGACTTTACACTTCGTGCTCTTGTATAGCAAATATTAAAGTGAGGAATATTAAGTAATCAATATTTCCTCAAAAGTAAGCAGTGTTTTAATTCCTTTCCTTTCCTCTTGTTAATTATTCGCCCAAATACACCGCGTTGTGTTGACAACAGCAAGTGTATAGCAAGTGTAGCACTCTTATGTAGCAGAAGAGAGGGAGAAAAAGGGGCATATAGATACGGTTAAAAGCGAAATCACGATAGGTGGATGGTCAATTGTAAGACAATCATTTATAAAACAATTTTTTAAAGAATCCGCTTTGTATTTTAGTCTCGTGCCCAATTCAATTTATATATAAGAATGAATGTTTCCTTTTTAAGTCAATATCTCAAGAACGAAAATGACCTGCGTTACTTTTTTGAAATGAAGAGCATACCCAATGTAACATATATTGTTTTAACAATTATATTTTCAATGTACAGTATTTTAGGAATCAAATAAAAATGTAAGTAACAACTTATGATCAAAACCAACGTTGCAGCGGATTGTTGCAATGTTTATATCATGTCAATGTAATAAATTAATTATTGATGAATGTACGAATATACACTTAAATTGGAAAATTACATATAAAAATATGACGAAGATAAGGATTCGAGCTCCGGAATTCGACTGAGTCTTTGTTTTCTCCAGTAATATAGAAGAGAACAAGCGGATGTAACCCGCACTGTTAGGCACGTAATATGATGTGACGTGATATTCGTGTAATGCACAAATATTTTTTTAACAATTTAAAATATGAAAGAGATATTTTTTGTAAGAAGCAGTTTTGTAAAACTCGATACAATATAAATAAGAGTTTTTTTTCTAAAAACTACTATTTTTAATATTTTTTAATTTACTCTTTAAAAGATCACGCAAATAACAAGGACATGTAATTTATTTTAGTTAAACTTTAACCACTGGCTGTAATTTTCTTTCATGATTTTTACGGGCAATTATGTTCATTGTGCATTTATTTTTACAGCAATCGGTTCTAAATCCAGATCTAAGTCAAATACAAGATAATCAAATAGACTGTGACACTGTTACTACTGCAAGTTCTGATATCAATGGTGTGATTGAAATCGATAATGAAACTTTACAACGTATTCATGAACTCGAGGTAACCTTTCTTAAATAAAAATGTGATCTTATTTAAATTTTTTTATAAATATTAATTTGATTTTTGTTTGTCATTTCCCTCTTACTTAACAGTATTCATAACATTATTTATATGACTGAGAATGTATTCAGTGTAGTCCATGTATAAACAATGGATACATTTTGTTTACCTCACGAAAATGCTGTACTTAGCCTGAAAAAATAATGAGACTGTCCAAGAATACGAATTCAAATCTTAATCAAACATTTTCAGATATTTATCAAAAAAATATTAATGTTTATTATTTGTAACAAACCCTCTACATTAAAAACCTACAATATACAATCGCAATGTCTAACAGATCGACCGATTACAATATTTTTAAACTTTTCTTCGTTATTATATATCTATCTTCATAAATTTTTTATTTAGTACTGCATTAAATATATTTATACTTACATATTGACTTGGACACTTGAACAAAAAATATATAATAAGTTGTATAGTTCTGGTTGTTATCGTTTGTCTTAATCTTAGATGTGTCAAAAAACATTTTTATATCCAATTATTACTACTGAATGGAATAATTGTATTAAGCAATAATGTTTTTCTTTAGAGAAATACCAAACAAATTTTACAGAGCCGAAATACTTATTTTTATAATTATTAATACATAGTTCGTTCATCTATGTATATGTTGTTATCTGTCTTATTATTTTTTTTAAATATTAATAAATATGTGGTATGTGAGTGCGAAGCACGAGCTTTGTCTTGGCATACGCGCGCGTATCACGAACGTCCACGTACTTGAATTAAATGTAAAACGATAAGCCACCGCGGTCCTCGTGACGCGTGTGGTACTCTCTGACGTTGTGCAGTAATAATATTAAGGTTTAATTCTTTGAAAAAATCCTGTATCAAAATTCATTTTTACAATTTCATATGCGTATCCATGAATTCATAGACAACCCACAAACACACCATTTTCATCGCATACTACATTAACCTCCCGAATTGTTCGTGAGTAGGTATTATAAGGCCTCGTGTGGGGAGCATGAATCTTGTAGATATGACATAATTATATTAAGGGCTAATAGAATTTTCTATAGCGCCCCGCTGCAATGACACTCTTATTCCTTCTACTGGGCCGTTCTGGCATATTCTTCGATGAAGAATTCGTAACCGAACCTATGCGTAGCTGGATCTGGTCTTTCTTCACAAACGTAAGACGGTCGCTCTGGGGCATTTCTGCCATTGGGGCGAGACCCATACCTCGAGAATTTCCCGTGTTCTTTCTGGACGTATCTATTTCCTTATAGGCTTGTTGCGGCATTAAGCATTCTTCCGGTGCAGGAGGATAATCATAATTCTCCCGCTCGTCAACGATCCTTTCTGCCTTCGTCAAATCTATTATTTTATCTGGACCAGTGACATGCTCTCTCGGAAGCAGCATCTTGATATCTGCTAGATTGTCATAATATATCATTGACAGTTGTTCAGCCGGTGGCATTTTTCAGTATGTAGGCGGCTGAAGATGGTTAAAGTTGCCTTCTCCCTGTTTACCTGATTAAGTTTCGGTTACAAGCTTAAGGTGTAAGTAATCATCAATGCAATAGCTTTTCCGAGCAGCATACACGAAATCTTCCCAAGTTTGCCACTTGGGCCGCAATAATTTGCACCAAATGAGGATTGAACCCGTCATGATGTGTAACAACTCATTGAGCGAGTCTGTCGCATATAGATTTGAAGCTGTTCTACATTCTTCTATCCTTTATAGAAACTCTTCGATGCAGCTTCCTTCTTTGCCATCGAACTTTATGTTCCACGCACGGGCAACTTTACCGACGTCTCGGTTCTTCAACATTGAGTTAATATTCGTTGACCTGTTAGCCTCATTAGTTGTTTGTTATTATCCATTACTGGCAGTGTGCAGGTAGCAGTTGGTAATCTTCCTTCCATCCAAGACCATTTCGGGGGGTTTCAAAGGGTTGAGCTGTTTCCTGGTTAAGGTGTTATATCCAGCAGATTCACCCATGGATTGATCTGTGTGTTCCTGGTGCTATGTGGAGCTGGCTCTGGTGGTATCACATTAAATATGTCGTGGAATCGGTCTACTGATAATAATTTTAAGAGTCTTTGGTTGTTCTTCTGTAGTTTTGCAGCATCGCCTTGTATTCCTGATGTATTTTAGCCATCAGCATTTGATCTTCTCTAGCTTTTATTTGAGCGTCTAAAGCTTCTTTTAGCACCTTGATTGTCCTCAAGATGTTGTAGACATGTTGTAGTACAGACTTTGTGTCGTTGAAGTTGGCACTGTTGTGGCAGAAGTCATCATTACGCCCTCACTCTAGAAATCAATTAGCTCTGTTGAATGCTAAGCAGCTGATGTCAGTGCATTGATATGTGTACATTGCTTGTTATGTGCAACTTTTGCCCTCGACGTTGTTAGATTTGTTCGTACAGGAGAGTTCGACGGTAGGGTTGTTATTTCCAAATAACTTACTCCCCAAAGCTCGTTTGGTTGACTTGTTCTAGGTGTTGTGAGATCGCTATTCTTGCTTTTTCGGAAATCTTGGCATTCGCAATAGATCGTTAGGCTGAGGCATCTCTTCTAGTACTTGTGACATTATCTAGTTGTCTTCAACTGAAATCTGAAATCTGATGCAGTGTAGTCGTCTAATAAGAGCCTGTGTACATTGTGTACAAATTATCAAAAAATTAATTTTCACCGTACACAGTACACAGACTATCATTAATTGTTTAGACCTCTGAAATATTATTATCTAGTCTAAATAATCTTTGAATAATGCCGCTCTTAAACTTGGCGATCAGTTGTGAAGTGTATGTGGTATCTGTGAATAGGTGTAAGTGTACTCCCTACTACGCGCTGAGAGTATTCAAGAAGTCACAACGGCTAATTTTCCACCTGTGATAAAATATATATGTAAAGAGAGATACATGCATACTCTCTTCACCACTACAATCACGTAGTCTAGATGGAAAGGTAGAACGCGTGATTGCCGGTAGATAGAAGGACCACGTGGCGACGGAAGTCCGAGTAAGAGAGAGAAAAAAGTGTGAATAGAAGCGTGGGGATATCTAATAATTATTTGTGAAAGGAACTGGCATTGATTAATAACATTAATGTCATTTCCTCTTTTTTTCAGGTAGTGTACTTATGTAATTATTCAAAATATGAATTTATTGTAATATTAAGAATTTTTGAAATATATAAAAAACCTCTTTTTTCAGAGAGAAACTAATTCATATTTATTTAAGTAATGCCATAAAACTCCTGACGTAAACGTCACATTACATATATATTAGGGTGGCCATGCTTTAGTGCATATAAAAAAATATATGATTAATGTTACTCGACATATTCTCTAGGATATGTAAAATTCGACAGACTTTTTTGCACATCGCTAAAATAATTAACAACCAGGCGTATTGCAGTTAAAGTTTGGTTAAAATATTTTACCTATTGATATTTCCTGGTGATATTTCGCTGCCCACCAGCTTGATCTAACGCACGTTAACAAATACTCAAACTCTCCTTGGCTGCTTCTCGCTGAAAAATTGTACTGTTTTTGAACATTCTCTGCCGTGCATGTCTCGCAGGTATAGAGAGTGTAACGTGGTATTTTGCTGCCCACCAGCTTGGTCCTACGCACATTAACACACACTCAAACTCTCTTGGTTGCTTCTCGCTGAGAAGTTCCTAGACCTCGAAACTAAGCGGTTTCGCGGACACGCACTCAAGCTAAATCGGGAAAGGTTCACGTGAAATGAAACACAAACACTCAAAAAAGAATTTCCACTGAACAGTCTGTATTGAACTAATAAATATACAGGAGATGTCTTAAAATTGTGTTAAAAAAAAACCGTATTTTGAAATTTTTCTGAAATACCGATGAGAGGACCAACTTAGTGTATCGGAAAATTTGAAAAATGAGAGAGTGAATACAGAGCAATAATAAAGAACACTAAACAGGCAAAATCCGCAAATATAACTATGAAGGAGATTGATTTTGTCTGTAAATTACATGATTTGTTTGATATTGTGCATACAGTACGCATAAAAAATGTGCAAAAAGACATACAACTATAACGAGCGAGAAAAACGTCGTTTTAAAAAAAGGTAAGAGGATATTTTTGATTAACATGTTGCTCTCGTTTATGAGTTTGTGTAACTTGTTTCGTTTCAATAAGCTAGCTGAAAACTATGATTGTTTAAGGGAAAAAATCATAGATTCGCTAACACGAATTATATTTTTTTCGAGTATCTCAAAATTTTTAAAGATTTTGAATGATATAGAATGAAATTAATCTTAGAGGTGTACACTACTATAATATTTCAATCGATTAACAATTTTAATTCATTAAATATTGTCCGATTTTTATCATTCAAATGTTGCTATGACCGAATTTTTTTTAAACTAAAAGTCAGTTATGAAAATGTATATTAATGAAAAATTGCAAAAATAGAAAATAATAGAGAAAATATTTTATTTTTATGATCGGTTAGTTACGATGGGCAGTCGAAGTTGTCCCCGCGAGTGGCATAAAAGAATTAAATCCCATTAGTGACTCGGAAAACGGGAGCCGAAAAATAGCTGCTCTAAGATTTATTGAACAATTTATTAATAACGACAATCAAAGTCGTAGAGATTTTTGTAATATACACTAATAGTAATGATTTGAATTGCAAAAATCGGAGCATATTTGAATTTAAAAATCAAAGATAAATGGTCAATTTGTTTAATATTTTTTACAAATTTTGTCGTACATATATTTAATATATTTTATAACGTAGTAAATTCATATTTTAAACACATATTTATCGCTTCTGAGCTTTCACTTATTTTATATTCGAACATTTTTAATGAAAATTTTTCATTTTAGGTACGAATAAATCCACTTCGATGAACGAAAGTTATTGCTTAAGTGATTTTGAGTGGTTAGACAACGAAGATTTTCAAGAATTAATTTGTAACTCAGAAGATGAAAATGATCCTGATTTTTCTATAACGAAGAAAGAAAATTAAAAAAAAGTTGTATAAATGCAGATATCACAGCATTGTTGGATCGAGCAAAAATGAGCAATCGCCACGCAGCTAGATTAATAACCGTATTTTATAATGCTTTGGGTTTCAATTTAGATGAAATCAACTTAAGCAGAGAATATATTCGGCAACAGCGAAACAAACAGAGGCATGCTGTTGCTGAATGTATAAAACCGAATTTTCTGTCGTTAAATTGTAGCCGATCGATAGTTCATTGGGTTGGCAAACAAAAAGAAGATCCGGCGTATTAATACACAAAAATTGATCGTCTCCCTGTACTCGTCACTGGAGTGAATGTTGACGAATTACTTGGCATTCCGAAGATTTCCAGAGGAACAGGGGAAGATCATGCCAATGCAATTATAAACTTATTAGAAGAGCGGCAAGTCAACGACGCAGTGTGCGGAATGGTGTTTGACACTACAGAGTCAAACACTGGATTGTAAAACGGTGCGTGTACACTTATAGAATATAAATTGGGCAAAAAACTTCTTAATTTTGCATGCCGGCACCACATTTATGAGCTGACACTACGATGTGCGTTACATTATGGTACTTCAGGCTCTGACGTACTTGTATTTAAACGCTTTCAAGAAAAATGGAACGAAATTAATAAAGGATTATTTAATTCTGGCGTAGAAGATGAATATGTTTCTTTGCATATAAAAGATAATGTAAAACATATTCTTGAAGATGCGCAGCAACAATTAAAGGCACATACATATGTATTTAATAAAATATTTTAATTTTCATTTATTTATGTAGTCAGTAATTAAAACTAATAAAATAAAATATATTTTTAGGAATCATTTATAAGGGATGATTACAAGGAGTTTCTACAGCTAGTAGTTTTATTCTCGGGAGGGGAAATCGAATACAAAATAACATTTAAGGTATTAATAGCAATACACCATGGACGTTGGATGTCAAAGGCTAAATATATCTTAAAAATATTTTTATTCGAAAGCAATTTCCTTTAACTGCTCAAGAATTAGTTGGATTTCGCAACTTATCTTTATTAATTGTATTGATATACCAATAGGCATGGCTTAAAACAACTGATCCAGTTGCAGCGCCTAGAATTGATTTAAAAATTCTTTAAAAATGTTAATAATTTTAGATCTGTCAATGAGAAAATTTCTATTGCAGTTTTAAACAAAATGGAAGGTCATCTATGGTACCTTGGGGCTGAATTGATCGCTCTAGCATTATATGATGATTTCATTTCAAATGAGTGCAAAAGCTCAATATGCAATGCAATTAAACTTAATTTTAATAATAATATAATATTAGTTCTAAAACAAATTTAGGTACGATAAAAATAGAATTACTCGATATTAATTTACATGATTTTACAAGTTCAGGTACATTATCTTTTTTCAACAAATGAAAATTAAATTTTGATTACATTGATGTTGATCCAGATAAATGGAAAGGAAGAACCGATTTTACTAAATATAAAGTAGTGAAATCATCGCACGTTGTAAATGTTATTGCTGAAAGGGCAGTTCATTTTATGTCACAATATAATGGAATATTAAGTTCAAATGAAATAGCAAAACAAAATACTCTAAGAATTGTTAATAAATACCAAAATGTTTTAAAAGACTGCTATAGAGATACTTTAGAAAAATCATTGACAGATTTTATTTTTACAAGAACAAAATAAAATAGATGCTTATAGTGTAAATACATTATTATTATAATTAATATTAGTATTAGGTTTTTATTATGTAGATAAGGAAAGTAAAAATATATTTAAAAAATAATATATCAATAAAATATTATTTATATTAATTTGTTACTTATTTTAAAATAAGATATAACAAATTAAGGAGCAAAAAAAAGACCCTCGGATAGTGAGAAAAGCGCAAGAAAACTAACACATGTTGAGGTTTTGCGCGCACCTGGAGTTTGGGTTCAAAAGGGTCAGGCAGAAAGTATTATGTAAGTTAAGTCCCCCAAAAATATATAGGTTTCACCTATATTTTGATCTTGGAGTTCTCTTCTTCTACTCTAATTTTAGCTGTGTTGTAAATAATATAGTTATAAATTTTTCATAATTCAATTCTAGAAACCCAAAAGTATTTTTTGTGTAAACGACAAATTTGAAAGGGCAATAGATAGTCTGTAAACGCTCTTTGAAAATAATCATTTTTGATGACAAAACATTCATTAATTTTGTTAATTATTGGGTATTTGATACAAAAATGTCCATACTATATACTCAATATCATTATATCAATTTGAAATACATCAAAGGCTATAGCGGGATAAACATGTAAAAACTGCCCTAACCTGAATCTTAATTTGAACCTAGCTATTCAAAAGGACGCATTTAAAGACCTCTTGAGCCATATTTTCAGACCTCTAGGTTTAAATCTAACGTCTCTAGGCATAAAAACGTGTTTTTTTGAAAAATATTTTGTCTGTTTCACGGTTTGCACCAAAAAATCTGAAAAAATTCATGAAAATGTATTTCCTAGTGAGGAAATACCATGATTTTTTTCAGTTTTTAGAGACCAAAATTGGACCCAGGAAAAATATTTTAATTTTTCAATCATTTTGTAGGTTATGTAGATTATATTTAGCTAAGATTCAAATAACTCTATTTTATGTGTTTTCCCCCTCTTTCGAATGCTGCTTTAGATATATCATTTTCAGACCGGAACAGGCTCAAAAATCGAATAAACCATTTATTTCGCCTATTTTTTGTTTGTTTTCGGCACATGACCTGCAAATACGGATATTCTAAAGATGTAAAGGCATTCAAAAGTATTCTAAGACTCCATCTCATATATAAAAAGCTTTTAGAAATAGGTACTATATCCCTGAAGCCCTAAAGGACCTAATCCGATCAAATTTATCTACATGAAAAATTATTTATCATATAATCATATAATATTTATATATATAATATGATCAACTCGTCATAGCATGTAATCTTGTTGGCATAATTATTTTATAATGAGATTTTAATGTATATTATAGATGACAAATTCTTTATTACAATAATTCTATTATGAAATGATAACAATTTTTCGTTTTTCACACTGAGAGAAAAATAATAAGAAATTATACTATTCTCGCCAGTAATGCGAGGACAAACTCACCGTTTGAACCTAATTTCTTATAATTTCTTTTTTTTAATCTTAAACTACGTATACAAAATTACTAAAGGGACGTCAATTTTTACAAAACATATAGTAAAATTTGACAATTACAATATACTTATAAAAATTATTCGACTTATTATTATAGTATAGTATAAGTATAGTAATAATTTGGTATACTGGACAACGTATGCACGCTTCCTATCAGTAAATATGCGTACCGTACGCATATTACCCTATCGGTAAATATGCGTAAGGTACGCATAATACCTAGCTACGCGCGTTTACTCCGCTAGGTGGCTACAATCAATTAACGTTTGTTGCAAACGGTTGGAGATAGTCTCAGTTAGTATATAAGGTTGTTATGAAAGTTACAAAATTAGGATATATAGCGTTAGGATATATAGCGATTATTAATGATAAATATAATGTAAGCGAATGCGTTGCGTAAACCGAGTAAAATGAAAAATTTGTAATAAATCGAGAAAAGCACATCGAAAATGTTATTTCTCTTTAAAAATCGTAACATAGTTGACAATGCTCAGGAAAGAATTGCAAAATGGATCCTAATATATTATTCTTATTTTTCATGAAATTCTACAAAAAAATTATTATAATGTAGTATAAACATTTGTTAAACACCTTACAAAAAAATACTATACTTTCTTATAAAATTTACAACGTGTGTTAATATAATATACATAAGAAATATATTTTTTTTTTAGATTTTAAGGCTAAAATTTTTATTTAAATTTTTAAACACAAAATTGCTATAATTTCTAGTAATCATTACGATATGTTAAGTCTGTCTTAGCATTACTATACTTTTTTAAGATTTTTTCGTATATAATTTCTCTCAGTGCATGTAAATGAGAAGAAGTTGTATTTTTAATGACCGACTATTTTTCTATTTAACTGTTTAATTTAGAATGCTTAGAATTTAATTTGTTATATAAACGTCGGTTTTACCAGTTTTTAATGGTTTTCTTCACCATTTTATTAAGACAATTGGAATATTGTTAGCTCAATAAATTTAATATTCTAATAATTACTGCTTCTAATGATTAATTTATAACAAAAACAAATACAAATTTAATGCAGCCTGAATACCTGTATTTTGACGGCAGCGAAGAAAGTGCTATTTAAAGAACTAGTTGTGATATATTCGACAAGCTCCCACAGTGACCTATTTTATGAAATATACTCAATTTTATGGTACCTACATGTCGAACAGGATATTCTTGTAACCCTGCCTGATCCATTATGTTATCCAACAAAATATAACAAATTTTTAACTTTCTCTGCTTAAGGTAAGAGGTGAAATGCAAGATGCTTATGAAGCGATCTCGGGATGTTCAGAAGAGATTATTTATCCTATTTTAGAGAATATTGAAATTAGTTCTAATAATTCTAAAGGATCAGAAACTCCAACAGCGTCTGATGTTATAAGAAATCAAGTGTCACATTCTCATTTAAGTACAAGAAATCAAGAAGAAGCTTTCCAGGAGGCAAATAATTATGTTTGCTCCGAAATGTTAGATAGTAGTTGGACATCGAATACAAATGAAAACACATCGGTGAATGAAAAAGTAAGAATAGATTTTGAATTATTTTTCCTTATGCATATTTTATATCTCCTTTTAGGCACGACCTTATATTACTGAATCAAGTTGAAATTTTGCACACACGTGTCTTTTGAAAATACATAAAAAACGGGAGCAATTTTTCATGTTTTTCCCATGTTCAATTTTCAATTTTGTTTGTACCACAATTATCTGAATGAGATTTCAACCAATCGTAAAAAATTGTTTTTGATAACATTCCCCTCACCGTAATATCATGACTAATTGAAAATAAGCCCTATTGAATACATAAAAACGAAATGGGATTTTATTTAAAAATCGCTAAAAACGATTTTTCTATGGTAAATAAAATTCCATTATTCATAAATATGTTAAATAGAATTACAAATTATTAGAAACAACTTTTAGAAAAAAAATGTATTAATATATTTTTAACAATTTTTTAATGCAAGTTATACTATAAAATGCAGAACAACTCTTGTTGAAAGCTTATTGAAGTCTTCATCACAAAGGCTAAACCTCTATTATAACGAGGCGCGCGAGTTGTGGGCCTACGCTTCTGCACCTCGGACCTACCAATTATTAAAAATGCGCGCGGACCAAATTATTTCCGGCCATCGCGTAGGACTGATCAGCAAGAGTGTGAGAGAGTGTGGGAGTGCGTCAGCGAGAGCGATAGAGATAGAGAGGAGGTGAGCGCTAGTTCCGGGAATCGCCACATCATCCTCGAGAATAGTTTCCTTTTATCCCAAGTCTACAGTACATCGGATAGGAAAGGAGGATGGCTGCGAAATTCCCAGGAACGAAAAGATCTGTTTATGTGTGAACGTTCGTTCTGTGCTGCGAGAAACAGATGTAAAGTAGGGCTCAGCCCTTTACTTTTGTACTGATCTTTGCGTGAATCACTGGCGCGAAGATGCAGCATCACCAGAATCCTTATTCGCGCCAATTTTGCCTTCTCGCGCGCGTGCACTCAGCATCTCGAAATGTCTAATATCGGAGTGTTGAATAAATAATCTTATTTTTCCGAGAATAGCTAACGCGCTTTATTCAATTAACTAATTCCTTCTTTTATCAAACTTCTGCGAAAACCGCCGCCTCCGCGGACATTTCAACATCAACGAATTGTTGATTCGCGGGCTTAATGTAAGCGCATCACCTGAGCAGCCGGGAGAAGAAGCTGCGTGTTACAATAGCAGATTTGATCAATTTGTTTGCTCAACAACCAGGTACGGCTCCCCTGGTGTTGTACACGAAGTAAGATACACCTAGTTACACTATGAAATTTGAATATATTGTTACATAAAGAGTATCATTAAGTTCATCTTCTGTTTCAAGACATCTAATCATACATACACAATCATACCTTCTTCATGTCATTGCCATAAATTATCTACGTAAAATTCTATGCAAATAAATAAAAACCTAAAAATATATTTGCATGTATTTTTGCATATGTTTTATTTAACTTAGTAAATAAATAGAAAATAGAATAGTTATAAATAGCACTCGTAATGTCTGACAGACCGACCGATTGCGAAACTTTTAAACTGATCTTCGACGTTTTATTGAAAACTGCACTTAATAAATTGTAGTTTTTGTTGTTGTCGTTTGTCTTAATCTTTGGTGTGACAAAAAAGAAATTTTATTTACAATCATTATTATTGAATGGAATAATTGTATTTGTTCGATTTCGGAGTAAATCTACAGTAAGATAATAAGAAATATTTGTAGTGTAGGTAGACGACGAAATGTCTTTTGGGTTTTCCCATACTGCCATAATCCTTTATTGCCTTTTATTACTTTAAGCGTTTTGAAATAAAACCATACTGTAGCAAACGTGAGGCTTGCTAAGCAATAGAGGATTATAGGTGTTCGGAAGAAGCGCATTTCGCACTTCTTCAAGTAGCACTGTAAAATCGAAAGACAAGCCATATGAAAAAATAGTCATATTTTTGTTAAGCCCAAGCTGAGGAAAAAGGCCCTCCTCTTGATCGGAAAGCTAGGGGCTATTTTTAGTCTTAGACGCGAAGAGCTAGCGAGCGGTTGTACGACGAATGCTTCGACTACAACTAGCTTCTCTGAGCATTTTATTATTACCTGTACCATAGAACTTATTTACAATAAAGTAATTCGTAAAAGGAAGACTGTGCTATAGTTTATTTAGCAAACAATAACCCCAACAGTATTAAACAAAAATAGTAGACTGAACTGTTTAAAATGGAATTGATGTTTATTCATGGATAACAGGCTGTACATACTCGCACGCGGGCGAAGTGCGACACCGCGTACGAGCTACGCTAAAGAGAGAGAGAGAGAGATGGTGTAAGATCTACCGAATACCAATATAGCCAAATGGTACTTATGGTTAGCGCTGCGACCGGGTTTCGTTAATCGTGCTCGATCGCTCGTAATTTCGACGTAGTCTGGGGTAGTCAGCTCATCGGACGTCCGCCTCAGGAAAGGTCGCACGTAGACTCTCGAGCGAAACACTCAAAGCTAAAAGGACCGTGTTGAACGTGTGCAAGCAGTATTATTATTATTATTTATTCTAGGGGGGGGGGGGTCTTGATATCCCCGGCACGTATTATTTCTTGTGGGTCTATGAAGAAGTCCCCCAGTAGCTGATTCCTTAGGTTGCAAAAGCTCGAGCATCGTGTCTCGATGTGGGCAGGAGTTTCTGCCTCCAACCCGCACCATCTACACGTGTCCGATTCTTCTTTACCTTTTTTCCTGTCGAAATGCCTGAGTCGCCCATGACCTGAGATGATCTGAGCTAAACATCTGGAGTTCCTCCTGCTGTTACCAGTCAGACAGAGGCTCCATTCTTTATTTAGTGCACCCCTAAGTATAAGTCCCCTTAGTCTTTTCAGGGCCTTTCTCACCCCAACCTGCTCCACCCTAGGCTACCAGACCTCAGAGGCGTATGCGAGTCTGGGTAGGAGGACGGCCCTGTATAAACAAAGGACAATCTTGGGACTGAGTTCCCAGGTACTGCTGAAGGCCCTACGGTAGGTTCAAAAGGCTGTATCTACCTTGTTGCATTGGATTGAGAGATGTTCCTTCAAGTTAAGCTTTTTATCGAGGGTCATCCCTAGATATTTATCTGAATCCTTCATCTCTAGTATCTTGCCCTGAAGTTTCAGGACCCTATAGCGATAAATTTTGTACTTTCGTGTAATGATGACCAGCTCGATTTTACTTGGGTTAACAGAAAGTCCCAAGGAGCTGCACCATCTTTCCACTTTCTTGAGCGCTAGTTGTATCGTGTTCATAGCCAAGTCAATGCAACTGCCTTTATCTAAGATCAGAAAATCGTCCGCATAGGCTTGGGCACTATATCCCCCTCCATCAAGCGCCTCTAGCAACCCGTTAGCCACCAGGCACCAGGCGGTAGGGGACAGAACACCCCCTGCTGCGTACATCCTCTACTGACCCCCCCCCCCTGTTAATGTCTTTGTCCCCAATGAGAAGACGACTTTCCTGCAGCTCAGCATGTTCCCTAGCCAGTTAACCAACGTAGCTGGTTTAGACAATTTTCGTGATGGTACAATTAAATGCACCTTCAATGCCCAGAAATACTCTCACCATATATTCTTTCCTGTTCAACTGTTCCTCGATTTGCCGGACCGTCGAGTGCAGGGCGGTTTCGGTTGAATACCCTGCCCTGTAGGCGTGTTGGTTCGGATATAATGATGATATTGACAAGACCTCGTCTTGTGTGTACCTATCGACCAGTGTCTCCGGTGTCTTAAAGACGAAGGAGGTCAGGCTGATGGGTCTGAAGTCTTTCACCGTAGTGTGACTCAAATTCGCCGCCTTGGGTATAAAGACCACGCTGGCGGTTTTCCATGTGTCTAGCCCTGTAAATCTTGGTCAGCGAGCCGATGAGTTCCTCCAGACCCTCACGCAGCATAGCCGGGTATACTCCATCGTTCTCCGGTGCTTTGTAGGGGCTAAAGTTGTTCACCGCCCATTTGACCCTTTCAGGAGTACCAACTCGAACTGCTAGTCTCCAGTCTGTTCTCACCGGTCTCTTAGCCCAGTTCCTACTCCCCGCTCCTATGGCCCAGCTGGTACTCACCGGTCCTGTGGCCCAGTTTGCTCTCACCGATCCTTCGGCCCAGTCCGGAGTTCCTTGGATCCCCGCAGTCTCGCTGAAGTCCGGAAAGTTTGCTCCCAACAGTAGACGCAGACTTTCCTCCCCGGAGGAAGTGTACTGTTGGTAGTTTAATAGCCTCCAACCACACTTCTGGGTTTTTGGTCAAGATACGGTTTAGCCTCGCTACGTCTGGGTTCCCCTTTCGATCCCCTCACAGTAGTTCTTCCAACCTTTATACCGTGCATTGTCGACGCTTTTCTTGTAGCGTCTTTGCACTTCTTTGTTCTGTTAAAGGCTTTTCTAACCTCCCGGCGTGATTGTTCCAAATACTTGTTTCACCATGGTGTACCCTCGATTCCCTCGGTGCAAGTTAAAGGGCAACTTCTTTCGTAGGAAGTTTTTATAGACCGTTCAAGGCTATGCGCCCAGAAGTCTAGTCCTTTTGTAGTACTGAGGTCTGGTCTGAAAGATGCAAGTTAGCTTTTGAGGGAGTGTCTATACAGTTCCTGTTGGAATACACCAATAATCTGTGTAGGAATAGTTCCTATACTACATTACACCGAACTACGAAAGGAGGGTCTCACAACTTTTTCTACATGCATATTTATTGCACTCAAATGAAAACTAAAATGCAGATCCTTCACGTCTTCACGACCACGCGTCCACCTTATATTGTAACACTATAATACTGTTTTTGTACTCGCCACAGTGATTCAAATAAAATAAAGTCTTGTAAAATTTATATTAAAATTCCAACAGTTCCCAATCAGTTTTCTTCGGGTTTCTGTATATCTTCCTCTCCGGCAGCCCCACTCTCCAGTCCAGAAAGTGAAGGTTCTGTAGAGACCCTCCAGTTTCCTACACAGCTGACTATGGACTCTGAACAGAGAGTCATTTTTATAACCTCTCTTCTGTCAGCATTAAAGAATGTAGGTTCATTCCCCCTATTCAGAATATAGAGGTTCGTAGTGACCAGATATTGTAGAAGAGATTCGCCTCTACTGCTAATATCCGTACTGCCCCATATTATGTGATGCGCATTAGCATCGCACGGTAGGAGGAGTAGAGTGTTTCCCTCTTGGCACCACTCCACTAGTTCTTGAACCTCCGTTGGCGGGGGTTCGTCTTCAGTGTCGTAGGGGAAATACCCTGATGCCACGACTACTTCCTTTACCAAGTCATGTTCCATTGGGACTCTTGTCCTAACGACAGCCAGGTCACCGCTACACCAGGACGGCAGTAGCGTGGCTTCCAGCCCCTTGACGATGATGTATGCCCCTGGGGTGCCGTTCATCGGGTCTCTAAAGAGACGTCCAACCCCAGCTAACCCCCTAATACGGCCTGCTACCACCCAAGGTTCTTGTATGAGGCATATGCCTGTGCGCAACTCAGCAATGCGCTTGGCCAGAACGGCCTAGTCGCTTTTGATGTGGTGCAAGTTTATCTGGGTAAATGCCACCCCGACGCTTGGAGGTTATGTCGTTGCGGCGCTACCCGCTCCCTGCCCTCTGGGACCCTCGCCCACCCTCACGAAAATGGTGCCTAGGCCCCATTGAATCTTAAACTTATGGTTCCTAAGTACCCGCAAGCAGGCATCGGGGATGCTAAGGACAAGGAAGGTACCGCACTCCGGTCCCTCCCTTCATTCCTCGGCCAACACGCGCCATCTCTCGACTGTGAATTCTGGATGCCTGCCCTCAATCCGCCCCAGAACCACATCCGGACTGATACTGTTACCAGGGATCCGAATAGTGATTCGGTGAGGCTTCTTAAGCACAGACATCTCGGACAACACTAGTCTCGCCCCATCCCAAGGTCGCTGACTGGGGGCAATGGCCTCCAGCCAGTCACTCGAGAAGCTATTTTCCGCCACTACGACGATGGCCCCCAGCTTAACGAAGCTAAAGTTTCTGGCGCAGGATCTTGCGCTTCTGGGCCTCCGAGACCTTTTGGATCAGATCCTGCGTCGGTCGACACTCGGCTACGGTCCCTCGAGAGTTCTCAGAAGAGCCCTCCCTCAGTCCCATAGTCGATCGAGAGGCTGTATCTCCCTGGTTCTCTAACGAGCACCTGTTCGACACCACCCCGAACTACCCCTCGCCGGAGATAGGTTAGACCGAAGTACCCCCTGTCCCCAACGAGGTAGAGGAGGGGGGCGTTTCTCTCCCTCTAGATTGGGCGTTACCGCCCCGCCAGAGGAATCGTCACTTCCCCTCCCCCCAAAGAAACTGGTTCTTTTGATGAATTTTTTGTTGGTAATTTAGGATTAGAGCCTTTTCGATTTTCGATTTACATTTTCGACATACCACGTTTTTTGGGACGCACGGTGTCTACGTTAGTCGCTCTTTCTTCTCATTCTTCTGTTCCGTCTTCTTTCGTGGATTCGTCCTAAAATTGAGCATAGCTGGAGATGTCAGTAGAGATTCTGGGATTGCTGTGTCCATGCCGAACGTGAATTTATCAATATGTTCGTCCCAGTTTTTATGATGTCCTAGATGAATATGTTGTGAATACGTATTAAAGTATTTATTGTGCAATTTGCACGTTCTACGGTATTCGGTTGGGGATGGTTTGGTTGTGCATACGTATGTTGTACAGCATTTCCTTCCAAAAACCTGTTTATAATAGCCTTATTCCAGAATTCTGTTCCATTATTGGAGAAGAAAACTTTGGGATTTCCAAATCGTAGAAAAACTTGTTCTTTGAGCTGTTTTTCCGCTGTCGATCCGTACGTGGTCTGAGATTTCGTGGGGTCAGCAGGGATCTCCTCTACTTTTCGCCTTTCGCTTTTCCATCCTCCGGGGGACCGGGGATCCGGGCAATCACTTTGACTCTGTGTTGGAGGAGTTCAGGCCCTCCCATTTTTAGTCCTGGGCCACCCCAGGGTAAGTCCAGAGTCGCTAGCTTAGTTGCTAGCCACTCCTTCGCCTCTGGGTTACTGGCCACAAGAATAATCGACCCTTGCCTGCAATGATTTGCGTCAAATCTGGGCCAAGAGCCTCGCGGCATAAGGTCGAACTCCTTCCTGATGGCCGCCCGGAACTGTGCAAACATTTCCGGGCGATCGGACCGTCAGGGTAGTCCTCCTTAACTATCACGATGGTCAGCGGGTTATCCCTCTCGGCGTCCGTCAGGACCCCTCCTGCCTGGTAGTTCCTAGGGGTTCCAGGATTCAATTGTGACCTGGGTCCTCCCGCTGGCATTGGCCCTCTTTGTTTCTTGCTTGGCTGTGGGTCAGAGGGCGGGGTTTTATGCAAACCTTGTCGCCTCTTCTGGCCCACTTCCACGCTCTGTGCAGTCGGGGTTGTCTCTCCCTATGCTGCCTCTCTCTTTGCAGCTTCTTCCTTAGGGATCCGCAGAGCCTCTTCTTCGTCTGCGGGGGTACCACTGGGGCTCCTCCCGTCGACGAAGCTGACGTACCTGCTGTTACCTCTGCAACCGGGGGACCCAGGGGCAGACTTGCCTCAACGGCTCGCCCGGCCTCCTGGTCGCCACCCTTTGCACCTCCTTCAACTTCTTCCTGTTTTTTTATATGGTCGCTCATTTTGGTTCCCACGAGTAGCTAGGGAAATGTTGGTCCGCCACCACAGAGCCCCGCATGTGGTGGTAAGGCTGAAATAAGGGGGGATTTCGCCCGGTTTCCCCGAGGCACCGTGAGAGACCGCTAGATCCCCAGCGGCCAACTAGTCCCCTCGACACGGTTGCGCACACCTTAGGATTAGGGGTTGGATATGATAACCAATTGCGCCTCCTTCCTAACGCAATTGGCAGGCTGCTTCTTAGTCGCAGAAAAGAGGCGCTGCCTTTGTCGCCACGTAGGGATTACTCCCATACAGGCGTTCGGGCGAATCACCGGGGGTCCAGTAGTACCTGTTTTAAGAGGCTCCTTCACCCTACATTCATACTACATTCAAGTGAGAGCCCCATTTAAGGGGATTCCGCATTCAATGGAGGTCCCGTTTATAGGGGTCCTCCCCTTTCATACATCCATTCAGACGGCCATTCACCCTTTAAGGCCCAGCCTCATTTGAGCTTAAGCCCCCTCACCCGCGTCAAGGTTATGCAGCCCCGAGAGGGGGAAGTCGCGGGCTTGCTCTTCCGATCTTGTGGCTTCAACGATGGCCTCTTACGATCGTTTAACGATCTGCCATACGTTCGTTACTGCCTTTGGTCTGAAAGGATCTTCTTGAACCAACCTTGTGGTTCAGCCGCTTCAGCTGAGTTGATAGCCACTACGGTCAGTTAATTTTTAGATTTACCCTTGTCAGGTGGAGGGTACGCCGCGCCAGGTAACATTGACGTTTCCGGCGATGGAGGTGGCTTGTGACTCAGCCTTGCTTTCGTCCGACGTTCGGCACTTGATGCTATGTGCCTAAAGTCATCCAAGCCGTTGACTTCGTTTCAACCAAAAATCAGTTTTTGATTTGGCGCCATATATTGATACAGAATATCCAACTTCTGTTATAGAGGTGTTTCCACCGGCATGCGGTCAAATATATTGATGAGACTGACGTAATAATCAGTCTCACGAATTCCAGAGGACCTTGTGTTCGAAGACTAGCTTCCACGATTAGTCGAGAACGTTCTTCCAAAATCATATCGTACGTTAGTCTGACTTCGTTGCGGGATTCTTCCCAAGATAATCACTTCGGGTGTTAAATTTTTGCCCACCGGAGTGCTTTTGGACAAGAATTGTGTGATGCCGTCTAATGATTCTTCGACCGATAATCTTGGTCTGGCTAAACATACACAGTTTTCAATTGAGCTAATGAACTCCTCGATGTCTTCGTGAGGTTTACCTGCGAACTTGATATTCCACTTGCGGATTTCCTCACCTATATCTGCCGTTTTGACACGTTCACATTCGGAGTTGAATGAGATCAAATTGTTGCTCGGTGTCAATTGTATGGCACTTCTATTTACTGGCGTTCGATCAGTAAACAGACGATTTGCGTGAGAATTCGGCCGAACTCCCTCCCCCCCTCTATCCTGAGTGTAAGGGTTGTAAGATCCCTGCGAATTATACCAGGATGAGGACTGGGATTGTGCTGCGTGAGCACTGGTTGACTGATCAGTTCTGCCTGAAACTGGGTTGTAAGACGATAAAAAATCAGCAGCCGAACTTTGACGATTCAAAAGATTCGGATTGAAATACGCTGATCTTTACGTATTATTACTATTCAGTTGCTGTTCTTGTAAGTGCGAGCATCGTCCGCAGATATTTTTTCGGACCTAGGCCTTCCTCACTCTTCTCTTGCGAAGTAACGAGTAGAGTATGTGTTGCTGAATTTCATGATTCTGTTCGTATGTTCAACTTGCGGAGAGGCTGTCGTACGATCCTGATGAACGTTCGGCTGTAACTGAGTGCTGCAAGGTAATTTTCTCTCAGATTCAAGCACCGTTGAATATATTCGCAGGCTGCTTGATACCTCTTCTTATCGCTGTATTGTTGATATATTGCGGTCCCATTCGTCAGCTACTATTGCAGGGACTTCGTATATTACCGCCATTTCTTGTTTTGATGCATTTCATCTCTGGCCTTGTTTCTTGGTTTGGTGCTGTTGGAGTAGACATGAATTCTATTAAGTTTTCTAAGCTTGATCTCGAGTTCTGGTGTCCCTGGCTCTCAGCAACATCCGCATCCAAATAGTTCGGCTTCGTAGCGGTTATCCGAAACCTGTAGTGCTGGTTGAATCCAGCTGAACTCATTTTCAATGTTGCTGGGATTGCTACAATCGATCGGCTGATATTCCTGCGGTGCTGTGACAATTTGTGATTGATGAATACTTGAATTCCTTGATGGAAATCTTGCTTCTTCTGGAATTTGGTTTAAATCTTCCGTATATTAAATTTTCGGCTGATGTCTTGATGTAATTTTCAATAGATGAAATCCGTGCGAAGTGACGCACGTTTATTAAGTGTTTCTTCGTTCGACTCATAGAATGGAGAATCTCAAAAATCTACTGCTGAATGGTCACCTAGCAAACATTTAAATCAATTTTTTCTATTGCTATCCCTATCACCTGTAATTATAAGTGTCAATATTTTAATGCAGATGTCAAATCTTGCGCGTCTAGTCGCATTATGTATTCTTGTACAACCTCACCATTTGTCTTATTTCGACAGAGTTCAACGTACGCGAAAGACCAGCAACTTGAATGTTCATTTTATTATATTTCAAATAAATAAATTAAGAAATAACAACAAAAAATTAGTTTAAGGTTTCGACTCGCGAGTAATGAAATAAACGAGCGATAAATGAAAATAATAAATCGAGGTCAAGGAATAATATAAATAATAAGCAACGATGAAGAAAATACTAAAAATTTTTTTAAACTGTATCGTTTTGATTTACCTGACAATAAATTTATGTAGACTAAACAATAGTTTGAGTTTTGCAACGGGGATAAAGAGAGACCAAAAAGACTTTAATTCCAGCCTCTTGATCTGATCAGCAAGTAAATCTATAGTGTGTAATGATAATGGCGTATAAATAAAGATTCAGCTGTAATTCGTACGACAATATAATTTTATGAAGTTAAAAAAATATTCCTTACCGACCATGAGGTTGTATGACTAACGCGAATTCTATTTATTACACTCGAATTACTGCTTTCACGTACAAAATCGTACGATCAGAAATCAAAATACAAAATGAACTGTATTATTTTTGAGGTCAGGAAGGAAAAAAAATTCCTAGCAAATACTAAGATTATGAAATTTTCTATGCCTATTTATAAACAATATTAGCAGAAGTCTGTTACAAAAATATATAATAATTATTAGCAACAATATATAACAAAAAAATTAATAGAATTACAATTTTCGTCGAGCTAATAATGATAGTGCATAGGCAATTAAATTGCTTCGGATTATACATTCGCCTGACAATAATAGACTAAAATCAAGCGAACAATACTCAAAAAAGAGTATTTGTCTCTCTCGCAGTCACAGACGAAGAAATTATACCTGCTCAAGAGGCGAGGCTGAACGCGCGTGCCTACGAAAGGGCCGAACGTAAACAAACGCGCGCTATCGGCCGTGTTTACTACCGACGCTATGCCGCTTTGTTTTTGCCGTACTTGTCTGCGCTTTTAATTTCGTGAATGACACTGTATTCAACTACGCGTTATAATATAATATTTGTAACGAGTGTTAGATTATAACAACAGAAATATATTGTGTATAAGCGAAATCCCCACCCGTGACACGGGACGCCGAGCAATATATATATTGGGAGTGCGAAGGTGAAGAAGATAGAATTATCAGGCAGGCGACGCCCGACGAACGAGTCAGAAGTCAACCTCGACATCCAAACCAGCCGGCAGGGCGCACAAGACAGAGGAACATCGTCTACGAATTCCAAAAGAGGATATCCTCCGGCCAAGGACACAAGAAGCTATATCCCGGATTCGGAGTATACCATCGCCAACTAAATTCTGCCGCTGGTGAGGACGAGCAGCCAAGAAGGCACGTCGCCACATACGTGTAGTATCTAAAGGGTCAAGAGAGCCTATGTAGTTTGTAACGATCAATTACACTTCAATACACACGAATCTAAGAGCAATAATATTTATTATCCATCATTTTACATATTATGTTAATTCACGGGCTAATATAAAAAAATGAGTATATTCACGTGCTAGGTTGTACGTTTGTTACAAATTTACTCATATAATTTTTCTATTTTTTTCCTCTTACCTTACCGACTCTAATGTTACGAATGGTTGGGCACCATTAGTAACGGGCGATTTATTCGTGGGATATTCGAATTCGTCCGCCGGTGTACAACCATGACTTCTCGACTGAAGTCGCGTTTTTAAGAACGAATCTAAGGTAGGTGCCGTGCTGAAGGTATGACTCGTCTAATCTACACGAATAGGGCAAATCGTCACATGAGCTTCAAAGATACTGAGCAAGTAAGGAGGCAACCGGAGGTAAATCATCCCAGCTCACACCGACACAGAGTTATATGCTCGTCCCTTGTATGGCCAAAAATGTACCGAATACCGGTGTTCATAACCTTCTTTATCCTGTCATTGAGTTTGTTCAAGTGAGTAGTAGTCCGCAGTAGTAGACCCATGCCCTGCTGGATTCTGCGGGAACACTTTACTCAGAGCGAGTACAAGCGACGTCTTCCACACAGAGGGAAATCTAGACTCGTTAAGAGAGAGATTGAAAATACTAAGAAGAATGGGTATTAATAAGAGCAATGCCTTTGCAATAACGCATTGAGGTATGCCATCAGAACCTCTAGCCTGTTTATTGATGTTGAAAGTGGCTTGCAGAACGTTCGACCGCGAGATCTCATCAAATGAGAAATTCAAGGTAATCTAAACTATCGAAGTAATTACTCGAAGGTAGGTACTACTCGAACTTACCCGTCTTGGTCATTAATAAATGGTACCTCAGTTTTCCAGCAATCAAGCAGGGTCTCGTTTGTATCAATAAAACAGAGGTTGAGCCAGGCATGAGAGTCCCTCTTATGATGCGTGACCCCATAAGGAACTGAATAAAGCGTATTAGCAGAAATGAAGTCTGTGATGAATCTGGCACCATGACTGTCAGCATGTTATTCAGTTGAAATCTGAATAACATGCTGCTGTTTTCTAACCAGATCAATATCATTACAAAGAGAGTCAATGTAACTGGGAAGGGCCGTATGAGTTCCTAAAGAATTACTCCTCTCCGAACTCTCCAAGCTGGCCACGCGCTCAGTTAAGCCAGAGATATACTGCTCCACCATAGAAAGCCGTAAAGAAAGGTCTACGATGTTGTCCAGCAACTGTAATTTCTCCTGGCGCTTATCAATAACCTCCAACTTCTTCAAGATGGTAGTAGCACATTAGAGTCTGAAGTCGATTAAGAGTTAGTACTGTGTCAGACTTCTTCTGTATAGATCGAGTGGTAGAAGCAAATAGTAGAAGTAGGAGATGCTAATCTGGATGAGGTAGCCGAGGTAGGCGCAGAAAAAGATTATTTTAGTGTGCTCCTTAACGTGCATGCATAGCATATTACAATGGACATCAGCCCTCGCAATTACGTGTAATTAGGTGCAACGGATATGAAAGTAGTTTTACAGTAATCACACTGCTTGTGGTCCTTGCTCTTCTTAATTGCACTACCGCAGACGAAGTATTGGATTACTAAATGGTTTTGATGTCTAGAAGGCTCCATCTCAGAAAGCACGTCTTTTTGGCTTATAGTAATAAATGACAAAAATCTATAAAGCAGGGCGTGACAAGATGAGATAAATATAGCAGTGCTAAAAATCGAAGAACAAGTGTCACAGTCTGACAATATCGTAATTGACGTACCGATATTGACGATTACTTAGTGATGGAATCACTCAATCGATGTTACGAGTTGTGTTGTAGTTGATGTTAGAAAAGCTAATAGAATCGGAGGTTAGAAAATCAATACCAGAAAGACGTCACTTAAGAAGCGAAGCAGATTGCAGCTTCCAACGAATAATATATGAAGTTGAAGGTTTCAAAAAAAGGGGGGGGGGCGTGCAACTAACCTGAAACTAAAGGCCCAAAGGCAGAAAAATGATAGTAAGGAAGTTAAAAAGCAACAGCTAGCAGCAGTAAGTGCAGTAGTACCCACGCATGCGCAGAGAGAGAGAGAGGGGGTAAGATCGCCCGAGTACCGATATAGCCAAGTGGTACTTAGATTGGCGTTGCCAACCGGGATTCGTTAATCGTACTCGATCGCTCGTAGTTTCGACGTGGTTCGGGGTAGTCGACCGTTCGGCTCGTTGGACGTCCGCCTCAGGAAGGGTCGCACGAAAGCTCTCGAGCGAAACACTCAAAGGTAAAAGGACCGTGCTGAACATGTGCAAGCAGTAGTTAAGTGACAAATGCTGTAGCGAAGGATTGCTTGCACTCAACGTTGGCAATAGATTAGTTCGTACGCGTTGGGCTAAACGTCACTTGGTCCTATTAGACACTGTTGTAAATTTTGACAACCGTGTGACATATATATTTATCATTAATCACTAAATAATAGGTACAAACATTAAAATGTTTGATGGTTTAAAAAAATAATTAACAGAGTGAAGTAAATGCAAAAAGATTGTTGAAATTAAACTTAGAAACTATACAAAAGCAAATTTTAAATCAAATTTTTCGTTGAGTACTATGGTTACATATATTTAAAAAAAATTAAATTATTTTATGCAAAATGAGTATTATTATGCATTTTATTATAATATTTTAAAAAGCAAGAATATTGCTAAAAATATTATTTTAGTTAGTAATTAATATTATTTTTCTGTTACTTTTTGCAATATATAATCAACTTCTTTTATAAAATATTTCCTATTAAGAATTGCAGTGGTTTGCATGATACATAGATATGTAATTAGATATGTAATTATTCATTTAATATAGATACATTAAATGACCGAAATGATACGTTTTTTTTAAAGATTTTTATTCCATTTAAATATTAACTTTATTTACTCTGTTGTCAACAGGAAGATATCCAAGTCCCGTGGCCTTTAGTTGCAGCAGCTTTAGATGGCCCCATACCGCCAAATACTACTATAACATGTATAAATGATTGTAATAGTTTAGATCTGAATTCAGAGAAAAAAGTTCAAAAAGAAGATAAATCTTTGCCTAAAGATACATTTGAAAGCGTTACTCGTATACAGATACCAGTAAGCTCTTTTACTCCAGAATCCCTCAGGCTTTCATCGCCAGTCACTTCATGTTTAATGAAAAATGTACACACAACTCAAAGTTCATCTATACTCACATTTCCACAATTACAATCAATTCGCTTTGTACAAACTAATTTTCAAACTACAATAGAACAAAGTTCATCTGAATCTCAAATTCATAATTCTGCTGGATTATCACAACAATTAGAAAATAAAGTTAATAATTTTTCTCAAGGATCTCTTTTATGTCGTAACCAAAGAGATCTATTTAATGTTGAAGAAGGATCCGAAAGCGAATCGCAAAGCCGAATCCAGAAGAGCGTAAGTGGGGGTACGTATCAGCAACAAAACATGTTAACGCAAAGTACGGTGGTTCTTCAACAGCAGACATTACTGCCATTGCCATCTCGTCAGATTATAACTGCATTGCATCCCCAACAAACACATTACCCTATGATGATGAACATTTCAAAAAGTAATCGTAGCACAGGAGTTAATAACATTCACCGATCTCTAAAAAATGGTAGTAAAGATCAAAATACTGCACGTTCACGAAATTTACCTAAGGAGCCACCTGGGGCAGTCAATCTAGAAAGAAGTTATCAAATCTGTCAAGCGGTAAGTTTTTCAAAAATATTTTATTTGGCTGGTTTTTCATCTAAAACGTCGATGATAATTATTTCGAGTTATACACGTAAACGCTATAGCTTAATTTGAACCTAAATATTCAAAATGACGCATTTATAGACCTCTTGAGCCAAATTTTCAGACCTTTAGGTTTAAATCTATCGTCCCTAGACTTAAAAACGTGTCTTTTTGAAAAACATTTTTTCTGTTGACGGTTTGCTTCAAAAAATCTGAAAAATTCATGAAAATGTACTTCCTAGCGAGGAAATACCCTGTTTTTTCAGTTTTTAGAGACCAAAATTGGACCCATGAAAAATATTTTAATTTTTCAATCATTTTTAGGTTATGTAGATTATATTTGTCTAAGATTCAAATAACTCTATTTTATGTGTTCTTTTCACCTCTTTCGAATGCTGCTTTCAGATATATCATTTTCAGACCGGAATATGCTCAAAAATCAAATAAACCATTATATATACTTTAGGAGGTCAGGCTTGACCCCCACATATATATATATATATATATATATATATATATATTTATGAAAAATATTGTTGACGTGCAAAGCAGTGTTTAACGACAGCCAACGAGTTCTCAGTCGAGCTCAGACGTATTTGATTCGCAAAGTTGAGGAAGCTTCTTTGAGGTAACAAGTAAACCACCCGTTGAAGAAAAAATACCTTCGGTGGAGTTATCTCTCAGAAGAACTCTTTGCTCTCATTCATGCTGTTGTCTCTGAAGAAAAAAAATTGACATAACTGCAGTGCCTTTAAATGCAAAACTGCAATATTTTAATGAGTTGAAAATGTTTATCCCAAGTGGCAATAGAGTTTGTTCAGAGCATTTGATAAATAAACGTTTTTTTAAAGACGGCTTAAGTCTTATACAGGTTTACCGTAATACAAGTTTTTTAGATGCACAAAAAATGTGTTTATTTTTAAACCAAATATCAGATTCAGTTTCACAAACCTAATTAGATAAAATTGAATGATCTGAACTTGACGAAAAACAAATAAAATCTGTTACTAGTCTTTCTATTGACGAAGTGCAAGAGCTAGGTAAATTATTAGTTTTCATTCGATCGTTAGATAATAGAACTGTTACGCAAGCTCTTGTTGTATGTTTGTTTAAATTACTTATGGCTGCATCAAACAATTTCATTTCGTCTATTTTCGGAATAAAAACCGAAAGTAAAATTTCAGATTTTTGCGAATCAGTAATTAATTCATTTGAAAAGGAAATCTTGCTGCATTACTTTGGAGTAAAAAGTATCGCGAGAGAAGATCTAGTTTATAATCACACTTCCATTAATGCGAAAAAACTTTTTCATTTAACGGACGAACTTGTTTTCATTTTTGACGGGACTTATTTACGCCATCAAAAAAGTAAAAATAATGAATATCAAAGAAAGTTATATTCAGGCCATAAGAAATATCTGTGGTTAAGCCATTTACTATTTGCACCACAGACGGGTTCGTTGTAGATGTTCCAGGTCCCTTTCTAGCCACCGAAAACGATGCAACCATCATGAAGAAGGTTATGGAAGATCCACACGGTATCAGAACAATCATGAGAAAAGGTGATATAAGTGTTGTGGATAGAGGCTTTCGGGATGACATACCTTACCTAGAAAGTCTTGGTTTTAAGATTTTGATGTCCGCTTTAAAAGGAAAAAAGTCCAACTTAACAACAACTGAATCCTATGAATCTCGTTACGTTACGAAATTGAGATGGGTAGTAGAGGCAGTTCACAATATTTTGGGGAAAAAATTTAAGCTTCTTCATCAACAGTTGGATAACAAACTTTTACCAAAAGCTGGTGCATACTGCAGAATCTCATGTTTCCTCAACAACCGGTTTGGAAAGCGTTTGAATAGCGATAAAGATGACGATGGATTGCAAGATATTCTCATTGAAAGAATGTTAAATTCTAATCAAAATGAAAATACTTTAGTATTAGAAGCTGAGACAGCCAGATGGTCTGGACGTACCACTACAACGACCAAGCTAACATCACAAGATATTCTTGACTTTCCGGAAATGACTGACAGGGATCTAAAGATATTTTTTTCGGGCACCTAACAATTAGGTCAAACGATTTGTTATCTGGCCGATTTAATAAATGATGATGAAAATATTGATTTGGAGTATATTAAGATAAAACCAAATATTATAAAAGTATTAGTAAGATTTAGGCATATAAATCGTAAGACCTACAAATGTTACGTTGAGCATAAACCTAACTCAATCGGATACAATGGTATACTACGAGATGCATGTGAATGTGTCAATGGATTACGAAAGGCTCCTGTTTTCATAATGCAGCATTCATATATTATCTCAGTAATGCTGGATTAACGTCGGCACCGCAAGTGGAGGTGGAGAAGGAACATGGACGGTAATGCGTTCCCGGATTCCGACGCGGTAGACGAAGGTTAACTCGCGCTACGCTACTACCTCTCCCCAGTCAGACTATATCCACGCAGAGAGGCGGGATTGTGGTACTGACCCTCTTTTGCTCTAGCGGACGATGTCCGCCTAGATCGAAGGAAATGGGGCTCCTTATGCCTGAGTGTCAAAGCGCACGTGGCGAGAGAGGAGGTTTCACGGGCGGATGCCAAGTGCGTCCAGGTTTACCCGACTAGCCATACGCCGCGGAGTTCGACCGTTCGAGTCGACTGTCCGCCACAGAGTGTCCTCTTTTCGCGCTTTGGCTTTTCTATTTATCACCTCGGACATAAGGTTAAAATAGACAAGCCAATAGATGTTATTTGGGTTATTCGTGGAGGACCCTTCGTGCGAGTTCGCACCGGCCGCGGACTTCCCCGAATTCCCTATAACGAGAAAAAGGCGCGCTTATGCGACCGCGCGCGTACATCAAGATATAAATCAAAATTCATTAGACCAGTAAAAGTTTTGTCTGAATTATTTTCAAATACAGACATTGATGCAGTTATAGACGAAGATAGTGATGAAGATTAGTTTTAGAAGACTTTTGAATGCCTTGACGCCTTTAGAATATCCGTATTTGCAGGTAATGTGCCGAAAACAAGCAAAAAATAGGCAAAATAAATGGTTTATTTGATTTTTGAGCATGTTCCGGTCTGAAAATGATATATCTGAAAGCAGCATTCGAAAGAGGGGAAAAGAACACATAAGATAGAGTTATTTGAATCTTAGACAAATATAATCTACATAACCTAAAAAATGATTGAAAAATTAAAATATTTTTCATGGGTCCAATTTTGGTCTCTAAAAACTGAAAAAAAATCAGGGTAGTTCCTCGCTAGGAAATACATTTTCATGAATTTTTTCAGATTTTTTGAAGCAAACCGTCAATAGAAAAAATGTTTTTCAAAAAGACACGTTTTTAAGTCTAGGGACGTTAGATTTAAAGGTCTGAAAATTTGGCTCAAGAGATCTTTAAATGCGTCCTTTTGAATAGCTAGGTTTAAATTAAGATTTAGGTTAGAGCAGTTTTTACATACTTACCCCGCTAGAGCCTTTATATATAACATGTTTTTTATTATTATGTAATGCAATACGTTTATTTACATGGTCCGAGGAAAATCTTCATTGATTGCATTACTTATAATTGATCCGTCTTCAAAATTTAATATATTTTTATTATATGACGATAGTCGCTAGTGTGCAGCCGCGTTGCTCTAATTCCACCCTAGTACTGGTTTTTTCTGTTACCGGTACAGAATGATTTTGTAATACAACGCTGAATCTTGCTGCTGCAGGAAGATTTAATGTTTTCATAAAGTAGGAAGTACCTCTCGACTATCGACCGTACATGGATCTAGTTAATAAATCGCCTATTAACAAGGTATATATCTTCTTGGCCACCTGCATCGTCTCTTTCCGCACCTTCTCCAGAGTCTTAGCGTTGTGGGAGGTCATCTCAACCCTGAGCACCTCATATGTAACTTCTAAATATACTTAGTGGATGGTATTAGCTGTTTGTCCGAGTTTGACAAACGTATAGTACAGTACTCCCTTCTGATCCCACCACAGATACAGCATTGTTTTCCTTCAAAAGTGGTCTTGTACTCGACGTTTAAGGTTAAAACCCGATGGAAAAATTTCTATTTATCGTGGCGTAGATTCAATATTTCTCATACAATTTTTCGTATTTCCGTCTGTTGTTCGTTCAGTTCGTGAGACTATTTTTTTACCTTTTGAATATTTTCCAAGGCCTTCAGACGATTGAAAATGGCTTGCCGAGTGATAATCAACGACTCCGCTATCATTTATCATGTTTGCTTATCGTCATCGTCCAATAATGATTGTAATTCTTCAAATTCAAACATTTTTGTTCAATATTTGCTTTCATTTTTAATAACATTGAAAACACCACATTTGAAACGTTGAAAATTTTTTAGTATCGCGATTGACGTAAGTCTCTACGAAAATTGTATAATTTGACGATGCCATTTTCTTTGAATCGTCAAAAAAATCAGTATATGCCGAAAATGGTCTTTACTTAGTTTAGAATTTGGTGACATATTCAATGCGAAAAAGAAGTATACCGCTAATATGTAAACGACTTAACGAATATAACTTTTTATAGCGGGGCTTACCAATAAAATAGAGCTTTTAGGTTTGACATGTACTGTTATATGTAATGTCTTGAAAAAAAATACTTTTTTAACTTTCACATCAGGTATATACACATGAGTTGGTGTGTAATTAGTTACTGTATTAATTTATGTACGCTTAGGAAATAATGCAAATAACGATTATAAATAACTCGTAACTAAATCGCATGGCCTTTTTTACTTTACTATATACTTCTTAATATATAATTAAATAAATCAATTTAATATAATCGCATCGATTTCCGTAATATATAATAATAATATATGTAATAAACCCTAGTATAGTAGTGTCGAAACTAATTTAAGGTTAGAATGTTGATTCATAATCAATTCAAATTTTTCTCTTTAAATTCGTTTCTAAAAATAACATATTTTAGATAAGTTGTGATGATAAACAATAGTATTCATATTGTTACTTTAATTAATTTTTCAGGTCATCGCGAGTTCTCCTAATAGAGATCAATTAAAAGCTCATTTAAAACCACCGCCGAGCTTATTAACTAAAAGTGAAAAGTTGTATGCATTCAATAAAATGGGAAATCGAACTGTAAGCAGCAGTAAAGTGCAAAAAAATTTTCTTACAAATCATGATTATCCGTTAGGTCAAAATAAATGTGAGAATGGAACCATGAAAAATATGCACAGTACCATGGTCGAAACATTTGCAGAAGAGGTAAATTTTATTATTTTAATATAATTCTTCTACGTTTTAAGTATGTATAGTGCTACGTCAATGTTTGAGTGCTGATGTCGAAGAAGCGATATTTATGCTAAAGAATGACGTGACCTTAGAATTCTTATTATAATTTACAACTTAGATTAACATTTTTCAAATCAATTTACTAGAGAAATAATTCAACTGTTTTCAGACTTTTTGAGCATTTATGTTTCTATATTATACATATATTCGGAATTATTTGTAAAAAAACCATCCCCTCTATCCAAAAGTTAGAGAAACCTAGAAATCTCGTTAGTATATAATTTTGAAGATATGAAAATTTATCTATTATTGCCGCAGCTTCATTGACAAAGAATAAGTTGGTTGGAAAACTCAGAAACTAAAAAGATTAATTTTTTTCTTAATTTTTTTAACTGATCTTTCGCTTCTTTCAATATTTCGTTATAGACTAAGTATTATACGGTGTGTCCTACTGTCTGCGTGGCATAGGAAAACGCAGAAAAATAAATTTAACCCAGGAAAATCTATAACAAAAAAATGGTTAACAAGAAATAAAATTATTTTTTCTTCTAATGAGGGCTAACTTGCTCTTAGAGAAAAAGATAAACCATAAAATGATGGTCAAATTTCTCATCCCATGTGTGCCATAACAACTATACAACCAGCATTTTCCAAACTTAATAAAAAATACTTAATACGATTCTCCATGATATGCTGATATCAATAAAGTTTAAATGGCAAATACCGAACTGTATTTACTTGAGTTATTCAAGATTGATAGATCATTTTAGTGTTAAGGAATACCAATTTCAGTAAGGCAAAAATGATGCGATTTGCACGATTCAAATTTTGTTTTCATCCGTGTTCTTTTTAAAAGCAAGTCAACGTATTAAAATATATAATTATTTATAAATAATTGTTCATTCAAATGCAAAAAGTCACCGTCGAACTGACGTTAATCCTCATTTGAGAGGGACGAAATTTTTTTTTATCTTCATCTATAAATTCTAAAATTTGTTTAAATAAAACTACTATATATTTTTCCTGTCATTTTCTTATTCTGATTGTTATATTGAACTCATTAAAACTTGAATAATGAAAATAGCGTTTGACTCACTAAAATCACAATTAGTTAATGCTATGTTACCAATCTTGTGTAACTCAAGTAAATATAATCCGATTTCTACCATTCAAACATTATTGAATTCATAATTTTATGCAGATTATAAACATATTTATAAAATGTTTGTTTTGCAATATGTTTAGAGTTCCATCTTTGAATTTCTGAGATCGCCATGCTCAATTTTGTTACCGTATACTGACTAATTGCGGGAACAGCGCAAGATAGCAAAAACATTTTTTTTACAAACAGCGCCTAAATTTCTGTTAGATATATGGTACTGGATACACTATTAAAAAATATTTTATTCAATATAATTTATTTCAACATTACTTGTAACGATAAATAACTTACCATAATTTGAATAACATTTAACATTTTCCACGTATATAAATTTGATAGGATTAGGTCCTTCAGCGCTTCAGGGATATAGTCCCTATTTCTAAAAGCTTTGTATATATGATATGGAGTCTTAGAATACATTTGAATGCCTTGCCGCCTTTAGAATATTCGTATTTGCAGGTCATGTGCCGAAAACAAACAAAAAATAGGCGAAATAAATGGTTTATTCGATTTTTTAGCATGTTCCGGTCTGAAAATGATGTATCTGAAAGCAGTATTCGAAAGAGGGGGAAAACACATAAAATAGAGTTATTTGAATCTTAGCTAAATATGATCTACGTAACCTAAAAAATGATTGAAAAATTAAAATATTTTTCCTTGTTCCAATTATGGTCTCTAAACACTGAAAAAAAATCATGGTATTTCCTCCCTAAGAAATACATTTTCATGAATCTTTTCAGATTTTTTGGAGCAAATCGCAAAACATAAAATTTTTTTTTCAAATAACACGTTTTTAAGTCTAGGGACGTTAGATTTAAACCTAGATGTCTGAAAATTTGGCTCAACACAAGCGTATGCACAAGATTGATTGGTGACGATCTTTCCTTCACTAAAAATAGCCTCTATGATAAAGTCACTGCTGTATATCAATTCGATACATGCATTTTATTATAATTTTTTTAGTACAAAAGGCATATATTTGCAATATTTAACTGGCAATAATTACTTAGAAACATGTCACCTTGTCGTAAAAGATAACTGAAGATATATAAAGATATCATAGTTAAATTATTTTACGAATATTTTGTTTCCCTTTTTGATGCTTACGGTCTATCACCATAGAGTCGCAGAAGTTACCAAAACTTTAATGCCAGTAGTCTACAGGTTCTGCTGGTGTCGTAGGTAAAATGAATCATGTTTTGTTTATAATAATAGTAACTTCATTATACGCTATTTCTTACAATAGGCGCGAGCGTTCTTCTCTATAATTTAAGTTATATGTGTAAGTCTAAAGATTTTCAAACTTAGGCGTCTACATAAGTTAGTTACTGTTGTAGTCGCCTGATCTACTGTGCTAGAAGAACGAAGCATCGAAAAAGGGGACAGTCGTTGAAAAGCTATGCTTCGACATAGTCACGCTCGCTAATATGCTCCGAAATACACAAAGCATAAACAATAAGTATCTCCTCTGGGTAGATTGTGAAATTCCCTAGATGTTGACTTGTTAAAGAGCAAAACCTCGGACATCGTGTCATGATGTGGATGGTAGTTTCTTCCCCTTTCCCACAACGCCTGCACATTCCGAAGTCTTCCTTACCAATCCTCGTGCCAAAATATTTGAGACGCCCATGTCCTTAAAAATCTATGCCAAGCATTGGAAAATTCTCCTATTGCCTACACCCATGCAGAGTCTCCAACCCTTATTCGGTGCCGGACCGATTACTGTCCTAGAGTGTCTGCAGTCGCGACTTTCTCTTTACCAAATCCAGTATCCTGCGCATGGCTAGGCACTTTGGTTCCCTGACCACGGGTTCCTGTTTCGGAGGGAAGGTACTTTACTCTCAAAGAGTCAAGTCGGTCTGCGACCTCGTTACCCCTGATGCCCGTATGTCCCGACACCCACAATAGCTTTACGCTATTATTAGAGACAATTTCGTGTAATATCCTCTTGCATTCAGTGACGAGCGAGGAGGTGTTTCTATGGTCGCTTAGCGCCTTTAGCGCCGCCTGGCTGTCGTTGGGCTAATTAATACTCTTTATAATAATTTTGCAAAGATCTCGAAAACCAGAAAGCACATATAGATAAGCAGAACTCAAACCAATTTATGTTCTTATTTACACTTGACACTATGCATTTTCGTGATCTTGGATTACTATCTTAAAGTATTTTTTTAATATTAATATATATTGTTTAATAACATGAATACTTTGTTTGATATACATATGTTTGCAATACTTTTTATTAAAAATTATTTTACAGGTTGTTGATAATAGTTCGAGTAATCGAATTACTTGTAACAATGCTACGGGGCTTGGACCATACATATTAGTAAAAAAAAACGACAAAAATGATAATGCTCCAAGAGCATCATCAGCGCCACCAATGCCACCACAAATAGCAGGTATGAGTTTTGGCGTTCAAATTATACGTGGCAGGCCGGCTAGTGCTAGCGATAACCTACTGCAAGCTACATCATTAAAAACTAAAAAAGTTAGTTCTCGTAACTACGGTGGAGCTGAACCTGAAGCACCCAGAATCATAATTGCAGGACATCCACCATCTCCTTGTGAATGTAATATACAAGGAGCTATGATAATTTGTCGACAATGTGGAGCGTATTGTCATGACAATTGCATTAGTCCTCAGTGTATTTGCGCTGCTTGTCTTACATGTTAATATGCCGGTTGAATTCTAATTAAATCATTAACTAATCGAGGATTTTAGCAAAGTAAAAGACTCAGTACCTTGAGATAATTTCTTAGGCAATAAATGTAACTGATAATTTTAATTTCAAATATTAACGAGATATAAGAAATTGTTTTAATCATTGAATAACGACTGCTTAGTATATTATGATATAAAAGGTTTTAAAGTATTAGGGCAGCAAAATACAAAGCATTTATGTTTTTATGTATATAAAAGGTGATAAAAGTATGCTGCTGTTACGCTATGAAATATTAAAAGTGAATCATTATTTTATAATAAAAAGATATTCATGACATATATGTACGGAAACAAGTAATAATATTCGTTACTACACAAGATTTTTATATTATTTCCCAATTTCCTGCATAATAAATAGAAAACAATTACAACAATTTTTTCGTACTATTTACAGAACTGGATACAAATGAGCTCCTCTGTCTTCTGATGAAAACTACTAGATTTCCGTAAAGTACTTTACGGTATATATATATATACCGTAAAGTATTATCATTTCAGCTTGTTCACATCCACATAAGAGATCTGGAATTCCATTTTATATGAGTATCACATTTCTAATTACCAGAACGACTATTTTCATCGTTTCATTGTGCAAATATCGTACTAATACATTTACAGGAAAAAATATGAATTTATCGATGTATTTATAAATATATTCGTAAATACAAATAACCAATATTTGCGTGGTTCACTTCGTACACAAACTATTATGTCTCCGCGAAAATATATGAATACATCGTTTATCAATAAATCTATATATTTGTAAATATATCAATTTAAATTTATATATTTCATGAATATATATTGTAACGGGCGACTTATTCGAGTGACCTCCGAATTTGTACGCCGGTGTACAACCACGACTTCTCGAACAAAGTCGCGTTTTTAACGAATGAGTCTAAGTACGTGCCGTGCAGAAGACACGGCCCACCTCCCTCGAGAGAGAGAAAGAGAGAGAGAGAGAGAGAGAGAGAGAGAGAGAGAGAGAGAGAGAAAGACAGAGAGAAAGACATCCTATCACGAGGATTCGCGAAGGACTCCTTGCACTCGATGTTGGCGGTAGACTATTCATACGCCTTGGGCTACGACGCATCGCTTGCCCTATTAGACACTGTTGTCAATTTTGACAACTGTGCCTAATTGACCGGCAACGTGGCGCATGGGGCCACACGTAGTACGGTAAGTATAACCGATTCTCTCTTTCTTTCTACACTGCGTCGTGCCCGACGGCGTGCTTACAATATATTCTTAAATACATTGTATGATTAGTGCCTGAATAGACCGTATGACGTTTTTCTGTGTGCAATGCACAAGGCGACCGTCATAAAAAATATATATATATATATATATTCTCATATATGTTTTTTACATATATATTAGGGTGACAGCGCCTGCATCAACGTTGAAAAATCCAAAATGCGGACCCCGCAAAATGTAGCCAAGAAATCAAGGAATCCAACGCACTTTTCCTTTTTTTAAATAAACAATTTTTAATATTATCGCTAGAGCTTTTATGTTTAAAGAGGAAATAGCGGGGGTCAAGCAGGTATCTTTACTTTTTCGACGAGAACGTCAAATTGGATAAATTTATCTAAATTTTCCTTTCATAATCCATTTGAATATGTATCGAACAATAGATTGATGTACTTTTGGCCCAAAAAGTTAATATTTAAACGAACGAACAGGTGCAAATTTCGTCGAAAATGCTGGTTTTTTGAGTTCATTATAGGTAACTTCTACTACTTGTAGAGCTACAAAATTTCAACGCAATATCCTTATGTCCTTGTAGAATTGATTTAAAAAAAATATTTCCAACTAATTGTAATTCTATCATTGTCAAATATCTAAATGATTGAGGAGTGTTCAGTTTAAAAAGTAGGTGAAAGTAGTAAATTTTTTCAAGGGTTAAGGTGACATGATACTTTAATGGCCCTTGTACGCGTGCAAAGAAACTCCAACACATGGTATCGGTATAACTCTCTCTTCCCCAGGTACATTGTCGCAACTGTGTTTTCTTTTTTATAATTACAAAGTATAATTTTAAACAATTTTATTTGCAAAAATTGTTAACCAATGAGAACATTAAATAAATTTCACACATTTAAATAAATTATTTTTTTTTTTTATTTATTATACATATAAACAATTTACAAGTGATTAGTACTATAAATAAAATCGACTATTTTTTTTTTAATGATTCTATGTTGCAATCCGTAACAAGGTCTCGATGCTTCTGAACGATTTGCATAATAAATTGTTTTGTGTTTTCATCTTTACTCAAAAAATTGTTATATTCTGTTGCCAGTTGAACACCTCTTTCTGCGTGATCATTAATAACTTGCAAAGAATGAACAATTGATTTGGCTTCAATGAAATCGTCATTTTCTTCCCACAATTGCGGATCAATGTTTAAAAAACTTGCGTTTAAATTTAATTTTTTTAAAAACTCTAATGTTTCGTTACTTGCAAATTGATCAAGAGTTAGATCAGTTATTGCAAGTTTTTGTACTGAACTTAAATCTGCTTTATGCAAATATTTACCAATGAGTTTAGAAGTAGATTTAATTGCGTTACATATTGAAATTTTACAATCCAGCGAGACCAAATTATCGAAGAGCGATAAAGCAACTAACTCCTCGCTTAAATACCACAAGTCCATTTATGTAGAACAGCCTGTAAAATTTTTTTATTTACATTGCTAAAGTTATAAATTTCTTTTTTAAATCCAAGACAGTTCTCGGAGCCACTTGTGGTATATTCGAGGTATACCAGGCGTTCTGATAAACTAATATAATAAATAAGTAAATATCTCTAAGACCTGTTTTTTCATAATTATTTAGCTTAAACTGATCTCGAAATATAAATATTTTTAGAGAATAAATGGCTTTCGCCATCCATCGTGCATGATAAATTGGCCCCAAAGCTTTGAAAGTTATAGTACCATTCGCGTTTCATCCAAGAAATGTAATTATCAATTCCAAAAACTCTTTATAATCATCTCTAGGAAATGAACTCTGAAAATATATATTATTTGTATTATTCGATTTTTAAATCTAATTTTTTTATAAATGTAGTATTTAATTAATTATACCTGCAGTTGTTGTTTATCAGACTCAGGGCCGGATGTACCGCCTAACACTTCCTCAAAGGCAGTTTTCAGCATTATTTCATAGATGTGATGCCTACATGCACAATGCAGAAGTTTACGCCCCAAAGCAAGTTCTATATGCACACATGCTCCATTTACTGGCCCAGTATTTGAAGCGGTAGTATCAAATACCATACCACATACTTCATCGGCAATACTCCATTCTTTAAGCAATGCAATTATAGTTTCTGCCTGCTTTTCTCCAGTTGCTCTCGAAATTTTTGGAATTCCAATAATCTGAGTAGTATCAACACCAGTATCAAGTACAGGCAGTCGGTCTATTTTCTCGTATTTGTTATCCGAGTTTTGGAATTATTTAGAGTCCCAGTGTACAAATAATCTTACTGGGTGCTCTGTTATAAAGCTATCTTTTATAGCTTTAGCAGCTTCAAGCCTATGTTGCACTCGCGACCGACGTATAGATTCTCTGCTTATATACAGTTCATCTAATTCTATGCCAATACTATGAGCGAAAACTGCTAATAGTCTAGCTGCGTTACGATCGCTTACTCTCGCGCGATCTAAAACACAGGTCATATCAACAGTGACGATTTTTCTCTTTTTCGGCTCAGTAGAGCGTGCGCTAGCATGAAGTCTTCATCTTCGTCATCACGTGCATCAACTTCAAATGCATTGCTTATGCTGGTTATATCTTCATCGGGGAGCATGAAGTCGAATAGATTAAAACTATCTTCAGACTGTTGAGTTGAAATTGAAGTCGCGACAATAAAAATATGTATTGTAAAAAATAGTATATAAAAAGTTATTCTTTTAAATCAATATCCTAATTCAGCACTTTTCACAATAGTTTGTTGCAAAAAACTACTAAACAATACAGTAATCGAACTTAAAATAAAATAATAATTGTGGTTAATTAATGTATTGTACTTACATTTGTTTTCTTGTGGTAATTCTTTTAATACTGCTGAGTCTACTACAGCTGCCAGATTTCCCGATCGATTTTCTCGTTGAGACATCAAGAAATCAGCAGCATCTTTGTCTTGCAAATTTTTTGATTTTATGGTATGAGCGATATCAAATAATTTATCTAACTTACACATAAAATCACTTAGTTTTAGTGAGTGTGCTATACTAGTGCGCTTGGCACTTTTAAATAATGTATGATGCTCAAGATATAATTTTTGTAGCAGACCTATACAGTCACTCATATGTCGCATGGGAATCCCTGCACTTTCCCAAAAAGAGCTACTTATTTTATAGTAATAGATTGAGATAAACAGTGAGATTAATGAAAATTTTTCTTCTGATATTATAAACACTGCAGCACTTCACGATTAGATGGAAGTTGTACCTTGAAGTTCTTCCATCACGTGCCCGATTAAATAGATTTCTGTTTTGACCGCAAACTTGACATTTTTAATATTTAAAAATATTTGTGTAGACGAAATAAGAACGATATATCTGCTGAAACGTTTGCTTCGTAACTGAGAGAAAGTTTGAAGATGTACTACAGTTTCAGCTTCACAAAGTGGAGAAAATTCGAAATATTTCTACCTGAATATTACAAACAAATAGGATTAGGGGCAAAAATGATTGATTTATGATATTTAGTATACTCGGCGAAGTAAATTGAAAAGGCCTTGAAAATCTCTGAAAATCTTGTACAGTGAAATATACTATATAGTGAGCTCGTTTAGGATTCTTGGGTTTCGAGCTAATTCGTATTCGTATATCTTTTATTTTGTGCAAAAATGTTTTCAGTCGAAACTAAAATTATTTAAAATTATTTAAACGAGCGCTGCTATTTCTGATTGATGTATTATTCATAATAATGATTTTAATAATACTACTAAACTAAAAAACCAGATGTAATTTACTTATTTTCTTAAACATTTTGTGTATTTTTAGTATTATCAAATGTTCCTGTATTTTTTAAATTTTGTAAATTTTTATTAGTACATATAATGGAATTTTTCATAAAATTATCTGTTGTTGAATTTGAACGATGAAAACCAAAGCATTTTTTATTTACTGGAAAAGTAAATCGTCTGTAATATTATCAGACTAAGATAATTTTATCCAATTTTTTTCATTCAAGTTTTATTAGAATCAGTATTTTATAGATTATAAAATTATAGAATATATTTATGAAATCAAATTTATTTCATAATCTTTAATTTTAAATATCGGTAGTAGAATTCTTTTATAACCGCATGACCCGAAAAGGTTCATCGGCCTTAAACCCTCAGTAAATTCTGATAGGTTGACCCTACCATAAAAATAGGTAAGGATATTTATGAGCAGTACCTTCGATACTAACGTTCGCATTGTCATGTGGGATTGTCATTAAGTTTTTCAGGCATTCTCCTTCTCTAGGTCACAAATATTAGGAAAACTTTAAACGCTCAGCGATAACGTTAAATATTGTTTATTTAAAAAAAGGAAAATAGCGTTGGATTCCTTGATTTCTTGGTTACATTTTTCGGGGTCCGCATTTTGGATTTTTCAACGTTGATGCAGGCGCTGTCACCCTAATATATATATGTGTAAAAAACCTATATGAGAACACCTTTGGTATATCTTCTTTATTCAAATAGTACCTCGCATCTCAGTGGACAAACTGGTGCGCGTCATTGCTAAGGTTAATTCTAAAAATCAGTGTGTGATAAATATTCCGAAAAACTTACACAAGAAATTGGCATAAAAGGAGAAATAATTTGTTTGTCGATTTGTAATATGTATTTATTTTAATCCTTATTGGCCTGTGTACCTACGCCAATAAGCATATAAAAAATACATATTACAAAACGACATTCTGTTTAATTGAAGAGCATTATGGAAAAATTAAAATTTGAATTTTCAATAATAGCGGGAGACGATATTAAGAAAAACTTCTGGGTCCTAACTTCAATAACGACTCACGATGAAAAGGCGTTTATGATATGAACACACCTCCAAAAAATAGTGTTTCATAAGGAATTAATAGAAACTGAAGCATTCAAGAAAATAAAAAAAATACAATAACAAAAAAACATCATTCAAGAAAAATATGGATTACTTTAAACGAAATATTAAAAAAAACTTATGTTGACGAAGATGAGAATTAACTATTTATCAATTATTTCTTGGAAGAAATAACAATATCAACTCAAATAAATATATCTGAAGAAGTGATAACATGATTAATAGAAACAGTAACAAACAAACGCCCTAACACTAGCCAGAATATTGATTAAAGATAGTTAAGAAAGGTAACAGAAAAGTTTGTATTAGATAAATTTTCAAATAAAAATTCTAATGTTAATCAATGGATAGATTTATTTGAAAGTGAATGTAATAGATTAGAAATAACAAAAGATGAAAAAAAATAGAAATTCTGAGAATGTATTTAAAAGGTTCATGTTCAGACTCGTACAATTCCATGCTTATTAATTTAACATTAAAATCAAAATGGGATATGTGGAAGCAAAACCTTGAGGAGACGTATGCGGATAAAGGGTAGTCTACAATCAAATATGCAATTTCTTTTAAATATATAAATGTATCGATTTTAGATTACCCTTTAAAAAGGAGAGAGAAACAATCAAAGCTTTACTCTGTTCTTAACCAGTTTTAGGAATTTTTAACCAATATTATCTGTACATATTTACACGGACGCAAGTATAGCAGAAGTTGCAGCAATTTAAAAAAACGCCCATTATTTAGAATGCCTAGCCATAAATAAACCACTAAAGCAAATGAATATTAGATCAAGAACAGATGAAGAGCTGGGGGATTTAACTTATTACTTACCCCAATATGATTTCGACATTAAATATAACCGAGGAAAATCAAATCTAGAGGCAGACTGTCTCAGTAGAAATCCCGTATTAAAAGCAAATGAGAACATCGAAGAATAATTAGAAATAGAAATAGTTAATTATATAGAAATAGATGTATTCTAAAAGATCAAAAAGAAAACAAAAATCTACTTAAGGAATAAATTAATAAAGAAATAAGAAATATACTATAAGCAAATTCGAATAAGAGAGAGCATTGTTTTATCCCAAAAGTTTAGTTGTAACGAGGCGCGCGAGTTTTGGGCCTACGGTCGTGCGCCTCGTTCGAGGTCCGCGCATTCCACGATATGGCCCTAATTCAGCAAAAATTCGGGGTTCGTTAGAGATAGTTCGTCGCGAGTGAGAGAGAGAGAGAGAGTGTGTGAGATAGCGAGAACGGAAAGGATACAGCGACCAGTCCCCTGAGCAACCACCTCATCGTCAGGGACGATCGCCTTCCACTAGGTCTCCACAATTATTGAGAGGAAGGAAGGACGACGAGCGAAACAAGGGTCACGAAGACGCATGTGCGAGAGTGCGACTGTGCAGTCTACAAGCGATTATAAGTAGGATAGCCCTTTAATTTTGTATTATACTGATCCTTGCACGGATCATCGGCGGGAAGGTGCAGTTACCAGGTTCTTTGTCCGCGGAAATCTCGCCTTCGCGCGTGCGCGCGCCGGTTCATAAGTAAACGCATTGTTGTTTTGGCGAGCGCACTTAGCCTATAAGGTTCAAATATCGAGTAAGAAGTAAACGCTCTTACTTATTAAAGAATAACATAGGCGTCTTTATTTGACTTATGATATCCTTCTTCTCATAAACTCCCGTGAATACCGCCGCTTTTGCGGGCTTCTCAACATCAACCAATTGTTGATTTGCGCGCTTAATACAAGCGCATCATCTGAGCAGACGGGAGAAGCTGCTGCGCAGTAAGGCAGCAGACTTAAGCAATTTGTTGAAGGCGAGTGTAAATTCGGGGAAACACAATCCCTACGGCAAAGAAAACAGCACGACGAAGCAATTAGTTTTATGATAGGGCCCACGCGCAAAAGGGATCAATTCTTTTGTTGTAGGCCCCTTGCGCCTAGGGGATTAAACATAAGTAGCGACTAGGACACGCAACAGCGCAGGTAAGCGTAGCGTAGCTTCAAAAAGGGACAGCGAGAACGTCGCGAGAGTCAGTGTCAAGTAAGACCCAGAAGTGTACGTTTGTCTTACGCGAAGTTATAATATCCATCGTGTCAAAATAAATTGTAGAAGAGTTAAACATTACTGGCTGCATTTAACCCTTCATTTTAAAAGTTACCTGTCCTCCTATTCTCCCAAGTCCAAAAATAAAACATCTGGCGACCGTGACAGGACTCGGGAGTTGTCGTATAGAGTGGACAGTGTAAGTGTATTGACGCGTGATTCAGAAAAATGGATGCATTAAAGAAAAGGAGAACTATCTTACGGATTGCAACAACAAGAGCATGGAACTCACTGAATGCGCTGTTCGAAATACAGGAGACCGACACCGCGCAATTAAATATATATTTCAGTTTGTTCACTGAGAAACAAAGGGAGCTCAACAAAAATGCGGATGATATTTTTAAGCAGCTACAAGCTGATGGAGCTTCCGAGGCAGACATCGTGAAAGACATGGAAAAATACGATGCGTAGAGAGTGCAATTCCTAACCGCGAAGTTTGAGTACGAAATAAGAATAGAGCCTCCTGCAGTTACTTCGCCAGTGCTTCGTGAATTACCGACAGTGTCCCGTGCAGCCGGAGACAACGTTCAGGAGAATAGAAAATCAGTGCATCTACCTCCGATTGAATTGGGAAAATTCGGCGGCAACGTGCGTGAGTAGCTTCAGTTTTGGGGCCGCTTTAAGAAGAATCACGAGAACAAGAAAATCGACAACGAAGATAAGTTTCAGTATTTGCTACAATCAATGATTACGGGATCGCGAGCCGAAAACCTTCGGGAGATAATTATGTGAAAGTATTGGATAGTCTCAAGAGAAGGTTCGGCCGTGAAGATTTATTGATCGAAGTATACGTGCGTGAATTGCTACAGTTAGTGTTGCATACTGCGATTTCGCCGAAAAAAATTCCAGCTCGTTGACCTGTACGATCAACTAGAATCGCACTTAAGGTCATTAGAAACTCTCGGGCTCACCACAGATAAATGCGGGGCCATGATTTTCCCCTTGGTAGAGTCCTTGTTGCCCGAGGAGTTATTACGTGCGTGGCCTCGATCGTCAAATGTCAGTGAGTTCAACGTTAACAGCGACGTAGATAGTGAAATTGCAAATGACATATCAAAAAATCATCTAACACAACTAGTGAAATTCCTCGAAGCAGAGGTGCAAAATGAGCAGAGAATTGCTATGGCAAAACAAGGCTTCATGGTAACAGGCAGTGAGATAGAACCACTGAGGAAGCCGAAAGGTCAACCGAGTGACAAAGACATTCCGAGCGCGCAATTTACTATCCAGAGCAAAAGAAACAACGTGCATTTTTCGTGATAAAAAAGATCACGACAGTGTAAAGTGTGTGAAAGCGAGAAGCATGACGCTTACAGAGAGACAAGAGGTAGTGAAAAAGAAGCGCGCATGTTTCAATTGCCTTAAGATCGGACATGGAAGCAGATTTTGTCGTGTCAACGTTAAATGTGCGAAGTGTTCTCGTCGTCATGTGGAAATAATGTGTTTTAGCGAAGAGAAACAAACAACAAATAATGGTTATACGTCGAATTCGATCAGCAACGTTAACGTACAAGAGTGCAATTTAGCTGCCTCGTCCGAGATACCTACGACTTTCATGCAGACATTAAGGGTGAGAATAAAGAACAAGGAAGAAGACATAATTGTGCGCGCGATCATTGATACAGGTTCTCAACACTCATATGTATTGAGACAAGTAGCCAAGCGTTTGAACTACGAACCAACAGCAAACTATTAACCGGGCGTGTACATGTGTTGGAAAGCGGCCTGACAGCCATAGAAACGTACCTCGGCTGGTCACTCATAGAAAAAAACACCCATAATTAAGGCACGCACCAATCTTGCCATTACTACGATTTCCATATATTTGAAGAACTCGGATATAAAAGAATTATGGTCATTAGATGCTGTAGGGATTAAAGACCCAATAGACTATAAAACTCAAAAACAGCGCGATCTGGAAATAACAGAAGCATTCGAAAAGGATATCAGAAAAAATATAGAGGGTCAGTTGGCGGAAATAAATATCAATGAGACAGAAGTTAATATAGAACTGAAAAAATCAGCACAGTCGAAAACCACAATATTAATAAACATAAAAAATAAGGAAAATAATAGTTTATTTCAAAACGTATCAAGTTACACAAAGATAGTTCGTATGATTGGTTGGATAGAGAGGTTTAGGTTCAATTGTAAAAATAAAAAAGAAAAAAGAATGGGGAATTTCTAACGTGCAAAGAATATTGTAGAGCAGAGATTAGACTAATTAAAAGCATTCAAAGTAAACATTTTGATAGTATAGAAAATGAAGACATCAAGGAATTTATGCCCTTCATAGATAATAAAGGATTAATTAGAACAAAATCAAAACTTTTATACCGCGAAGACAATTTCAGTTTCAAATGCTCGATTATTTTGCCGAACAATGATCATTTAATAGCGCTATTGATAAGAGACAGACATATAGAGTTAAAACACGCTGGAGTAACTATCACATTAAATGCCTTGAGGGAAAAGTTTTGGATCATTCGAGGAAGTAAAAAGAGGTGATCAGAAAATGCATGAACTGCCGCCGACACGACGCAAAGCAGCTTAATACTTGCAGCGCTCCTTTGCCATTAGATAGAGTTAGGGATGCGGCCATTTTTTAAATAGTTGGAGTAGACTTCGCAGGCCCTATATATTTAAAGGGCGGAAAAAGGCATAGATATGCATATTTACATCCGCAATTTACAGAGCTGTACATTTTGAATTGCTCAACTCGCTCAATGTCGCATAGTTTCTAATGGCGCTCCGACGGCATGTAGCTAAACGAGGTAGGCCGAGTATAATCTACAGCGATAACGGCACTAATTTCAAGGGCCTACATCGACGGTTGACAGGGATTGACTACGAAAAAATCATATTAAAAAGACTACTGAGGCGCACGCTGAAAATGGCCTGCTTAAATTACGAAGAAATGTTCACTACATTAATCAATTGCGAAGCCGTCATAAATTCACGACCCATCTCGTTTGTTGCGGACTGCCACGAAGAAATGATGCCTCTAACTCCATCAATGTTTTTACAAGTAATTAGAGAAATTGGCGTAATAGACGTTGATCAAATAGAAGCTAAGGATTTTCAAAAACAATACATATATAGATAGAAAATCAGACGCGATTTACATCAAAGATTCAGAAACTAATACTTATGCTCGATAAGACATCCGAAGCGCAAAGTTAAACTGACGCGGGAATAAAAAATCGGGGATATCGTGCTCATTGGTAGCGATAAGCCAAGCGTATTGATTGGCCGCTAGGGAAAATCAAGGAAATATTCACTGGAAAAGATGGACACATACATGTTGTACGATTAACCATATCGACCGGCGAAATGATGGGACCTATACGACTGTATCCTCTCGAACTTAATGCTCAGTACGAAGTCGAAAATTGTCAGACTGCTAAGATTATAGCCGATAAGTTAAGACTAGGTAAAAAGATAGAAAAATCATGTAAACCAATAAATAACTGTAATGTTAATGTAGAAATTGCAACCAGAAGTGGGCGAACTTCCAAGAAACCCGAACGACTGATCGACTATTGAAAATTGTTGCTTGGTGTTTATGGATGAGAGTATCTTTATTGCGTTTTTTCTGTGTAAATAAAGAAATTTCGTTTGTAAGATATGTTATAAAGTAGAAAATAAGTATTATGTGTATAAGTTTGTGTAAGTCCAAAAATAAAACACAATTAGTTTGCTCATACAGCAGGTACGCCTCTCTGGTGTTGTACACGAGGTAAGGATACACCCCTTACAACTGGCGCCTAACGTGAAGGTTTGGGAGTTTTGCGCGTAAAATTAATTTTTTCGGAATAAGCGCGATTAAAAGAAAAGTGCGTGGTGAGAGATACTTGATTAGAAGTCCGAATTAAAATTTAGAGGAATTAATTCGAACAATATCTCTCTCACACTTGTTACGCCGAATTTTAGAGCGAGAAGGCCGCGGCGGCAACGTAAACAAAACATCCCCGGTGTTTGCGTTGCAGATAGGCGTGTGAGTGTGCTAGGCAATGCTCGCGGATATAGCACGGCAAATCTACCGGCCGAGAGATATAGCCGTGGTATATTCACACAGTAGAAAAGCGTGATAGTTGAAGCGTGAAAGTTTATAGTTTTCAAACTTAGGTATAATACATTTTCCTAAACCAATAGCTAAATTGTAATCTAAAATCTTGAACGACAGGGAAAACCCATCATTATATTGTGTTTTAAGATTCTTAATGACGGGTAAAATCCATCCTCAATACACTTTTTGAACATTATACGAATATACATTGTGACGTGGCAGAATTCCGGGGGACTCACCCGAGACCTCCGTGTCTACCCCGTAAAGCGGCTAGGGGAATACGCGGCGAAATTTATATAATAAGATGGGCGCCACGCCGCGACCCGTTGACTCGGCTAGCCCGCACGAGTTACTTATCCCAGGGCCGTGGGGTTTCGGCCGGCACAGAAAAGGAATAATAAAATCACAAACGCGCACTCTTTATCAACTGTTCAATTAGTCCTTTATTTATTCGTTAGAAACGTACTATTAAATCACATTGACCGCACGACACCACGTGTCAACAAAATATTCTCGTTCGCACGCCCTTATTTCTCACGCACTCTATGATTCGCGACTCGACTCGAACAATACTACGGCTGGCAATTACGGCTGAAACTTACGTTATTTTATAAACTTATTCACTAGAACAACTGCCCTACTAATCACTACTAATACTCTCTATCTTTGTTCTCACGCGTGCTAATAGCTCAAAGGCTTACTAACGACTCTTGTCTACTCACGTGTTTAATGCTTAACGGCTATTCACGAACTGATGTTTGGTATCAGCTTTTCCGGCCCGCTGGCCCTCTCCCACTCTCGCTTGACTAGGAGTCACGTGACTAGATCGGCGCGAGATACAACTGATCGCTATACAGCCTCGCAGGGCTGTGTACATTGTAGACGCGCATTCTTATTTTCCCGCTCTCATATTCTTCCACACGGCTGTAGAGAACGTTGTGGAGTCGGCTTGTCGCCTCCACTTCATTCTCCTAGCGGCTGGTATACGGCTGTAGGCTACATAGCCTCCACTCTCCCATTCTTTCGTTCTCTCACTCTCGCTCTCTCTCTCTCACTCTCGCTCTACCGGTGTGCGCATACACACACACGCGCTCGCTCTTAAGTGCGCGCGCTCGCCGCTTACTGCGCTGCTGTCCCGTTGCGCACCGGGTTACTACCGCGGGAGTCGTCGCCACGTGGCGCGGCCTGGTGTCATGGCGGCGTTAGTGGGCCTCCCATAGACCGGTGGCATGATGCGCTCCATGTGGCGCTCCCTCTCTCTCTCGCACTGACGGCGGTGCTCCTCTCGGCTGTCCTGCCGGCTGTTTCCCCTTCTCCTGCAAACAACGCTGCATTAGACTGAGTTCTAAATGTCTCAGCTGCAGGTGTCTGTCGGAGAAGGGCACTTCACGTCACACCCCCTTCCAAGCCTTCAATACGTCCTGTATTGTGAGGCTTTATCGGGGAAAGCGTGAATTACTTTCGGAAGTGCCCGACTACAACAGGGACCCTTCACTGGCCTGGGGTTGGGATATGGGTTTTGGGTTTGGGGCATTTTCCTCCTTGCAGCTCTAGGTTCCATATGGCCCCTGCCCTGGAAAAAACGAGATGGCTGCGGTCGAGCTGGAGTCCTGGTCCCATAGTTCTCCCTTGTCTGTCAGGCCTGAAATGGTATGTTGTTGTTCGTGTAGTTACCCGGGGCTCCTCCTAGTGTAGTCTCCTTCCCCCGCTTGATGTGCTCGGCTGGCTGTCGCCTGGGTTAGGCCCAGTGAGGAAGGCCTCTCTCAGAATAGCCACCCTAAGTTCTTGTGGCAGGTCCTTTACCTCCTCCAGGATCCATCTCACGTCCCGGGAGTGCTGTACCTCTCGAGAGCTCTCCCTTCCAAGCTTCTCGGGGCTCTTCGAGGTTGGGGCGGCATCTTCTGGCCCCCTGGATTGCTTGGGTGGTGTTGGTCCCCGGGAACGCGGTCTGGACGTCGGCTGGGCGGCTAGCTGTGGCGGTGGTGACGGTCTAGGTTCCGGCTCTGGACCTCGTTGACGGCGTGGCTCCGGGGTCGGCTGTGCGGGTACTCTGGAAGTGTGGGGCGAGTGTGGCCGTTTCCTCCTAGCTTCCGTGGCGGCTTCACTCAACTCCCGATACCGGTCGGCGCATCGTGGACAGGAGGCCACGGTGACGTTGTTCCGGCCGCAGTTGTTGCAGACCGGTCGGGGTCGGGGCTGTGGGCACGCCGACAACCCGTGTCCACGTTGCCAGCAGTTGAAGCAGGTGTAGGGTGGCGGGTCCACGACGGGGTCATACGGGATTGGCCGGATCCCGGAGAATCTCAGCCCCGTGACCTTGGGCTTCGTTGGCCTGCACCTCTTGCTCGTTCCTCCTTCCGGCTGTTCATGCTTATCTTCCTGTCCCGGCGGTTCGCGATGGGTGGAAGGTCCTGGTGGCATTGCAGCTCGCTTCCGCTGTGGCGATGATCCGTGTAAGGAGCAACCATCGTGGGTGAGCTGCGGTGGGCCTTCTACCTGTCGCGCCTGAGATCGGGCTGTCGCCTCGGACAGGAGCGGCTTGGCTGTTGTTGACTGGGGGGGCTTCGGGGCTGCCCGAATGGTGGCCTGGGTCGGGGCGTTCTCTCCCTTGTCTTCGTCTGGGCTCGAGTCATCGGAGAGTCTTGGGGAGGTGTACCTCCATGTCCCTTGAGGCTCCTCGTGGCTCTTGGACGGACTCTCGGCCCTGAACCAGGGGGTCCGGTGTTCCCATGGCTCTTCGCCCACGGGTCCCTTGTGTCCGGAGCTAGGCTCGACGGCTCGGCGGCGGGCGAGTTTAAGGGATATCCCTCTCCCTACTGTCTTGCCGAAGAGTCTTCGCCCCTCAGCTACTGACTCTGCCCGTTGCGGAGCGCTCCCCGTACCGGGATTAGGCTCTCCGGCCGTGATTGGGGAGGTCCGCGATGCAGTAGTCGAGCGAGGGGGAACGCGATGGTCTCTCCCCTCGGCAGTGGTCCTCGACTGTTCGCTTCGAGGCGGTGGAGGGGTGCCTGTCCTTGGTCGTCGGAGGACGGCAAGGGAGGGACGACTCCCCGGAGCTACTTGTTCCACTGGATTCACCGCAGGGGTGGGGGCTGGCGCGTTGTTGTCGCGCAGGAGCTCCTCTTCCTCCTCGGGGCTCACGCAAACCTGCATGGCGTCGGCCTCCGGCTCTAGGGACTCGTCTCCGAGGCCGATGGTCGCGACCTCCTCGACCAATCCCTCTACGGTCGCTCTCGACTCTCTATCCGCTCCTTCTTTGGCTGTCGTCTGCGGCTCCTCTGACTTACAAGAGGGAGGTGTTGGCGGGGCGTCTTCCAGGAGTGGGTGGGTTCCTGGGCCGGCGCGGGCGGGCTCTCCCGATGGTGTTGGGGACCCGGGCGGATTTGGCTTGCGTGGTGGCGCTCCGTTGTAGCACGACCGTTCTCGCTGCTCCTGGGCCTTGGCCCCGTCCGTGTCTGTGCACGACCCGGACAGCGACTCCCTCTCTGTATCCTCGGTGGCTGTAGCCTCGGGCTTATCCGGCTGGCGATGAGGAGGCTGTGGCGGGGCGTCTCCCAGGGGTGGTTGATCCCTTGGGCTGGAGCGGGTGGATCCCCCCGATGATGTTGGGGACCTGGCTGGAGTCGGGGCGAGGGGTGTTGCTCGATCAGAGCTCGCCTGTTCCGGTCGCTCTTGCGCCGCGGTCTCGTCCGCCTCCTGGGGTAACCCTGGCGGTAGCTCCTTCCTCACGTCTTCCGGCTGCTGATTCTCACTCATCCTAAAAGTATGTAAAGTCAGTCCACTCCTCGCGACCACTAGGACAGTACAGATTTCCACCACCACCTGGTACTTACACGAGAGATGTTTTCCCACACACTTAACGACACTGTCGCACTTCTAACTACTGGATTGGCTGGAATTAGGTATGGGGATTGGCTGTAGGATTTCGAGGGGGAGCGAACTTCCGAAGTTCGCTCACGTGTGCTCGATTGACCTTCCGCGCGTGTCCCTCCCCGGCCTCCAATTCGTACACTAAGGGCGAAACTTTTCGAGTGATCCGATGGGGCCCGTCGTATTTCGGCGCAAGTTTGGCTGAGAAGTGTTTAGCGGCGTTCGATAAGGGGTGGGTTCGGCGCAATACCTGATCTCCCACAAAGAATTCGGCCACTCTCCTTCCCTTGTTGTAAGCTCTACCCTGTTTTTCCCTTTCCGTGTCAATAAACTTCGCGACCAACTCCCTTAACGCATCTAACCTCCTCATGCGGTTGGCCCACTCCTCGGTGCTTCCTTCCACTAATAGGGACTTTTCCCCCTGCCCTAACTCGCGACGGAAGTGTCCGATGGTCGTGGGGTGTCGACCATAATTTAGAAAGGCTGGAGACGTTTTAAGGGTGGACTGGGTGGCTGTGTTGAGTGCGTGTCGCAACTCTGGCAGGTGTTTATCCCAGTCCTGGTGGCTGTCTACGTACATTGCGATCATGGTTTTCAGCGTACGGTTGATTCGCTCAACCGGGTTGGCCTGCGCGTGATACGGCGACGTGGTGATGTGGGTCACTCCGTACTCAGCCAACGACCGCGTTAGATATTTATTCAGGAATTCCGTCCCATTGTCTGTTAGGAGGAATTGAGGCGTCTCCCAACGGAACAGTATGAGTTCTTCGAAGGCCTGAAGGACGGATTTACCATCCGCCTTACTTAACGGCTTGACCTCTATCCACCTAGTGAATAGGTCTTCGAAGACCAGCAAGTATTTGGATCTACTCTTGCTGCGAGGGAATTCCATCAGGTCGGCTGCCACTACTGTCCACGGCTGTTCCACTACTCGTTTTCCCATGAATCCTACAGGGCCCCGTTGGGAAACCTTGTACTTCTGGCAGGCGATGCAAGAGGAAACGTGACGATATACGTCGTGGTACATTCCTGGCCAAAAATATTGTCTGGCGACCCTGTCATAGGTCTTCTCTATTCCCAGATGTCCCGAGACGAGGTCATCGTGAGCTTCTCTCAGGATTGACTGTCTCTCTTCATCCGGCACGACCAACTTCCACGCATCATCTCCGGCTGTTATCGGCTGTAGTAGCGGATCCTCCTTGTGCCGGTAGAGTCTACCGTCTTCCACCTTCCACCCACGGAACTGGCTGGGGTTTTCGAGTACACTTGTCCGCCGACGCAGATACCATGCGTCTGCGACTTCTCCGAGGGCGGCAATCTCTGCCTCGAACATGCGGGACAGGGCGTCGGGTACAAGGTGGTTCTTTCCTCGGCGGTGAATGATCTCAAAATCCCATTGCTGGATTTCTGTGGCCCAGCGGGCAAGTCGGCCGGTGGGTTCTTTGAGGTGTCTCAACCACTTGAGAGCGCTGTGGTCGGTGATGACGGTAAACCTGTAGCCTTCGACGTACGGCCTTAACTTCTTAATCGCCCAGATCAGTCTGAGACATTCCTTCTCCGTCGTCGTATAATTCCTCTCCGGCCTAGTTAACATCCGGCTGACAAATATGATAGGGTGTTCCCCGTCCTCAAACTCTTGGGTTAACACCGCACCGATCGCGATATTACTCGCATCGCACTGGATACAGAAGGGCTTCGTGAAATCTGGCCGGGCTAAGACCGGTGCCGAGGAGAGGGCGCTCTTGATGTTTTCGAAGGCCTTCTGTTGGGGCTCGGCCCAGGTCCAGGCTTGTTCCTTGTGTAGGAGGGCTGTCAAGGGGGCTTTGATTTCCGAGGCGTCCTTCACAAATTTGACGTACCATCCGAACAGTCCAAGCAACCGACGAAGTTGTGTGACGGTCGTAGGCTTCGGATACGTCAGTATTGGCCGTATTTTCTCCGGGTCGGGTCTCAACCCTTGGCTGTCTAGGATAAACCCGAGATATTTAATTTCACTTACACAAAAGTTGCACTTTTTGGGGTTGATCGTTAGCCCGGCGTCGACGAGCACCTCTAGCACGTGCTTTATCCACTTTTTGTGTTCGTCGAACGAATCTGTGGCAATCACGACGTCGTCAAGGTATCCGAAGACTCTTGGGGCTACGGCTGGACCAAATAACGCGTCCATAAGACGTTGCAGAGTTGCTGGGGCGTTGCAGAGCCCAAACGCCATTCTGGTGAATTGAAAAAGTCCCAAGCCGGGCACGATAAAGGCTGTGTACTTCTTACTCTCTTCCTCCATCTTTACTTGATAGTAGGCTTGACGAAGGTCGATCTTGCTCAAGTATTTGGCATTCCTTAGGCAGTCTAGTATCGTGTCCATCGGCGGTAGGGGATAGCTGTCCTTTTTCGTAACGGCATTAATGGCGATGTAATTCACGCAGAACCTTTCGGTCCCATCCGGTTTCGGCACTAACACAGGCAGGCTGCAAAATTCACTTGCTGAGGGCTCGACTACCTTCAACTTCAGTAACTCCTGTACGGCTTCCTGAATGGCTGCTAGCTTTTTCGGTGATTTCCTTATCCATTTCTGCCGTATCGGCGTCTCATCGAGCAGCTGTATGTGGTGCTCTGTCTTAGTAGTGTAACCGAGTGCGTCCGGTGAGTATGGCGGTAGGGTTTCCTCAATGATTTGGAGGATTTCTCCCCGTTCGGTGACATCAAGACCAGAGATTCCAGCGCATTCAGCGTGGATCAGGGCTGTCGGCTGATTTTTCGGGAAGTCGAATTCCCGCCACGGCCCTGAGTTCGCCCTCCACCATCCTCTGTGGTCTGTATCGATCTTGAAGATGTCTCCGAAGTCTTTCCCTAGTAATATTGGGTGTTTTATTTCTTTGACGGCGCGCGCCACGACCTTATCTACTGCACCCCCTAGATCGAACTGTAGGTCTAGATACCCGAGAATTGACGAGGAGACACCCGTGACCGTGTGGATACTGGCAGTTGCTCGTCGTAGACGGCTGGCAAAACGGCTGGCTATCTCTGGCCCTACTAAGGATACCATGGCCCCAGGGTCGAATAGGGCTCGATATTCCTGTCCCCCTAGACTCACTCTTAAGTAATACCGGTTATCGGCTGCCACCATCGCGCCCTCCTTCGCACGGCTTCCTATGGGCGGGGTTAAGTCCGCCTGGGTGCCGGCTGTGTGTCTCTCCTCATCAAGTACTCCACCTTGATCCAGGAGATTCACGGCTGTTTGGACTGTCCCTAGCTGCGTGAATCCCTTGGCCTCCTCTATCTCCTCTTCTTCCTGCCACCACCTTGTGGCCTCTATTAGTTCTATTTCCGCCATGTCAAACTCATCATCCCAGACGTCGAGATATGAGACCTTCTTCCTCTGGGCTGTTTCACCCACATTTTCCCGGGCTACCTCATCCTCGCTCTTCGGGACTATTTCATCCCCAGTCCTCGGGACTGTTTCATCCCCATTCTTCGGAACTATTTCATCCCCATTCTTCGGGACTGTTTCATCCCCATTCTTCGGGACTGTTTCATCCCCATTCTTCGGGACTGTTTCATCCCCATTCTTCGGGACTGTTTCATCCCCATTCTTCGGGACTGTTTCATCCCCATTCTTCGGGACTATTTCATCCCCAGTCTTCGGGACTGTTTCATCCCCATTCTTCGGGACTATTTCATCCCCAGTCTTCGGGACTGTTTCATCCCCAGTCTTCGCCACGTTCGGCCGCTGCAGTCGGCTCGTCATGGTCGATTTTTCCAGCCTGGTGGCGTTGCTACTCCCCAGAGGCTCGACCGGCGTCCCGTTCGGCATGGCTTCCGCAACTCGTGCTACCTGGCTGACATCTTTCTTCCGGGGCACCTCCACCTTATCACCTCTAGATGAGCTCAGGTGGTCGGTGCACACCGCCTTAAAACTACTCTCAGGCTTCGGCTGTCCTCGACTAATGTTCTCTCCCTTATAGTCTCGGGCAACTTTACCTCGTGCTGGATCGTTCACATTTTCACCGTCAACAGCAGACAGATGCGGCAGCTTCTGACCAATGTTTTCTCCCTTATGGTCGTAGCTGGCCCGTTGTCTGCTGGTTATCTTCTCGACTTTCTTCACTGGCGGGTAGACTAGGGAGCTGATCCCCTGATTGAACTTGTCTACCGCCAGTTTCAACTTGGTACTTCCTATTCTAAGAATCTCGGCTGTTGGTAGCGGCTGTGTTGTGCCAGGTTGTGGAAACGACTTTGGCCAAACTGGCAAGGCTGTTTCGAACACGGCTGGCTCGCTACGTCTACCTACTCCCACGTTTGTTAGCGGCATTATGCCGCCCCCTCCCCCTTCCAAGACTGACGTACCCCCGGCACGGACAGTCTTTACCTCATTTAAATCTAACTCTGGGATTCTGATTGCTGTTGTGGGACCTGAGCTACTGGTGTTGAGGGCGGTGGTCCCGATGTTACCCCCAACCTGGCGTTTCCCGATCCTGTCCTGAACTGTACGCACATTGGGGTTGTGCAATACTGAAACGTCGCGCCCGATTGTCCACATACCTGGCACCGTAACTCTGGTCTTGTAGGACACGCGTCACGACGATGGCCAGGTTGCTTGCAATAGTAACACTGCGTCAGGTGGCAGTTCGCGGCGCGATGACCTACTTGGTTACACTGGTAACATGCTCCAAAGTATGTCGAAGGTTGCCCTGCTGGTACGGCTGGAAGCGGTTGATACTGCTGCACCGGCTGTCCTGGTGCGGACCATGGTTGCGGCGGTGGTTTCATTGACACTGGCTGCTGGTACGCAGGGTTCTGGTTGGGTTGCGCTGGGCTCAGGCATGTCACGTTGGCATCTCGAGGTCGATAGGCGGACCTTGGTGTTTGGCCGTAGGCACAGATCTGCCCACCGTGGGCGGTTTTCCTGGTGGTTGCCGAGGTGGTTTGTGGGCCTGGTGGTGTCTCCAGAGTGGCGGTCGTTGCTGTTGCAGTGTTCGTTTTTCTCGCCCTGTCCCTTTTTCGCGGGAGGGCTCTGGGTGTGTCACTCACGGCTGCGACTTCCGACTCCTCTTCTACGGCTGCCACCCTTGGTTTTTGGGTCGGTGTCCACGCTGCGGCTGGGAATCTGGATCTTTCCGGCGGTGGCGGTGGTGCGTAACGACTATCTTCCTCCATCCGCTCTTCGTACCTCAGGCAATATTTCTTCACGTCTCGGTACGTCTCGATATCTCTACCTCTTAGTACTCGGCGGTATTCTGGTCTTAATCCCTTAATCAGGATTTTCACCTGTTTCCTCATCTTCAAGGGCTTTCGGAGGTGATCCGCGATGTGACGGAAGTTCGTCACGTAGGCTGTAATTCGTTCCCCCTTGCCTTGAGTTCTCTTATGTAATTCATCTATCACATCATACGTAGAGACCTTCCGGCAATACTGTTGTCTAAACGCCGTTACGAAGTCGCGCCAGTCGTTGAGGTCCCTTTTCTCTGTCTGGAACCAGAGAGCGGCCTGTCCGGAGAGTGAGTACGAGACAATACCAAGCATCTCTCGGCTGGACTGTCCCGTGTTTTCCTTAATCTCGGAGAGCTTGGTAATATATCTCTCTGGGTCCTCTTTTGACTCGGCGCTGAACTTTACGTTCGAATTTAGCAAGATCTGTAGGCGCGATACGTGTTCGGTCATCCTGTTTATCCGTTCACGTTCGGAGCTGGCACTACGGCTCCTACTTCGTCGGCGGTGTCTCGTGTGGTGGTTTGAGGCCTGTTGTCCCGATGGATGCGACGGTGTGGGTTGCGGTGTTGAGTTTTGCAGGGGCTGTTTTTCGCATAGGCGACTTTGGGCCTTCCTCTGGCTGTGATGTGGCCTACGGCCCTGCGAAACATCCGACTCGCTTGAGCTCGAACTGGATGTCGAACTATAGCTGGAGTCAGAGTCGGAGCTACTACTGCTATCGCTGTACGAGTCCCTTTCCCGAGAGCGTCCGCTGCTATCTCGTCTCGGCGCTGAAGTTCTGGATGGCTGTTTTTGGATGTTCCACACGTCTAGGGGATAGTTCTCATGACCGGAGACTCTCTCTGGAACCGGCTGTGGAGGTTGGCTAATCGGTGGCCGGGTGTCGCACGTCGTTGGTCCCGTATATGGAGGCAAATCAATGATATCTCCCGACGGCGGGTCTAGAGGATTCCCTGGGGCCTCCCGTGACTGCGTTCGCCACTTTCTGTTAGGTAAACTGGCGTTGCGATCGTGGGTGAGGTGTAGGGGTATTCCTCTAGGTGCCGTCCTGTTCGCTCCAGGATGGACCTGCTCATGTGCGTAGCTACTGGCGCACTCTTGCCTTCCCGCATCGGTTTCATCCGTCCACGTTGGCCTAGATGAGAAGCTATTCGGCTGGGCGATTCCGGTTGTGAACCTTGGCGAAGCTACTGGCTCAAACCTGCAACGGTTACATCGGGCGTAGTCACTTTCGTTGTCACTGGTCAAGGCTGGTTTGGGCTGTGTTAAGTCAGCTGAGTCTCTCGTTGATTCGTTCGTTTTCCTTCTTGTGCCTTGACTCTCGTGCAATTGGATACGTCTTGCGTCAGGAGGTGAACGCTGCTCCTGGGCGGTACCGTGATTATGGCTGTGATTGAAGGCAGGCAATCCCATGATCTGTTCAAGTTCATGTGACTGTCGTAGGCTGTATGGTATGCCTTGATCACTACCCTGCACAAGATTCGTTACTTTCCGAATCTGACGGACCGTGACATCTTGCCTCGCCCCTAACGTTGCGTCCTGCGGTTCTTCAAGATTGGTGTGGTGGCTCCTGGATCTTTTACTTCGTACTCGCGGTTGTAACAGGGATTCCATGGTCGTGGGTGGTACCATTCCCTGATTATCCCAGTCATACCACGGGACGTTGGCTCGCTCCTGTTGTATTAGTCGAGTCCTGAGCAGCCTATCTTGAAGCACCGTTGGTGAGCCCATAGTACTAACGTTACTTTCTGCTAAAGCTCGTATCAACTCCGGTTGCGTCATCCTCCTGACCTCTCTTTCCTGGTGCCGATTGCTACGATCGGCGCGTAACTGTCGCATAATTTCTGCGTGATTCTCCATCTCCTCACCGGCTAGTACTAATACCCGTCTGCGTGGAATTGTAGAGAGTTGGCAGGAAATCGGCTGATGAGATATGGTCGTTCTACGGCTAATTTCTTCTATCAGTACTACTCCCGACTGATCTGATTTCTCTACTAGATTTGCTATTATATCCCAAGTAAATAATCGAGTAATATTCTTAATCGCTAAAACGGTTCCACTACAACCAAACGTCCTTACTACCCAGGCTGGGGATATCCTATTCTTAATTCAAAAAAAAAACAATTTCTGTAGGTTAGGGGAGCGTGATCCCTATCTGGCTGTCCTTTCCCTCTGGTGTACCGCAATCTCCCGTTGAATCCCGTGAGGAGAACCTCTAATCCTCGAAAAGTCCCGGCTGTTCAGTGGCACCTACGCTTCCCGTTCGCTCTCGAAGGTTAAGCAAGCCTATCTCCGATTGCTAACTGGATAGGTGACCACTCCGTTAATTTTCAATTGGGTTAAGCGGGGCCGCCACGGCTCGGTAACTGGAGTGGTGACCGGTCCTACTCACAAATTAGGTTAAGCAAGTTCGGTATAAATCAGTAAATGGAGTGGTGACCACTCGCCGTCCCGTTAGGGTTAAGCACGTTCGCGAGGGATTGGTAACCGGAGTGGTGACCGCGTTAAGAAAGTCAATCGAGGTAAAATCGGTGTGCAGGCTGGTAAACACCGCACCTCGGCTGAGCTTATTATTTGGGAAATACCTCCCGGTTACTATGGCAACTATGGGGATTTGATGGCATGCACGTGAGGGCGTTACATGCGGCGATACACAGGGGAAATGCAAGGCAAAACAGTAATTCAAATAAAATTATTAATAATAAAATGAGTAAATATGACGACAAAATTATCAAATATTATTGAATTAAATTTAATGAAAGTCAGACTACCGTCTGACACATGCGGCTGTACTCAAGAAAATAATGAAAAAACAATATGAAGAAAATTTTTGAAATGTGCAAGAATAATAATAATACGAATGTCAAGTTAATATAGAAATAATATATAAAGAAAATGTGAGAAACGGCAGGCTACCGCCTAGTCCGTATTGTTGGCTTCGCTTCTCGGCTGTTTTTCGCGTCGGAGACGTCGACCACGAGGCGACGCCGTTAATTCAAAATGGCCGCCGATCGACCTCCCGCGAACAAAAATGGCTTAATCGACGGACTTTCGATTTCGCGTGATTTTAAGTTTTTGCTGCCCGGCCCCACGTTGGGCGCCACTGTGACGTGGCAGAATTCCGGGGGACTCACCCGAGACCTCCGTGTCTACCCCGTAAAGCGGCTAGGGGAATACGCGGCGAAATTTATATAATAAGATGGGCGCCACGCCGCGACCCGTTGACTCGGCTAGCCCGCACGAGTTACTTATCCCAGGGCCGTGGGGTTTCGGCCGGCACAGAAAAGGAATAATAAAATCACAAACGCGCACTCTTTATCAACTGTTCAATTAGTCCTTTATTTATTCGTTAGAAACGTACTATTAAATCACATTGACCGCACGACACCACGTGTCAACAAAATATTCTCGTTCGCACGCCCTTATTTCTCACGCACTCTATGATTCGCGACTCGACTCGAACAATACTACGGCTGGCAATTACGGCTGAAACTTACGTTATTTTATAAACTTATTCACTAGAACAACTGCCCTACTAATCACTACTAATACTCTCTATCTTTGTTCTCACGCGTGCTAATAGCTCAAAGGCTTACTAACGACTCTTGTCTACTCACGTGTTTAATGCTTAACGGCTATTCACGAACTGATGTTTGGTATCAGCTTTTCCGGCCCGCTGGCCCTCTCCCACTCTCGCTTGACTAGGAGTCACGTGACTAGATCGGCGCGAGATACAACTGATCGCTATACAGCCTCGCAGGGCTGTGTACATTGTAGACGCGCATTCTTATTTTCCCGCTCTCATATTCTTCCACACGGCTGTAGAGAACGTTGTGGAGTCGGCTTGTCGCCTCCACTTCATTCTCCTAGCGGCTGGTATACGGCTGTAGGCTACATAGCCTCCACTCTCCCATTCTTTCGTTCTCTCACTCTCGCTCTCTCTCTCTCACTCTCGCTCTACCGGTGTGCGCATACACACACACGCGCTCGCTCTTAAGTGCGCGCGCTCGCCGCTTACTGCGCTGCTGTCCCGTTGCGCACCGGGTTACTACCGCGGGAGTCGTCGCCACGTGGCGCGGCCTGGTGTCATGGCGGCGTTAGTGGGCCTCCCATAGACCGGTGGCATGATGCGCTCCATGTGGCGCTCACTCTCTCTCTCGCACTGACGGCGGTGCTCCTCTCGGCTGTCCTGCCGGCTGTTTCCCCTTCTCCTGCAAACAACGCTGCATTAGACTGAGTTCTAAATGTCTCAGCTGCAGGTGTCTGTCGGAGAAGGGCACTTCACGTCACAACATATACTCGAACATGCGTAGAGATTCAAGGGCCTTAATCATAGTCCGTATCATAAATGTACACATTTTCTTGCACCATTTTCCTTCTCTTTCCTTCATAGCTCCTTTAATTACTTCTTTTTCCCTACTACCTTAGTTACAACCAATAGTATGCATAGTTATAAAAATTGTAAACTCCCCTTTTGGAGTAACCAAAGTCATGCTACGAGTTCAAGTCAGCCGAAATTGTTATTCAGATTTAAAACGATTATCGAGATTCTCACTAGTGAGAGAAGCGAACGTATACGCTCTCTCAAATATTAAAACAAGAACTTGTAGATCAATAAAAATCGTAACTCATACAAATTGTTCGGTCTACGAGATCCTATTTTCGGAGAAACCTTAACTACCTTCGCAACAACCTTCGCGGATCAGCCAAACCCGAGTCACCGGCTTGGACGTTCTCAAAGATGGAGCATCAAAATCACTGACGACGATTCGCTAAGTGTCGAGCACTTCCTTCAGTGGATGGAAAAATGCCGTCGTATAGAGGAACTAAGCGACGAAGATATGCTTGCCGCATTGCAAGAAGTTCTTATTCATTTGAGTGGTTACAAAATCGTCTAGCTGACCAAGGAGAATAGAAAAGCTCCTAGATACCAGTCGTGAAGATGAGCATCCAGCTGGGGACGAATCACGCTGGTGGTTACAGGTAGGGATCAAAGGATTCCGGGTCAGAGTATTGTACGAACCGGGCGCTGCGATAACCGGAATGGGCTTATTAGGGTTTCTGATCGCTAGCGCATGTAAGCGTCCTCTTAAGCCATGCAACGGCCGCCAAACTCAATGCGCAAATGGCGATGACGTGAAATTACCGTTCATGTCGCTGGAGTGTGTAGAGAAGTCACGGTAGCAATTATGTCAGATGCGATAAACGAACGTCTCATTGGCACTAATTTCGGCAGGTTGTTGCAAGCAGTCCACGATCCTAGATAAAATATCTTGTACCTGAAAAAGGATCGGAAGATTGTACCTTTGTAGGTAGCGGCGCTCGGAGCTTCAGGACGGATAGAGATTGAGGCGCTGAAATTAGCTCACGTAACGAGCGAAGAGCGTGTAGGTATCACTCAGTTGCTAGATAGAGTGTTAACAAAAAAGCAACCAGCGATCGGGCGCATACACTTGACCGAATATGGGATTGACGTGGGAACCTCAAAACCCGTCAAATAGAAATATTATCCCGTTTCCCAGAAGATTGAGGAAGAGATGCACCGGCAAACCAGAGAGATGTTAGATGCCGGTATTATCGAACCTTCTAAGAGCGGATGGTCATGTTCAGTAGTGATGGTGAGCATGGCGAATGGAGTGTATCGTTTTTGTGTAGATTGCAAGAAGGTAAACGCGCTATCTCGAGCTGACGTATATCCATTACCAAATATAGATGATATTTTTCGAAAACTGAAGAAACCGAAGTATATTACAACGTTAGATCTCAGTAGCGCTTACCACCAAATACCATTAAGACCTGAATCGAGGCCATCGACCGGTTTTACAGTACCTGAACTAGATCTATTCCAATTTAAACGCATGCCGTTCGATTTAGCCTACGTTGGAGCCACATTCCAGAGTATGATCGACGAGGTGATCAGTCCAGAGTTTGAGCCCTATGGTACTCATATATCGACGATGTAATCATTGTCACGGACACTTATGTACCTCGAGTAACAGTACCTCGAGTACTTAGAGAAGGTACTCACGAGGCTATACAGGAATAAGTCAAGGAAGCCCTCTAATTTAGCAGCAGAGAAGGAGTTGTAAAGATGACCACAATTGACCAGTGGCAGGATCGAATAGGAGATCTTGCCCAGCTGCGTAAACGAACGTATGAGCAAGCAAAAAGTGCTCAAGACCGTCAAGCTCAATATTATGAGGCTTGTCATAGGCCGGTGGTGATGTATAAGGTGGGAGATTTAGTAATGAGGTGGAATCACGTGTTGTCCTCAAGAGCTGCGCATGAATCGGCGAAGCTCGCACCACCTTATATTGGACCTTATAAGATAGTATCAGTCCTGGGGACTAATGCTTACTGCCTGGTCAGCGAAGAAGGTGAAGTAATAGACCTTGCACCGGCCGCGCTGTTTAAGGGATTCGACGGCGTCAGGAAATATGTTAGAGGATTGACGCTTGAAGAGGAGGACGTCGCCCAACCACCGAGGGATGCGAGCGTGGTAAAGTGGGCGCTAAGTGGCGAGCGAAACTGTGCAAGCGAGCAGAGTGATGCGGCGTCGGTGTTCGGTGGAGCTCGTCCACGGGTAGGTAGGGAACCTTGTAACGTGGCGATACCGGAAAATCCGGTGACCAAGAAAAGAGGCCGACCGGCTAAGAAAAGGTACGTGGTGCGCAGAGAAGTGCCTCAGCGGTCACCTACATATGTGGGGGTAGGCAAACATTAAAAATCTTATTGTATTACTGCCCACAAAATAAGTTAAAAATTGATCAAATGGATGTTGAGTTAGCATTTCTCAATGGAAAAATTAAATCCGAAGTCTATGTCAAACAACGGCAAGGTTATGATGAGAACTCTGGAAAAATATATAGATTAACGCCGTGCGTGGTATGAATGCTTATACAAATAGATGGGAGAATTAGATTTTGAGAGAAGTAAAATCGACTATTGTTTATATTCATTAAAACTAGAAAATGATAAACTCAATGAATAATCTTCGTTGATAATTTGTTAATTTGCAACAAAAATAAAAGACAATAGACTTTTTAAAAAGAAATTGTCAAACAAATTTACAATGAAAAAATTACAATGACATGGGCCAAATAAAAAAATATTTGGGAATAAATATTGACTACGATTATAATAAAAATGTTATAACACTAGATCAAACAGTATATTAAGTCTATAGCTAGTGTTCAGACTTACAATTATTTTCTTGATCTCGAACTAGATTCCCCAAATTTCTTGTCGCGCTTCGACACATGTATGTATATGTTTACACGTCAATATCATTCGAGGAGCTCGCCTAAGTGTCAACAGTCAACATCTGCTCTCGAAGTACACTCACAAACTATACACGCGTGGTACAAGTTTTCGCACTTATTTGTAAAGTTCATTAATCAAAGTTATTAAACCGAGTACAATAAACCTAAGTTTATAAATTTGCTCCTTAAACCTGCGTTTCTTTTTGTTGCTCCACTTTCCTGAGCAGTCACAGCAGTATTGCTAATAAGTGTCAACAGTTCGAAAGTATGAAATTATAAGCTAAAAATTGTGTGCGACTCCAATGAAACAAAATTTGAAATGTAAACCTGCTACATCACCAGCAATCAATATAAAAAATAGAAACTTGATCAGTTAACTTTTATTCATTAGTTCTAGTACTAGACCTGACATATGTTTCTCTGTAAATTATCTTAGCAGATTCCAAAACTGCTATGATCAGAAGCACTACAAATAGGCTCTAAGAATATTAAAATATTTATACCATACAAAAGAATTAAAGTTAACTTACAAAAAAATGTAAATGGTGATATTTTAAATTGTTATGTTGATGCAGATTGGGCTAGAGATAGAATTGATAGAAAATCAATGACTGGTTATACAATTAAAATAAATGGTAACAATATCTATTGGAAATCTAAAAAGCAAAACATTGTTCAGTTTCAGTTGTTATATATGTTATTTTGTAATCGAAATAAATGATACTGTTAAAGATGCTCTGCCTTACTCTCAAAGATGTCGTCAGGTCATAACTAACATATTTATGAAGTAGCTTTACAGATAACCACGTATACTTTTAAAAAAGAGACTTATCGGGATAAAAGTCTACAGCAATTATCGGTCAGGGATGAACTGGGTTGAAGGAATATATGCGCAAATGCGGTTAAATATATTAATTCTTTTATTCATTTACAAAAACGTTTAAGACTCACGATGTTACTCAAAAATACCCTTACAATATTATTACTAGTTCAATCGGATATGAAGAATAAATTTTACACGATGACATCTACCAAGAAATTTGAAAAAATAATTTTAAAGTCACTTTTTGTTCATTAATGATTTGTCTATTTATTCGATTGGAAGTGAGATATAGAGCGTGGGGAACTGTCATCGTTGTGCTCTGGAGAACTGCCCAAGCAGCGAAAAAGTATAGTAAAAATGACGAGACGCGTGGACCGGTAGTGAAGTCATAATCACATTATAAGAACTACTGAATCTAAATATATTTTACTAAGAGTCTCAATAAATTTTTTGAAGAGCTATATTATGGACCAGGAATCATTGATATAATATCAATTTTGTAAGTACTAAAAATTTAATGTGTTTTGTAACCGTAAACTTTAAGGAGCAATTTCTCCGTTTTTCATTTTCATATTTTTCATAATTGGCGTATACGATGGCAAAACAATTAAACGTCGTATCGTTTAATGCGACATTTTGTATTTTCAGTATTAAATTAGCTTGTTTATGAATTAAACTAAAAAATGTATGTTTCAACAATTATACAGTGGAATTTGCTATTAAAAATATATTTTCGAAAAATTGTTCAACTCGACCATTTTTAGAAATTTTTTAGTTCATCTGTAAAAGAAACTTATCTAAACTATAACTCTTTTTGGATTTTTATTTCAGAATAAAATTACGATATGTACTGCACGTATTTCATCATCTGCGTACGCGAAATAATTCAACCCAGAGTATTGACGAATTTTTAATATTTCTCAATAAAAATAATTTGTATTAAATATCTAAATATTATATAAAAAATAGAAAATATAAAAAATCCGCGAAAATCCCGTTTTTAGGCTTCTGCGGCTCCCCCCTTAGTGTGATCGGAGTATTCGGGCAATTTTAAAATAAGTAAGTCAAAGTATATATAATATAGTATAGTATTACCCGTATTTGAGGATTATACTTTCTCTGCAATATTTTTATTTTTGGTATATTATATTAATTATTTTACATTAAAAAATGTTGTATTGTCTAATGTAAAATGCATTTCTTCAGGAATAACCGTTATCTCTCATACGCAGCATTGTTTTCATAATTTATTTTGCTACTTTCGTAATCTAATAATGTTCTATCGTCAAGGATCAAAAATGACATTTTATTAGGGTCATTTATAAGAAATTATGGCACAGTTAAATGTTTTTCACATCAATTTTTTCCAATTATTATTGAATTTAGTCGCTTTTGAAATCGCTTAGCCAACTGTAAATGGATTGAGTCAAAAGTTATATTTGCGGTTGGCAGTAATCTTCAAATCAAGGAAAAGAAATGTTTTAAAAGACACCTTCAGTTGTTCAGTAAAGTTTATCAGGCAACTGCTGAGCAAGAATAAACTTACTCTACAATTTTAGACAGAATAAACCGTGAGCAAAAGTGTCCACACATATTAGAGGTTGGGTATCAAGCTCTATTTCTAACTATAAATAAAGTTATCGAGCAAATTCCCAAATATTTATAATAAAATATGAGTTTACTACCTTAAAACTGTATTAAATACACTAATAAATCTCTTGTCAGTTAGTCCAGCAGGACGATGTCCCTAACTTATCAGTCACTACACTATTTCATAACAATAACACCAAAGTCTTTCGTTGAAAGTCATTTAGGTCGTTTGGGCTAGTTTTGAAGAGATAAGGATCGCTTGCATTAAGTTGATAAAATTGATGTCAATTACAAAAAAGTTATTCCAGCAGAGGAAAGCATTCCTATTTGCTGGCCTGGTTTAATAAAGAATTTAAATTTAAAATTAACACTTGTCTCTTATACAATGGAAGGATGCAAAGTATTGTAAAATGCTAAAAATACCGAGATAAAAAATATAACACTAAATTAATATACACTAGGAAAATACTCATGTAAAACTTCTGGTCAAACCGTAGATACACTCACTTCTGTGGGCAAACCGCTTACTACCAAATGTACGGTCGTTACTTTAAATCTCAAAGCTTGAAAGCGCAAGACGTTGGAAAACGGGTTTTTCGCTTTTTTTAATGTTCCCTTCTGTTTTCCTCGACAAAAATTTGTTAGGTAGTACATTCTGAGTTACTAATCAAAAATAAAAAATAAAATTTTGCGCAATCCCATGGAGAAAAATGTTATATAAGGTTTGAAATCCGGTGTACCAGAGCTTTATCACGCTTGCTAATCTCTGGCATTTGTAAGCTTTTTACTTTGTTTAAAAATGCGGTTGTATCGGATCAATCGCATTAAAAATTTATTTACGTATTCTCGCAAACCCTTGAAATATAGTCCAACTATAAAAAAATGGATTTTAAAAAAAAATTTTTCGTTGCGTCAAAGGTGGCGTTCTTCAAGTATATCTTGGTTGGGGGTTTTTATTGATGAAATTTCGGATCAGTTAATTTTGTTTACTGTTTGCTATATTTATTATCAGTAATTCTTGCACAATTCATCTGGATTGGATTTGATAATATTCTTAATAAATATTAGTAATGGAAAATGGTCGATGAAAGGTTTTCAGAGTAAGAAAGCTTTATATTTGATTCTGTGTTTTTTGTGAAAAAATTATCAATGCAGATAATTATGCCATTATTGTTTTTTTTTTATTTTCTTTAACGTCGCTCTGTTTATGCTTCCATTTACAGAGCTAATCAGCGACGGAGCCGTGTGAAACCACGAAGCTCAAGCTATTATTGTTAATAATATTAGAAGGTCTTGTAATATGGTTGAAACACAGGACAATATCCATTTATTAATATTTTTTTAAGAAATTGTTGATCTAAAATTTTGTGGGTTTATGATTTCACAGTTAAAATCCCAAAAAGTGACATTATCTTTATATTTTTGGTATGCTTGGTAAATTTGTTATATTGATGAAGAATTCTGATTTATGAAGATCGAGCGATCTGCAAATTGCTCACAGTAAAAATTTCTTTATTGACAATTAATGTTATTTTTGAATGGATTATCTTAAGATTATTTGTTTGTACTATTACGGTAATTTAGTTGTAATCCTCATTTATGTATACAACGAAGGTATCCGATTTATATATACGACTATTATTATAGTACTTTTTATATTGCGGTATATTGATACAAGGCTTTGGTTAAGTTTAATTATAAAAACTTGCAATTTATTAAAATTTGCGTTGAGGCTTCTAAATTATGCATCATATAATTTCTGTTTTGTCATTTATTATTTTTAGAGTTATGGAATAAAAAACTGAGGTTCTTGTATTATTTTATTCTTATGTTATAAACATTCCAGCGCTAGACAATTCATGTGTCTAGCTCGTGTGTTTTATTTTATCAAAACTAATGAAGAGGTATTTCTCCTCCTTACTGATTCTTTCCGTCCTCGCCTGATACTGTTCAACTCATTCTATATACAAACATGTGGAGGTTCCTACATTACCAACACCTTGGCGCCAAAGAAAGCAGAGCTTACAGCCTCGTACGGATTAGAGTTAGCTTCTCACGAAGCCTAGCCGCCATGTTGGGAAGCAGATCAAGAGGCACGTTTGGGCGCTAAGAGTCAGTACAGTCACGGATTCAGTGTGTCAGTTTGTCACAGCAAATCCCAGATTAAGTTTAGAGATTTCAGTCATTCAATAATCGTTTTTTAATACTATCTAGTTTCTCGTGGAGTGGAATTATTCTCTGGGCTCCTGGAGATAATCCCAATCTTCTGATTCATCACCTCCACTCACCAAATTGGTAACCCCGTCTTTTGGGATTTTCAACACGCCGCCACATTGCCGGCGCTAAAAAGTCCTCGCAGAATCAACAGGTGCCTCAGCCAGATGAAGCTTTCCTCTCCTGGGCTGCTCGCTGATTTAGCTTTCATTAAACCTCCATGCCCCACTACAGCCGGCGGCTAGCGTTAGCCGCACCAGCAGTTCATCGGCCCGGCCTCTCGCGGCCTGCGTTTTTTCTCATCATTAGTCCCGGCCTCTTTACAACCGGCGACCTCGGTAACGACAACATCCGGCATTCGACGTACCAGGTCAGTTCTCGTCAACGACGCAAGGCGAGTTTTCTTTCTTCTCACATAATTAATGTCTCAACGCTCTGACTAAAGCTTGACCTTCGCCAGTCACCCGACTCGCCGTCGAGCGAACATAGAATTTACCTTTCATTTCTTTGTCACAATCTTGCTCGCGTTCTCGTTCAATGGTTCGGTAGAATTTTTCAAGTTTTATGTTTATTTCCGGCTTGTATACATAGAATGTGTCCGTTATCTTTGTTTCAATGCCGTATATGGTTGTATAATCCGTTTTTTCTACACCATCTAGTGATAATATTATTCCGGTTCTATTCAAATATATTTTATTGGCGTCTTCCATTGTACATTTTATGTAGAGTGCCTTGGTTTTTATGGTTGAGTATAACCATACCTTGTCGTGTTTTAGATATCTCCAGCTGATTTTGGTCTCCGTACTGTATTTTATGTTTCATCTATCAAAGATGGCCTTAGCTACGTTTAGAAGCATCGTTATTTTGAAGTCTTGCGTATTAGTCCAGTCACTATACGTTTTTTTTTGGAACAATCTGCCACCACTGAGATTTTTGCGCGAAGTTGTTCGGAAGCATGTAAGGATATAAAATACTATAAATGAAACAGCTAAAAAGTTGCGAAAATTGTTTAAACAACGGTGTAAAGTTATGAAAACGTGGTTTTTTAACTTTTGCGGAAAAACTATTAGTGCTAGCGAAAAAACGTCTAGACAAAAAATATAGATATTCTCAAAATCTATAAAATGAGCTATGTTATGTCAAATTCCAATAATTAGTTTAACAGCAAAGCGGCGTGAAAGCCGGATATTGTCCATTTTTACAATTGTCAAAACTAATGTAATTTTCGTCGTAGATGATTGTAACAAAGCACTTTGTAAAGGTATCCATACTTGGAATAGCTGGTAAAAATTTCAACTTTAAATGTTTATTAGTTTGCTGTCAAATCTATTTGTTATATAAAAAGATCGTCTCGTAGACATTAATTTTCCCAGCTCACAGCTACGGTACAGTCTCAATTAGGTACTCATTTTACTCCTTAAGAGTTGTATTTTTATGTACAATTATGAACAAAATCTATTTAACAATTGTATTTGTTTAAAACAGGCACTCAAATTTAGGTGGGAAAAATTTACATGTTTAATAGATTTTCAACCTGAAATGCTAAGAATATGAAACATATTAAATCGTATCAAGTAATTTGAACTGTACATATCATGCTAATCAAAAAAGAAGTTTATATTTTCGGTCTGACATTATTAAAAAGTTGTTACAATAATCGCGTAGGTGCGCATAACTTTTTAAGCTACCCTAAATGAAAAAAAAATGATCAAAATATCTTTATAATTTTGCAAGGTTGAACTTGTATCTTCGTTAAATGTCATGAACTTTTCCTGGTTCGTGCTGATTGCTATATATCTGTGCGATGACTCTATATTTATCGTTTCTGTGTTTTCATCTTCCGTACCTTGTTTGAATGGTACCGAATATAATTTTTAGATTTGGTGCGATATTCTATCTACTAATGTTTTAGTATATAGATCATAGCCAGGTTTGACCATTTGATACATGACGTCCACTTTTGATATTCTAATAATTTTTTCCACTTTTGTGTCTGCGGTTGATACTGGAAACTCTGAGTTCTTTATTTTGTTCACGTCGGTGATTATCTGGTGTAGAATTTTCTTCTCTACTAGTCTTGGTGTGGTTTTTCCCCTCTTTCAGGTTTTGTATTACATCTAATAGTAGTTTTTCGTTACAGCGTATTAAATGATCCATGTGTCTTCTTACGTATCTTCTTACGTATCATCTTCTTACGTACACTATGATAGTCATTGCGAATCGTGCTTCATCGATTTTCTCAGATATTACGTCTAGAACCGTTTTGAACGCGAGATGGAACACTGATAATGCCATTTGATGGTTATGAGTTATGTTTCGTAGTTTGGTTGTCTTCAAATTGGTTTGATATTATGTGCAAGTTTTGGCCTGTTAACTGCACTATGTTCATTTGGCCATTGAACATTTGGTCGATGTAATCGTTTATTTTAGCTATTTAGTCTATAATCGCTAGACTGAAAAAGGCTTTTGGATTCATTTAAACTTGAAGTTTGTTGACAGCAGTTTTTGTAGTGGTTTTGCTATGTCTGCAAATCCTTCTATGTATTTCTTATAGTGCACAATGTTTGCCTTCTTCAGTCTGTTCATCATTTATCTTATTCTTTGCTCGTGCTGTTGTAGGTCTTTGCTGTTCATTTCGGCATTTTGTAGTCCTTGTAGTAGAGTTTCCATCATAAAGTTCTTTAAACCTTCTGAAAAACGTGTATTCGTAGTCGCTCGTGTTGTAAATGTAGTTTTGTAGGAATCTTCACGGGCCAGCAGGATTTGTTGAAATACACTTGCGAGGTCGAAGGTTGAAAAAAATGTCGCATCTCCTAATTGATAAATTTTATCTACTATGTTTGGCAACGGATAATCGTCGCTTATGGTCTTTTTGTTTAACTATCGGAAGTTTATTACCATCATTAATCTTGAATTTCCTTGACATCTGGTTTCTTGAGTACAATCTAAAAAGGAAAATTACATGGTGAAATGGACTTACAGTCTCAGTCTTTCAGATTTTTCTCCACAGTTTCCTTCACAACTTCTCTGTGTTTTGGCGGATGTCTATATCGTTTAGTGTTGAAGGGCACATTGTTTTCCTGGTGGATATAATGTTCAATCATGCTCGTAAAAGGCAGCTGTTTTTCATTTTACTGTCTCCTGACGAAAATTCCTCGAGATAGTCTTCTAAATGCTATGCACTATTTTTGCTTCCTCTTCATTGAGAGTTATTACGAACTCTTATATTGTTTAGTCGTTATTTTAGAACTAGCAGTTGTTCACCATCGTCCCCGCTGCCCGCTTGTTCTAAAAAGTTTGATTTTGACTCGAAGAAAATAATTTCTTTTGTGCCCACCTCTACTGTAATATATCTGTCATTCGTGTTGATGGTCATTAATTTACAATGGTTTTTGTAATTCGTGACTATTCCTTTTCTGATAAAGACCTAGGTTACCCATGCCGATCTTCGGCAGACATCCTTCATCTATTTAATTCGTCTTACCTGGGGGTCAAAACCCTGTTCTAACTGTAGGAAAAGTCGAGAACTGAAAAAAGTTGAAAAAATCATACATTTTAAAAATGTCTATTTTCCTTAACAGTTTTGAAAATACGCGACCTATAGAAAAAGTGAGTAGTACTAAAATTATTCACTGATAAATTCTCTGTAAGACTGAAGAAAATTCGAGTTCGTAAATGAAAAATTTACATTGAATACGGCCCCGGAGTCAGAACGTTAAAATGAAAAAAGTCAAGAATTTTCTTATGATGATTTTGCAAATAAATTATTAATTAATTATTCCGCCTTTTTAAGTTTTGCTAGTAGTTTAACCGTGTCAGAATGGTTAATTTGCAATATCCCGAAATTACATCACTTTTTTGCCTTAACATAAAGTGTAAAGTCATGCATCAACTTTGGTACTGATTTTTTACGAAATATTATACATTTTAATTTTCATATGCTATCTTTGTTTTATCGATTTCTGTTTATTTGATAACATTTAAACCGACTTTATCGAAACGAAATAATTTTCTTTATAAACGATTTGATTATTTTACCAATTTTTTGAGTTATGAAAATTTGTTTATAACGGGATGAAAGTTCTTGAAAAGACCCTTTTATTCCAGTAAAATACAATGAAATTGGTTGAATACTTTCTTAGACATCAGATATCAAAGATGCGAAGCGATATGTGCTCTTTTTGCTCACTAGTTTACCAGATAAGTTTGAACTTTTCACCGTAGCATGGGAGTGCACGCGTAAAGCTGACAGGACATAAGCGACGCTCATTGCCCGATTAATGAAGGAGGATAATCGGGTCAATGAAAAAGAAGCGACAACGCTTTCGCTTCGAACTCAGAAGCTTTCACTAAATGATGCAAACGTGAATGACGCCAGCAAGAAGAACAAACGAACAAAGCAAGATATCGAAGAGTTAAAGAAGAAAACGCGATGTGCAGTGTGCAAAGAAAAAGGGCACTGGGCACGTGAGTGTCCACGAAAAAAACTCTGATAATAGCAGAGAAAAGACAGTGAAAACCTCGACCGCGCTCATTTGTGTGATCTCTACATCGCCCAAATGTGTAAGTGATTTATTGCGGATACAGGTGCGGGAAAGCACATGTCCTTTAGGAAAGACTTTTTCTCCTAATTGCATCCGAATCCGAAAGGAACTTCAGTAAGAGTTGCTGATAATCGCTGCATCAGTGCTCCCGGAATCGGAATGATCAAAATTCAAGAGAAAATTAACGGAACAGTATGAACGTAAAATGGAGGATGTTCTCTACGTTCCGGAGCTTGGCTGCAATTTGCTGTCTATAGGAACAGTTAATAAAAAGGGACTCAGATTTTCTCCAGATGAGAACGGATGTGAAATTCAAGATAAGGAAAGAAAAATAATTGCGCGAGGAATTCCAGATGGCAACATTTTCCGCATGTTGTTTAAAGTAAAAACATCAACAGAGTGCAATGCTGTAGAAGCCTACGAGCAAAGCAAACTAAATCTTTGGCATGCAAGAATGGGCCACGTCAATGTGAGCGCCGTAAAACGAACGTGTGAGAGAATTGGCATAGAAGAGATTGGAAAAGAAAGGCCAGTTTTTTGTGAGGGGTGCGTACTGGGCAAGCAGACCCGAAGGCCTCATCCAAGCAGCACATCTGATAAGAATTACAGATCACGAGAGAAAATTCACAGCGATGTTTGCGGCCATATAAATGTGCAGTCACCAAGAGGTACACGTTTCTTTCTTCTATTTAAAGATGAAAGTACAAGCTTCCAGACAGTGTATTTTTTGCGCCATAAAACTGAAGTATTCGACAAACTAAAGGAATTCGAGAAGCTCGTGTCAACGCAGCTGGACACGAAAATTAAAGGTCTACGCACCGAATATACTTGCAAGAAAACACAAAATTTCCTTAAAGAAAAAGGTATCGTAAATGAGTTTTCGTCTCCTTACATTCATTAACAAAACGGATGCGCCGAACGTGAAATCCGAACGCTTGTTGAGTGCGCACGTACGATGCTTCACGCGAAAAACGTAGATCTAAAACTATGGCCTGAAGCCATAAATTTATTGAACCGAGTAATTTTGAAGCCAGGGGAGATCCGCACTCCTTTCGAAAAATGGTTCAAACGGCCCCCTGCTATAAAACACTTAAGAGTTTTTGGATCGATTTGCTACCTGAATATACCCAAAGAGCATAGACGAAAGTTCGACTGCAAGAGCAAACAAGTCACCTTTATTGGTTATGACAATAACTCCACTAACTATCGTCTTTGGGACAAAGCTGCACAAAAGTTTTACATTAGCAGCGATGTCACCTTTAATGAAAATGGCATACAAATTGAAAAGCTTGACGCTGAGCCAGGATCATTTAAAATCAATTTTGGATTAAATGAAGAAGAATTGACGAATGATGAGCCAATAATTGACGACCGCGCAGATCTAATAAACAATCGAGATATAAATGGACCACAAGTAGAAGATACAGTTGCAGAAGAAAGTGTACACTACGTGGATGATGGACTAATAATGAGTGAGAGTGAGACTGCGATTCTGAGTGTTTTGCGCATATTTAGAAGCAAAATTAAAAGTAACATATGATCACGCAGACGAATTTCTGGGTTTTGAAATTAAACGCGACCGCGAACATCGTTTATTAAAGATTTCTCAGTCTGCTTACATTAATAAGATTCTCAAGCGCTTCAATATGATGGAAGCAAACTCAAGTAATATCCCTGCTGAACCGGCCTTGTTTTTGCAAAATCATACAGCCGAAATTGATTTAAAGATACCATATCGAGAGGCAATAGGCTCATGTTATTTACTGCATGAGTATGTCGTCCTGATATAGAATATTCGGTTAATTACGCGAGTCAGTTCCTTGGTTGCTATTGTGACTCTCACTGGCAAGCAGTGAAAAAAATTCTGTGATATTTAGCTGGAACACGCGACTATTGTTTGGTTTTCGGAGACAGTGGGAGCGAGCTAAAAATCACGGGTTTTACTGACGCTCATTTTGTCGGTTGCGTACAGACTCGCAAATCGAGAAACGGTTTCGTCTTCATCCTCAACGGTGCGCCCGTATCATGGTGTAGCCAGCTACAGAAACTCGTTACGTTATCGACCGCCGAATCAGAGTATGTTGCGCTGGCGAATAATGTACCGTGTGTCCACGGTGAAACACTCGATACGACTTGTGTATGTGGAAAAAATTTTGGCTGTGAAAAATCATTATGAAAAAATTGGAGATTTTTTTAAAATTTTTACAACTCATAATGAGGGTCGAAACCCAATGAAACAGTCAAATCCCTTACCAATATAAAAAATATCTTACGAATATATTATTAAAATTATTGCAAAATAGATATTTAATAAACGTGCTAAAAACTACGAAAAATATTGATTACAACAAAATTTAAACAAAAAAAATCGGATAACATTAACGTATATTTATTGAAAATTCGAAGAATTTTATGGTTGATTTTAAATGCGTTAGGTAACGCAAATTTGGTCCGATTTCTACCATTCAAATTTTGATATGATCAGTAAATTGTACGAAATACGGTAATTATGATAAAATATAAATAATTAACTATAAATAATGTTCAGCATTACAAACAAAAGTTTGTAATGCTGAAAATTGTTGAAGAAAGCTTACTTTTATGACGGGTGACAGTAATACGGTAGTCGGACTTTGTCTAAGGGTATTATAAAAAAATTTGACCGTACTAGAGTCCCAGAGTGGAACAATTTTATAACGAACAATTTATAACAAATAGTTAATATAAATTATAGAACAATATTTTTCCTTAAAAAACAGTAATATTTACAGAATTTGAATGGTAAAAATCCGACCATTTTTAAGTTTCCTAAATCATGGAAAATCTACTACATAATTATCAGAATGTTTAAAAATTTTAGGTAAATTTGATCCGATCTTTCTCATTCAAACTTTGTTATAATCGGTATTTTACGTAGATTCTAACGATATGATCAAATATAAATTTTGCAATGGGTTTAATGATATTTCAATAATGTTAATTTTTTGCCAGCAGGGGGTCTAAACGTTGTCTTAGGTCTTGACCCTCATTACGAGTTGTAAAATTTTGTAAACGCCTACAATTTTTTCTCAATGACAATTCACGGGGAAAATTTTTTCCACATACACAAGCCGTATCGAGTGTTTCACCGTGGACACACGGTAAAAGAATACTAAATGAATTAAATGTCAAATGCGAAACTATTTCTGTATTTACCGACAATCAAGCAGCGAATAAAATAGCCAGTAACACTGAACAAAATGATCATAAGCGATCAAAACATATAGATATTAAATTTCATTTTACACGGGACGTTGCAAATCGTGGCGAGGTAAAGATTGAATATGTACAATCAAAAGAATAGCTTGCGGATATCTTTACTAAGCCTTTAGCAAAACAGCAGTTTTGCTACCTACGAAGTAAATTAAGAATAATCGAACCTACAAAATAAGTGAGAGTGTTGAAAAATGCGTGAGCGAGTATAGGTACTCATAACTGTGTATTTTGATGGTTTAAGACAGCCCAAGTAAAGCAATAAATCCTTTCGCTTGCTGACTGTTCTAAGTACCCCAATGGCATGATGTCGTCCGATGGGGCAATAACTTTTTTTTCAGATTCTTAAATTGTATTCGTTCGCTTGCAGTAATCTGCGACTGCATTAGTTTAGTAGTTCAGACCTAGCACTTGAAGAAGCAACAGCTTTGCTCCTCGAGTCGCTTCGTAGCTTATACTTTCCTTGTATTTTTACTTTATACCTTTGTGTCAATAAATAAATTACTCTAAAATTGATTGAGTTTCTTTTCGCATATAAATTCAATTGTATTGCTCGATGAGGATCCGTGCCAAACGCAAATAGAGCTTGCTTCAGCATTAGGAGTTACCCGTCAAGCCATTTCTAAGCGATTGCAAGCGTTGGGAATGATTCAAAAGCAAGGATCTTGTTCCTTATGATTTGAAGCCAAGACTTTAAGCGTCGTTTAATCCTGTGAATAACTACTCGAACAGCAAAAAAGGAAGGGTTTTCTTCACCGCATCGTTACGGATGATGAAAAATGGATTCATTACAGCAACCCAAAGAGAAAGAAATCATGGGGACACCCCGGCTCGGCGGAATATTCACGCTGCGAAAGTTACGCTGTGTATTTGATGGGACTAGGGCGTTGTTATTTATTATGAGCTGTTAAAACTAAACGAAACCATAACTGGGGAACTGTTTCGAACTCAATTGAAAAAATTCAAAAGACGAACACTTCTCTTCACCGTCACGTTATTCGAGCTCTGTCACGAAAACGTCAATACTTCAAATGATTCATTTATAACCATATTTTTCACAATAAGGTTGCGTTTTCTCAAAAGAAACAGCGGGAACTTAGTGACGCACCAATGATAATATTGGAGATACCAATAATCACTTTTTCGTCTAAATAACTGTCTTTAGCATACAATTGTTAAATCGATTTTGTTCATAAATGTACATAAAAATACAACTCTTAAGAAGTAAAATTAGTACCTAATTGAGACTGTACCGTAGCTGTGAGCTGGCAAAATTAATGTCTACGAAACCATCTTTTTACATAACAAATAGGTTTGACAGCAAATTAATAAACATTTAAAGTTGAAATTTTTACCAGCTATTCCAAGCATGGATACCTTTTAAAAGTGCTTTGCTACAATCATCTACGATAAAAATTACATTAGTTTTGACAATTGTAAAAATGGCCATAATTTTCCGAGTACATAATAAGAGAAGCTCTGTTTTTTCACATTTTTTCTCTCTCAATCATTTAAATTTTCAGAGAAATCTGTTTATAAAATGAGTATATATTACGTGCCGTACAGAAGACACGGTTCTTTTAACTTAGATAATAATCCTCGCACGAGCACGGTAATGGGGAGGCAGCAGAGAACAGGAACAGTAATGTCAGAATGCACTGTTTGAAGTAAAATTAAGTATATTTCTACTAGAATTTATACACAGTTGCAAGCTTAGAAAGTACGACATCGCGCACGAGCTATACTAGAGAAAGAAAGAGATAGGGCAAGTTCATACAAATACCGGAATAAGCTAAGTCTATACTTACAACTGCTGCTGCGACCGTGATTCGTCCTCGTGCCCACGCTCGCTCGTTGTCTCATCGCTTCACGAAGTAATTCCGGCACGAGTTGTCAATCGCACGACTAAAAGGTCATCCGACGCAGGAGAATTCGTATGAACAGACTCGGTAAGGGATAGATTGCTTGTACTGGATGCTGATAATAGACTAGTTCGTATGCGTTGGCCTAAGCATCACTTGGATAGCGCGTATTTCCATGGAAAATCCACAAGTCTGAGGGCATACATTCGGGATACCCGAAATATGAGCAGATTTGTGCCTTAGGGAGCGGAACGAAGATTTTTGACCACAGTAATACACAGACTCGTGAGAGCAGACAAGAAGAGTATGGTTCGGAAATACAAGAAAGAAATCCAAGATGAATACGTGGGGTAAAAATGGACAATATCCGGCTTTCACGCCACTTTGCTGTTAAATTAATTATTGGAATTTGACATAACATAGCTCATTTTATAGGTTTTGAAAATATCTATATTTTTTGTCTAGACGTTTTTTCGCTAGCACTAATAGTTTTTCCGAAAAAGTTAAACAACCATATTTTCATAACTTTACACCGTTGTTTAAACAATTTTCCCAACTTTTTAGCTGTTTCATTTATGGTATTTTATATCCTTACATGCTTCCGAACAACTTCGTGCAAAAATCTCAGTGGTGGCAGATTGTTCTAAAAATGGCCTGTTTTGAAGCTATAGTGTCTGGACTATTGGTTCCGATTAGATGTAAAAAAAAAGAAGTTTCACTTTCTTGTTGAAAGTCGTGGAGGGCGAATGAGAATCGAGCCTGATTTTCCTGCGCATTTAAAGGAAAATGCGCCCTATGCTTTCCATGCTTTTCCAAATTTTCATTAGAAAGGGGGAGGGTAACTTTCTATTTCTATTTTTAAGTATTTCCCTAATTAGACATGACCGTCATACGGGGAACTATCTTATAGTTTTATCATTGCAAAACCACGTATGCCGTATCTTCTACAACTATTCATGAATCAAGCTGAAATTTTTCAGTCTTGTGTCTTTTGTAAATACAAAAATACTTTTGTTGGTATTTTTATATCTTTTTAACTTCAAAAATGGGAGAAATTTTTCACGCTTTTCCCACGTTGAATTTTCAACTTTTTTTGTACCACGATTATCTCAATGAAATTTAAACCGGCCATAAAAAAATTGTTTAATTCATTCCCCTCACCCTAATATCGTGACCTATTGAAATTTAGTCTAAAAATTGCTAAAAACGATTTTTCTATAATATATCCTATTCTAATCAATATACATAAATTTGTTAGATATAAAAGTTGTAAATAATTAAAAAATACAACTTTTTCTCATTTAATATCTAGTATAAAAATGCAAATTTTAGCATAAAAGATTCATTACAGCCGAAATAGCTCTTGTTGAAATATTATTGAACTCATCATGACAAAGGCAAAAGATTTATGAAATGTATTAATTTGTTGTTACATGAAGTGTATATTCAAGTTCACCTTCAGTTTTGACACATCTAATTATACATTAACAATTATACCTTCTGCATGTCATTGCCAAAAATCATCTATCCGAGGCTAGAAAAACAAGTACAACCAGGATTATCTTCGAATAAATCAATAAAAAATCTAAAAATATATTTGCATGTATTTTTATTTAACTGAGTAAATAAATATGAAATAGAATAGTTATAAATAACACATAAATTTCTTTAAGTTGTTGATCTATTGTTGAATATCCAAAAACCTTGGGTAACAAAGAGCGTCATAAAGGGGCTAGGGGGTTTTATTTGTTTAAGGAATGCCGAGGAACAAAAATCCAGAAACTACCACCAGCGCTCAAAGGAGTGAACGCGAATCCATGACTGGAACTTTGCACGAGAGATCTGGTGACAGACACAAAAAGAGTAAAAGGAATCCTGTTATGGACGTCTAGTCGTCCATAGTGTGTGTGGGGGGGGGGGGGAGATTTTTCTCCTCAACAACTCTAAAGAAAATGATCGGAGAGACTTCGGACAAAAAAATGTATACTCAGTATTTTACCCCGATTACGAAAATACATATATCATTTATATATATGTTGCGTTGATTCTGGGTCACCCTGTATATGGAAGAAAATGAATTCCTACAAAGGCTATAGCGGGATAAGCATGTAAAAACTACCCTAACCTGAATCTTAATTTGAACCAAGCTATATAAAAGGACGCATTTAAATACCTCTTGAGCCAAATTTTCAGACCTCTAGGTTTAAATCTAACGTCCCTAGACTTAAAACGTGTCTTTTTGAAAAACATTTTTTCTGTTTAACGGTTTGCTCCAAAAAATCTGAAAAAATTCATGAAAATGTATTTCCTAGTGAGGAACTAGCCTGATTTTTTTCAGTTTTTAGAGATCAAAATTGTACCCAGGACAAATATTTTAATTTTTCAATCATTTTTTAGGTTACGTAGATCATATTTAGCTAAGATTCAAATAACTATATTTTATGTGTTTTTTTTTCTCTTTCGAATGCTGCTTTCAGATATATCATTTTCAGACCGGAACATGCTCAAAAATCGAATAAACCATTTATTTCGCCTATATTCTGCTTGTTTTCGGCACATGACCTACAAATACGGATATTTTAATGGCGTAAATGGGAGTTAATCCCTGAAAATCATTGAACTTTTAATCCAGTATTAAAAGCAATGTCAAATCAGATGGATTACGCACCACTCGCTCGCATACATAGATCCTTTATTCCTATGTAAGGAAAAATTAGTCAAAGTAATGAAAAAAACTAAAACAGCTATACATTCAGAGTTAATTAAAAAAGAAATCCTATAGTAATACTATTTAGTGAATAGAGACAATACTGATATGGAATTTCCAACATCTTCTGAACACAGAAGAGTATACAAAAATGGCCATATCCTAGCCTACCACTCACTTCAGCTACCACTAGTAGATAGACCATCGTACCATATCTATAAAATACATCCAGTTCCAATCAGACAAGACACGCAAAAATAAGACCACAAGCATGATCTACAGAGAATCATCACATAAATGCATAGTGCTCAGCACAGACATGATGTACAAAGAAACACGCCATGTGCACATATGTCCCATTCTTCTATCACTTCATTACATATCCTACGCTCAAATCACGATCAGTTGAGATACCTTGCACATGATAAAGCATGGTTATACTCCACGATGCAAATAGAACCGCTCTATGTTACATATACAGGAGAAGACACGATCAAATTTTCCCTCACTAACGTTGGTATAATCGGATTAGAACTAAACTACGTATGACGAAATAAAGAGCTCTTACGCGCTCTACGTGTAAAAACCGCGAAGATAAAACTGACAATAAAAAATTTAAATCCAGACCTATACCAAAATAATAAAACAAACCACATGTACTGATATATGACAGCTTCATAGCTTCAAAAACTCAGTTTCATATTTTAAAATCAACCGAAATAACCGATTTAGTGGAAAAGATACGAACCTTTTCTACAGATATTAGATTGGCGGTGGTTATAACAATGCTACTGATATCAAATAGGTCATGGTGGTATTGGTTATTTCTGAGCTAATACATTTCGCCATGTGTTAACAAGCATCAGTCGAGAAACCAAGACTGTGGGAAAGGAGGCCACAGATACGGATTTTAATCATTGAATTCTATGTAGCAAATTTTAAGAAAAATTTGTAATTAATTACTAATTATTAATCTCGGATTCTTGAATATCTTCAAAATAGTCCACTATTGGACAAGTTATCATCCTTAATTTATTCCATAGGTATTACTGGTATAACTATTATGGCGAGGCGTAACACGCCGCCACTCACGTCTGACCGACGCGTAAAATGATTTAATCTTTATGTAAATTCGTAACTCGCGTTTTTTCACTTATTAGTTATTTCTAAACTAGATGGATATCCTCTCTAATGTAACTACCTTAGTGCAGCTCGTGGATTACTATTTTACATTGGAAGTATAAATTATCGTATCTTTGATAGACCCTCAAGGTGAACGCATAACGCAGAAACTGAGTGGAAAATATTAATGCTATCTTTTTGGCCTCGCGTAATATATCTTTCTGTCCCAAGATAGGAAAACTTTATTCTTATAAATGAATCCAATAAAATTTATTGTTAAGAAAAAATTAATTTATCAATAATAACAATAAAAATAGACTCCAAATTTATATGTAGAGCCCAATGAGAATATCCTAATAAAATTTCATTTCAGCTCTCTAAAGAAATAAAAATTATTGTACAATATAATTAAGTGATCACTACTCAATCAGATATCAAAAGTAGAATCAATAAAATTATTTAAATATAAAATTAAATAAAAAAAGAATGTAAACCCTTTTACACGCTTTTTTAGGCATCTAGTATAATTTAATGACAAAAAAGGTATATATTTGTTTTTAAATAGTTGTTTTTCTTGAATATAAATTGCTTCCAGATGAATGTATTGTACATGTCACGATATAAGCGTTTTTCAATGTAAATCATAAATATAATATGCCAGGTGTCCAGGATTTGCCATTTGTGAAGGCGCGGACAATCCCCATCATTCGTGCATTTATGCTTTGCATTTCTGTAGTTTGGCGTTTTCTGTAGTTGTTCTTCTTTTGTAGTTTCTCTTTTTATACTGCGTCAAGAGCGTACAACGTATTTTTACTATTAGCGTGGCCGCACACCCAAAGGTTTTTACCACGACAGTTGTAATTTCTTTAATATGTAGCTAAGGGATTCGCCTTAATACTGTAACGGGGGTGATTCCTCACCTCGTGTACAACACCAGGGAGACGTACCTCGTGTTTGAGCAAACAATTGCTCAAGTCTGCCAAAAAACTAAATTCTATTTTCTATTTCTAAAACATACACACACACTCGAACATAACAATTTTTACAATTCAATCTCCTACCTCAACCTATTAATTGAATGTAATATAGAAGGGTCTCCAAACTGGTCCTTGCATTCGATATCCCACTTCAAAATAAATTCACTCGGTCAAGTATTTACAAATAGAACTTTATTTCCAATTACATTACAGTGTGTATTGTAACAACAATATTTAATTTTTTTACTAATAATGACTATTTCAGACTTTTAACTTTTTTCCGTTCTCTGTAAAGAGCTTCGCTTTGAACTGTAACAAAAAAAAATTGTTATTAGAATCAAAGAAAATTCTATTCATGTAAAAATGATGAACTACTTATAAATAGTGTTAGATATTTTTTTAGTTAATAAATGAAAAAATCGTAATTTTTTTATTAAATTTTTTTTAACTCTAATGACGACTTATATTTGCATTTCCACATTTTGCATACCAATTAAATTATGGACTGTCGTTAAGTTGCAATAAAATTTTCAAAATATATTATGACTTCATGTTAACTTGTTTTAACTTTTGTGGTTGCGCCTAAATCGTTTTTAGTGATCTCGGGAATTTATATGTCAAAAAAAAGGCAATGATACCGCTAAGTTAATGTTTTTCACTTGGCTGCAATTATCGCATCTTTTTAAATTTAAAAACATTTATTATCCACATACTTTTATAACTAATAAAATTAAATCGAATTAATGCGAAATATCTCTGGTGTCTGGTGCTAACGATAAATAAAATCTGATAATTAAAAAAAATGAATTTAAAAAACGTGTGCCATGTTGTATAATTAAACATTGAGGATTTGATTTAGATATAAATTAAGTCTATAAAAAATGGTTAACTAACTTGACCTGGTCAACCTACCAAAATGTTGAGTAAAAGAATTTTCGAATGCGTTTCAACTTTTAGAGTGATTTTTTTATAAAGGTTGCTCTAAATGTATAATATAATATAAATAATAATTATAGATTAATAATTTTGAATTTAATTACTGTTACATGAATTTGTTTAACGCACCAATATACGTCTGGCAAAATGAAAAGATTATTATTATTATTAGATTATTAGATATTAAAAGATATATTATTATTATTAGATTATTAATTGACTTTTTATTTTTTCAATTTATTTCTTTTTCTATTAATTGGGTTCTTCAGCTTAGAAAATGAACTGTAATCAGATTATTATTAAGTCATAAATTATATTGGATACCTACAAAGAATATTTTTAAATTCTTATATAGATGTAATGGTAAAAAGTGCTTGAAAACATTTCTATACCGAAAGAGCCCACTCTATAATATTTTTTAATTTGATTAAAGAGGAATGAAAAATTTATATTAAAATGTAAGCTTAAAATACATACTGTAAGGATCATATCGAAAAAATTCCATCTTTTCTGATAATCTTTCTCTAATAACTAAAAGTTTATGTTTACTTGCAACACTTTCCATTAGAACAAGTATGTTTCTGAAAAAAAATAAAAGATATATTAGGTTATTGAATTTTTATTATTGTTTAGTATTCTTACTGGAGATTAATATTTATTTGACTGTCTAGTTAATATACATACAACACACTTAATAGTTCACTCAGCAAAAATTCAAGATTGGAACATTAAGGATAGAACTGTTTAGCTTATGTATAGAATATAAATATGAAGAGTTGCAGCAACAACCGAATACAAATAGAGTATACGTCATAATATATATATGTGCATTTAATTAAAATTTGCATTTTTTACTTATATGTTTATAATTCAGAATCAGGATTTGATAATCATAATTTTTAATAGATATTTTAAATCTGTCAATCCATTTATTCTGTAGAAATAACTTTTTCTTAATAAGAAATTTCATTGTTAAAGTAATTTGCATATTAATATCTCCTCAACGAAGTATTATTGTAAATGGTAATTGGAGCAGTCTAATAGAATTATCAATATAATAACTAAATTTTCTTTCAAAAGTACCAAAAAGTATGAAGATTCATTTCAATAATTCGTTTTACATTGATTAATTTCAATATAATTTAAAATACTGAAATTTAATTATTAACAGGTAACATAATATTTGTATGTGTTTAATGAATTCATTTACATTCTCATAAGTTAATTCATTATTTGTATGTAAGTAAACTAATATATAATGATAATGAATAGCTGTGAAATGAAATGCTTGCAAAATATTTTAATAACACAGCAATGACTGCTTAAAATTGTTGCAATTGTGGGAAAATCATTTGAAAATTTTTAAACTTATTACAAAGCAAAGGAATTTCATGTAATTTTTATTTTTGTGTAATAATACCTTTTTGAGTAAGATAAATTATTGTACTTTGACATAACTATTATGTCAGTTTACAATTTAATTAACTACCTTAATTTTCAATGAGATTACTGATAATGTTTAGCAAAAAATAACTAATTTTTACTTAAACAACATTTTACAGAGGATAAAAGACTTTAAAACTTACTTGCTTTTTACTCGCTTTAAAAGAAAGTTTGATAAAAGCATTCTATATTTATTTATTCAAACATTTACAAACTAAGGTATCTAGTTTTGAATTTGATGCTTCGAGAATTCTGTACAGCGAGGAGGTTAGATTAGTAACCAAAAACAAGAGAGATGTATGTATACCCCCCTGTTCTAATCGGCAAATATAAAAATTTAATAAAAGTAAATATATCGGGATATAGGTATTGATTTGCCCTTTCAAACTATGTAAAAATTTTAATTTGCTCGCTTTTAGTTTTTATAAGGAAAAATAAATTAGTAGTTCAGACTTAGCTCAAATATTAATTAGCTGTATTTTTTTAATTTAAACTTTTTGGAATATCTAATTAACGAGAAAAAATTGCCCATAGGTCTACTTTATTTGCTCGCTATGAAAACACAATAAAAACTAATGAATTATTATTTAAATTAACAATTTATTGATACGAAAAATGAGCTTGCAATATGAATGATTCGTGCGCATGTGCGGTGTTGCCAGATCTCCGATATATACGACTGCAGTACTTGCAACCAGAGAGTCTATACTCTATAATGTCTATATCGTACCGGGTTCTTTTGGCCTGTATAATCGCGCGCTATTTGAACAGTAGAGAATTAATCAATGCATATTGTTTGTTATTTGCAGTTTTTCACATTGTTTTAAGCATAGTATTACATGTTAATAATGCTTCAGTAACAAATAAATACAGTTTTAGTCTTGCGATAAAAAGTTAAAAATTATTAATAAATAATTATTTTATAATTTAAATACTTGTTTTCTTACCAAATCATTATTGACGCGTAAAACTAACATTTCATTTCTAAAATAGCATGAAAAATTTGTAATAACAAACAATGTAGCATCATCCGTTCATGATACTATTCGAAGGGCGCGCGGTTATAATACTAATAATAGTAAAATAATAATAACAACTCTTTTAACTCTTGTTATGTAAAATCTTTTTTTAATTTATTCAAATTTTAAAAAATTTACATGTTCGCATGTGAACACTCGAGTCCAATCCGCCATGGCAGGATTGGGATCGAGTGTTCAAGCCGTGGGTGCTCATGGATTAATTTCAGAGCATAGAAATGAAAATTGTGCTGCGCAACCAACTTCACGCGATAAAAAGTTGTCCAAGTATAAATTTCGCGCCGACAACGTTCCGGTGATCCCAGCGTTGGGTCGAGAATTATGTCAACATGGCGTATATTTTGGTTTACTTCTAGATTTTGGAACTAGATACGCCGATTTGCCGAAATCATGTATCTAGAACTGTTCATATTTCGTGGTTGAGCAGAAACTGTACATTACTGGAATACAAGTTTTGGCGACGTCTGCTACTGTGTTGGTGTACGGTAAACCTCGAAAACGAAAATAAAGCGTAATTTTGAGTTAATTAATCTTAAAGTATTGATTTATACATGATTTCGGCAAATCCGCGTATCGGTGCGATGGCTTTCAACATATATACATACATCTAGTTACCAAAAGCTAGGTGTAAGCCAAAATCCGCCTTACTATATATGAATATACACTATGTTTCTGAATTAAATTTACTGATATTTTAACACTCTGAAGTTAAGCCATGAGAACCCACGGTTCGAAACCTCGAGCCCAACGGTGCGCCATGGTAGACACCCCAAGACAGTCACGAAATGCTGGGCATATTTAGGTCCCGAAATGTTCGTATAATGGTGTCATTTAATGTACGATCATTGTAATTTTTTAAATCTTTAACTTATAAAATTTAATTAAACAGCAAAAAAGATATAAATTAATTTTAACTTTTAACGCGCAACTCAACAATTCGTTCATGTTGAAATGCCCGCGGAGGCGGTGGTATTCGCGGAAGTTTATGATAAAAAGGTATTAATTAATGGAATTAAGATGCGAATGATATCCCTTAATAAATCAGAGCGTTTATTCTTAAGGCTCGATATTTGATTCTCAGAGACGCTGAGCTCGTGCGCCCATACAACAACGCGTTCGATTATTAACCGGCACGCGTGCGCGAGAAGGTAATATTTGCGCGAACAAAAGACCTGGTGCCCCTGCACCTTCGCGCCGGTGAACCACGCAAGAATCAGTGTGATACTAAATTAAAGGGCTTTCGAAATATCAAGCCGCTTAAGAGTCGTAACCGTAATTCGAGCCATGATATCGACGTCGTGGTCATCGTCATTGTCGCTGCAAACCACTTTTGTCAATTGGTTTGAAGTTGTCACTACTATCAACGAAGATAGATCTGCATAGAAGCGGAAAACCCTATCTTAAAGTGAGGCACCCCGACCTCAAGTACGTACCCCGACTTGCTGCCGTTAATCAGCACAGAATACTATTCACTGCTCGCCAATAAAAATATTATTTTATTTATCCAAATAAAAAAATTATGTCATTATTCCTGTTTTTACATTAGATGTAATTTAAAAATTATAAATTATAAAAAAAATCGTGTAGGATTTACGAGAGATGCTATCTACTTTTTTAATCGACATTTTTTCATTATGCTCTCACTAGGAATTGAACCTTGAACCTTGTGATTAAAACTCGGAAGACTTATCCACTGGACAATGAAGACCTGTTATATTTGTTACAATTCTTTAGACCCATATGAAATTCACTTAACGCAGAAACTTATAGTTTGTGAATGAAAAATTTGTTCACATATTTAATAATTTTGTTTAAATTATAAATATTAACGAAAATTCATTAAGGACTCCGGTACGGTAACCGTTACGTAGCGAACACTTACATTTGTTAAATTCTTACTTAAAGTTTGAGATTCGTATGATTAATTAAATATTAATTTACTGTGCATAGATATGTGTTATCATACATTAATTAAATCAATTGTGTAAAATAAAATTTGTCTCGGGAACGAAATGTAACATTAAATTTTCTTTGCAAAATACCGCCTATGCGAAAATAAAGAGCCAATAGACTGTAATAAATATTTTTGCATAAAAAAAATTTATATTTAAATTTTCAACAATAATTGAATCATTATAAAATATATTAACCAACAGAGTGTCTCGTTAATAAAAACTGCAAAGTGTAAAATTAATATACATCAGCTGTGCCGTTTAATTAATTTTTATAAGTTAAAGATTTAAAAAATTAGAATGATCGTACGTTAAATGACACCATTTGCGAATATTTCGGGACCTAAACATGCCCAGCATTTCGTGACGGTCTTGGGATGTCATTGTGCTACCACGGCGGAGCGCGTAAAAATTCTGTCACAATGACATCATAACTTCAACATTCGTGCAGAGTAAGCGGGGCCTAAAAATAGCTAGCACGCGATGTTTATAGGGGATATATATTCTTTATTTTAAATATTTAAAAAAATGTAAATAATACAAAATTATTCGGTTGAACTTGATTATAGTAGCATCATTTCTTTGCTCCTGGCATCTGTTAATTTTTCCACAGATCAGCATTATAAAAATCGAAAAAATTAATTAAATTTCATTACATAAAAACTACTTACTTTTGAGTATTAAGACATTTTACAAAATTATTGTAGCTTTTGACTTTTTCCTCTGATTCTAGGGTCACTTAATAATGTCAACAATGTTTTTAGCGTACAAACATAGTTCGAATTTTACCATTACCAATTTTTTATGACAATTGCTTAAAAGAGAAAAATTTTTGTTAAAAATTTGTTGTCATTTTTCGTAAATAATTTAATACTTTGACAACTGTGTTGAAGAATGTTAGTTATTTAAGTAACGTAAAATAATCCGATTTTCGCCATTGAAAATTGGTTATTTACACCTTCTGTAAAAAACAATATTTTTGTTAAAAATTTATTATTTTTTCATAAATCATTTTTTAAACAATTGCCACTATTGGACTTTCCTTAAGGTTCATCTGCATGAGTATGCTAGGGCCCGACTGTTTACGATGTCTAAAAGCTGATAAAAGCTACGCTATCGCGTTTCAGTGAGCTGTCATAAAAGAACTTCTTTTTAAAATTTGTTAAAAAATAGCAATCTTTTTATGGTTACGTATTTTATAATTGATTATTTATTTTTTAAATCTACTGATAAAATCGAAATTCGAATGGTAAAAATCAGACTATATTTACCTTAATGATTAGACGCTACAAGAAAAGCGTCGACAAGGCACAGTATAAAGGTTGGAAGAACTACTGTGAAGGGATCGAAAGATACCCTGACGTAGCGACGCTAAATCGCATCTTGGCTAAAAACCCAGAAGTGTGGTTGGAGGCTATTAAGTTACCAACAGGGGAGTGCACTTCCTCTGAGGAGGAAAGTCTGCGTCAACTGTTGGGAGCCAACTTTCCGGACTTCAGCGAGACCGCGGGGATTCAAGGAACTCCGGACCGGTCCGAAGGACCGGTGAGAGTAAACTGGGCTCAAGGGCCAGCAAGTACGAACTGAGCCGCGGGACCGGCGAGTACAAGCTGGGCCGTAGTAACGGGGAGTAGGAACTAGGCTAGGAGACTGGCGAGGACAGACTAGTCTAGCGGCTCGAGTTATTACTCCGGAAAGGGTCTAATGGGCAGTGAAAAACTTTCGCCCTTACAAAGCACCGGGGAACGATGGAGTATACCCGGTTATGCTGCGGGAGGGTCTGCAGGAACTCATTGGCCCGCTGACCAAGATATACAGGACTAGTATTGTTATGACACACATACCCGATACATGGAAAACCGCCAGGGCAGTCTTCATACCTAAGGCGGGGAAATCGAGTCACACTAAGGTGAAAGTTTAGACCTATCAGTCTGACCTCCTTTGTCATTAAGACACTGGAGAGACTGGTCGACATGTACATACAAGACGAGGTCTTGACAATATCACCACTACATCCCAACCAACACGCTTACAGGGCAGGGCATTCAACAGGAGCCGCCCTGCACTCGGCGGTCCGTCAAATCGAGGGACAGTTGGACAGGAAAGAATATATGGTGGGAGCTTTTCTGGACATTGAAGGCGCATTTAATTGTACCTCCACAAAAATTGTCCAAGAAGAGGCAGCAAGGGAACATGCTGAGCTGCAGGAAAATCGTCTCCACGTTGTGGGCAAAAACAATTGCAGGTAGGGTCAGCAGAGGTTGTGCGCAGGGGGGTGTTCTGTCCCCTACCATCTGGTACCTGGTAGTTAACGGGCTGCTAGACGCGCTTGACGGGGGGGAGGTATTGCGCCCAAGCCTATGCAAACGACCTCCCTTAGTCTTTCCAGGGCCCTTCCCACCCCGACTTGCTCCACCCTCGGCCACCAGACCACAGAGGCGTATCCGAGTCTGGGTCAGAGTACAGCCCTGTATAACCAGAGGACCATCCTGGGACTGAATCCCCAAGTATTGCTTAAGGCCCTTCTGCAGGTGTAAATGGCTGTAGTTACCTTGTCGCATTGGACCGAGAGATGTTCCTTCCAATTAAGTTTTTTATCGAGGGTCACCCCTAGTTATTTAGTCGAATCCTTCTCCTCCTGTATCTTGCCCTGAAGCTGCTGGGTCCTAGAGCGATGAATTTTATATTTTCGTGTAAAGATGACCAGCTTGATTTTACTCGGATTAACCGAAAGCCCCGTAGAGCTATATCATCTTTCCACTTTCTTGAGCGCTAGTTGCATCGTGTCCATCGCCAACTCAATGCAACTGCCTTTAACTAGGATCAGAAAGTCGTCCGCATAGGTTTGGGCACTATACCCCCCCCCATCAAGTACCTCTAGCAGCCCATTAGCTACCAGACACCAGATGGATAGGGGACAGATCGCCCCACCCCTGCACACAACCTACGCTGACCCTACCTATAATTGTTTTTGCCCCCACTGTGGAGACGACCTTCCTGCAGCTGAGCATGTTCCCTAGCAAGTAAACCAACGTAGCCGGTACCCCCTGCTTTGCTGCCTTTTCTTGGACAATTGTTGTGGAGGTACAATTAAATGCGCCTTCATTGTCCAGAAATGCTCCCACCATATATTCTTTCCTGTCCAAATGTCCCTGGATTTGACGGACTGCCGAGTGCTGGGCGGTTACTGTTGAATGCCCTGCCCTGTAGGCGTGTTGGTTCGGATGTAGTGGTGATATTGACAAGACCTCGTCCTGTATGTACCTGTCGACCAGTCTCTCCAGTGTCTTAAAGACAACGGAGGTCAGGCTGATAGGTCTAAAGTCTTTCACCGTAGTGTGACTCGATTTCCCCGCCTTGGGTATGAAGACTACCTTGGCGGTTTTCCCTGTATCAGATATGTGTGCCATGGCAACACCAGCCCTGTAAATCTTGGACAGCGGGCCAGTGAGTTCTTCTAGACCCTCGCGCACCATAGCCGGGTATACTCCATCATTCCTCGGTGCCTTGAGCCCAGTTTGCTCTCACCGGTCCTTCGGCCCGGTCCGGAATTCCTTGGATTCCCGCAGTTTCATTGAAGTCCGGAAAGTTGGCTCCCAACAGTAGGCGCAGGCTTTCCTCCTCAGAGGAAGTGTACTCCCCTGTTGATAGCTTAATAGCCTCCAACCACACTTCTGGGTTTTTAGCCAGGATACGGTTTAGCCTCGCTACGTCAGGGTATCTTTCGATCCCCTCACAATAGTTCTTCCAACCTTTATATGGTACATTGTCGACGCTTTTCTTGTAGCGCCTTTGCACTTCTTTATGATTTAACCAATCCTCCGGTAACCTGGTCTTCCTCGCCCTATTAAAGCCTTTTCTGTCCTCCCGTCGTAATTGTTCCAATTCCTTATTCCATCATGGTGTACCATCGGTTCCCTTGGTGCAAGTTAAAGGACAGCTTCTTTCATAGGAAGTTTTTATAGACCATTCTAGGCAGCCCGCTCAGAAGTCTAGTCCTTCCCTAGTGCTGAAATCTGGTCTGAAGGGAGCCAGCTCGCTTTTGAGGTATTGTCTATACAGTTCCCAATCGTTTTTCTTTGGGTTTCTGTATATCCTCCTCCGCGGCAGTCCGGTTCTCCAGGCAAAACAGATGTGTCTGTGATCTGAAAGTGAAGGTTCTGCAAAGACCCTCCAATTTCCGATACAGCTGATTATGAACTCTAAACACAGAGTCATGTCTATAACCTCTGCGACGGTGTGAGTCGCATCCAAGTAGAGCTGTTAGCTCACTCGGCCCCCAAAGGTAGAGAGAGAGGGAAGGGAAAGATGCTCGGACGACTGTCGAGCATCGACTGAGGACCGATCTAGTTTGAAGGTCCGAGCGGTGACGTCACGCGAATTAGATGCGCGTAGGGGAATAGTAACGCGTTATCCGTCTCTCTCTAACTACTGGATGGTTATGGACTACGCATGTGTGCGTAGAGTTCATTAGCGCGCCGAATATATGCGAAATATGGATTTCGACTATTCGCGCGCTCATGACTCTTTATTGGGGTATCGGTGTGAGACAAACAAGCGTCTCGGAAAAGCCGTTGGCAAAGAGACGCTAGCTTTGCTCTGTACTTACAGCTGTCTATACTGTAAAGTATTTCACGAGTGAAGTAAAAGGTAATCTTTTGAATTGGGATAATTCAAGGGTCATCGAAAGCCAAGGGTGAGTGCAGCGAGACTGCAACCAATACCACGAGCAGCGGCCGTAGCAGCAGGACATCTCCAGTGTAACTAATAGATTTTTTGTGTAACTAATAGATTAATATATGAACTGTTTAGTGGAAATTCTTGTGTTCGAGTTTTATTTCGCGTGAACCTTCCCTGATACAGCTTGTGTGTGTGTCCGTGAAATCGCTCAGTTCTGAGGTCCAAGAACTGTTCAGCGAGAAGCAACCCGGGTATAAACTAGTATTTATCGACGTGCGTAGGACCAGGCTGGTGGGCAGCTAAATACCACGCACACCTCTCGTCTGACAGCATTGAAGAATGTAGGCTCATTTCTCCTGTTCAGAATGCAGAGGTTCGTAGTGACCAGATATTGTAGAAGAGATTCATCTCTACTGTTAATATCTGTTCTGCCCCATATTGTGTGATGCACGTTAGCATCACACGATAGGAGGAGTGGAATGTTTCCCTCTGGGTACCACTCCACCAGTTCTTGAACCTCCCTCGGAGGGGGTTCGTCTTCGGCGTCGTAGGGGAAGTACCCTGATGCCACGACTACTTCCTTTACTAAGTCTCCCATTAGAAGACATGTCCTAACGACAGCAAGGTCGCCGCTACACCAGGACGGCAGTAACGTGGCTTCCAGCCCCTTGGCGATGATGCACACCCTCGGGGTGCCGTTCGTCGGGTCTCTAAAAAGATGTCCAACTCCAAATAACTCCCTAATACGGTCTGCAACCACCTAAGGTTCCTGTATCAGGCATATGCCTGTCTGCACCTCAGCAAGGCGCCTGGCCAGAGCAGCCGAGGCGCTTTTGCTGTGATGCAAGTTAATCTGGATAAATGCCACTCTGACGCTAGTCATAGAGGTTAGGTCGGTACGGCGCAACCCGTACCCTGTCCCCTGGGGCCTTCGCCCACCCTCGCAAGGATCGCAAGGTTCCCAGGCCCCATTGAACCTTATACTCACAGCTCCTTAAAATAGAAGAGAACGGCCGTTACTTCTCAGGGGTTTTTCATGGGCAAATTCATGTTGAAGCCTACAATTGGAAATGAGTATATATTAATCGATGTCAGCTCACGGCAAACTCATTGCGAATGCATTTTCGAACATCAAAAATTCGCTGGTGGAAAGAGTAAAAGCTATTTCTTAACTTAACCGACTTGAGCCTCCGAAGCGAAGAGATATTGATGGAACTATTAAGACCTTCCAAAAGCGATTTCAACTATAGAGAGAAAGGTTGTCTGCCAATCCCTTTATACGTCACCGTATATTTATCATTAGCAATCGCGCTATTAACATTAAACAACATCGACCTGCTAATACTGGTGGAGAACCAATAAATGTGCCAATCAAGCGTGGTCTTACCTTCGCATTCTGATTATAACCGTCCACTATGGCGAATACAGCATAAGGACGATAGTCATACAAAATCAAGATACCGGCTCGTTTTAGATTTTTGCGAGCTAAATAAAGACTACTTCCTTCCAGACATATGCATCGATCACTAATCGTTCCTGGTTTCGAAGTTCACGTAATTTTAATTCACGAGTAACTGAGTGGTTTTTAAAACTAACCGAATACGACCTTGACACAGTATATTACCCAGGATGGTTGAATATAAACGCTGACGCGCTTTTGAGAAATCCGAGAGAAACGAATAGCAGCACAGACCCGTGCGTAGTAAAAGAGCTGGGCTATGAGGAAGATCTTGACGAGATTCTAGGTGCAGGCGAAGTACAGGAGATTGATTTGATAAACGTACCTGCGACTGATATCGACTTTTACAGTTTCTGCGATTTTAGAAATCCTCCAATTACAAGTAAGGTTGAGCCTGAACTTATACTTGCGAAGTGTACAAGCAGTGGAACGCTCGATAGGTTATATGATGCGTCGAGGAAAAAACTTAGGGGGAAGACGCCAGGTCAAGAAGAAGATGAAAGAAAGGACTATAATATAGAAGAAAGTGATACTCAAAGAAGCGAATTCCACTTAGAGGTGGAAAATTTTGAACTTGCAAAAGTCGTGAAGGCCGAAAGAGGTAGAGATCACACTATGCTGACTGATACGAAAATAACTAACGCTAACGAAATCGCCGTACAAGAGACACTTGCTATAGACACTAAGTATTTAAAGGAATTAAAATCGGGCTGAAAACTACTTCGCTTAATGGGACAAACGTGGAAAAGCTCAATGTTATGCCTACGAACGATAAGTGTCACATTATAATCGTACCACAAGGACTGATTAGGGAGGAAGGCTCTAACGATGTCTGCAAGAATCTCACAGGCGGTTCGAAGCAACTCAAAACCTTTCTATCGCAATTGGAAGTGCGTTCAATTACCTCGCTAAATTCGAAATGACCAATAATTTGCAGCGGGAAAGGGTACAATTTCTTAATAAACATAAGACGATTAAAAGACCAATGACGCAGATAAGCAAAAATTATGTATCACATAATATTCAGTAACTGCAATACATACACAATCAAACGGTTCATTAAAATGGAGTAATCGTGAACTCGGCGAGTACCGAGAACATATATGTCTCAAAATACTTTGTAGGATGAATGATTGGATCTCGCTACATACTAAACCGCTGTGCATAAAACAAGTAAGTATACTGATTACATATTAGTATGTAGTAAACTAACAAGTACATCGACAAATGATCCTCTAGAATCGGAAGACAGAAGACTTCATAGTGGTTAGGTTGTTGAGCAGAAGTAAAATACATAATTTAGCGTACGCATATCCTTTTAGGTGATTGATGTATTCAGAAACGGCATATTTAAGCTAAAAATAAATAAAATAATAAGTGCATAAAACAAAAGTTAATTAATAAAATTTGGTAAAAAAGTATACATATAAGGAACAAATAACCGGAACAAAAATAAATAAATAATAATAAATAAATAAAAGGAAGAAAAAAAGTAGTTAAATGTTGTATACACAAATTATTTAGCAAATTAAGAGGCCTTCAAGTAAACAAACGATACAAAAATAAATATACAGTGAAAATATATATAAGAAATAAATTAACAAGAAAAAAAGGGATAGAGAGAAAATATAACTTAAGCTTGTTATTTCAAAAGAAAAAAAAGTAAGAATAGTGTTTGAACAAAAAATGTGTTCCTCCATATTAAAATAGTCATACTCATGTTGCTCCACGGTTGGTATATTTCTGCCGATTCTGGACGTAACATTAGCTAAACGGACTGAAATAGTAGAATCGAACGTCGAAGAAATAAATGTTATTACAAATATCATAGAAGCTAATGGATATTATACGAAATTAGAGGATATTGTCTTAGAAGGTAATGCTATTGAACAAGCATCCATACACTTTAAACTAGACATAAAAATTATCTCGGATAAAATAATATTTGCCTCATAAGAGATAATACATATACCCTCGTTTTTTTAACTTGGTTAATTATTTACAAATCTGCTGAAATTGCGAAAGAAACAATACATGATACAATATTCCTTTATACGTAGAAAATAAATTCCGCGTTTTGTATAATATATATTTTTGGCCCGAAACACAATATGCTGCAATAGATGAACAAGGGAAAAAGTATATTTCATTTTCATTAAACAAGATTGACGAATGTACATGTTGAAGTTTTAATATTCAAGGATACTGAACTACTGAGGGAAATTAGAGAAAATAAATAATAAAGAACAACAAATTTTATATTGCAGATTGTAATAAAAATTATTCATTGCATGATACATTTTGGCAAAAACTGCACGAGAAAAATACATGGTTGTTTTCCACTATTGAGGAAGAAACTATCATTATACAATCCAGTCAATATAAGTTTTTTTTAACATGTTCGGAATTGTTCGGAAGCATGTAAGGATATAAAATAACATAAATAAAACAGCTAAAGAGTTGGGAAAATCGTTTATTCAATGATGGAATGTTATGAAAATATGTTTTTTTCACTTTTACGGAGAAACTATTAGTGGTAACGAAAAAAGTATATTCAAAAAATATAAATATTTTGAAAACCTATAAATTGAGCTATGTTATGTCAAAATCCAATAATTAGTTTAACAGTAAAGTGACATGAAAGTCGAATACTGGCCATTATTACTGTTCCTGGCGATTGCGCGTTCAACGCCAGTCAACAACGAGCGACCAACAGACCGGGGGAATCCCCAAAGCCACGAGGGAAAAATATTAGAAAGCGACGCGGCGTCGGTCTTTATGGTGGGGAAGTACCCTACGGGACCGTGTCATAGCGCCCAACGAGTCACAGCGCCCAATACCAAGAAATAGGTCTTTTCCCAGCGATTTTAGCCGATATAAAGTGCCGATAATACGGTGAAAAGTCAGACTCTGGATGTTCGCACTTTATATCGACCAAAATCGCTGGGAACAGACCTATTTCTTGGCATTGGGCGCTTTGACTCGTTGGGCGCTTTGACACGGTCCCAACCTACTCGCTCACACGTTCAAATACATGCTAGCCCCACAGCCGCTTCTCAGGTTGCAGCCCGAAGCGTCGCGCCTCACGCTTACGGGCCGGTCAAGCGTCTTCCCACCACCGGCAACACGGGCCTCACGTAGTAGCGTAAGTTAGCTAGGTTTGCGATTCAGTCTGATCTTAAACCTCGTATCGGTAAGATCAATTTTCCCTTATTAATTTTCCCAGTTTACACCTATGGTACAGTCTCAATAAGTACTCAGTCCGTACCTTGAGAGTGTTTTTGAGTAAGAATTGTACGTTTATGCACATTTATTAACAAAATCGGTTTAACAATTCTATTTGTTTAACAAAGGCTTCGAAATTAATGACGGTAAGATTGACTTGTTTAATTCATTTTCGACCTGAAATTCTGAGAACATGTAATCCCAAGGTTAGTAGATTGATTAGTGGAATCTTCATAAACATGTATTTATTAAAAATATTAGTCTAAGTTAGTTAGAAATACAAAAAAACTATTTTTTTTAATAATTTGCTGTTAAGTCAATTGTTAATATTAAGAGTTGATACTTTAGTATAATATCTGCAAAGAGTTAATGTTTAGTATTATGCATATAATTAAGTATTAATATTATTATTTAATGGTAAAAATGTTGATGGCGGCAATGTGTGTTGGTTCTCGAAGCAAAATACACGCAAAAAGTAGGGATGATTATCAGCGTTACTCACTACGAAGACGAATTGAAATCTAATAGAGCATTTTTAACCTGCAGAGAGTGATACAAATTTCATTAACTTGGCCAATTATCCAAAGATATTGAGATAATTTTTTTTTAATTCGAGGTAGTCTAAAAATTTATGAGCATCTACGCTAGAACTGTAACTACTCTATAATTATATCAACCTCGAAATGTAAGCGATTTATTTCTATTCCCTTGAATTGTTCATTAAAAATTACTCATTATTAACATCTAATTTTAATATATAACTAAATATAACTTAAATCAAAATCATACTAAATAAAAGTTAAAAAAATTTGCATTTGGTGAAATTGGTGTAATTTTCTACAATAGGTCTCATTGCCTTCAAGTATATATTGTAGTCTTGATGAACAATTTTTTTTATCAATAATGTAGTGAATCATAAATTTCTTACACTTTAATTCAGTAATATCAGTATATAGCAAATAAATAAATTATTAATGAAGCTATAGTGACTGGCCTAAATGTCGTAATGCGAAACATACAGTACACGCATTAAAATGGTTCAGGGATCTTTCGTTTACATGTTGAATGCACTGCACACACGGGTAATGCACGGTTTGCAAATGCGTGAGTGAGAATTGTCAGGCCGACGATGCGCACAAGACCTCCTATGATGACTTCAATTGCATGGTAGAGATCGTTGCTACCAGTCATGAAGATGGGCCATCCATCTGAGGATGAATCACACTGGTGATTGCAGATAGGGATCAGAGGATTCCCGTTCAGAGCATTGTATGACCTGGGCGCTGCGATAACCGTAATAGGCTTATTATGGTTACAGATCTCCAGCACAAGTAAGCGTCCTCTTAAGTCATGTAACAGACGCCAAGCTCAGTGCGTAAATTGCGGAGTGAGTCCGTAGTAGGATACGTGGATTTACGTTCAACGTCGCTGGAATGCGGAAAAAAGTTACGGTAGTAATCATGCCCGATACCACAAACGAAAATCTTGTTGGCTATAATTTCGGCAGATTGTTTCAAGCAGTACATAATCCTAGGGAGAATCTTTTCTATCTGAAGAAGGAGTACAAGTTTACCTTTGCAGATAGCAGCGCTCGGAGGTTCAGGACGAATAGAGATTGATACGCTGAGATAAGCTCACGTAATGAACGAGAAGCGTGAATGCATTACTCAGGACGTGCACAATTGATCGAATATGAAATTGACGTGGGAACTCCAACAGAAATATTATTCTGTTTTCCAGAAGATAGAGGAAGAGATGCACCAGCAAGTCGGAGAGATATTAGATGCCGGTATCATCGAGCCTACTAAAAGCGGCTAGTTGAGTCCAGTAGTAATACTACGTAAGGCGAGTGGAAAATATCGTTTTTGTGTAGATTACAATATGGTAGATGCTCTATCTCGATCTGACGCATATTCATTACCAAATACGGATGATATTCTCCGTAAACTGCAGATGTCGAAGTATATGGCAATGTTAGATCTCAGTAGCGCTTACCACCAAATGTCATTAAAACTTGAATCGAGACCATTGACCATTTTATGTTGGTGCTTACCTTGGAGCCACGTTCGAACGTATGATCGACGAGTTATTAGTGCAGAGTTTCAGCCCTCTGCCAACTCATGCCTTGACGATGTGATCATCGTCACTGAGACTTATGAGCAGCACCTCGAGTATTTAGAGAAGGTACTCACGAGGTTGACTGAGGCAGGGCCTACGATTGAATATTTAACAATTTATGTTTCACGAATCAATAGTTGAGATGTATATAAAACAAAAGGGAAAAAGAGAAAAAAAACAGATGGAGCCTAAGTATAATTATATTTATTCAAGGTATCAAGTATAGATAATTCTATAAATCATTATTTGAAAATATTTGAAAATATCAAATCCAAATGCACTTTTTTTCAAATATGAATTTCAAACTAGCGCGCTACACGCGGGCCAAGTGCCACTGCTTCTTACCGCGAAGCGATGGAAGGTATGTAAATCGCGAAGCGTGTGAGTTTTTACCGAGTGTTTAGGAAGAGGCTAATGATGCATTCTACCTTACTCTGAGAAGTGTAGCGTGACCGTAACTAGTAAGTACTCGTGAACGCACGTTTACTGGCGCTCGCGTATATGTACGAGGAAGAAACTTACCTGTATGACGGTGAAAGGTTACGGCAGGTGCGGCTCAACTACGGTCTCGCTGCGGCAGGTGTGTTTTAGGCTATGTTGTAGGAATATATTCGCGAATAACTAATATTATAGCAGATGCAATTAAAGATATTTATTTTTTCAGAAGTTTACAAAATGATTGACGACTCGTAAAGTTATCGAAATACTCTTAAAATAAATTATCTGTTCAACTTAAGTATCAAATATAATGCATTTAGTCCGTGTCATTCGAATTTGTTCAAGTTAAATATTGATCCGGTAGCGGAGACGTGTCTCGCGAAGGTGCTACCGTAGGAGTGAGAGCACGAGACCTGAATATGGACTTGTTTATACTTTAGTCTTACTAACATTGGCATTATGTATGTTCTCTTCTGTTTTATAATGAAACAATTTGTTTATTGGTATTTTTATGATCTCTGAGATCATTTCGACGCTTGAAATTTGCGATAGTGTTGGTTCGTCGTAATAATGAGGACGACGGTTGGTGTGACTTAGACGTCGGCATTCTTTTTGACTCGACTAGGACATTGCCGTCAATTTGTGATGCCTTTGATTATTGAGGAACTCCCAATTTGGAGGTTGTGGCTATTGCCGTTCGCACATTGCTTGTTTTCGCTGATCGTAAATTGGTTATTACCAATAAGCGGTTTAGTAAGTAATCCTGCGGTAGAGTGTGTGTCTGCGGTTTGATCACGATACATGCGCTAGCAATTTTACAAAAGTATTTTCGCAGTGTACATTAATATACCTTGTTGAAATTTATCAGTTATTTAAGCATTGCATACACAAAATTACTCGTAAAAAAATCAGTACCAAATTTGCTATCTAAACAAAATTCAAAAATTACCTATAGCAACTATTTTACGGAGTACAGGAGGAACGCGGAAAATATTTCCTAATATAATTATTGAATTAATTATTAATTTCAATATATATTTTTCTATAAAGTACATTCTAACACACTCCGCGATTCAATCCGTTTGGTTTCTCCCTTTTACGCATCATTATACAAACAATGCATACAAACAATACTTTTCTCTATCATATATGTAGGGACCATCCGCCAGGCGGCGCTCCCAAGTAGAGAGAGATAGAGAGAGAAGCAGAGGTACCCGCAGCGGCGTGCTGGTACGATCGGTAGATACTCGCCGAGAGTCGAGCAGTGAAGTCGAGCAGGCAGAAATCGAGAAATCTCCGAGTCACGAGGCAAATTTTGCTGACCGGACGTCGCAACCACGCTACTTCGTCGGACACGCATTGGGATTTTCTCTTCGAGGCATCAACACATGAAGAGTGAGCCTTAGCGAATTACCGTTCGCACGCTACTTCTCCTGCACGCAACTCCTCTCGAGGGCCCGCCCGAGCCTTTAAAAATTCTACACGGAAGCACTGCTTCCTCAAGCCGGCATCCCGCATCACGCTGTGACGCGGAGCCAACCGGACCGTCTACGCGGATCGTCGCAACTCAGCAACGACCACTGCTCCTGGAGACGCAGCACCAGGAAGCCCGGCTAACCAGCATCAACCCACAGGGAAGGTTCCAGACCCGGCACCAGCTATTGTCTACTTCGCGCGCTCTCTTGTTTAATTAGCATGCATAAATTTGTCCGCGGAAGTACCGGTTTACAAAAAATTCCATTTCGCCATGTGTTCGCGACGCCATCTTTTTTAATCGCGTTTCCGCCGCACCACGCGGTCTTAATGGCAACAGCGCCGTCGGCACGGCAGCGCCACCATGCGGTCGTAACCGTAACTACGCCGTCAACGCATCGGTAAAGTAGCGAATTTATGCCCGCGCCACCGGCGCCCGGCAACAGGGCACCGTCATGTTTTCGCGATTTTTCAGAAACACGTGGCACTGGCTACACTTGGAATTTTAGAACTGCCTACGCGTGTAAAACTCTACAGTACGTGCGCTTTTCGGGTTTCCTCGAAACCACACTGAACCGTGTTGAAGCAATCTTTTCGAAAACTTACCTTTTTCTTAAATTCACGTGATAATATTGTGCGGATTTTAGACACTAGGGTTAGCTGAACAACGTAAAGTCCATCCTAACCCCCTTGTTACGAATAAGTGCGATAGATAATGCGATGTTTATTTAAGAAAAAACTTGTACATTATTACACACCAGACCTAACGTGTCTGTTTCACTTACAATAACACAACTTCTGTCATACCCCGCGTCGCGATTCTTTTTATTATTTTTTTTTCTCAATCTCGCGATCAACATTCGGACAGACGGTTTCATACTTTTTTCCTTCAAGTCATTCACAGGTCATATTCAGTCGGCTGCCTCCAGCCGCTCATCAAAGCACTTGGTTCATACTTCCAAAGCTTTAGCCGCTGTTCCCTGGGCCGCTGACCCATACGAAAGCGCCTAAGCCAAGGTACAACAAGCCAGTGCGTCACTAGTAAATCGAATACTCGACTCGTTCGCGGCGATCTGCTGTCAACACAGCTCGCGGCGAATGTCAGATTCGATAGATAATCGTACCGCTCTCCGTTCCGGGAAACTACTCCCTGAACCTATCCTACCTCCTCCTCGTTCCTATAACAAAAAAGCTACCAAAATGATTTTAAGCCACTCACCCGTCAAATCGAACGCGAACGCGGAACAGCAATCGGAAACCACTCCGAATCAGTTAGAACCAGATAACTTTTCAATCTCTTCAAATGAAACAGTTCAGGGAATACATATTTTAGCTCACAACGCACACAGTGCAGGGGCATTAGATTCAGGCACACAGCCTTATGCCCCCCTAGCAGTATACTCGGGGCCCAACCAGCCCAGCCTTCCAACAGACCCCAGCCGCCCAAACATTTCTCTACTAGAGAACTCTAACTTTCGTCACCAAACGATGGAGTCCTCCTTGACGGAAACTAGGGACCCTCTACTAGAGGTAGAAACCCTCCACGCGGAATTGGTCGCTCAAAGGCAAGAGTTCGTTTCCAAACTCACGGAGCAACAACAAACTCAAACTAGCATCCAGCAACAGCTGGGTTACACTACACGGCTGCTGGCCCGCCCTCCCGCTCGCGTATCAGCTCCAGAGCAACCTGCTCCGAGCAACTTTTCGCTACCACAGATCTCTTCAGATCAATCAGCGACTCAACCGTCCTCTCGGCACAGTGAGCCACCGGCAAACGATAGATCACCGTTTTCTAGGACAAGGAACTTATCGTATTGGTTTTTCCAAAAATATGATCCAGCCGGCTGGTTCCGCCAACTAGATGACCTTTTTAACACTGTTCAGGTCACGGACGATGAAGCTAGGTTCAATTTCACATGCAGATACCTCCAGGAGGATGTGCAGAGAGACATCCGGTATCAGCTCAGTACACTAGACCGCGGCAACAAATACTCCCAGTTGAAAGACGTACTGGTAGAGCGCTATTCAGCAAGTCCTCAGCTACGGCTTGAGAGATTATGCCGCGGCGCGTCGCTAGGCAATAAAAAACCGTTCGACTTCCTAGCCGAACTCCTAAGTCTAGTGGGTGACAGAGTTCCACGCGAAACTACAATAGACATGTGGAAGAACAGACTCCCCACACACATCAGGTTACACGTACTAACCTATTCGGACGAACGCGACATGACCACTCGGGCTGACATGGCTTTTGAGATGTCGCAACAACTAAACACATACGCGGTAAACTCTCACTGACGAGAACCATGTTCCTACACAAATCATTTCCCAGCCGTCCCCACCCAGTCCCAGTCGAGCCAGTACTCCGTCAACGCGAACAGCGTCCGAGGGAGCTCAAGCTTCTCAAGAGGCATCTCCTGAGACTTGGCAGTGGTGGCCTAGCGCTGAGGACGCTCTCCCCACACAACCACAGGCTCCGGAGACCGTTTCTAGAGGCCAGCATGCTCACGTCCCCAGTTCGCAGAATCAGGCACCTCCACCCGTTTCTCCTGTCCTTCCTCGACAACCAGAGATCCCGGGCAATCAACAGCCTGATCCCCAAGCAACTGACGTTAGAAGCACGCCTCACCCTAATTCCTGCATTGTTCCTACTCAAAACCATCCTGCACAAAAAAATTCGTCCCAAACATACTAAAACGCGGTAAAAAAGTTGACGAATTTAGTCAAAACAGCAAACCGCGTACGAGTCGAGTACGGTTCGCAAAACATCTAGAACACGTAAAAATCATTCCTCGTTTACGCAGGTATGGAAGTATTGCAGAAGCATAAAGACCTCTTCAAGGCCAAGCTTAACGAAAACAAAAGCTTGAGATGACGTGATTCAACGGGATCGCCATTGACATTAATTTGTAACATAATTCCGACCAACACTCACCGTCTCTCGTTATTGGTCAAAACGAATAGTTATAATAGTCGCCGACATTTTAAATGCAAACGTTTTAACATAGCTTACAGATTCGACAACGGTACACTCACACTCACACAGATATTAACACCACAATCACACCTTACCTTACTTGTATTCATTCCAAAGAAAATCTATGTACATTGTTATAAATAAAAGAAAAATCATATGTAATATAGCTAGTCAAATTTACCTAAAAATGGAGTCAGATATGTATTAATAAATGAAGGTTCCTACATGTGATAATAAAGTTATAAAAAACCCTGGAATGCAATAATAAATTGTAAAATGTTATGTTAACATTTAGAATAAGTAAGAAAAAGTGTGTGTACCATCAGTATTATTAATTATTGGAAAGATCAAAACCATGTATTATCTCCAGTGGCACTTTAAGACTGAAATGAAAGCTCGATAAATATGAATTCGTACAAAAATGCGATCTCTCTCATAATCTTAATGTACAATAAACAATCGAAATAATTATGGAAACCTACCTTCCTTCCTTCCTGTAAAAAGTCCTGCGAACTTTTTCAACCTTGGTGGGGAGTACTGTAGGGACCAGCCGCCAGGCGGTGCTCCCAAGTAGAGAGAGATAGAGAGAGAAGCAGAGGTACCCACGCAGCGGCGTGCTGGTACGATCGTTAGATACTCGCCGAGAGTCGAGCAGTGCACACCAACGATGAGTCAGCTGAATAAAGATAGTAAACCAGACACCACACGTGTTTAACCTCACTTCTTACCTACATCGCCTCATCCCGACATATATTTCTAATTTCCCCTTGCCTCCTTTATCGATCTTTTTCTTTTCCTCCTTTTTTATATTTAAATGTACTTGCTCTATGAAATAATTGGGAAGGGATAATAGGTTGTTATTATAGGTTAGTATGTGTATTTGTCTATGTGTAAGTAGATGTATGTGTAAGTTTTAATTGTATGTATTTTCTTTCTTCGTATGTTTACTAACTTTTCTTTTCTCTTTTTTTCTTCTTATCTTATTTCTTTTCCTTTTTTTTTATCTAATTTCTTTTATGTTTTTTTCTCTCTATTTATGCATAAATTCGTTGCATGTACAGGTTCAGGCTCACTTGAGGATTCTCCGTCGGAAATTCCTCAATATACGTAAGGTTAAGGCAGTCAGTCTCGGTTGTGGTTGAATTAATTACGTGTATCTTCGCTATCTCGTTGGTTCCCAATATCTCATTAGGATCGTTATCGTAGCGCAACTCTTTTGTACACAAGTTTGTATTTTACTTGTGATAAAGGGATTTCTCGAAAGAGCTTCAGCGTTCGCATCAATGCGACCGGGCTTGTATACGACGTTAAAGTCGAATTCAGTTAGTCTTAATCTCCACTCAGTTACTCGTGAGTTAGGATCTTGTGAACTTCGGAACCAAAAAAGAGGTCAATGATCGGTGCCCACGGTAAATTTCGTTCCTAACAGATAATGTTTAAAATGTAATATCCCGAACACTATAGCAAGAGTTTCGCGACAATAAGTATCGTACAGAGTTACAGCTTCGTTCAAGACTTGTGAAGCGTATGCAATAGGATGGTCTTGTCCTATTGTTCCTTGCGAAAGGACATTTCCAACGCAATATAACGAGGCATCGATAGTGGGAATAAAAGGTTTTGTAAAATCAGGATAAATCAACGCTGATTTTTCTCATAGCTTATTTTTCAAAATTTTAAATGCATTTTCTGTCGACTCGATCCACTGGAAAGGTATCTTTTGATTAAACAGGCGATTCAGGGGTTTCGCATTCTTTGACAAATTATCTATAAACCGTCTATAATAGTTGACCAAGCCGAGAAATTGTCTATGCTTGCAACGTCTTATGGGTAAGGAAAATTGTTTACATACACGAGTGTCTTCGGATCTAGTCGAATTCCATCTTTTCCGATAATGTGTCCTAAATATTGGACTTCCCGCCGCAAGAAGTCGCATTTATCTGGTTGCAATTTTACATTCGCCGCTCGTAATTGTCGAAATAATCTCGAAAATTTTTCATTATTCTAAATCGAACTCGTCTATAAAATGATGTCATCTAAATATGTACAAACTCGTAATGTACAGAAGTTCCTCGTGTACTCCACTGTCGTTAAGTATCTAGATATCGAAACGGCTTTCCTACAATGGCACCTTGATACAGATGTATATGTATGCCAACCTGAAATCCTTAAATTTTCAACTTTATATATATGATCCTTGTGTATATATTTCTGAACGTAGTACCGAAGATTTCAAAATTGCAGTTTTCGTTGATGACTTAATTGTGTTCTCAACATCAAAGCTTATAATTCAATAATTTATACTGAAATTGCAGTGTTACTTAGCTCTAAGGTACCTTGGCAATGCAAACAAATGTATCAATGGATCTATCGAAATAAGAAGGAAGAAATCATCTTTACGGATAAAAAGTTGAACACACTTATTTTTAAATACACTGTCATTTATTTCAACTCTCGAATATGTAACTTAAAACTCCTAATTAACAATTTGAGTAACCAATGATAAAGTATAAGATATAAGATCAAGAACTAATTGTCGGACCGGCTTGGGCGGATATCGAAGTACGAATTGCCCGAAATGAGAGCAAATGAGGCTTTTTAATCAATGTTCTTAGATAACTAATTTTACAATATTATTCATTTTTATCGTACACTTTCGTATCTATTGCATTTATGCACTACTCCTCCTACAATTACAATATGTTGCGACAATTCTGATTTGGCACTTTTGTAACTTTTATTGAATTTCGATGTTCTGTTATATTGTTTGCATGTCAGCATGTCTTTCAATTACAAAATCAAAGTCTTTCAAGTTCATGTCCACGAAACAAAGTAGAACAATAAATAATTATACAGTACTAAAATGAATTAAGGCTAGACTAGACGCAAATGAATGATAAAAGCAAAATTAACCAAAAGAAACATTCAAGACAACAAACACAACAATATTCAGAATTAAAAGATATACTGGAAACATCAGTAAAAGAAGATATTTTCAAGAAAAGAAGAAAATAATAAGGTCACGTACAAAACCATTAACAGAAACATTAGAACTAAACGCAGCGGAAGAAAGAAAAATCACTTATTCCGGACTAAATAGTCAAACAGTCAAAACAAGTAGTAATAATCCAGTTATAAATTATTACGACGAGGAAAATTGCAAAGAAGACAATACTAATAACATCTTAATAGATATAAACGAAACATTCGCACACTCATCAAACAGATTTTCAGACATCGGAAGAATTACAGCCGAACAAAATCTAATTATTAATACAGGAAAAGACATACATTATACAATTGACGAAGGATATAAAACAACATCCAATTGGCATTTGACTATTCCAGAATCAGAAAATCACACTCAAACTTTTTTCAAACGAAGAGTATACCAAAAACAAGTAATAAATAAGTGACGCTCACAGATTTGGCCACTAAAGCAATAAACTCAAAACAAGCACAGTAAATTCAAGAAACATTAACGTACGACAATCAATGGAACTTAGTTAAAAGATGTTATAAATTACGTTCCAGAAAATGACCGAAAAATTTTACACCAATAGAATATATTAGTAAATTAAAACAAGTTAAAAATTTGGTTGCAGAAATAGATGAAACAAACCTAACAAATTTATTAAAAGTAAGAATGAAAGGAGAAGCAAGTGAAGCAATTGGAAACAGCAGCGTAAACAACATTGACGAATTAATAAAAACAGTAAGAACATTATACCCAACTGAAGAAAATATACACGACTTATATTCAAAAATGTGCAGGACAATTCATAAAGAAGAAAGTATGGTACGTATTCAAATAGATTACGAGCCTTAATCCTAAAAATCAAAGAAATAAAAACTGAAATTAATAAGCGAAAAATGAAATCGCGATTAGTCTAATTTGTAGAGAAAGAAATCATGAAGCACTATTCTGTAGATTGGCTGCCTGTGTTTACTGTAAAGAAAATGATCATGTTTCAGACAATTGCAGAGTAGCAGCAAATAAAATTTAATTATTTTGTAGGTATTATAACAATCTCGGACACTCCATAAACTCATGTTCACTATATAGAAATGTTGCGATTTGATGTTTAACGGACTCGTCGGCAGAGAAACCGGGCTTTCGGCTATTAAATAGGGCCTTGCCTGCTTACAAACGCCAATGCGCGAATACACGTACAAAGCGTTGACTCCGTGCCCAACACGTAAATGTGTTTACAAGAAGTCTTGTAGACATATAATATTCACAACAAGAAATATAGATAATCATTGTCAATATTGCCAAGAAATGGGACATCAAGCTTCAAAATGATCATAAATCAATAACCAACGATTGTGAATTGTGCTATAAGTGTGAAGGAACAGCGCATAAACCAACGAGATGCATAAATACATAAACTATAAACATAAAAAAAATGTGCATATTGTGACAACATGGGACACCACATGCAAAATTGGCCAGAAATTATCTGTATTAAATGTAACGAAAATTGAGAGGGAAAATAGCAGTTATTACAATATTTGGGATGGGCAGTATTTCCCTGAAGTTAAGAGACGTATTTCCCCAAAATTTCTCTCGCTTCTGGGGAAGTACCGTCCTCAAGTGTAGACTCGCAGTCTGTTCTTCGCGTTTAATCTACGTGATTTAAACCGTTGGCGTATTCAATTTCCGATCGCGGTCCTACTCTAATGTTTCCAGCGACTCAATTGGACCACGAGTCGACATGGTCACTCTCTTCGGGTGACCAACCCTTCCCAGGCAGTACGCACAGTAGCCACAACGTCCGAGAGAAAAACAACTCTAGTTCTTTCTCTCCCCGTGGGCCTCTTGTATAAACTTGGGACTTAAAGCGTTAATACATAAACAATTGAGACACAAAGATTACTTAGAAATAAATGGCCAGAAAATTAAACTCAAATCAACTATGAATAATTATCAGATAAATACAAATATTATACGAACTGAAAAAGAAAATGAAGAAATTATAACAGAATTTGAGCAAACAAATGATAGTGAACAGGATAGAGAACAAGTAACTTTATATTCAGATATAGAACAACTATTAAGAAATATCTCTGAAATTAAACAAGAAAATAACTATACAATAATACAAATAATTATAAAATCCAAAAACAAATACATGAGGGAGATAATTTAAAATTAGACAAATTTCTTAAACATTCTAATGACAATGTAAAATAATTCATATACAATATTGATAAATGTTTAAGTGACGATGTACATTAAGGAAAAGGAATAGAAGAAAATGAGAATTATGAGTTATTTTCTAAAATTCTAAAAGAAAAAGAAGAAGATCTAGAACGACAAAAATATATTATGAATTTTTAAATTTAGATATTACTGATACAACGTTTAACAATATAAATAAAGAGAAAGAACAAGATTTAACACGAAAAGAGGAACATAGACAACAAACATTATTAAATTTAGTAAAATTAGATTATTTATCAAAAGGAAAAAAAAACTATTCAAGAGTTGACAAAGAAAAAACCAGTTCATGCGATATCGAAAAATACGAAATAAGCCTTACAGATGAAAAACCAATCAAGAATAAATTAATCAAGCTATCTACGAGTGCATATAATGCACCAGAATTTGTAGTGCCAAAATAGTGGAACGGGGTGATTCCTCACCTCGTGTACAACACCAGAGAAGCGTACCTGGTGTACGAACAAACGAACTGATGCCGCTGCAGATTCGGGCTGGCGATCCACGCGATCATCAGCGAATACTAAAATTAAAGGGCAGTCCTCTACTACTTACTTTTGCGGGTTAAAATATAGCACGCTTACACTCTCGCTCACACACACAGCTCTTCGCGTTCTCTAGTTCGCTGTTCGTCCTTCTTTCCTCTCTGTCGCTATGTAGACCTGGAGGTAGGCGACCTAAATATCACGAATCTCGAATTTTATATCTCGATGTCGATTCTACCTAAGAAACTTCTGCGCTGACCAGGCGGTGAGTATTAGTCCCTAGGACTGCTACTATCTTGTAAGGTCCTATATAAGATGGTGCCAGCTTTGCCGATCTATTCTCAGCGCCTGAGGACAGCACGTCATTCCTCCTTATTACTAAATCTCCTACCTTATATATCACCGGCCTATAACGAGCGTCATAATATCGAGCTTGGCATTTTTCGCCTACTCATACGATTGTTCATGCAGTTGGGCAGTCGCTCCTCTTTGTTACTCCTCTGCTGCTAAATCTTGTTCTCTTTTCGTAACAGAGGGCTCTTTTGCTCATTTCCGTGATATTCTCGGTTTGGGACAGACCACATCTTCTGCGACAATCTGCCGTGGGCGCGTAATGGTACGCTTGCCTATTAGGCCCGTAGGTAAGCGCTGTTCAGTCAATCTATGGTGACTGCAGATACACCATTAAAAACTAACTTGAATCTTAATTTGAACCTAGCTATTCAAAAGGACGCATTTAAAGACCTCTTGAGCCAAATTTTCAGACCACTAGGTTTAAATCTAACATCCCTAGACATAAAAACATATCTTTTTGAAAAACATTTTTTCTGTTGAAAAAATCTAAAAAAATTCATGAAAATGTATTTCCTAGTGAGGAACTACCCTAATTTTTTCAGTTTTTAGAGACCAAAATTGGACCCAGGAAAAATATTTTTATTTTTCAATCATTTCTTAGGTTATGTAGATTATATTTGGCTAAGATTCAAATAACTCTATTTTCCCTGTTTCGAATGCTGCTTTCAGATATATCATTTTCAGACCGGAACATGCTCAAAAATCGAATAAACCATTTATTTCGCCTATTTTTTGGTTATTTTCTGCACATGACCTGCAAATACGGATATTCTAAAGGCGTCAAGGCATTCATAAGTATTCTAAGATTCCATCTCATATATAAAAAGCTTTTAGAAATAGGAACTGTATCCCTGACGCGCTACAGGACCTAATCCGATAAAATTTATCTACATGGAAAATTATTTATTCAAGTTATGATAAGTTATTTATTGTTATAAGTAATGTTGAAATAAATTATATCGGATAAAATATTTTTTAATAGTTATTACAGTACCATATTTCTACCAGAAATTGAGGCGCTGTTTATAAAAAAAAATTTTTTGCTATCTTGCGCTGCTCCCGCAATTAGTCAGAATACGGTAACAAAATTGAGCATGGCAATCTCAGAAGTTCAAAGATGGAACTCTTAACGTTTTACCCAGAAATCAATTACATTTCTACAAAATAATTACTTATTATTAATGATATAACATTGATTGAAATTATAGTAGATTTCGACATTTAAATATAACAATACTTTCAATCTTCATCACTATCTTCGTCTATAACTGCATCAATGTCTGTATTTGAAAATAATTAAGACAAAACTTTTGCTGGTCTAATGATTTTTGATTTATATCTAGCATTATTGAGATAATATATGACTTCTGCAATATGAGAACAAGAGCCTATGTTCGTAATCCCACGGTGTCAATACCGTCACATGCATGTCAAGTCAACAATTTGTTAACGTTGAAATGCCCGCGGAGGCAGCGGTATTTTTGGTAGCTTATGACTAAAAGGAGATGATCAAGAGAATAAAGACGCGAATGAAATATTTTAATCAATCAGAACGTTTATTCTTGTATCTCGATACGTGAATCTTATAGGCTGCACGGTTGCACACTCACATACACGCACACAGCTTTGCTCGTCCCCTGCTGGTCGGTCGTCCTTTCTTCCTCTCGATATTCTTGGAGACATGGAGGAAGACGATCGTTTCTGCCGATGAGCTGCCAGGGGACTTGCGCGGACCTTATACGAGGTGCAGGGCCGTAGCCCAAAACTCGGGCGCCTCGTTACAATATTACGTTTTTTAACTATAATTTAATGAGTATAATATCTATTAATCTACAGAGTTTCTGATAAATAAGAACTGTAAAGTGTAAAATTAATAAACAAGAATGATCGTTCGTTAAATGACATCTTATAAAATGATAGGAACCAAAGGATTCCTCGGTCGGTGTACGCACCGCTTGTAAGAACATACAACTCGTTCTCACGATTCACTGCGAAGTAAAGTTCTCATATAAAATCTGTACTTATTTTTTTCTTATTAAATTTTACAACTTAAAACTAATAACAAAACAAATTTAAAAAAAAATTTTGATGTAAATTGTTGAAAATTAATTGGCATCTTCACTAACAAATGTCAAAATTGAGTAAAATTGGTATTGAAAATCCTCGTGATAGTAATAATGAAAAGAATACTCTTGAGAATTCATTAGAAATTAGCTTATTATATTTTTCAAATAACTCTTTATGTTTTAAAAGTAGTACGAAACTTATACTATCACAATTTATCGTTGCAAATTTCGAAATCCAACGATTTCCTTGTCAAAAACGTATTGTAATGCTTTCGCAATCATTTTCTTGGGTTCCCATCCTGATTTGTATGGAACATTTTTAATACACTTCGAGAGTGGAACACCTTGATCAGTCATGTGATAAATTGAGCGAAGCGACAAACTGTATTGCACTTCGGGAAAACTTAATGATAGCACAAATTCTAAAACGAAAAAGATTTCGTCATATTCAAGATTTAATGAGATTTTTCGATAAGACATGGTATCATATTCTAATAATGTTGCATACTGTAGTACCAACAGTGATATTATAAATTGTTTTCTCTTTTGAAACATTTGTGAAATCGTAGCTGTCTGTAACATAAAAAGTAATCATTTTTGCATTTAAACCATTGTATTTGATGACAAATATTTCAAATTTTTAAATTATGTAATTGATGTACTGAAAACAAGTATATACTAAGTGTACACTTGTCAACAAAATTATCGCAAATTCAAAGATTAATATCTCAAACAAGGTAAACGATATCGTAAATGTGTGTTTCTACACCGCTGATACGATTGTGGGGTAGATCGAAATTATCAAATTTTTCAAGAAAATACATGATTTTGTAATCCAATTATTAAAACGCTGTAGAAAAGTCAAAACATCGTAGCGAATCCAATGTTTTTAAATTAAAGGGAAAGAGTTGTACTTTAAGATACATGGATTCAATTTTCGGAAACAAAATTCACATACGACCTGTTGCACTTCGTTTTTATGTACCGACTAGGAATAAAGAAAATGAAAACCCGACAAAATTTTGTCAATGACAAAAATCGTAACGAAAAAGGCATCAATGTAAGGATAAAATTGACTAATACTTCTGAAGCAGAAACTGTAGTAATAACATAATTTCTACCTAAATCGGAAACAAGTTTAATTCCCATTGGCCAAAATACAATTAATATCATAACAATAATAACCTAAGCATCATACAAACATAAATTTTTTTAATAAATGAATGTTTATATAGGTATTTAGAAAAATTTATAAGAAAGGTTTACCTTATCTAAAATACAATTTTGTTGTTGTTGAACATACTTTATTAATGATTGTTTTTCGTGAAATGGAGCTATTGGTTCTAAATCAATGTCACTAACGAAATTATAAATAGATGGCGACAAACATAACTCAACAGTTACAGATGTCAACGCTGATCCACCACATTTGAAAAGAAGAGAATTCCATCCATTAAGTATCTGCTGTGCATTAGAGTTTGATTGATTAATTTGAAATTTTACGAGTATTTGAAGTTTTGTTTGTTTTTGTCCAACAGTAATCATAGTTTCTATATTTTGAAATGGCACTTCGCTTTGTAAGAACTTAATTTCATCAAACCATCTTTCAGAGTGAACTTTTAATAGATTTAACTAGAAATACGTTATTTTTAATGTTAATATTGCATTCAGTTACGATCAATAATTTTTTATATTTGTTAATAGCTATTAATAAAGAATAACATACTTGATAATTTCTATAATATGATAGAAGTTCATTAATAAGTTGAGGCAGGGAAGAAATATTTGTAAAATCCCATTTTATTAAATTCCCATTCTCTATACCAGCTGTGAAATATTCATTATCTTCATTTTCAAAATAATTATGTTGCTCCAAAAAAAGATCTGGTCCAAGATCTGGATATAATGGATTGAAAGACATTTCCCAGGTGAGTGATTCTTTCATATATGGCACAGTTATTTCGATGTGATGATTTCGTACATATTTATCATTATACTTTGTAATGAAATTAGTACATTTCGTATCAATATCTGCGGTACAAAATATTAAATTTATGTAAATATCCAAGATTGAAAAAGTAGATAATACTTCATAGAATTCATGATTTCGAGTAATACACAAAACTCTGAACTGATAAATAGTTTAATACGCAGTATTAAAAACTTGTTTTAGCATAATGATCTTAAAATTTAATAAAGTATACAACAATTTAAAAACGGTTTAATTCAACGAACAAGTAAAATTGTTATAGGTCAATTAATAATATTAGTAGCCATATATACCAAAAAAATTAAAATGTAAAATATTATTAGATATTGGATGATTTTAATATTGATATTCTATATAAAAAATAGATAAATACTTCAATTATTTTTTAGAGCATGAATATTCATCATATTTTTATGTAGGTAGACTTGTGTTAACAGTATTTTCATAAAAACAAACAAAATAGTAGCAAAAGCTTATAAACTCAGTCTGAAATATATAGCCACATAATTTTATTGAAATTTTATATTGTCAACGACGGTCGACCATCATAAACCAGTGAGGCTCGCTAGCCCTATGTGTACCGTCACGTTCTAGATAGGATTGACAGAATTTTGTATGTGATTTTCTTTTAGGCCACAATCTTTCGATCGTATAGCTAAGGAATGATATGATTATTTATCTCTTAGGAAATTTGTGTTTTTAATAAAACAGAGAACTACATACATTCATATAGAATTAATATAGAAATTATTACTTATAATTAATTGATCGATTGTATAAATTTGAAATACTTATTGAAACTTTGTATGCTTATGATTGTGGAGTTCTTTCTTAAAATATTAATTCGCTAATTTTTCTTATGGTCTAATGTTGAAGTTGAAGATGACCTGTTGATTGGTGTTGTCCTTTGTATTTATCTCTTGGTTGTGATTTCGGCATTGCCGTTGCTTATATTGTTGATAATGAAATTCGCTGGATGTTACAGTACCGCGGCTATTTATGTATTACTTTTTTTACATTGAATGTAGGAGCCGCGAGGAGCAGCCGAGAGGACCGCCGGACAGGTGAGTGGTGGGGGAAGAAGGAGAGAGAGGGAGAGAGCGCGATAGGTTTTTCGTGATTGAGTGCGTTAGTTCGACTAGCGCTTTTCCTAGCCATAGACACGCTGTCTTCCTCGTGTTTCGCCGGTCCGCACCATTGCGACACCTGCACGGAAAATTAACCGCGACCCGCACGAGACGTGCCTGGACAATAAGCGACACGCACCAGCTTGTGCTAGACTTCCCGGAGGAGCCGTTCCGCTGTCACCGCTGCCGTGTCGTCATCGAAACTCATAGCGACCACGCCGTAAGTACCGGCTCTCTTTCAATTCTTCGAATTCTCTCACCGGCCGTCGCCCACGGCTCTCGTCCGCGCTTCGCCCTTTGTCGCGTACGACGCGTAATTATCACTTTTTGAATAAATCGTGTACTTGTGGAAACCGTCGCGTCTTACTTGCATTTCACCTCGCCCCCGGCTACCTAGGGCTCCTTTTTGTCGCCTCCGATTCCACGCCGCTACCGAGAGCTAGCAGCTGGAAACAGAGGGAACATCCACCCTCTGATTATAATGGGCACTAGTCAACCCTGTTATAGAGTCTAATATGACAAATATATTAAGAAATAAAATTAAACTGTGTTCAGAAAAAGTGTCATTTGATTTAAAAAACTAACAAATACTAGAAACTAGCAGTCTAGGAAAAATATAAAATACGCGTTTAAAATACGTGCATTTTGAAGACTACGATTTGTATTCAATATTTATGATATTATAGTTATACATAAAAAAATATACATACAAATGTGATAAATTAGGCCTTAGGAGCGGGTTCTTCATACAAAGTGAAAGAACAATGAGCTGATTGATACTACGTATGTTTCGTCTCAAACGACGTATAATTTTAGTTTAGAATATTATTGCATAGATTTTAGAATACCTTGTCTCAAATACCTGGATGCCATCTGCACTCCGAGGATAAGCCCTCCCGATCACACCCGCAATAAAGTTTATTGAGCAAGCCTCACAATAAATTTGTATTTTCAGTGTTTCCCCAACGCCTCAGTATTTTCCCCAAATGAAATATGTTTTTAACAACTGGTTTTCCCCGTTCATTCCGTCTGCCTATTTCACCCACTAGTATTTTCCCAAATCCCGAACTGTGTATATCTATCAATTGTTCCTTAAAACGCCCCTTAATTTGCAAACTGTTCATGTTTTCGATCACCCCTCTCATGCATCCCTCCAAACTTTTCACTTTCAATATACTCTTCCTTAGAAATATGTTCAGAACAAAACGATCTCATCGCTCTTGACCGCCGCATTGCGCGCATCTCGCAAGATTTGTTTGCCGAGATATCAACATTATTTTATGTACTGTGAATCTAGAAGTATCTGTTTATTTTAATAAAATATCAAAATACATATTTTACGTTTATGATTTATTTCGAATAGTTGGTACGAGCAAACCGTTCGTAGCAACTGAATCGGCCTAAATACTAGACGATACGAAACAAGGTCTTTGTTCAATATATGGTTCAGTGGTGTCTAGGGCTTGTGTTCTCTTCTGAGACTCCGTATCAACTGATTGTCCCTTCGTTGCGAGGTCACTCGTTGGTTCCGCAACGGTTCCCCCTTTCTGACCACACAGCGTCGGTCCTCCCAATTTTCCCTACGCCACCGCCAGGGGCCTGATCCAGAGGTTTTCCCCAAGCCGTGCGCTCGGCCAATCCTAGCGCGTGGTTCGAGGTTTCCCGAAAATAAAATCCTCTTAAGGCATACATAGATGGCAAAATTAGTTAAGCAGAAAATTACCTTACATCAAAAGTTTTATTTAAAATAAATACATAATTCTATAATTAATTTAGTATTTACTATTTAATACCCCCACGATGGTTGCCACCTTGACGTTGTGTCCATTCGCAAAATGGGCCGGTGTGGGGGCTCGTCTGGCGGTTCTGGGGCTGTACTGGCTTCGGACCAGGAGATGGGGTCCTGGAAACCAGGGAAAGGGGGTGGGGAGTGATCGCCGGTGAAACGGGGTGAACGACACACACCCTAGTACCTGGCGGTAGGGGTCCCTGAGTCACGGGATCCCCTTAAAAAGGGCTCTCCCGGTTAGGCTCTTCCCGGGACGCTGCTGGGACACGGCCACTTCTCCTCGAAACGGAGGGGGAGGGAACGTGATCAGCCTGACGGACCGGTCAGAGGCTAGGAGCAACCATCCAACCAGGTCGAGACGACTCGACAGGTTGGATACACGTAAACGGTACAATTACACGCTAATTCCACACACACAACACATTACACTACAGAACATACCACATGAGTCGTCCCCCCAAGCTAGACGGTGTGAGCCATCGTGCCTAGCTAGCTCTCTTGGCACCCGGGGTTAGACGGTGTCGCTAACGATGCCTTGGGTATACCGGGCGCCCTCCCCTCGTATCTAGCTTTACCACCGTATGAGGCTCTGCGGTGGCGGACCGTATACTTCCACACTACTCGTGGGACTTTTATGGAGAGATTTCTAAAAAGAACCAATAATTGCGAGGGGAGGGGAGGTGACGATTCCTCCAGCGGGGCGGCAACGCCCAGTCTGGAGGGAAAGGAACCCCCCTCCTCTACCTCGTTGGAGACAGGGGGTACTTCGGTCGGACTCATCTCCGGCGAGGGGGAGTACGGGGTGGCACCGAACAGGGGCTCGTCAGAGAACCAGGGAGGCGCCACCTCTGAATCGGCTATGGGGCTGAAGGAGGGCTCTTCAGAGAACTCTCGAGGAACCATAGTCGAAAGTCGCCCGATGCAGGGTCCGAACCGGAAGGTCTCTAGGGCCCAAAGGCGTAAGATCCTGCGTCAGAAGCAGAGACAGGAAGGGACAGGAGCCGGGACCTCGGGGTCTGAAAACCCCAGGAATCGGGGAAGTTCCCATCCTGGAACATCGGGGGCAGGGGCCTCGAAGATCCAGACCGGCAAACGCCGCAAAGGATCTAATGAGACCCCTCCCACCAACAGGACTGCGGCCAAGAAGCCGAACCTGGAACATGGCCTCACCACGGCGAGGATGGTTGACCCGCTGACGAGGGTCCTCGTGGGGGAGGGATACCCCGATGAAGAGCTAAATCAACATCATTTGGCTCTCATCAACGAGGCGGTTGAGGCCGAGATCTTCAAGATCGAGACTGGACCGTTTCCCTCCTTCGGGACTGCTTCGTCAAGTTAGGGGCAGTCGTCGTGGTGGCGGATAACGAATTCTCAAGGGACTGGCTGGAGGCAATTGCCCCCAGTCTGCGTCCTTGGGAAGGAGCCAAGCTGGCACTGACCGAGATGTCTGTGCTTAAGAAGCCTCACCGGGCCACCATTCGGATCCCTGGTAATAGGATCAGTCCGGAGGTGGTTCTGGGGCGGATTGGGCGCAGGCACCCGGACCTTGCCGTCGTGAAGTGGCGCCGCACCGACCTAACCTCTATGGCTAGCGTCGAGGTGGCATTCACCCAGATTAACTTGCACCACAGCAAAGGTGCCTCGGCTGTTCTGGCAAGGCGTCTTGCAGAGGTGCACACAGGCATATGCCTTATCCAAGAACCTTGAGTGGTTGCAGGCCGTGTTAGGGGGCTAGCTGGGGTTGGTCGTCTCTTTAGAGACCCGACGAACAGCACCCCGAGGGCGTGCATCATCGTCAAGGGGTTGGAAGCAACGCTACTGCCGTCCCGGTGTAGCGGCGACCTCGCTGTCGTTAGGACTAGTCTCCCAATGGGAGACTCAATAAAGGAAGTAGTCATTGCATCGGGCTACTTCCCCTACGACGCCGAGGACGAACCCCCACCGAGGGAGGTTCAGGAACTAGTGAAGTGGTGCCAGGAGGGAAACACTCCACTCCTCATATCGTGCGGCAGCACAGATATCAACAGTAGAGGTGAATCTCTACTACAATATCTGGTCACAACAAATCCCTGCATTCTGAAAAGGGGGAATGAACCTACATTCTTCAATGGTGTCAGACGAGAGGTTCTGGACATGACTCTTTGCTCGGAGTCTATAGTTAGCTGTATCGGAAATTGGAGGGTCTCTACAGAACCTTCACTTTCAGATCACAGACATATCTGCTTTGACTGGAGAGCGGGGTCGCCGGAGAGGAAGATATACAGAAACCCCAAGAAAACGGATTGGGAACTGTATAAACGGTCACTCAAGAGCGATCTCGCATCCTTCAGACCAGATCTCGGCACTAAGGAAGGACTGGACCACTGGGCGTGCTGCCTTGAATGGTCTATAAAGACTTCCTATGAAAGAAACTGCCCTTTAACTTGCCACAAGGGAACCAATGGTACACCTTGTTGGAACAAGGAACTAGTCAGAAAAGCCTTTAATAGGGCAAGGAAGAAGACCAGATCACCGGATGATTGGTTTCAACATAGAGAAATGCAAAGACGCTACAAGAAAAGCGTCGACAAGGCACGGTTTAAAGGTTGGAAGAACTAGTGTGAGGGGATCGAGAGATACCCTGACGTAGCGAGGCTAAACCGTATCCTGTCCAAAAACCCAGAAGTGTGGTTGGAGGCTATTAAGTTACCAACAGGGGAGTACACTTCCCCCGAGGAGGAAAGTCTGCGCCTACTGTTGGGAGCCAACTTTCCAGATTTCAGCGAGACCGCGGGGATCCAGGGGACTCCGGACCGGGCCGAAAGACCGGTGAGAGCAAACTGGGCCGAGGAGCCAGCAAGTATGAACTGGGCCGCTGGACCGGTAGGTACAAGCTGGGCCATAGGACCGGAGGGCAGGAACTGGGCTAGGAGGCAGGCGAGGACAGACTGGAGCCTAGCGGCTCGAGTGGTTACTCCGGAAAGGGTTAGATGGGCGGTGAACAACTTTCTCCCTTACAAGGCACTGGGGAACGATGGAGTATACCCGGCTATGCTGCGGGAGGGTCTAGAGGAACTCACCGGCCCGCTAACCAAGCTGTACAGGGCTAGTCTTGCCATGGCACATATACCCGACATATGGAAAACCGCTAGAGTAGTCTTCATACCCAAGGCGGGGAAATCGAGTCACACTACGGTGAAGGACTTTAGACCTATCAGCCTGACCTCCTTTGTCTTTAAGACACTGGAGAGACTGGTCGACAGGTACATACAGGACGAGGTCTTGTCAATATCACCACTACATCCGAACCAACACGCCTACAGGGCAGGGCATTCAACAGAAACCGCCCTGCACTCGGCGGTCCGGCAAATTGAAGGACAGTTGGACAGGAAAGAATATATGGTGGGAGCATTTCTGGACATTGAAGGCGCATTCAATTGCACCTCCACCAATATTGTCCAAGAAGAGGCAGCGAAGCAGGGAGTATCGGCTACGTTGATCAACTGGCTAGGGAACATGCTGAGCTGCAGGAAAGTCGTCCCCACGTTCGGGAAGGGTCAGTAGAGGCTGTGCGCAGGGGGGTGTTCTGTGCCCTACCATCTGGTGCCTGGTGGCTAACAGGCTGCTAGAAGCACTTGATGGGGGGGGGGGGTATAGCGCCCAAGCCTATGCGTACGACTTTCTGCTCTAACATATATATAATACGAGATGTCCTCTCTCTTCGTCCTTGGTCATTTAACCCTTTGAAGTATCGCAATATTAATGTGTGAAATGAATTTTCTTTGCATATCGAGAGAGCGAGCGAGAACAGGCCGAGCGACGAGAAAATTCCATAAGCCTCGAGAAGGTTCGAGAAGCCAGGGAGAAGAGCTTCGAGGAATTGAGCAGTCGAGTAGAAGAGAAAGCCGTTGATGAGAAAGAGGCGATAAGAACGCGTGTTCTAACGAAAAAAAAACAAATTATTGTAAGCCTCCTGCGACAGGCAAATTCGGGGAAAATCGTTGTAAAGCGTGGACGGTTAGCGGCAAGCGCCTATGTGTATATGGGGGGGGGGGGGGGGAGCTCGCCAGTATCGGGCATATAGACCCAGCCAAGGCGTGCGGCACCGTCCGATGGACGGATGACGCTGATTGGTTTAGTGGATTTGCCGGCAAATCGGCATTGTCGCGTGCCGGCGTTCGTATACTGCGTAGTGAGTTGTAGAAAGACCGAGGTAGAGATCGGACGTTTGTAGTTGAGGAGAAACCGATGAAGAAGTTAGACGTTAGTGGTGTTAAGGCGTTTGCAAGTTGAAGAGAAACCGTTGTAGAAGTTGGAAGTTTATTAGTTGGATAGGAACCGGGGTAGTGATGGGATGTTGGTGTGTAGTTGGATTAGCGTTAAGCGTTGTTGAAGAATCGGGTTAGAGGTTAAACGTTGAGAGACGTGGAGAAACCGTGGTAGAGAGCAGTCGAGCGTTAGCTCGTTGTTGCAGAATCGTGGTCGCATCAATGTGTGTGTAGAGGCTACGGTGTAATAGCGTGTATATATTGAGATTTCGGCTTGGCGAAGCTGGAATAAGCCAACCTTGGGGAGCGCCTAGCAAGGGAGTTGCGGGAGACCAACCACCAAGTCACCATCGGTAGTAGATCCTGAGGAAGAGGACGAGCGGGCATGGAGGGTCTAGAGGTACCAGCGACATCGCCGAAAGCTGAAAGAAAGCAAGTAGGCCGAGAGTACGAATCGGGTGAGTCCGACTTACCAGAGCTCATGACGAGCCGAGCGGATTCGAGCCGGAGAGAGAGAGAGAGAGAGAGAGAGAAGAAAGAATTCGTAAGTAGAATATTTGCATGAATCGTAGATAGCTATATGAGTATGAGAGTGAGCGATATAGTGTGAATATATATAGTATAGAGTTGAAACAAGCGTGCGAAAGAGAACGTCGGAAATTAGTGTAAAAGCGTTAGACGAGCTGAGTGGATTCGGTGGTGTGTCTAAAGTGTAATAGTAATAGAATAAAAGAGAATTATACGAATAATTGTAGTTTGGTTGTAACGTCCTCACCGCGAACATCCCGATTCACAGAATCTCACGGAACCTCCTTTGAGTTTCGGATCACATATAAAGTAATAATGCGAGGACCCCGGGAACGGAGGTAAGGAGGTGCTGGGCTTAATCAGTCCCTATCCCCCTTGCCACCAAGTGGACCACATCACAAATAATGGTTAAAATAATATATAAAAATATACAATTTCATCTTACCTAAAATTGTCTTTTGTACAGAAGGCAATATAAGTTGCATATAATTTTCGACCCAGGAAACCGATAACGATCCAGCTTTTAACATATTGTAATGTTAAATTTAAAAAGCGATTCTTGAATTGAAATGTAGTCAATAATACTGCAGCATTCAATCAAAATTCTAATAAATGATGTAAAAAATCTTCCTGAAAATACAAAAATTAAAAAAAATATATAGGTACTGAAAAGCGTGTGAATAGTAAGTTCGTTATTTGAAAACCCGTTCCAAAAAGGATTTGGCGAAATTTTTTACTTTGTTAGGTATCACTATTAAGTCATAAAAATTTTAACCATTCAAAAGGAGCAAGACATGCAACGTTGAAGCAGACACATCAGCAGAGCTGTTGCAACACACATAGCCAACAACCCCCTACCTTGCCTATAGAGCAGAAAGGACATGTTGAGCGAACGTGCATAGCGTCTCGCTAATATACACCAGCAGCTCCAAATACCACAAAAATGATGATGACGGTGACGCTAAATCAGTCTTCAATATCTATCCGGCATACAGTAGAGGGATTGAAGCGAATGGCCATAACGATGCAAAAACCTGAGCAGTCCGAATCCGAATATCGGAAGAAACCATAAAACCGTGGTTAACATTCATGATAGATTACAGAGCTGCCAATCTTTTGTAACTTATATATATATAGAGCCAGCGAATATCTTTATGGATTTCGCGAACGCGGGGTTTCAACCGGATGGTAGAAAGCATATTTCGAGATGTTTTCTCCTTCATTTTTGAAGAACTCGAACACTCAGTCAAGCTCATCGTATAGAAGAGACAACTGTTAATGGAGAGGGAAAGCCAGCTTCTCGAAACAATAGGCGGATTATTCCCTTGACCAGTTAATTGTAGAAAAGGAAGAGAGGAGTCCTTAGAATGTCTAATTTAGCATAAGGCCAAGCTGATCATATTTTTTCTTTCTCCTCCTCCTCCTCCTCTCTCTCTCTCTCTCTCTCTCTCTCTCTCTCTCTCTCTCTCTCTCTCTCTCCTCGGACTGCAATTGAATGAACATCTGCCTTTGTTTGACAGTTGACAAGGACAAAAAAAACAAACAACAGCAATATGGACAACGTCGAAATTCACAGAGAAACCAGGCAGCCACCGTACAAAGCGGTCGGGGGCAACCGCAGGTCATGGCTCTACAGCTGTGTGTTGACATTTCCAGCTAATTGCTTAACTACAATTATTTATCAAGCCGCCCTCCAGAAAGATATGATGTTAATTTTTCACTGTATAAATATTTATCCTTGTCCAGACAAACTAACATTCAGTAAAACCTTAGACACATACCAACGTGTTTTCCGAAAACCTCAACATTTATGAGTGCTAGACCTACACGAGGCAATCTGGACAGTAATCCCACTTCCAGAAATAAAGAGACTTACACTCGCAAAACTTGCACCACAGTCCACTTATCAATCACTCATGGACGCAATGATAGCTTGTTCTTTGCCATTCTTGCTAAAAATTTGTACGACGCCGTAATGTGTTTAAATCATCAGAATACCTTATCCGACCATGTAAGACTTCGCCTAACGTTACTTGCAAGCCTGAGAATTCTAATAACTATGTCATAATATTACTTGTACTAGAAGCAAGGAATATTGGAGATCAAGCCATGATTCCTTGGAATAATGAAGTCATATTGCGCAACGCTTAGCTCTACTCCAATCTGTCAGAGAGAATATCTTCTTAGAAAGAAATGAATAGTTAGGGAACATACAGGAACAATATGCACATTCAAGAATAAAAATGAGTAATACGTATCGAAAAGAGATTTTTTACAATTATGTCCTAACACTAGCCGAAATACGTCACCGATGGCTCGAACGAACCATGTGCGAAACATCGGTCTTGACCGAAGAAATAATATTACAAGAAATACACGAAGAGTGCGCTCTAGATACGTCTATCTTGTAATATAAAAAAGAAATAAAAACGAGATCAGATAAAATGGAGAGAATAATGGACATGTACGTGTTAAGTTTCTTATCGCTATGAAGCTTGATCCTGCAAAGTATTCTTTTAACAACCCGGACCGTACAACCAATAGAGATCAATTCTCGAAATCATTAAGCAAGTCGTCTAAGGTCGTCACCCCGACCGATGTTGCGGAACTATAGAGGAGTTCGTAGCAGACCTTACCAAACAAATAGAATAAATCGGCCAATTACGCCAGAAGCTATATGCTCACCTGCCACTAAACCCCGGCAATCTCAGCATCGAAATAAAGGCCAGATACGGAACCCGGGTACTGAGACTAGAATTAGCAGGGACTCCCTTTTTACAATACCGCAGAACACATACGGTCCAGAGTTCGCTTGATGGGTTCCAGAAAACAAACTAAATTGTCATGGTAAAACATATACGTCAAAGGATGCAGTCCTCCAAAATTGAAGAACGTACACGACAAGCAATAATATTACTCCTTTTAATAGAACATTTTAACATCATTTATACATCTTTGAAGAATTGTATACGCGCACCCTCAAGGCGTTAAAAGACCTCGAGCGGGGTAAGCTTTACCCTGGATTACTGACCCCACGTCTGTTAGAAGGTATTAGCCAAACTCGACTGCTCGAGAAAGCGTATGTACTACCACTTATGCAAACACTCGATCTATGGGGAGAAATTAGCAGGATAGTTCGCCTCAACTTTGGGTTGCGAGAAGACACTTTGATGATCGAAATAAGATATCGTTGATCTCCCGAGAAATATTTCAGGTATAGAGTGAATTCCCTTCCACACCAGACAGAATTAATAAAAGGCGCATGGACGTCATTCATGTACTGCCCTGGACACCACTGTAACATCCAGCAAATTTTATTATCGACAACATCAGCAGCAACAATATTAAGAACAACACCAGTTAACAAGTCATCTTCAGCTCAGCATTAGACCATAGGATAAATTTTCGAATTAGTATTATAAGAAAGAATTCCACAATCATAATCAGACAGTCAAATCAATCAATCAACAAATTAGAATTAATTATAACTAAATGTAAATTATTAATAATACTATTCACTTATATATACTATATTCACTTACATATTTCAATAAGTGATATAGAATTGTTAATAATAATTAGGAATGTCAAAATTATCATTAAGCAATTGTATTTATTTCCACAAGACTCTTAAGAAATTGTAACGTTGACATTTTTTTTACTGACCTAAAGACTTCCGCGATGTAAGCATTAGCTTGCAATTCCAAATCCTATAACGATTAATGTCTTTTTAAATGCTCATGGTTCGGAGAAATGCAACCTTGCTTTCATAGACCTTACCTTGCATTTTTATTACAATTTTTGTTTACGTTGTCACTTGTGAACAGCGTATAAATAGTGCCATTCGGTTCGGTTAAAGTCAGTCCAAGGAGTCAATACAGTCAAAACAGTCCAAGGAGTCAATATAGTCAAAACAGTCCAATAAGTTCAATAAGTTCAGTAAACAATCAGGAAAAAAGTTCAATAAAAAACTAAAGTCAAGCCAAGTTCAAATTTTAAAAATATATTCAAACTGAGCTAAAGCCAGAGTTTTAATAAGCAATAAAAGTGTCAACTATTACAACTTCAAGAGTGAGTAAACATAACATATATTATTTACTGAAATTTTAATTAAATACTAATAAGTAAAAATAAATCAATGAGTATATAATTTAAAATTAAATATAATTTTTTTCGTATTCTATCCATTAAACCATTTTCCTATCTTCCCAAATAAAAGACAGAGAGAACCATAAGGAATTCTATACGAATGTATTTATGGTGACCTATGAAATTTATACATTCCTTTAATACCAAACTTTCCACTTTTGTCGTTACCATAAATAGAAACTGCATTGAATTCTATATGAATGTATGTAGTTCTCTGTTATATGAAACACAAAATTCCTCATAATCATATCATTTCCCTAGCTATACGATCGAAAGATTGTGGCTAAAAAACCAGAAAATTATATATAAAAATTTTGTTAATCCTGTCTAGGACGTGACACCACTTTATGGGAAGCGCTCTAATAGAAGCTACTGGATAACAGAGCACGAATACTCGAAATGCAAGAAATCAAATGAAGTATCCCTCTGTGAGCCTATACAAGAAATCATATCGGAAGATGAACGGGTTAAGAAATATATCGCCGAAGTACACCAAAATGTTACACCCAAATACCCGTATATACGACGTCTCGGGGAACCTGACGCAACGGTGCCTGACAATCAACTCATGATTGTCGCGAATTGATTTACACAATCACAATTGGCTCTCACAGATGTACGCTTACACTCCTGGCCAAATCAGTATGAGATGAATACCTCAGAAACTTCTTGCAAGACTGCTTATGCAACTAGCGCCTCATGCTCACCTTACAGTCAGCGGCCGACAGAAGGCCCGAATCTGTACCGTTATTGGCGCTCCACGATGCAGCGCACGGGCGCAAGAGTTACATATTATCTAGTCTAAACTAAAAATTATAATAATTATATATCAAAAACAAGTAGTACTTATAGCTAATAGAAGTAAACCAACAGTGGTGAGAAAAACTATACCAGTAATTAAGTAAAAAGAAGAGACATAGTCCAGATGCAACAAAAAATCTTCTGTTTTATTTTCCACAAGATTAGAAAATCAGTAGTACGGAAACCAAATCTGCAGAAGAAAAACAAAAAAATTTAATTATTAACAAAGTCCACAAATGGTTTCGACTATTTAGAGCCGGTGAAAACGACACCATGGATAAGCCAGCCGGCGGAAGACCTGTAACGATGAATACCGATCAAATCCTAGAAAAATCGAGTTAGACTGGCATGTGGCATCTCGTGATATCGCCCAGGAGATGGGAGTTAATCACCAAACCATTTTAAACCATCTGCAGAAGCTGGATACAAGAAAAAGCTTGACGTTTGGGTGCCGCGTGATTTGACGCAAAAGAACCTACTGGACCGAATCAACGCCTGCGATATGCTGCAATATAAAGCGAAAACGGTCGCGGTCGAGGGCCGCTGAATCGTTCCAAACAGTGGCCAAGCCGGGATTGACGGCCAGGAAGGTTTTGCTGAATGTTTGGTGGGATTAGAAGGGAATCATCCACTATGAGTTGCTCCCATCTATTGCGAACAACTTGATCGCCTGAAGCAGGTGATCGATCAGAAACGTCCTGAATTGTCCAACAGTAAGGGTGTAGTGTTTCACCAGGACTATGCCAGACCACACACTTCTTTGATGACTCGTCAGAAGCTACGGGAGTTCGGATGGGAGATTTTATTGCATCCACAATGCAGCCCGGACATAGCGCCAAGTGATTACCACCCGTTCCAGTCCATGGTGAACGCCCTTGGAGCTGTAAAGATAAACTCAAAAGAGGCTTGTGAAAAGTGGCTGTTCGAGTTTTTCGCAAAAAAGGAGGGGGACTTCTACGAGGGGGATATTATGAAGTTGTCTTCTAGATGGCAACAGATTATCGAACAAAACGGCGCATCTTTGAACTAAATCCGATCACTGTAACACTTTTTATAACACATTGAATAGAGAGCAAAAAAGCGGAAGGGAGATATTTGACAACCTTATATTAGCCTAAGAGAACAATTGTAAGAGAAAAGGAAAGAAGAGAGCAAACCGGACTAGGAAGGCAAAAGCCAGTCCTCTCCTTTAGAATTCTAAAAAGGATAACTTATTATACCTTCTTAATGAATCATAGTATCCTTTCCGTAAAAGGGACAAATTAAGTTTAAAAATAATCTTAATACTGTGCAAGAAAACTTTTTATGTAAATGACGCTCCGTTACAAGATAACAAAAGAAATAGAGAGGAAAGAAACCACTGCATTAAATGTATAGAGAAGTCAAACGGAGACTCCGACGGTACATCATCGACGCCCCATAAAAGAGATCACGAAACACAAAATCACAGATAAACAATAGTAAACTTGAGAGAAGGGGGTATCAAACGCCCCCAAACCACACCGCACTGGGTAGGCCATTCTCTGGCCACGCGTGGTCTGCACGAATGTTGTAGTTATGACATCATTCTGACAGAACTTTTACGCGCTCCGACGTGGTAGCACAATGGCACCCACGACAAAACAGTCACGAAATGTTGGCATAATGCTGTCATTTAACGTACGATCATTCTAATTTTTTAAATCTTAAACTTATACAAATTATTTTATCGGCAAAAATGATGTATATTAATTTTACACTTTACAGTTCTTATTAATAAGACACTCTGTTAGTTAATATATCAATTTAATCATTAAATTATAGTTGAAAAATTATATATTCTATATATATTGTGCTTTCATTCAACTATATATATTCTCATGGAAATATTAAATGACTTAATGTGTTAAATAAATTATATAATAAATAAGTATGTAATAACAAAAAAGAATTATAATTAACTTATTTATAAATAAAAACCCCACTGGGATTCGAACCCTGGTACTAAGTATCAAAAACCAGATATGTAGCCGACTAGACAAATATTTACAATAGTAACTTAAACGTGTTTATATTATATTAATTTACAATTGAGTTAGAGAATAAGAATTGTGAGTACACACGGATTGATTTTACATTTGGAGAATATCATATTGAAATTAAAATATTGTAATTAATATATTAATAGCATAGTAATATTATACTATATATTATTTAACGTGATTCCGCTAATAGTTATCATCCAACAAAACGAGGGTCCTCGTGGGAGAGGGGTACCCTGATGAGGAGCTGAATCAACATCATTTAGCTCTCATCAACGAGGCGGTCGAAGCCGAGATCTTCAAGATAGAGGCTGGACCGTTTCCCTTCTTCCGAGACTGCTTCGTCAACTGGGACTGGCTGGAGGCAATTGCCCCCAGTCTGCGACCTTGGGAAGGAGCTAGGCTGGCATTGACCGAAATGTCTGTGCTCAAGAAGCCTCACCGAGCCACCATTCGGATCCCTGGCAACAGGATCAGTCCGGAGGTGGTTCTGGGGCGAATTGGGCGCAGGCACCCGGACCTTGCCGTCGGGAAATGGCGGGTACTAGCTGAGGAAACAAGGGAGGGACCAGAGTGTGGTACCTTCATTGTCCTCTGCATCCCCGACGCGTACCTGGGGGCCTTAGGAGCCATGGGTATAGGGTGCAATAGGGCCTGGGAACCATCCTCGTGAGGGTGGACGAAGGCCCCAGGGGGCAAGGCACGGGTAGCGCCGCACCGAGCTAACCTCCATGGCTAGCCTCGGGGTGGCATTCACCCAGATAAACTTGCACCGCAGCAAAAGCGCCTTGGCTGTTCTAGCCAGGCGCCTTGCGGAGGCGCACACAGGTATATACCTTATAGAAGAACCTTGGGTGGTTGCAGGCCGTGTTAGGGGGCTAGCTGGAGTTGGTCGTCTCTTTAGAGACCCGACGAACAGCACCTCGAGGGCGTGCATCATCGTCAAGAGGCTGGAAGCCACGTTACTGCCGTCCTGGTGTAGCGGTGACCTTGCCGTCGTTAGCACTAGTCTCCCAATGGGAAATTTAGTAAAGACTTCCTTCGTCATTGCATCAGGGTACTTCCCCTAAGACGCCGATGACGAACCCCCACCGAGGGAGGTTCAAGAACTGGTGGAGTGGTGCCACGAGGGAAACACTCCACTCCTCATATCGTGCGATGCCAACGCGCATCACACAATATGGGCAGCACAGATATTAACAGTAGAGGTGAATCTCTACTACAATATCTGGTCACAACAAACCTCTGCATTCTGAACAGGGGGAATGAGCCTACATTCTTCAATGCTGTCAGACGAGAGGTTTTAGACATGACTCTTTGTTCAGAGTCCATAGTCAGCTGTATCGGAATTTGGAGGGTCTCTACAGAGCCTTCACTCACAGATCACAGACATATCTGCTTTGACTGGAGAGCGGGGTCGCCAAAAAGGAAGATATACAGAAACCCAAAGAAAACCGATTGGGAACTGTATAGATGGTCTCTCAAAAGCGAGCTCGCATCCTTCAGATCAGATCGCGGCACTAGAGAACCACTGGGCGCGCTGCCTAGAATGGTCTATAAAGACTTCCTATGAGAGAAGCTGCCCTTTAACTTGCTACAAGGGAACCAATGGTACACCATGGTGGAACAAGGAATTGGAACAGTCCCGACGGGAGGTCAGAAAAGCTTTTAATAGGGCGAGGAAGACCAGATTACCGGAGGATTGGTTAAAGCATAAAGAAGTGCAAAGACGCTACAAGAAAAGCGTCGACAATGTACCATATAAAGGTTGGAAGAACTACTGTGAGAGGATCGAAAGATACCCTGACGTAGCTAGGCTAAACCGCATCTTGGCCAAAAACCCAGAAGTGTGGTTGGAAGCTATTAAGTTACCAACAGGGAAGTACACTTCCTCTGAGGAGGAAAGTCTGCGCCTACTATTGGGAGCCAACTTTCCGGACTTCAGCGAGACCGCGAGGATCCAGGGGACTCCGGACCGGGCCGAAGGACCGGTGAGAGCAAACTGGACTAGGAGACCAGCGAGGAGAGACTAGAGCCTAGCGGCTCGAGTGGTTACCCCGGAAAGGGTCAAATGGGCAGTGAGCAACTTTCGCCCTTAAAAAGCACCGGGTAACGATGGAGAATACCCGGCTATGCTACGTGAGGATCTAGAGAAACTCACTGGCCCGCTGACCAAGTTATACAGGGCTAGTGTTGCCATGACACAACTACCTGATACATGGAAAACCGCCAGGGTAGTCTTCATACCCAAGGCGGGGAAATCGAGTCACACTACGGTGAAAGAATTTAGACCTATCAGCCTGACCTCCTTTGTCTTTAAGATACTGGAGAGACTGGTCGACAGGTACATACAGGACGAGGTCTTGTCAATATCACCACTACATCCAAACCAACACGTCTACAGGGCAGGGCATTCAACAGAAACCGCCCTGCACTCGGCGGTCCGGAAAATCGAAGGACAGTTGGACAGGAAGGAATATATGGTGGGAGCTTTTCTGGACATTGAAAGCGCATTTAATTGTACTTCCACTAAAATTGTCCAGAAGAGCCAGCAAAGCAGGGGGTACCGGCTACGTTGGTTAACTGGCTGTGGACGACTTTCTGATCCTAGTTAAAGGCAGTTGCATTGAGTTAGCTATGGACACGATGCAACTAGCGCTAAAGAAAGTGGAAAGATGGTGCAGCTCTACGGGGCTTTCAGTTAACCCGAGTAAAATCGAGCTGGTCATCTTTACACGGAAATATAAGATTCACCGCTATAGGGCCCCGAGGCTTCAGAGCAAGATACTAGGGGTGAAGGATTCGGCTAAATATCTAGGAGTAACCCTCGATAAAAAGCTCAACTGGAAGGAACATCTCTCGGTCCAATGCAACAAGGTAGTTACAGCCTTTTGGACCTGCAGAAGGGCCTTCAGCAGTACCTGGGGACTTAATCCCAGGATGGTCCTCTGGCTATACAGGGCCGTACTCCTGCCCAGACTCGCATACGCCTCTGTGATCTGGTGGCCTAGGGTGGAGCAGGTTGGGGCGGGAAGGGCCCTGGAAAGAATAAGGGGACTTATACTTAAAGGAGCCACGGGTGCAAGAGGCACAACTCCAACTAAGGTACTCGGTGTACTGGCTGGGGTAGAACATATACACCTCGCCATCATTGGCGAGGCGTTGAAGACGGCCTATAGATTAAATGCCCAGGGCAAATGGAAGCCAAGCACACGACTCACCCGATTACCCAGGGTGTTGACATCCGATCCAGAAATTAACATGAGGACGGATATTATCATTCCAAGAGTTACTTTTGGAAGGAGATACACGATGAAAGTGCCCAGCAGGGAAGACTAGAACACGAAACGGGACACCCTGACGGGCAGCGGAGAAATCTGGTATACAGATGGATCCAAGACCGTTAAGGAAACAGGGATACTATTGTCGCAGGGATGGAAGGGGTTCTTCTCTTCCACTGGGGCAGTACGCCACCGTTTTTCAATCTGAAGTAGTAGCCATCATGTCCTGTGCTCAAAGGATCCTAGAACTCGAGACACAGGACAAACATATCAGCATCTTCTCTGACAGCCAGGCAGCGCTGGGGCGTTGGGAGCCCACCGAACTGCCTCGGCGCTTGTTTGGGTCTGCAAGAAGACACTCAACAAGTTGGCCCTGTACAACAGGGTCAGGCTATTATGAGTGCCGGGACACACTGGTATCAGGGGCAATGAGGTCGCTGACAGATTAGCCGCTCTGGGACCAAAACCCGCAGTCGGGGCGCCTATGTGCCTAGCTGCGGGGAGGATACTGGAATGGGTTAGGGACGAGCACACCGGAGGTTGGTGGGAAATTCGCGACTGAAAACACTTCAGGACAGTGATTGGCCCGGTACTAAATAAAGAATGGAGCCTCTGTATGACTGGCAACAGCAGGAGGAACTCCAGATGCTTAGCCCATATCATATCAGGTCATGGGCGACTAAGACATTTTGGTAGGAAAACAGGTGGAGAGGAATTGCTTTATATTTTGAAAGCCCCGTTGAACTATGTCCACTATGCACGATTTATGAGATGTATATTTAAAAAAATTCCATTTTTTTTTAATCCAGATGTTAAACCCGCTTAAGATAACAACAAGGTTCTCCAAATTAAGATTTAAAAAATTTTTAAATATGTTATATATTAATTTTATTGGATTACTATCAATATGTAAAACTGTATTTTAGATTTGACTGCATAACCTATAATCGAAACTGATAAAATTATTCAACTATGAAACCAATTAACTAAAATTTAAGAGTAATATGATTTGGGAAATTAAATATTATAATTAATCAATATCTACAACTAATTTTTTCACTTTAATTATCTTATGCGAAACTTTTCTTAAACAGTATTAAATTTCTATATAAATGGTATGATCAAGAGCTCTATTTAACAATTAATTCTTTTTAAATCTTGCGATGCAATAAAAATGGTGACTGTCAAAATTCAATAAAATAATGAATTTATTCAAAAACTGAAAATAGTCATGATAAACCTTTTGTATTATACACAAATACCACCAATTTAGATAAAGTATATTATCATATAAATGATTTTGCTCAATCAAGCTGGTTAAAAAGAGTTTTGATTGAATAATAAGTAATGAAAATGTATCTGTAATTTTAATAGTATATGTTATATACGTATGTATTGTCAACAAGATAATGGGTTTAGATATTTTAAATATAAAATGCTATCAATAATCACAAGAAACAATATTTTAAAAATAATTATAGTACCTGCATAAAGTTTTCTATTAAATTTAGTAATTATTTCATGATCTAAATTATGAAATTTATTATTGCATTTAAATCAATACATATACTTACTTAAACCACTTATATACTAATATAATTTATTCAAATCAATTTTTCTATATGATCTGAGTTAATAGTACTTAATTACTGTGTGCTATATTCAGTAAGGTTTGTAATAGTTATTCTATTAATTCTTAACTAACAAAATGCAGTATTTAAAAAAAAACAATTTATTTTCTATTAATTGTTAGGCATACCAATCGAAGTAAATAAGTAAAAAAAAAAGAATCACTATTATATATTTTTTATAATTATATATCACATACTTTATTAGTAGGTAACCATATTAAACAATAAAATTTCATTCATTCAAAATAATTAATAAATATGTAGATTAATAAAAATTCAACTACTTTCAAATCTTCACAGATATAATTTAAATGAATTTTGTTTCATAAGATCAAATAACATGTAGTCTAAATCTGCTTACGTGTTACTAACCTGATGTTTAAAAAAATAAAGACAGTTAAATATTCCTATAAAATTTACTAACAAAATCCAATCATAAGTGAATTGTATGATTTTATATTTTGGATTAAAATTATGTGTTCATTAAATTTAGTGTTTAAATTACAAATTTTATTAAAAGTCAATTCTTCCAGAAATTACAAGACTGACATTTAATTAGACTACAAATTTATATATTGGAGTTGTATTTGGATCAAGGCTTGTAATTTTTTTATAACCAAACTTCAACTATAAACTGATATTTCCGATGATTTTATCCGACTTTAACCAACAAATTAAGAACTATTGTAATTTTTCATAGCTATTACCAAATATAATATTAGCAATTGTTCACTCAGTATAAATATTTAAATGCACAATAAAATTAATTTAAAATAACTGTATCTATTTCATGCATATTTATACCATAAAGTGTAAAAAATTTTGACAAATAATACCATAATGAATTTTGAATTTAATGTATCAATATTTTTATATAAATATCCCAGCTTTGTCAACAAAAAGTCATAAGTTCTGAACATAGACTATATAAAAATGAATCACTTACACCAGAGATGAGAAGAGAGATCGCCGATGATATAGGAAAAAGCGTGGAGCTCAAAAATCAGCCATACGCTATCGCCTCTTGCGGGTTTTCGCCCGAATGATACCCCCCCCCCCCCCGTTCCAACCGGCAAGTATAAAAATTTTAAAAAAGTAAATATATCGATATTAAATTGCCCTTTTAAACTATGTAAAAATTTTAATTTGCCCGTTTTTAGTTTTTTTAGGAAAAATAAATTAGTAGTTAAGACTTAGCTCAAACATCAATTAGCTGTATTTTTTTAATTAAACCTTTTTGGAATATCCAATTAACGCGAAAAAATTGCCCTTAGGTCGATTAAATTTAAATTAATAATTGTATTGCTACGAAAAATTAACCTGCAATTTGAATGATTCGTGCGCATATGCGGTGTTGCCAGTTCTCGAGTATGCGCAGTAGCGCATTAGATTGTGGTGCACTCATTGACTCTGTATAATCGCGCGCTATTTGAACAGTAGAGAGAAAAAAACATTGCATATTGTTTGTTATTTGCAGTTTTTCACATTTCAAATAAATAATTATTTTATGATTTAAATACTTGTTTTATTACCAAAGCATTATTAACGGGTAATACTAACATTTTATATCTAAAAAAGCGTGAAAAACTCGTAATAACAAACAATGTAGCATCATCCGTTCGTGATAATATTGAGAAGCCGCGCGGTAGGGAGAGCAAATGAGCGCTCGATTATCGACCGATAATCGCTCATTGGTTAATAATGCTTTGACAAACTTGCTCCTCAGTTATAACCCTAATAAAATAAAATAATTAGATTAATTAATAATATCTATAAAGAGGATATTAGATCAATTCATTAAATTTAGATGCTTTTCAGAATACAATAGAATAAGACTATAACCCTAATAAAATAAAATAATTAGATTAATTAATAATATCTATAAAGAGGATATTAGATCAATTCATTAAATTTAGATGCTTTTCAGAATACAATAGAATAAGACTATAAACAGTTGTAAAAACATGAAACTAAATTATATTATTTAACATAAAAATACCTTTTCAAAAATAAAAATTTAATAATGATGAAAAATTACGTTATATTCAAGTAAATGACGATTCTAGATTCATTAGAGGCAAATTTTTCGATGTAAAGATTGTGAAGACTTGCATACTGTTGTAACATGTTGCTTCGAATGTTAACATTAGAAGCAACATGTTACACAAACTTTTTAAATCATTGACTTTTGAACTTATACACTTTATGTATTCCATGAAATGTAATACATTAATTTAAAATTCATACTAATCTAGATTAAATTAGAAACACATTTGAGACTATTTGCGAGTTATTTTATTTCTAAGAATGTGGCATATTGCTGAAATCAAGTTTAATTGTTTTTATAAAAAAAAGAATTGATGACAAATTCAGTACAAAAAAATTTACGATTTTACAAAAGCTGATGTAGAAGTAGTATTATCCATAATCGCTGGTTTCAATTGATAAATGAGTAATTTTTATTAAAAATATTTTTTTCCAGATACTGAAGACTCAAACTGGAAACGCCAAAGTTATAATAACTGTTACGATCATGTGCGAACATGTAAACTTTTTAAAATTTGAATAAATTAATAAATGATTTTACATAACAAGAGTTAAAAAAGTTGTTATTACTATTTTACTGTTAATAGTATTATAATATATTAATAAATAATGATTTATACCCCAATCAAGCGCTCATTTGCTTTCCCTACCGCGCGGTTTTTCAATAGTATCACGAACAGATGATGCTACATTGTTTGTTATTACGAGTTTTTCACGCCATTTTAGATATAAAATATTAGTATTACATGTTAATAATGCTTTGGTAACAAAACAAGTATTTAAATCATAAAATAATTATTTATTTATAATTTTTAACTATTTATCGCAAGACTAAAACTGTACTTATTTGTTACTGAAGCATTATGTACATGTAATACAAACATTTTGTGCTTAAAACAATGTGAAAAACTGCAAATAACAAACAATATGCAATATTTTTTTCTCTACTGTTCAAATAGCGCGCGATTATACAAAGTCAATGAGTGCACCACAATCTAATGCGATACTGCGCAGACTCGAGAACTGGCAACACCGCACATGCGCACGGATCATTCAAATTGCAGGTTAATTTTTCGTAGCAATTAAAATTATTAATTTAATGAATAATTAATTAGTTTTTGTTGTGTTTTCATAGCGGGCAAATTAAATCGACCTAAGGGCAATTTTTAAAAATACAGCTAATTGATGTTTTAGCTAAGTCTTAACTACTTTTGATGTTTTAGCTAAGTCTTAACTACTTTTGATGTTTTAGTTAAGTCTTAACTACTAATTTATTTTTCCTAAAAAAACCAACAACGGGCAAATTAAAATTAGTACATAGTTTGAAAGGGCAATTTAATATCTATGTCGGGATGAGGCGGTGAAGGTATGAAGTGAGGTTATACACGTGGTGTCTGATTTGCTGTACTTTATTCAGCTGACTTCTCGTTGGTGTGTACTGCTCGACTCTCGGCGAGTATCTGACGAGAGTACCGGCACGCCGCTGCGTGGGTACCTCTGCTTCTCTCTCTAGTGGGGAGCGCCGCCTGGCGGCTAGTCCCTACATCTATAACCCGATATATTTACTTTTTTAAAATTTTTATACTTGCAGGCTGGAACGGGGGAGGTCCGAATTATGCGTATCTAGAGTCACTATAGGAGAAGAACAGGGCGCCGGGCGCGTAGAGTGATCAGAGTAGGACTGCCGATGCAATGTTAAAAATGCGTTATGAATTCAATTATGACACCGCCTTACGGTAGCTAGCCAAACCATGGGAATCGACCCCCCCCCCCTCCTTCCCCAGACATTATGTTATCATAATGAAAGCACAATGACGGCACACAAGATGTCATGCGTGATGTCGCCGAACTCTGAAAAATGACTTCGAAATGCAGACATTACATACTTTATGTCGAATACTTATATTATATTTAATTTCTGTAAAGTTTTAGATTCATATGATTAATTAAATATTAATTTACTGTGCACAATAATATAATGAGCATAATAAATACGTGCTCAAATATTAATTAAATCAATAGTGTGAAATAAATTTGTCTCGTAAAGGAAATATAACTTCAAATTTTCATTGCAAAATATCTCCTATGCAAAAATATATTAAATTTTCCAACTATAATTTAATTATTAATGATATTACAATATCTATTAACCTACAGAGAGTCTGATTAATAAGAATTCTGAATTGTAAAATTAATATACATTTTTACCGCCTAATTAATTTTTATTAGTTAAATAGTTAAAAATTAGAATGATCTAAAGATATATCTAAATATCTTGGGGTGTCATGGTGCCACTACGGTGGAGCGCGTTATAATTCTGTCACAATGATGTCATAACTACAACATTCGTGCCGAACACGCGTGGCCTGAAAATGCCCAGCATGCAATGTTTACGACCCTATAATACGTATATGTTAATCGTTGAAGAATATTTAAAGAGAATCTCAAAATATTTTACGACTCTACTGCATAAATATAGTTTATAGCTTACACGCACTTAGCCTGGATTTTTTCTGTTATTAAATTTTGAAGCTAAAGGTATGCTTTGCGAACAAGTACACACTTTTTTCGTAACTAAAGATAGTCACTGCAGCCACAGGATTGTGACCCCTCGATTTGTATAGGGCAAAAAATACTTTAACGGTTTCATACTATAACGGGCGACTTATTCGCGTAACCTCCGAATTTGTACGACGGTGTACAAACACGACTTCCCGAACGAAGTCGCGTTTTTAAGAACGAGTCTAAGTACGTGCCGTACAAAAGACATGGCCCGCCTGGCTCAGATAATCTTCCGGCACTAATACGGTTCTGCGGAGGTGGCAGGGAACTGGTGCAGTAGATATGTGCAAGAAATATGTGTACACACTCGTAAGTGAGCGAAGTGCGACACCGCGCACGAGCTATGCTAAAGAGAGAGCGAGATGGGGCAAGATCGCCCGAATACCGGTATAGCTAAGGCGGTACTTACAGGTGTTGCTGCAACCGGCATTCGCTCTCGAGATCACTCGCTCGTAGCCTCGACGTGGCTTAGGGTCGTCCTGTCACGAGGTTGCGTCCATTCACGGTAGGATCGTGTTGAACGTGTGCAAGCAGTAGCCGTGAAAAACGGTAGCGGAGGACTACTTGTACTCGACGTTGGCGCTAAACTCCCTCGTGCGCGTTGGGATACGCGTCGCTTGCCCTATTAGACACTGCTGTCAAAATTGACAGCAGTGTCTAATAGGCCTCTTAATAACTGTGGAAACCTGGGGGAAGACTATCATCCATGCTGATGAGGAGATTGTTCAGGGGACTGGCCGCTGTGTCCTCTCTCTTTTCGGAATAACACACGCACTCTCTCTCTCCCTCTCTCACTCACGATGATCCTTATAACGCAATAATCGAAAGCAATCTGGTCCGCGCGCGATTTTCTTTTTTTCACGAACCCCGAATTTTCGCCAAGTTAGGGCCGAATCGTGGAACGTACGAGCCGCAGATCCGTAGGCCCAAAACTCGCGCCTCGTTACAAACTGAAGGTCTTCATGATCCAAGGTTCAATCACACGATTCAAGATTCAAATCCCACTGAGAGCATAATGAAAAAATGTCGATTAAAAAAGTAATAGCATTGTCTCTAAATGCTATACGATTTTTTATAATTTTTAATTTTTTAATAACATCTAATGTAAAAATAGCAATAATGACATGTATTTTATGATTTGGATAAATAAAATAGTATTTTTATTATCGAGCAGTAAATATTATTCTATGCTGATTAACGACATCATCAATATCATCAATATCGCTAGCATTGCGAGCAGTCATATTGACTGCTCACGTGCCATCATTCTGCATTTATTCTGATAACATAATGTTTATGGAGTACATGTTGTATACCGTCGCACCGTTATGACGATTTGCCGAAAGCATGTATCTACTACTGTTCATAATTTGTGGTTGCGTACAAACTGTAGACTGCCGGCTATGCTGCCAAAGAAGACGACGGAAAATAAAAGAAGAGACCCGACTCCATAAGCTTAATCTTGTCCGGTTTTTCCGACAAAGATCGATAGGCATGCTGAATTGAACAGCATTGATTTAACGGTTTTCCACATCCACATTTAATATGATATTTTTAGATATATTTGTGTATCTAAAATATACATACTTCTATCAATTGATGAATTTTGAAAACATTTTTCTACAAGAGCTTTTTCTAACATTTCAAACCATCTAGCTGCTTGTTTTTATTCCCTATAAAACTTTGTTTAATTTACATACTTGATTATTGTCAAATTTGACACCGTCAGAAACTTGCATATAACTTTCTTACTTTAGAATACCATTAAAAATGCTGGTTTAACATTCATGTGACGTATTAACAAGTTAAATTGATTAGCTAATGCAACAATGAATCTAAGACTAGAAATTCTTGATGCAGGAGCAAATGTTTCATTATAATCAATTAAATACTCTAGACTAAAAATACGAGCTACAAGTCGAGCTTTATGTCTCGAAGGATTTCTAAATTCATCATTTTCAATTGTAAAAATCCATTTACAATCAACAATATTTCTGTTTTGGCTTTTGTATTAATGTCCAGTTTTATTAATTTTAATGAATTTATTTCATTCTGAATAGCTTTTTGCCATTTTTCTTTATCTTATATTTATCTTATATTTATTTCATTATACGTTAGTTGTATATCTTTACCTAGAGTTTTAGCGATCATCATACAGTCATATTCTATGTTATTTTCATTATAAGACGGTTTGGTTGACGGTGTTTAATCCTCTCACTCTTTCTGTGTTTACTACCTATTGACAATTGACTTTGAAGAGTTCGGATTTTTAATATTGTCATGAATTTGACGATCGGATTTGCTATAAATATCTGAATTTTTAATTTCAGATTTTTTAAACATATTGTTACATCCCGAATCGATAGAAATATCTCGACTGATAAGCAACCGTAGAGTTGGTTATCTGTATATGGGTACCCGGGCAACGTTGAAGGCGACCGTCGAAGCGCCTTGTATCTCCGGAGTTTAGTTGTGGCGATCATAGTGAGGAACTGCTTAAAACTGTCAGTTAACGTGATAAGTGAGAATATTCACCAATTGTTTGCGAAGAGGCTAATGACACGTTCTGCCTTACATTGAGAAGTGTAGCATGACCGTAAGTCTGTGTAACCTAGTGTGTATACTTATGAACGTGAGTTTAATGGTGATCGCGTATATGTTTAAGGAAGAAACTTACCTGTATGCCGGTGAAAGGCTACGGCAGGTACGTTGAGCGTCGAACAGGAATAGGCTAGATTGTAGAAATATATGTACGAATAACAGAAATTTACAACATTTTTGAAATCTCGTAATGTTATAGGCGTAGGAGTGAGAGCACGGACCTTGGATCTGGGCATTGTTATACTTCTAGTGTTCTCGATAAACAAAGGCAAGAGAGAGAAATAAAAAAGAGACGCAAGTTTCGGTTAAAGGTGCTCGCACACTGGGGCCGAGCTCCGATAGCGCAGAAGATTTCTGCAGAATGCTTCTGTGGCTTCAGGCCCCCGGCTAGGTTTGACTTAGTCATCCCGAGATCAGTCATCGGCCCCGTTGAGAAATCGACTCTGCACTGAGGGCCCCCGATGCACGAGTAAACAAATTGGGCTTCTCGAGGCGCGCAAGACCATGGAGCGAGGCTTAAGTGGCTGCGAACCTTAAGGCGAGCTAACAATTCTGCTAAATAGTGATCCACGAAGTAAGGCGCCCTTCCCTCTCTCTTCCTTCGTTTCTGGGCTAGCAACGCATAGTTCATCATTTAAGAGGGGGAAAATATGCAGGGTTTTTATATAGGCAGATTTCAATATAGCGATTCAGATTGTACTCTGATCTTTCGTGCGAGCGACCATCCAGAATGGTATATTCGTCTATTTGTAAAAGCGAACTTGTATATGATAGAAAGAAAGAAACTTACGAAATAATAAAACAAAACTTCAATAAATATCTTCCTCTAAACCTCACGTTCACCATCCTATCCTCTACATCTAGCTTATGATCCTCTACATCTAGATTACTGATTTTGACCTTACGTCAGATACATCAGTTTTTCTAAATTTAGTTTTATCATAATCATGTATGAGTCTAGTTTCTAGAAAATATATTTGGTCGGCAATAATATCTCTACCTGAAACAAATTTTTCATTTAGAACATCTCATATTTCATATCCGTTAGGATCATGTCCGATAAATATGCTTTTTCATGACTTTTCATTAAATTTAGTTTTTCAAACTTTGTTGTGAGTATAAACCGTAGATCAGAATACTTTTTCATATCTTAATTGAAGTTTTCTCTTATGCCACATTTCAGATGGTGTTTTATTATTTTTCAAAGTTGTTTTTGGCGTTAAATTAATTAAATATGTAGCAGTAAGTACTAATTAAGCCCAAAATACTTTTGCTAAACTGGTACTACTTATCATCGCACGTGCTTTTTCAGTAATATATAATTTCAAACCATTCTCTCTGAAACACCATTTAATTCAGGAGCTCTCGGAACCGTTCAGTGATAAGTCACTATTTACACAATAATTTATCATTGTTGAGGGAGTCATTGGACCACAAACGTCGGAATGAACAATAAACAAAGGTCTCTTAATAGTTTATGCCGTAAGTTACAATTATTATTTATAATACTATTTACTTGGAAACTATTACATTTTAGTATGCTTTTATTAATTTTTAAGTTTATCATTACTAAATTTTGTAATAGTTTGCTAATCATACAAATTTTACCATTTTTACTTAGCTTGACCCCTGATGAATCAAAGACAATTGTCAATGCTATCTGCTGCATTTTTGTGACTAACAATAAATTCTGCGGAACATCAGGCCGTAAAGGACATCTTCCAGAGTACATTTCATCCCTGTCTTGCTAATGACATGATGCTCCCTTTTGCTGCCATTAATTAAATACCATTTTTTCCCATAGATATTTTTGTTGGTGGATATAATTCATCATAATCTGAATAGAATTCTTGACTTATCAGATGATTTGATGCTCCTGTAACGTCGCCATTATTTTAACAAAGATTTAAAATATTACTTAAACATGAAAACACGCTTGTGTATCTCGCAAAAACTGACTACGAAATGATTCACATCTCTATATACATGTAGGGACCAGCCGCCAGGTGGCGCGCCCTAGGAGAGAGTGATAGAGAGAGAGGTAGAGGTACCCGAAGCAGCGACAGTCACAGCCACCAGGAGCCGAAGCAACACGAAGCCCGGCGAGCCAACAAATCAGCCCACAGGGAGTGCGGCAGCAGCTCCTCCTGAAGTCCGGACGACTAGCAACGGCAGCAGACGCAACATCGCGTCTCCAGCGCATCAATTCTAATGTATATGTAAGTAGGATTAATTGCCGCGAAACGTTCAGTTAAATTCAAATTTTCTCTTTTTCGCCACGTGTTCGCGACGCCATTTTAATTACCGCACGCTTCCGCCCGCGCCACGCGGTCATAACGGCAACAGCGCCGTTAGCACAGCCGCGCCACCGCACATTTCCGCCCGCGTCACGTGCGCTCAGCGACAGGGCACCGCCATTTTCAGCACGGAGCGTCGCCCTCTTCAGCACAAAGCACACGCCATTTTTCGCGCTTTTCAAGAACATGTGGCACACGCACACACTTTGAATATCTACGGACTACCTACGGGTTAATAACTCTACAGTACCCGCGCTTCTCGGGATTTCCTCGTAACCACACTGAACCGTGTTAGAGCATCAATTTTTCAGAAACTTATTTTTTTCCTTGAATTAACGCTTGTTGACATCGTGCGGATTTCGGACGCCCGGGTTATTAGAATGTCGTAAAGTTCTGTCTAACCCCCTCGTTACAAATAAGTGCGATAGATAATAGCGAAATAGTTTAAGTAAAAACATTGTACAAGGTAATTTAATTACCTTGGTAATTTAAACTCATCCAGCTGTGCTCCTTCTGCATATAGCCAACAAGGCTTTAGTATCTCCTGGCTTATGCCAGCCGGAAAGCAACAGCCTGGTGAGTCTAAATTACTTTAATTACATTTAAGTGCGAAAAATAGTCTTTAATAGCGGCATTTCCAGGGTACGAGACGTGAAGAGACCTAGTGCGTCTCTCTTACATACAATAATATTTTTCATGTTATAAAACATATTGTAATCCCTCACACACACATCAGACCTAACGCGTCTGATTTTCACTTCTAACAAACACAACTTGTGTAGTACTCCGCGTCGCGACTTACTAATCCTCGCGAATAATAATCGGACAGACGGTCTTAAACTTTCCTTTCTTTTTCAAGTCATTCACAGGTCATCCTCAGTCGGCTGTCTCCAGCCGATCATCACCGCACTTCGCTCCAACACTTCCAAAGCTTTAGACGCTGTCCCCTGGGCTGTTTACCCTCACGGAAGTGACTAAGCTGCGGGACAAATAGCCAGTGCACAATCTGAGCGACTTCTAACGCGTCCGGTATCGGTAAAGGAATAAACCTCTTAGTGCAATAGTTCAGACTCCGTCCCCTGGGCTGTTGACCCTCTCGGAAGAGCCAGTTCTTAGTACTGAGGCGGACTCCGATTCCAACCGGCCGCGTGCACACGAGGTATTCCGTCAAATTTCATTTCATTTGTAACGCGAACAACCGACTCGTTCGCGGCGATCAGCTGTCGGCCCAGCTCGCGGCGAATGTCAGATTCAACAGAAAATCTCACCGCCCTCCGCTCCGGCAAGCTCCTTCCAAAATCAATCCAACCTCCTCCGCGTTCCTTTAATAAAAAATCAGCCAAAATGGTTCTCAGTCACTCTCCTGTTAAGTCCAACCCCAACGCGGAACAACAATCCGAGAACATCTTAAATCCGTTAGAATCCGATAGTTCGTCAATAACCTCTAACGAAACAATCGCAGGAATCAATATGGTCACTGTCATCGCAGACAGTGCACGGGCACAAAATACGGCCACACAGCCAGCCCCCCTAGCAAATTACGCGTGGCCCGACCAGCCCAGTCTTTTAATAGACCCCAGCCGCCCAAATACTTCTCAACTTGAGAACGTTAACTCTCGTCTTCCGACGATGGAGTCCACACTAGCGGAAGCCAGGGACCCTCTTCGAGAGGTAGACACCCTCCACGCAGACTTGGTCGCACAAAGGCAAGAGTTCGCTGCAAAGCTCACAGAGCAACAGCAAACCCAGACTAGTATCCAGCAACAGCTGAAATATATCACACAGCTGCTAGCCCGACCTCCCGCACGCGTATCAGCTCCAGAGCAACCTGCTCCGAGCAATTCGTCGCTACCGCAGATCACTACCGATCAACCAGCGACACAACCGTCTCCTTGGCTCAGTTGTGCACCGGCAAATGACAGGTCACCGTTCGCATAGACCAGGAACCTATCATACTGGTTTTTCCACAAATACGACCCAGCTGGCTGGTTCCGCCAACTAGAAGACCTCTTTAACACCGTACAGGTCACGGATGACGAAGCTAGGTTTAACTTCACATGCAGATACCTCCAGGAGGATGTGCAGAGAGACATCCGGTATAAGCTCAACACTTTAGACCGCGGAAATAAATACTCCCAGTTGAAACAAGCACTGGTCGAACGATACTCTGAGAATCCTCAGCAACGGCTCGAGAGACTCTGCCGCGGCGCGTCACTAGGAAACAAAAAGCCGTCCGATTTCCTAGCAGAACTCCTCAGTCTAGCGGGTGACAGAGTTCCACGAGAAACGACAATAAATATGTGGAAGAACAGATTACCCACACACATTCGGTTACACGTACTAACCTATTCGGACGAACAAGACATGACCACTCGTGCTGACATGGCTTTCGAGATGTCGCAACAACTAAACATTAACGCGGTAAGTTCTCCTCAGAACACGGAATTCGCGCAGCCGCTTGAGTGAAGACTCGAAGCAATCGAACGAGCCCTGGCTCCGCGTAGCCAGCAGTCAAAGCAACATGACTCGCACCGCGATTCCATAGACAATCGACACGATTTCGCAAGAGCTCGGAGACGCTCAAACTCGCGCGGACGTCCCCACAGGAAGGCGTCACCCAACCGCTTAAACTCACCTACTGGCTCATTCACAACTTGTTTCTACCACCGGAGGTACTCAAACGCAGCTCGTAACTGCTTACTCCCGTGTGACTGGGTCCGCCGGCCCCAAGATTCGTACGTAGTCAGAAACGCGAGTAAAGTCACGACGCAGGAAAACTAACACCACCCGCTGTCGAAGAGGCAGGCAGGCGGGCTAACAAATCCCTGCGCCTCCACGTTCGCGACGCGCGAACAAAACAATTATTCCTCATAGACACAGGAGCCGACATATCAATTGTCCCGCGCTCCCGGTCTGAGAAGGCACAGCCAGCCGCCCTTAAATTATATGCGGTCAATGGCACAGCAATCAACACATACGGTAACGCGAGACGCGTACTCGACATAGGTTTACCGTACAAGATTACGTGGAATTTTACCTTCGCCGACGTTCCCCACGCAATCATAGGCACAGATCTGCTCTTGGCCCACCACCTTCTTCCGGACCTTAAAAAAGGTATTCTGGTTGAGGCAACCAATTCGCCCGAGCTCAAGCTTTCCTCTTAGAAGCCGATCCCGCACATATATCGTTAGTCGCACCAACGCACAAATTTAGCGACATTGAGATACCCTCAAGTTTTCGGTCCAGACCAATTTCGTTCTGCCAAAAAGCGAGGAGTGTTCCACCACATTCTCACGAAACGCCCACCAGTTTGACAGCGTGCTAGACTCCTTTCAGCCGCGAAACTAAAAGCCGCTAAAAAAGAATTTAGTTTATGGGTTTAACTAGGAATCTGCAGACCCTCGAACAGCCCATGGGCTAGCCCCCTCCATCTAGCTCCTAAAAAAAACGGCTCCTGGCGACCGTGCGGAGATTTTAGGAAGTCGAACATGGTTACCACTCCAGACAGGTACCCAGTTCCGAGACTTCTCGACTGTATGTTGTGACGTAGTATTTGGCTGCCCACCAGCCTGGTCCTACACACGTCGACGAATACTAATCTCCACCCTGGTTACTTCTCGCTGAAGAGTTCTTGGACCGCAGAACTGAGTGACTTCGCGTTCACACACACAAGCTGTATTACAGGAGGTTCGCACGAAATAAAAACTCAAACACAATAAGTTCACTTTAAAAATAGATATATTGTACTAAGATATACACGGAGAAACTCTGCTGGTACGGCTGCTGTTCGTGGTTCGGCTGCAGTCTCGCTGCGCTCACCCTTGGTTTTTGATGACTCTTGAATTAATCAAAATCCAGAAGATTACCCTTACTCGTGATATACTTTACAGTCTATATAGCTGACAATACAGAGTAAAACCAGCGTCTCTTTCCCAACGGCTTTCCCGAGACGCTTATTTGTCTCACACTGATACCCCAATACATAGTCATAAGCGCGCGAATAGTCGAAATCCATATTTCGCATATATTCGACGCGCTAATGAACTCTACGCACACATGCGTAACCCGTAAACATCCAGTAGCTAGAGAGAGACGGATAGCGCGCTTCTATTCCCCCACGCGCTTTTAATTCGCGTGACGTCACCGCTCGGACCTCCAAACTAGATCGGTCCTCAGTCGAGGCTCGACAGTCGTTCGAGCATCTTCCCCCTCCCTCTCTCTACCTTTGAGGGCCGAGTAAGCTAACAGCTGTACTTGGCTGCGACTCACACCGTCGCAATATCCTTCCTACACGGTAAAACGATCTTTTCCGCGATAGACCTCCGCCAAGCTTTCCATCAAATACCAATCGCGCCAGAGGATATTCCGAAAACTGCGGTTATTACGCCATTCGGCTTATACGAATTTCCGGTCATGACGTTCGGTTTCCGTAACGCTGCTCAAAACTTTCAGCGTTACATCCACTCAGCTCTCGGTAATTTAGACTTCGTATTCGTCTACATTGACGATATACTGATAAGCCTCCACCTCAGAGGCTGAGCATAGGGAACACCTCTACCTGATACTCCAACAGCTCGTTGAGTATGAACTCCAAGCAAATTTAGAGAAGTGTAGCCCAGGTGTCCCAGAACTGATCTTTCTCGGCCACCTGATCACTCCCAACGGCTTCAAACCTTCTCCTGATAAAGTAAAAGCGATCTTGGATTTTCCTCGCCCCAACACCATCGAGGAACTTAGACGATTTCTAGGGTTGGTAAACAGCTACCGCATGCTGTTACCCCACGCTGCAGAATCACAGATACTCCTGCATGCACAGGTGATTGGGTGCAAGAAAAAAGACAAAAGACTAGTCTCCTGGTCGGACGAAGCACTGCAGTCGTTCGAAAAATGCAAAGCTGACTTAGCTAAGCTCACCCTCACCGTCTATCCCAACGACCAAGCTAAACTTCGGCTCATTTGCGACGTCTCTGACACAGCCATGGGCGCAGCCCTGGAGCAGAGCGCCAACGACAAATGGCAACCAATAGCCTTTTTATCTCGCAAATTTTCTAACGCCGAAAAGAAATACGCAACTTATGACAGGGAATTATCCGCGATATTCGAAGCTATTAGACACTTCCAGCATCTTCTCGAAGGAGTCGAGTTTGACACGTTCACCGACCACAAACCACAGGTATACACGCTGCATCAAAATGCCGAGAAAATGCCCCCACTCAGATCGCGTCGACTTTCTTATATCTCCCAGTACAATACTGAGATACACTACCTCCCTGGCAAAGACAACGACGTCGCCGACGCGTTGTCCCGAATCAACACAACCTCTATTCCGTCTCCCATCCAGGTCGCAGATGAAGAAGCTTTTTCCAGTGACTATTCTAGTAAAGCATGGATAAATATCCATGCTCTTAAACTACCCGCACAGTTCACCGCACTGAAACTTAGCTTAGAGCAAGCAAACGACGAGTAACTAACTCGAATATTAAGCGACCCATCTCACCCCATGAGACTCAAAAAACTAACCATGGGGCGCAACACGCAGAATTCTACTGCGACTTAGCGAACGATTACATCCGCCCGTACATTCCGGAAGCTCTCAGAAGGTCAGTCTTCGACAACTTTCACACTCCAACTCACTCAGGAGTTAGAGTGACTAGTAAGCTCATCCGACAGCAGTACATCTGGCCAGATATGCACAAAGACATAGCCAAATGGTGCAAAACGTGCCTGGCCTGCCAACAGGCAAAAATCCATAGACACAATAGACAGGTTCCCAACCACTTCGAAATCCCAGATGATCGATTCGATCACGTCCACTTAGACATAGTAGGACCTTTTCCACAATCAAACAGATGCACTCACATCTTAAGCATCATCGATCAATACACGAGATGGCTAGAAGCCATTCCGATTCCAGACACGACCGCTGAAACCGTAGCTCGCGCATTTTTTGATCATTGGATCAGCCGCTATGGCACACCTGTCAAAATCTCTACGGATCAGGGCGCACAGTTCAAATCTCGTCTGTTCACATAAATGCTCAAGGTGATCGGTATTCACCGCATAAGGACGTCTCCGTATCACCCAGCCTCCAACGGCATGGTAGAGAGACTCCACCGCGAAATTAAAACAGCTCTGGCGTGCTACACTGACAACAGAGACTGGACGCGCATTTTGCCGAACATTATACTCGGGCTTCGCAATAGAATTCGCCTAGACTCTAACACGAGCACTGCTCAGCTAGTCTTCGGCAAGACATTAAGAATTCCGGGTGACTTCTCCCCGTTTACAGGAGAAGAACCAGACATGCGTTCATTCTACAACGTTTCTAAGGACTTCGTGCAGAATCTTCTATTAATTCAAAACCAAACAGCAATGTACAAAAACAAAAATTCCACGTTTAAAAACAATCATAAGCCGATACAAAAGAAGATCTATGAATGAATGGACTAACAAGCCAACTCACCATATCTCTCTCCACTGACCGTCTATCTATGACTCACCATATACAAATTTGCCGCGCCAGATACTCTTTAAACTCTTACGAATATTTACAAATGATTCATCTAAAGCCATATTCGAATAACTTTGGTATAAATAATTAATGTTAATTTAACAATTAAGAACAAAATAAAATCTATTCTCTCTTTGAAATATAAAAACATATACGGCGCACACAATTATACATAAAATACACATACCTGTATATACATGTTTGAAAATAAGTAAACTAATGATTAATTATTATTATAAACAATAGTAAACTAAACAACGGATAAACATAGAGATATTATTTAACTATATTGTAATGTTAAACTATTGGAATCATATATACAAGTATAAAGCAAAAGCGTACATACATTTTTAACGCGCACTTCAATCTTAAACACATTTTATATAATCTTTTGGTTATATGTTGATTAACACAGAACAGCCTACATTATTAATATTTGCTAGCTTTGTGAAGCTATTAAAGGTATATTTAAACAATTATTAAGTTCAGTATGTTATGTAGTTCATATGCTCATATATATATATATATATATATTCTCGCACGCGCGCGCTAAAAATGTATACATAATCTTTATAAGTCACCGTATGCGAATGATTTAAGCTTTATATAGGTAATTTGAACTATAGTTTGATACAATAGCCATTATAAAAACTATAAACTAAATTTGTTCATATAGAATAACTACAAAGAACCCTATTTTGAGACTATTGTATGTATATACACACATATGTATATTTTTGGTCAACATCGTTTAAGCATTATAATCAAAACTTATGAATCATTGTATACACGAACAGAAATCATAGTAATTCATGGAAAGATTCTCTTTTCTAGAAAAACTAAGTAGAGGAGAGTATAGATAATAATAGCGTCAATCGCTAATCGAAAGATCGCTATTGGCAGATCTATCTCCAAAGAGACTTTTCTATAACAAAAGGGCCGTACCTCAAAAACTGTATATAAAGGCAGGCTTTTTCATTAACAATAACTAGTGATAATTATCAATAACTAGTGTTTAAGTAGAAGTTGTCGTAACCAGTCTTAAGCAAACGCAGTTTTAAGTTCAAGCAAATTCAATTTCTCAACAACAAGTATTTTTATAAATCTCCGAATACTCCACTAAAAATCATTATAAAAAGACACTTCTCTTTCTTTGTTCTCATTACTAAGGCTAGAAAATTAGTTCAAAAACTGTGTAAGAAACTTTTCAACTTTTAATAAACGAGAATTTACTTTAAACCGCGAGTGACAAATTCATTTGGTTTTAACCAATAAAATATCAATATTTCTCCTCTACTTTCTGAACTAGATTGCTCTGTACAAAATCGAGAGGAAGGAAGTCATTGATCTAGATCGAAAATAAAAGTAAGTAAACAAAATTAATTTAATAATATACTTTTATATCCAATATTCTTTTGGTCTCTTTCGCCAACTATCACTCTCCCTTTGTTTCTTGAATCTATCCTTTCGTGAAGTAGGAACCAAGTGTCGGTTGGTTATTAGTTAAAATCTAAAGTAAATAAGTAGGATAATACTTCAGCTTAGTTCTGGAAGTGTTATTCATATTTTATTACAAAACTTATTATCATTGTTTTTAAAATCTCGTGTAAAATACTTAATTACCTAGAAAAAACTTTCAGCGTAGATCTGGAAAGATTTGAAGGGTAATGCAAGTAAAAAATTATCGTTCAACACAAATTTTGTTTATATAAAAGTAAAATTATCATTAGAACAGAAGTAAACTTTCTTTTCCATTTTCCTCGTTAAAACAAACATCGCGACAAAGTTCAACTCAAGCTAATAGCGTAAAAACCAGGCCTAAAAAGAACATTAGTAGAAATACTAAATAAAATAAAACCGTCGATAAATAATTGAAAATCCGACGTTACACTCCGGAGTCCAATTAAAAAATCAGCGATTCATCACTGTTAACAATTTTTCTTTCATCTATTAATTGTACTGTTTGAACAGTTCATTGATTATTCGAATTCTTTTATAATAAAAACAATTAATTTTCTTATGACCTCTTCTTCCACAATGAAAACATTTTACATTGGTTTTATTTTTATTCTTAGGTCTAAAATTAGTGTCTTTCTTTCTTTTTGTAATTTTATTTTTAAAAAAAAGTCCATTTTTTACGTAAGTAACTGTTAATTTATCACTTAGTAAGGTTTTAATAGCTTTTCTCAATCCATTGTATATTTCAGGTAAAGACGATAATAAGTAATAAATACATGATGTCATCTTCTTGAATCGAGATTTCGGTACCAGCAGCAGATAATTCCATCACTAATATATCAAACACCATGAAATTTTGTCGAGTATCTCCTTGCAATTTCAGTTCGTATAATTCATTCTACAGTGATATTTTCGTAGCTATACTCTTTCTTTCATAAATATTATCTAACGATTTAAAAATCTTCTTTGCACTACTTTCATGTTTTGCAATATTGAGTATATAAATAATCCATCAATACACTTTTTGCAATTCCTACTGCTTTATTCCATTCTTCATCTGGGTTTTCAGGAATTTCATTGTAAATCACTTTAATGACACAAAGTTGAGTTAAAACGTTTGTTATCCGTATTCTCACCAGTGAATGATTTAATATTTCTCGGTCTTTTATAATTCATATTCTTTATTGTAAGTATTAGAATTTCTAGTAACTTATTTATCACTATAAGTTTATTACTATAAGTTTGTCACTATATGTATATGTATGTATATAACTAAACACTTAAAACATTTACATTAAAAAAAAACTTAAAACAACTCAATTTTTTTACACTTCTGGGCCCATAATCTATTGGAAATAAGTATATTAAATAAAACAAGAACTCAGAATATTTCTATTGAATTGATTTAAGGAAATAAACTCAATCAATTTTGAATAATATAATGTTTATTGATAAGTCAAAAATAAGATAGAATACACAAATTGTCGCTTATGCGAGAGCTTTGACTGAACTAAAACTAAAATGGGTCGCAGAGTATAAGAGACTAAACAGATTATGATGAGGAAAATTCTAATGACCTCATCTGGTGCAAAGAATGGTCAGCTACCCCCACGACGGTTGCCACCTTGACGTTGTGCCCATTCGCAAAATGGGCCGGTGTGGGGGCTCGTCTGGCGGTTCTGGGGCTGTACTGGCTTCGGACCAGGAGATGGGGTCCTGGAAACCAGGGAAAGGGGGTGGGGAGTGATCGCCGGTGAAACGGGGTGAACGACACACACCCTAGTACCTGGCGGTAGGGGTCCCTGAGTCACGGGATCCCCTTAAAAAGGGCTCTCCCGGTTAGGCTCTTCCCGGGACGCTGCTGGGACACGGCCCCTTCTCCTCGAAACAGAGGGGGAGGGTACGTGATCAGCCGACGGACCGGTCAGAGGCTAGGAGCAACCATCCAACCAGGTCGAGACGACTCGACAGGTTGGATACACGAAAACGGTACAATTACACGTTAATTTCACACACACAACACATTACACTACAGAACATATCACATGAGTCGTCCCCCCAAGCTAGACGGTGTGAGCCATCGTGCCTCTCTTGGCACCCGGGGTTAGACGGTGTCGCTAACGATGCCTTGGGGATACCGGGCGCCCTCCCCTCGTATCTAGCCTTACCACCGTATGAGGCTCTGCGGTGGCGGACCGCATACTTCCTCACTACTCGTGGGACTTTTATGGAGAAATTTCTAAAAAGAACCAATAATTGCGAGGGGAGGGGAGGTGACCATTCCTCCAGCGGGGCGGCAACGCCCAGTCTGGAGGGAAAGGAACCCCCCTCCTCTACCTCGTCGGAGACAGGGGGGACTTCGGTCGAACCCATCTCTGGCGAGGGGGAGTACGGGGTGGCACCGAACAGGGGCTCGTTAGAAAACCAGGGAGGCGCCACCTCCGAATCGGCTATGGGGCTGAAGGAGGGCTCTTCGGAGAACTCTCGAGGAACCGTAGCCGAGAGTCGCCTGACGCAGGGTCCGAGCCGGAAGGTCTCTGGGGCCCAAAGGCGTAAGATCCTGCGTCAGAAGCAGAGACAGGAAGGGAAAGGAGCCGAGACCTCGGGGTCTGAAAACCCCAGGAATCGGGGAAGTTCCCATCCTGGAATCGGGGGCAGGGGCCTCTAAGATCCAGACCGGCAAACGCCGCAAAGGATCTAATGAGACCCCTCCCATCAACAGGACTGCGGCCAAGAGGCCGAACCTGGAGCATGGCCTCACCACGGCGAGGTTGGTTGACCCGCTGACGAGGGTCCTCGTGGGGGAGGGATACCCCGATGAAGAGCTAAATAATCATCATTTAGCTCTCATCAACGAGGCGGTCGAGGCTGAGATCTTTAAGATCGAGGCTGGACCGTTTCCCTCCTTCCAGGACTGCTTCGTTAAGTTAGGGGCAGTCGTCGTGGTGGCGGAGAATGAATTCTCAAGGGACTGGCTGGAGGCAATTGCCCCAGTCTGCGTCCTCGGGAAGGAGCCAAACTGGCACTGTCTGAGGTGTCTGTGCTTAAGAAACCTCACCGGGCCACCATCCGGATCCCTGGTAACAGGATCAGCCCGGAGGTGGCTCTGGGGCGGATTGGGCGCAGACACCCGGACCTTGCCGTCGCGAGGTGGCGGGTGCTAGCTGAGGGAACAAGGGAGGGACCAGAGTGTGGTACCTTCATTGTCCTCAGCATCCCCGATGCGTGCCTGCGGGTCCTTAAGAGCCGCGGGTACAGGGTACAATGGGGCCTGGGTACCATCCTCGTGAGGGTGGGCGATGGCCCCAGGGGACAGGGCACGAGTGGCGCCGCACCGACCTAACCTCTATGGCTAGCGTCGGGGTGGCATTCACTCAGATTAACTTGCACCACTGCAAAGGTGCTTCGGCTGTTCTGGCCAGACGCCTTGCTGAGGTGCACACAGGCATATGCCTTATCCAAGAACGTTGGGTGGTTGCGGGCCGTATTAGGGGGCTAGCTGGGGTTGGTCGTCTCTTTAGAGACCCGACGAACAGCACCCCGAGGGCGTGCATCATCGTCAAGGGGTTGGAAGCAACGCTACTGCCGTCCCGGTGTAGCGGCGACCTCGCTGTCGTTAGGGCTAGTCTCCCAATGGGAGACTCAATAAAGGAGGTAGTCATTGCATCTGGCTACTTCCCCTACCACGCCGAGGACGAACCCCCACCGAGGGAGGTTCAGGAACTAGTGGAGTGGTGCCAGGAGGGAAACACTCCACTCCTCATATCGTGCGGCAGCACAGATATCAACAGTAGAGGTGAATCTCTACTACAATATCTGGTTACAACAAATCTCTGTATTCTGAACAGGGGGAATGAACCTACATTCTTCAATGCTGTCAGTCGAGAGGTTCTGGACATGACTCTTTGCTCGGAGTCTATAGTTAGCTGTATCGGAAATTGGAGGGTCTCTACAGAACCTTCACTTTCAGATCACAGACATATCTGCTTTGGCTGGAGAGCGGGGTCGCCGGAGAGGAAGATGTACAGAAACCCCAAGAAAACCGATTGGGAACTGTATAGACGGTCTCTCAAGAGCGAGCTCGCGTCCTTCAGACCAGATCTCGGCACTAAGGAAGGACTGGACCACTGGGCGAGCTGCCTTGAATGGTCTATAAAGACTTCCTATGAAAGAAGCTGCCCTTTAACTTGCCACAAGGGAACCAATGGTACACCTTGGTGGAACAAGGAACTAGAACAATCACGACGGGAGGTCAGAAAAGCCTTTAATAGGGCAAGGAAGACCAGATCACCGGAGGATTAGCTTCAACATAGAGAAGTGCAAAGACGCTACAAGAAGAGCGTCGACAAGGCACTGGGCTAGGAGGCCGGCGAGGACAGACTGGAGCCTAGCGGTTCGAGTGGTTATTCCGGAAAGGGTTAGATGGGCGGTGAGCAACTTTCTCCCTTACAAGGCACCGGGGAACGATGGAGTATACCCGGCTATGCTGCGGGAGGGTCTAGAGGAACTCACCGGCCCGCTAACCAAGCTGTATAGGGCTAGTGTTGCCATGGCACATATACCCGACATATGGAAAACCGCTAGGGTAGTCTTCATACCCAAGGCGGGGAAATCGAGTCACACTACGATGAAGGACTTTAGACCTATCAGCCTGACCTCCTTTGTCTTTAAGACACTGGAGAGACTGGTCGACAGGTACATACAGGACGAGGTCTTGTCAATATCACCACTACATCCCAACCAACACGCCTTCAGGGCAGGGCATTCAACAGAAACTGCCCTGCACTCGGCGGTCCGGCAAATTGAAGGACAGTTGGACAGGAAAGAATATATGGTGGGAGCATTTCCGGACATTGAAAGCGCATTCAATTGCACCTCCACCAATATTGTCCATGAAGAGGCAGCGAAGCAGGGAGTACCGGCTACGTTGGTCAACTGGCTGGGGAACATGCTGAGCTGCAGGAAAGTCGTCTCCACGTTGGGGACAAAAACAATTACAGGAAGGGTCAGTAGAGGCTGTGCGCAGGGCGGCGTTCTGTCCCCTACCATCTGGTGCCTGGTGGCTAACGGGCTGCTAGAAGCGCTTGATGGGGGAGGGTTTAGCGCCCAAGCCTATGCGGACGACTTTCTGATCCTTGTTAAAGGCAGTTGCATTGAGTTAGCTATGGACACGATGCAACTAGCGTTAAAGAAAGTGGAAAGATGGTGCAGCTCCACGGGGCTCTCAGTTAACCCGAGTAAAATCGAGCTGGTCACCTTTACACGGAAATATAAGATTCACCGCTATAGGGCCCCGAGGCTTCAGGGCAAGATACTAGAGGTGAAGGATTCGGCTAAATATCTAGGGGTAACCCTCGATAAAAAGCTCAATTGGAAGGAACATCTCTCGGTCCAATGTAACAAGGTAATTACGGCCTTCTGGACCTGTAGAAGGGCCTTCAGCAGCACCTGGGGACTTAGTCCCAAGATGGTTCTCTGGCTATACAGGGCTGTACTCCTGCCCAGACTTGCATACGCCTCCGTGGTCTGGTGGCCTAGGGTGGAGCAGGTTGGGGCGGGAAGGGCCCTGGAAAGAATAAGGGGACTCATACTTAGAGGAGCCACGGGTGCAAGACGCACAACTCCAACTAAGGTACTCGGTCTATTGGCTGGGGTGGAGCCTATACACCTCGCCATTATTGGCGAGGCGGCGAAGACGGCCTATAGATTAAATGCCCAGGGCAAATGGAGGCCAGGCACACGACACACCCGATTACCCAGGGTGTTGACATCCGATCCAGAAATTAACATGAGGACGGATATTATTATTCCAAGAGTTACCTTTGGAAGAAGATACACGGTGGAGGTGCCTAGCAGGGAGGACTGGAACATGAAACGGGACACCCTGCCGGGCAGCGGAGAAATCTGGTATACAGATGGATCCAAGACCGCTAAGGGAACAGGGGCGGGATACTATTGTCGCAGGGACGGAAGGGGCACTTCTCTTCCACTGGGGCAGTACGCCACCGTCTTTCAATCCGAAGTCGTAGCAATCATGTCCTGTGCCCAGAGGATTCTAGAACTCGAGACACGGGACAAGCATATCAGCATCTGTTCTGATAGCCGGGCAGCGCTGGGGGCGTTGGAAACTCACCGAACCGCCTCGGCGCTTGTCTGGGTCTGTAAGACGACGCTCAACAAACTGGCCCTTTACAATAGGGTCAGGCTATTATGGGTGCCGGGACACACTGGCATCAGGGGCAATGAGGTCGCTGACAGACTAGCCGCTCTGGGAGCAGGAACCTGCCTACCGGGTCCAGAACCCTCGGTCGGGGCGCCTAGGTGCCTAGCCGTGGGGAGGATACTGGAATGGGTCAGGGACAAGCACACCGGAAGCTGGCTGGAAAGTCGCGACTGCAGACACTCCAGAATGATGATTGGTCCGGTACTGAATAAAGAGTGGAGCCTCTGCATGACTGGCAACAGCAGGAGGAACTCCAGATGTTTAGCCCAGATCACATCTGGTCATGGGCGACTTAGACACTTTGGAAATAAAACAGGTGGTGAAGAACTGGGCGCGTGTAGGTGGTGCGGGTCGGAGAAAGAAACTCCTGCTCACATCATGACACGATGCCCGGGCTTCTGCAACCCCAGGAACCAACTACTAGGGGACTTTTTCATAGACCCACAGGAGATAAGGCTCGCCAACTCGGGCGCCATTCTCTCGTTCTGGAGATTGGCTGGTCTGCCGGAGTAGCTTGAGCAACTTCAGGGAATGGTACAATGGGCGCACAGCCTACGTGCCGTGGCCGTTTGAGGTCCCTCCCAGATGAATAATAATAATAATAATGGTCAGCTAGCAACGGTTTTATTGGCTGACCTGGGTATTGGTCTAAAGAGTAATACTAACAAAATACATCTTTCTCAACAATTTCTATTAGAGAATTTATTCTGAGCTGAGTGCAAGAAAGGACAAGTCTGAGCTCTAGAAACGCCATGCAAGATCCAAGAAAGAAATCTAGAAAGAACATTGTAAAGTAGATGTTTTTTCCTTGGTTGTTAAAATGAACTAGGCAATGTATTGATGTTCAAAATGTATATATTGAAAAATATATCAGTCGACCAAGTTCGAGTTGTCGATTCTGAGACGGTTCGTGGAGTTCTGTTTTTGTATGGAGTCATCCTTAGACAAGAAGACTCTTGTTAGTAAGGAGTGAGGATAGAACTGCCCCTTTTGGTCCCGGGAAGTGTGGAGAGAGATTAATTGATTGATTGATTTTATTATTATTGTACATTATGTTGTACATAAAAATAATTACAAATAAAATGTAAAAAAAACAGAGAAACTAATTTTGAAAAGAATCTGATCTCTCCAGATTAAATAAGTGTTTAAAAATAGCTTTTTTAAAATGAGATATGGAGATGATGTCATGAAGGCAAGAGGGCAGAGAATTCCATAGGAGAGTGGATGAAACATGAAATGAATTCCTCCACGTTTCAGAGGCGAAGGGAAGTACGTCTAAGGGCGTCACAGCACCCTTCACAGGCCTGATCGGAACTAACACCTGAAAGTAGGTCAGCAAGTAGGCTGGGGTAGCTGTATTAAACAGCCTCCGAAGCAGACAAGCGGCAAATTACTTTCGGCGCCCAGCAGTGGTGAGCCAGCCCGGGTCACGCCTGTAGGGAGTGATGTGCTCATCCCTTCTTAAACCATAAATGTACCGAATACCAGTATTTATCAGTCTCTGTAGTTTAGTATCAAGTTCGTCTGACAAGTCACAGTATACCAATGAGTAGTAATTGATTAAAGGGAATAACAGCGAAGAAATCAAATGCTTGCGCAAAGGAAGGTTAGTGCTTTTCCTAAAATAATAGAGCCTATACATTAGCGTATGGGCACGCTTATAGACATTAGAAACATGTTTTTTCCAGTTCAATCTGGAATCAAGCACCAACCCAAGGTTACGCATCGAAGACTCAAAGCAAAACCTGGTACCACCAATAATAATATAATCGTTAGCACAATTAGGAAGACTATTAATATAGTAAGGCAAGCCAAGAACAATTGCTTTTGTCTTCAGTACATTCAACTTCAAGCCGTTAATCCGGGCCCAGTTCAAAATCTTTTCGGCATTAGCAGACAAAGTAGCAGAAAAATTGTCTAGCTCCTCAAGGCGACATTGGCCGTACATTTGCAGATCATCCGCATACATAATGTGCGTGATGTCACTGTCCAAGCAATATTGAATTATTATTGACATAAAGGGAAAAAAGTAAGGGTCCAAGGACGGATCCATGAGGTACCCCTGTATTCAGGCACTTGTATTCTGACAGATTTCCCTTATCGTCAATGACCGCCTGGCTCCTACCCGTAAGGTAGGAGGCAAGCCAGCGAATAACCTGCTTAGAACAAAAGAAGGTTAGTTTTCTAATGAGCTTGCCGTGACAAACCGTATCAAACGGTTTGCTAAAGTCAAAAAGTAAAAGAAGAGTCACTCTCTTGCGTGAAATGCCAAGCCTCACATCATCAGAAAGATTAGGTAAGGTCATAAAAGCAACTTACTTTCAAGAATAATTATTATTTTTACAAGCTTGTTATAAGCACCATCGTTTTCATAATTTATGTGGTGAATCTCGGTTACCGTCAGTTTCTATCAATATAAATTTTATTTACAACGCGAAAATTACTTTTTACTTGTAAAACAGACTTCCTCTTTAATTTGACAACTAAATTTTGAAAGCACATAAATCGCTCATTCAAAGTATTTGCCTTTAAAAATTTAATTAATTCTGTAAAAGAAAATATTATTGTGTTTGTAATAAAAATTAATTTTCTGAGAAGCTTAAATTAATTGGGGTTTAAAAAAATTCAGTTTTTTATTGTTGTTTTAATATTTTATACATAAATATCATTTTGTGCATAAATTTAAAGATATCTTGTCACCTTAACTTAGAATAAAAATACGACAAAAATTTTTATTTAAATCATATTTAAAAATAAGTGACGACATTGGAAGTCCGATGTTTAGAAGATTAATCCAAAAGATCACTGGAACGTGGTCATGGCGAAATTTATACTTGGAAAACATTTTATCGCGTGAAGTTAGTTGCGAAGCACAATTTTCATTTCTATGCTCTGAAGTTAATCCATGAGCTCACGCGACTCGAACCCTTGATCACAACAGCCCCCCGTTCCAGCTGCAAATATAAAAATATAAAAAACTAAATATACCGGGATATAGATAATAATTTGTCCTTACAAATTATGTACAAATTTTAATTTGTCGGCTTTTAGTTTTTTTAGGAAAAATAAATAGGTAGTTCAGATTTAGCTCAAACTTTAATTAGCTATATTACTTAATTAAAACTATTTGGAATATCTAAGTAACGCAAAAAAAATGTCGATTCACTTTGCCCGTTATAAAAATACAACAAAAACTAATGAATTATTATTTAAGTTAATAATTTTTTGATACGGAAAATGAGCCTGTAATTTGAATGATTCATGCGTATGTGCGGTGTTGCCAGATCTCATATATACGTCTGCAGTACTTGAACCAGTGAGTCGATAATGTCTATGTAGGGACCAGCCGCCAGGCGGCGCTCCCCACTAGACAGAGATAGAGAGAGAAGCAGAGGTATCCACGCAGCGGCGTGCCGGTACTCTCGTTAGATACTCGCCGAGAGTCGAGCAGTGTACACCAACGAGAAGTCAGCTGAATAAAGTATAGTAAATCCAGACACCACGTGTATAACCTCACTTCGTACCTTTGACCGCCTCATCCCGACATTGGTGACCCCGACGATTGAAGAAGAAGAAATATCAGCCATCGGCATCTTTTTCGGCCTTTAGGACTTTTCATCCTTCAAAATCTGGAATTTCTCACGCATCAAGAAATTTCCGAGTCGAGGCAAATTCTGCTGACCGGAAGTCGAAACCCACGCTATTTCGTCGGACACGCATTGGGATTTTCTCTACAAAGCATCAACGCGTGAAGAGTGAGTCTTAGCGAAGTACCGTTCGCACGCTACTTCTCCTGCACGTAACTCCTCTCGAGGGCCCGCCCGAGCCTTTAAAATTCTACACGGAAGCACCGCTTCCTCAAGCCGCCATCCCGCATCACGCTGTGACGCGGAGCCACCTGGACCGTCTACGCGGATCGTCGCAACTCAGCAACGACCACTGCTCCTGGAGACGCAGCACCAGGAAGCCCGGCGAACCAGCATTCACCCACAGGGAAGGTACCAGACCCGGCACCAGCTCCTCCACAGGTCCGGTCAACGGCAGCTTCAGCGACGCGACATCGCGTCCCCAGCGCATCAATTCCACGTATCTGTAAATAGGAGGTGTTCCCGGATATATCAAAAACACTGTCTATTGTCTACTTCGCGCGCTCTCTCGTAATATTAGCATGCATAAAATTGTCCGCGGAAGTACCGGTTTACCAAAATTCCATTTTCGCCACGTGTTCGCGACGCCATCATTTTTAGTCGCGTTTCCGCCGCGCTACGCGGTTATAACGGCAACAGCGCCGTCAGCACAGCAGCGCCGCCTCACGGCACAACGGTGACTTTACCGTCCACGGCAGCGCCACCATGCGGTTGAAACGGTAACTACACCGTTAACGCATCGGTAACGTAGCGAATTTATGCCCGCGCCACCGGCGCCCGGCAACAGGGCACCGCCATGTTTTCGCGATTTTCAGAAACACGTGCCATCGGCTACACTTGGAATTTTAGAACTGCCTGCTCGGTTTAACCTCTACAATACGTGCGCTTTGCGGGTTTCCTCGAAACCACACTGAACCGCGTTCAAGCAATTTTTTTCGAAAACTTACCTTTCTCTTAAATTCTCGTGATAATATTGTGCGGATTTTAGACGCCCGGGTTATTAAAATAGACAAAGTTCTGTATAACACCCTCGTTACGAATAAGTGCGATAGATAAGTGCGATATTTATTTAAGAAAAAAAAAACTTGTACAAAATAGGGTAACCTCACTTTGCTGTGCTCTTTCTGCAAACAGCCAACAAGGCTCTAGTATCTCCTGGCACTGCCAGCCGGAAAGCACTAGCCTGGTGAGCTTAAATTATTTTTATTACATTTAAGTGCGAAAAATTAATCTTTAATAGCGGCATTTCCAGGGTTCGAGACGTGAACAGACCTAACGTGTCTCTCTTATATTTACAATAATATAACTCTCATACTAAATATTGTATTCCCTCACACATTATTACACACCAGACCTAACGTGTCTGCTTTCACATACAATAACACAACTTGTGTCTCATTCCGCGTCGCGATTATTCTTGTTTTTATTTTTATTATTCAATTTCGCGATCAACTTTCGGACAGACGGTTTAATACTTTTTTTTTTCAAGTCATTCACAGATCATACTCAGTCGGCTGCCTCCAGCCGTTCATCAAAGCACTTGGCTACGATTTCCAAGGCTTTAGCCGCTGTTCCCTGGGCCGCTGACCCATTCGAAAGCGCCTAAGCCAAGGTACAACAAGCCAGTGCGTCACATGAACGACTTCGGAACGCTCGGTCACCGTTTGGAATAAACCTCTACGTGTGAAAGTTCGACTCTGTCCCCTGGGCTGTGGACCCGTTCGGAAGAGCCAGTTCTGATCACTGAGGTGGACTCCGCTTACCAACCGACAGCGTAAGAACGAGGTACTCATATAATTTTCATTTTCATTTATATCACGAACACTCGACTCGTTCCAAATGACTAGCTGCCGGCACAGCTCGCGGCGAATGTCAGAGCCAATAGAAAATCGTACCGCTCTCCGTTCCGGGAAACTACTCCCTGAACCTATCCAACCTCCTCCTCGTTCCTTCAACAAAAAAGCAACCAAAATGGTTTTAAGCCACTCCCCCGTCAAATCCAAAACTAACGCGGAACAACAACCGGAAACTACCCCGAATCCGTTAGAATCCGATAGTTTATCAATTTCTTCAAACGAAACAGTTCAGGGAATACATATTTTAGCTCATAACGCACACAGTGCAGGGGCATTAGATTCAGGCACACAGCCTTCTGCCCCCCTAGCAGAATACGCGGGGCTTAACCAGCCTAGCCTTCCAACAGACCCCAGCCATACAAATATTTCTCTACTAGAGAACGCTAACTCTCGTGTCGATGGAGTCCTCCTTGATGGAAACTAGGGACCCTCTACTAGAGGTAGAAACCCTCCACGCGGAATTGGTCGCACAAAGGCAAGAGTTCGTTTCCAAACTCACAGAGCAACAACAAACTTAAACTAGCATCCAGCAACAGCTGGATTACATTACACAGCTGCTGGCCCTCCCTCCCGCTCGCGTATCAGCTCCAGAGCAACCTGCTCCGAGCAACTTCTCGCTACCACAGATCTCTTCAGATCAATCAGCGACACAACCGTCCTCACGGCACAGTGAGCCACCGGCAAACGATAGATCACGGTTTTCTAGGACTAGGAACTTATCGTATTGGTTTTTCCATAAATATGATCCAGCCGGCTGGTTCCGCCAACTAGAAGACCTTTTTAACACTGTTCAGATCACGGACGATGACGCTAGGTTCAATTTCACATGCAGATACCTCCAGGAGGATGTGCAGAGGGAAATCCGGTATCAGCTCAGTACGCTTGACCGCGGCAACAAATACTCCCAGTTGAAAGACGTACTGGTAGAGCGCTATTCAGCAAGTCCTCAGCTACGGCTTGAGAGATTAATACTGTAATTATTCTGTCTCCCGCTCAGGTTGAAGACGAAGAAGCTTTTCCCGGTGATCTCTCAAGTAAAGCACGGATCAATATCCATGCTCTTAAACTTCCCACTCAATTCACCGCGCTGGAACTTAGCTTAGAACAGGCAAACGACGAGCAACTTGCTCGAATACTAAGCGACCCATCCCATCCTATGAAACTCAGGAAACTTTACTGGGGGGCGCAACACGCAGAGTTTTACTGCGATTTATCGAATGACTATATCCGCCCGTACATCCCGGAAGCCCTTAGAAGGTCAATCTTTGACACCTTTCACACTCCAACCCACTCAGGGGTTAGAGTGACCAGTAGGCTTATCCGTCAACAGTACATTTGGCCGAATATGCACAGAGACATTGCAAAATGGTGCAAGTCGTGCCTGGCCTGCCAACAAGCAAAAATCCATAGATATAACAGGCAGGTGCCTAACCATTTCGAAATTCCGGACGGTCGATTTGATCACGTTCATCTAGACATTGTAGGACCTTTTCCTTTGTCAAACGGATGCATTCACATCCTCAGCATTATAGATCGATATACGAGATGGCCAGAAGCCATTCCGATTCCAGACACGACCGCGGAAACGGTAGCCCGCGCATTCTTTGATCAACGGATCAGCCGCTATGGCACACCTGTCAAAATCTCTACGGATCAGGGCGCACAGTTCAAATCTCGTCTGTTCACACAAATGCTCAAGGTGATCGGTATTCAGCGCATAAGGACGTCTCCGTATCACCCAGCCTCCAACGGCATGGTAGAGAGACTCCACCGCGAAATAAAGACAGCTCTGGCGTGCTACGCTGACAACAGAGACTGGACGCGAATATTACCGAACATCATGCTCGGTTTACGAAACAGAATTCGCCTAGACTCCAACACGAGCCCCGCTCAGTTAGTTTACGGAAAAACGCTAAGAATTCCGGGTGACTTCTTCCCGTTTACAGGAGAAGAACCAGACGTGCGCGCTTTCTATAACGATTTTAAAGACTTCATGCAGAAAGTCCGTCCCGTCCCGGTAGACCATAAATCCGCGACGCAGCCGTTTGTCCATAAAGGCTTACAAACGTGCTCACACGTCTGGGCTCGCGATAAGCCCATCAGACCCGTGCTTACACCTCCGTACACCAGCCCACACTTAGTTCTTACGAAGAATTTTGCCGATCATACGTTCGAGATAGACAAAGATGGCACGTGAAAAACCATAAACATAGAGCGGCTCAAACCAGCCTTCTTGCTTCACGAAGAAGACAACGCCGCTGGGGAAGATGACACACAAAACTCGGCGAGAACTACTTCCTCGCTCGAGCCTCCTCCGTCTCTTCCTCGTTCTCTCACTGACGAGAACCATGTTCCTACACAAATCATTTCCCAGCCGTCCCCACCCAGTCCCAGTCGAGCCAGTACTCCGTCGACGCGAACAGCGTCCGAGGGAGCTCAAGCTTCTCAAGAGGCATCTCCTGAGACTTGGCAGTGGTTGCCTAGCGCTGAGGACGCTCTCCCCACACAGCCACAGGCTCCGGAGTCCGTTTCTAGAGGCCAGTATGCTCACGTCCCCAGTTCACAGAATCAGGCACCTCCACCCGTTTCTCCTGTCCTTCCTCGACAACTAGAGATCCCGGGCAATCAACAGCCAGATCCCCAAGCAACTGACGTTAGAAGCACGCCTCATCCTAATTCCTGCATTGTTCCTACTCAAAACCAACCTGCACGAAAAAAATTCGTCCCAAACATATTAAAACGCGGTAAAAAAGTTGACGAATGCAGTTAAAACAGCAAACCGCGTACGAGTCGAGTACGGTTCGCAAAACAATTTGAACATGTCAGAATCATTCCTCGATTACGCAGGTATGGAAGTATTGCAGAAGCATAAAGACCTCTTCAAGGCCAAGCTTAACAAAAACAAAAGCTTGAGACGACGTGATTCAGCAGTCACCGACATTAATTCCGTAACATAATTCCGACCAACACTCACCGTCTCCCGTCATTGGTCAAAACGCAATAGTTATAATAGTCACCGACATTTTAAATGCAAACGTTTTAATATAGCTTACAGATTTGACAACGGTACACTTACACTAACACACAGACATCAACACCACAATCACACCTTACCTTACCTGTATTCATTCCAAAGAAAATCTATGTACATTGTTATAAATAAAAAGAAAAATCATATGTAATATAGCTAGTCAAATTTATTTATTTAAGAACCTAAAATGGAGTCAGATATGTATTAATAAAAGAAAGTTCGTACATGTGATAAATAAAGTTATAAATAACCCTGGAATGCAATAATAAATTGTAAAATGTTATGTTAACATTTAGATTAAGTAAGAAAGAGTGTATGTACCATTTGTATTATTAATTATTGGAAAGATCAAAACCATGTATTATCTCCAGTGGCACTTTAGACTGAAATGAATGCTCGATAAATATGAATTCGTACAAAAATGCGATCTCTCTCATAATCTTAATATACAATAAATAATCAGAATAAATAATGGAAACCTACCTTCCTTCCTGTAAAAAGTCCTGCGAACTTTTTCAACCTTGGGGGGGGGGGGGGAGAACTGTAGGGACCAGCCGCCAGGCGGCGCTCCCCACTAGAGAGAGATAGAGAGAGAAGCAGAGGTACCCACGCAGCGGCGTGCCGTTACTCTCGTTAGATACTCGCCGAGAGTCGAGCAGTGAACACCAACGAGAAGTCAGCTGAATAAAGTATAGTAAATCCAGACACCACGTGTATAACCTCACTTCGTACCTTTCACCGCCTCATCCCGACATCTATAATCGATAATCGAGCGCTCATTGGCTCTCCCTACTTCGCGCCCTTTGAATAGTATCATGAACGGATGATGCTACATTGTTTATTATTACGAGTCTTTCAAGCTGTTTTAGATATAAAATGTTAGTATTACATGTCAATAGTGCTTTGGTAACAAAACAAGTATTTAAATTACAAATAATTATTATTATTTATAATTTTTAACTATTTATCGCAAGACTAAAAACGTATTTATTTGTTACTGAACGATTATTAGAATGTAATACTAACATTTATGATGTTCGTCGTGTGCATTGCGCACACATACACGTCATTCGAGCTATCCAGGCGCTAACTACACAAAGTATCTAAGAATATATTGTAAGCACACTGTCGGGCACGACGCCGTATAGAAGGAGAGAGAGAATCCGTTATACATACCGCACTACGCGTGGCCCCATGCGCGACATTGCCGATCAATTAAGCACAGTTGTCAAAATTGACAACAAATTGTCTAGTAGGGCAAGCGACGCGTAGCCCAACGCGTACGAATTAGTCTATCACCAACGTCGAGTACAAGCAGTCCTTCTCACCGCTACTACTTGCACACGTTCAACCCAATTCTACCGTGGACGGACGAATCCACGTGACCGGACGACTTCCAGCCACTTCGAGGCTATGAGCGAGCGACTCCCGATTAAGGTGATATCTGTAAGTACCGCCTTAGCTACACCTGGGTATTCGAGCGGTCCTGCCCCATCACTCTCGCTAGCATAGCTCGTGCGCGGTGTCGCACTTCGCTCGCTTGCGAGTGTGTACGCTTAATTCTAACAAATACATTCCACCTTTTTTATACACTGTGCAGTTTGACCTTTCAGGCCCTGTTACCTGCCGCTTCCGCAGTACCGTATTTGTGAGCCAGGCGGACCGTGTCTTCTGTACGGGACGTACTTAGACTCGTTCTCTAAAAACGCGACTGTTGTCAGCACAACGCGGTGTGTTTGAGCGAAATAATTAATAGAAGGAAAGGATAGGAAATAAAAAGATAAAAATGCTGCTTATCTTTGAGGAAATATTAATTGCTTAATATTCCTCGCTTTAATATATGTTATTCAAGAGCACGAAGTGCGTAGTCTCGTGTCCTGAATAAGACTGCCTCGCTCCTCGCTCCTCCAGAGCTCCTCGCAAGTACAAAAAAGTATACATCGTCGCTTTTCCCTATTTATTTTCCAGATGTGAAATCATACTCTAAACGTGATTTTGTTCCTCCAACTTTCGAACGCCTACGAGAGCACCGATCCGCTCGCAGTCATAAAATCCTGACCAGCCCCTTCGTTGGCCTGCGCGCTAACATAAACATGCGCCCAACCGTCGCAATAGAGAACAACAGTCTTAATAAAGGTTCTATTGAACATTGCTCACGCTAGAGAATTACAATCTTCAGAAAGGCGCTTTTCTATTCTAAAATGAACCTAAGTGCGTCGAAATCTCTCGCGTTCGCTCCATCTTATCGTTGCGATGTCGAGAATAGAACTCTATCCGAGAGAAAACATACGCCGAAAATATTTACTTTTGCCATTCTTAATTTATAGCTTAATTCTAATTTATTGTCGACAGCCAAAGTTATACGCAGCGGGTCTAGCGAGCGCATCAGCTTTCCCCGAGAATACAAACGAGTCCTCTTCAGAGTTTCTCTCCTTGCAGACGACGCGTCTCCTACTGGCGACAGGACTTAGAAAATTTCAATTATTTTCATTACCGAAACCTCACGTTGTAATCAGCCTTTGTTTGACTGGGGTGAGTGCACAGCCACGGAAGGTACTCATTTGTACCGCCGTGCAGGTAAGCCTACGTAGCGGTGTCCAAACCTGCTTACGTTGAGACGCTCGCCGCTCGCCTTTAGAAGGTCGTATTCTCAGCTGATACGCGTCCGTAACAGCGACTTTGTTCGATAAGTCGTGGTTGTACACCGGCGTACAAATTTGGCGGTCACGCAAATAAGTCGCCCGTTACACATTTTATACTTAAAACAATGTGAAAAACTGCAAATACCAAACAATATGCTTTCCCCATATGGTATCAGAAAGAAAGCACAATGACGGCATACAAGTTGTCACACGTGACGTCGCCGTACTCCGAAAAATTACGACACGCGAGCAGTTGATATGACGGCTCGAGGTACTAGCGATATACTATCGTTAATCAGCTCAATATACTATTACTAGTACAGTATACACTGCTCGCCAATAAAAATATTATTTTATTAATCCAAATCTTAAAGTGCATGTCATTACTGCTGTTTTTACATTAGATGTAATTTAAAAATTGATAATTATAAAAAAAATCGTTTAGGATGAACCTTGAACTTGTGATTGAAACTCCGAAGACTTATTCACTGGATCACGAAGTCCTGTTAAATGTTACAATTTTTTAGATCTATTTCAATCCATTTAACGTAGAAACTTAAAATTTTCGATTAAAATATTTGTTTAAGTTATAAATATTAACGATAATTCGTTTACGATTCCGGTATGGTAATCGCTATGCAGCGAACACTTATATTTATTAATTTCTTACTTAAAGTTTTAGATTGGTATGATTAATTAAATAATAATTTACTGTACAAAGTAATAAATGCGCAGAATAAATATGTGCTGAAACATTAAATCAATAGTGTAAAATAAAATTTGTCTCGGGAACGAAATAGAACTTCAAATGTGACACCACGACGAATACCCCACGACGACGCTGAAGAAAATCTACGACGAAGATACCACAAACGACTCTCAGAAAAGACGCTACGACGAACATAATCGACGCTCAGAAAGGCGCTACCACGACGCTGAGAAAGGACGCCATAACAACGCCATTGGAGAGACGCGAAACGACGGTCAGAGAATATTTCTAACATTTCCCGCGCCGAAGAAAGCGAACGGCAAAGAATGCCGTACGGCCGCTGAGAAGCAGGCAACGTTATAAAAAGCATCTGGCAGCCAGAAGGCCCGAAGCCCGAAGGTCTCCTTGCCTGCGCTAAACTACTGGTGCCATAAAACACCCTGGAGGAAAGCCCGGCCGCAGGTAGGCTAGAATCGGCGAGCGAGCAAGCCGAACCGGCAGAGGTCGACCTTCAGTCGAGTACTCCCAGGGTAGGGAAGCAACGAATTCAGCCGACGGGAGCCGTGAAGCAAAGCGTCGAACGGCTGCAGCAAGAGAGATCGGAACGTCGGCGCACCGCAATAAAAGAAGGGCCCGTACCTCCGACTACCACGATAAACCCCGAGCAAGAGCAGCTGTTAGCTAAGGCAACGGAAAGAACCGCCCAGCTGCTGAAAGAGAAGCTCGAGATGACAGAGAGAATATGTGCGCTAGAGGAACAGCTGCCGCATCTAATCAGCGACAAAGACCCACGGCTCTGGGAGCACCAGTAGGTCAGCTCGACGGCACTGAAGATACAACTGAACCGAGGTGGGTAGCTGCGTTGACCAGCGCATTGGAAAGAGGCATGACACCAGCACCATCACGCCCGCCAATAGCCTACATATATGAAGCCAACACCAACACTCTGAGCAAATTCTCCGGACAAGACGAGATGATGCCCGTGAAAACTTGGACGGCAGCTGTGGAAGAGCTTGCAACCCTCAGTCACTGGAGTAACTACGAAACCTTTTTCGCGGCTAAAAGAGTGCTGACGGGAGCAGCCGCAGACTGGGTGCTCAATCGCATTTACAGGAATGGAAACCGTTGAGACAGGCGCTCGAGGACACTTTCCAACACGAAGTCGACGAATTCCAGGTGTTAGAGAAGTTATAGAAAGCGCGACCGGAGAAAGACGAGCCGCTTTTGCAGTATATGTACCGCATGGCACGCCCGAGCAGTCAAGCCCAACTCTCAGAACAATTAACGCTGAGATATATTGTGAACAACATCCCCGATAACGCATTCAACAAGATGATAATACGAGCGTGCAAGAGTTACAACGAGCTGAAAGCCGCGTTAAGCCTTTATGAGTCGACCTGGCGCGAGCAGAGAACATGGTAACCAACAACGTGGAGAGCAGCAGCCGAGCAAATCAAACACCGGCGCAGCAGCAAAGAAACCCGACGGCAAGAGCCGTACGGCGGACAGGTGCTTCAGTTGCGGAAAACCAGAGCACAAAGCCCAAGACTGCCCGGATAAGAGCAGAGGACCAAAGTGTTTTAACTGCAACGAGAATGGACACGTCTCCAAAAATTGCAAGAAACCTAAGACGAAGCAGCAGGATAAGAAGAACTACGTTAACCTAGTGCGCGAAAACAGCGAGGAATCGATTTCCCTGGTGCAAGACGAAGGAAAGAGCAACTGTCACGTCGATGTCAAGCTAGGAGAGACTAAGCTGTCGGCTATGATCGACTCAGGGGCTAAAGGGAATATATTACGAGCCGATCAGTGGGACGAAATAAAGGGAACCCTCTACCCGCTACCCGAAGTAACGGAATACGGTGGAAGATTGAAAGGTTTCGGAGGCAATATCGTGCAGTCGCAAGGAATGATAACGATACCTACTGAAGTGGACGGAGTATCGTATCAGTTGGAGTACCTTTACGAACCGAAAGAGACGACCGACGAACGAGTTCTTCTCGGAGACCCTCTCCGAAAGTTGGCTCGTCTCATCTTCGATCCGGATAAGGCCTCTGTGATACCGTTAGTCAAGGCGGACTACGTCAACTTAGTGATACAGGAGCTTAACGAAGTAAACAATGTCATCCGCGCCGTGCCCGTAGAATACCAAAAAGAAGTGCGCAAGTTAGAATTGAAGCGAGCTCTAGTAGAGGCGCCAGTGTTACAACTGTTTAACCAACTTCAAGAGATGGAGCTACCACACAGACGCCTCGAAATGGGGCTATGGAGCGATCGTCCTGCAGAGGCTTCCCGAGGAAAACCAACTGCATCCAGTTTACTATATGAGCCAGAAGACGACGCCTGCCGAGCAAAATTATAGTAGCTACGAGCTTGAATTTCTGGCAATAGTGAAGGCTCTGGAGAAGTTCCGACACTACCTGTTGGGGTTCAAATTCAAGATAGTCACGGACTGCGCAGCATTAAAGCTCACGATGAATAAGAGGGAACTTACACCAAGAGTGGGTCACTGGGTTATGCTCGTAGAGCAATTCGAATACACCATCGAGCATCGCGCAGGAGAACGAATGAAGCACGTTGACGCGCTCAGCAGAGTTGCTTCAGTCTATGTGATCAGAGACGACGTAACGGATAGATTAAGGCGAGCGCAAGAACGAGACGAAAAACTAGCAGCGACAGGTCATTACTCGAACAGGGCGAGTACAAAGACTACGCGCTGAAGCATGGCCTGGTGTACAAAGGCGAAGAAGGACTGCAGAAGCTCGTCGTTCCCAAAGGCCTGCAACAAGAGATCATTCGACGAGCCCACGAAATCGGGCATTTCGGAATAAAGAAGACAGCCGATCTAATCTCGCGAGAATACTATATGAGCAAGCTCAACGAGAGGATTGAAAAGTGCATCGAGAATTGTCTGCACTGCATTCTTGGAGCACGGAAGCAGGGAAAAGCAGAAGGTCTCCTTAATCCCATCCCAAAGGACGATACGCCCCTGCACACGCCGCACTTAGACCATGTCGGTCCATTGTCATCTACTCGGAAGCAGTACAAACACCTGTTAGTTATCGTCGACGCATTCACAAAGTATACGTGGATCTTCGCGACAAAATCGACAGGAACCGCCGAGACATTGCAGAAAATCCAGGTATTACAGCAACACTTTGGAAATGCGAAGAGATTTGTAACTGACCGTGGCACCGCCTTTACATCGCAGGAATTCAACGAGTTTTGCCAGGCAGAGAACGTTCAACATCTCACCATCACGGCTGGAGTGTCGAGAGGCAACGGCCAGGTCGAACGCGTGAACGCCATAGTGACTGGCGTTATTAGCAAGATCTGCGCCGACGAGCCGCTGAAATGGTTTAAACATCTCAGCCGAGTACAACGAGCAATCAACGGTACCTATCAGCGTTCTATAGGAACATCGCCGTTCGAACTCTTGTTCGTAACGAAGATTAGAAGCCCCGAAGACGCCGGAATTCAAGAATCAATCAACGAAGAAATTGTGAGACACTTCAATGACGAACGCAAAGGCCTATGAGCAGCCGCCAAGAAGCAAATTACGAAAATTCAGCAAGAAAACAGCAAAAACTATAACCGCAGACGCAAAGATACTCACGACCGCTACCAGGTGGAAAGAGTAGGCGAAACTGAAGGTCCGCAGAGAAACGTAATTTTGAGTTAATTAATCTTAAAGTATTGATTTAAAATTACGTTTTATTCTCCTTTTCAAGGCTTACCGAACACCAACACAGTAGCAGACGTCGCCAAAACTTGTATTCCAGTAGTGTACAGTTTCTGGTCAACCACGAAATATGAACAGTTCTAGATACATGATTTCGGCAAATCGGCGTATCGGTGCGATGGCTTTCAACATATATACATGCATCTAGTTCCAAATCTAGGAGTAAGCCAAAATATATGCCATGTTAACATAATTTTCGACCCAACGCTGGGTGTCAAGGTGCCACCACGCCGGAACGCATTAAAATTTTGTCACATTGATGTCATAACTACGACATTCGTGTAGAGCACGCGTGGTGAGAAAACCCCAATAACATTCGTGCAGCGCTGTGCCGTCACAGCGCCGCACGGCGGGCGGACCGTCGGGCGGCACAGCGACGGCAATGTACCTAGGCCCACAGACATCACAGTGACGGACCGCCGTGCTCCGCGCAAGTACCGGTGTGCCGTCTCTGATCCGTCACGGTGGGCCGCCCGCTATACGCGCGTTTATATGAGCCGGTCCGCCCGTCGGTCCGTCCGTGTGCCTTATATCGGGACCGACCACGGCCCGCCGTGCCTTTCGTGTACCTTCACTAATTAATCCTGAATTAGGTTTTATTTTAAATAAATAACATAGAACTTTGATGTTAAATTGATTTTATTAATTGCACAAAACAAATCAAAATATATAAAATCCTTATCCGGGCCAATTCCAAGTCCTATCCTCTATGACAGCGACAGAAGCTGAAAAAAAATGTATCATTTATTAAATAATAATCATTTTTATAAGCTGAATATATAGCAGATAATTATACATACTTGAATTTTTTATAGTTAATGTAATGTTCCTTCGTGCCTCGATGATGCAGTTAATGCCCTTAGAATTGCATTGCTTCGTTGAAGAGGTTAGAATGAAAAAATGTACGTTAAATATTAGTAATGATTGAAAAATGAATAAATATTATAAACAACAGATATTGAAAAGATATCTTACGTTTGTTATATGCAGTCATATGCAGTTGATTGAATTTTCCTTCGCTTGGTTTTGTTGAATGCACGTATAGTATTGTAAATTGTAACTTAGACTACGTTCGCGTGGCTTGTCTAATTTCCCAAAATCCCAACAGTCACTGATCGTACTGAACTTGCCGCACGTCATTTGAAAAGCACAGCGAAGACACGGCGTACCTTCGATGTGCCTTCTAGTCGGAGTAAGCACGCGGCACACTGCACTATCACAGTAACAGCACAGTGAAATTACGCCGTGCTGTCTCGCGCAAGGCACGCCGTAACTGCACAGAACCGGCACAGTGACGGATCGGCGTGACGGCACAGCGTGCTCGGCACGGTCTGCTATTGGGGAATCCCCATATATTCGTCGCTGTGCCACCCGTTGGTCCGCCCGCCGTGCGGCGCTGTGACGGCTCAGCGCTGTACGAATGTTATTGGGGATGTTTTAAAAATGTCGGCACGTGATGTGGTTAGGGTTCGTATCCCGTTCCGAACATTCTTATTGCTAATTGGACGTTACACTCTTGCACTTGTGATACTTTTCTTTAGTCTGTTTTGCAATCTTTGTAATCCGTTCAAGTTTTTATTTTAGAGCTAATAAAGATTAAAGAAAGCAGTATTTTTGAAAATGTATTGAAAATAAATTATTATACATAAATATTTTACATATATAAATATAAATTATAAATGGTATAATATATGTATGTATAATATGACGAGCAGTGATACGAAAATAATTAAACAATGGTAATAGTGGATTTTAAATAGTGAAAATTAATATCGTAGTATTATTACGAGCCAATTTTAATTTTATATCATAACTTGAAACTTTTTCATATGTGGTAAATTTTTTAAATTTTATTTTTTTTTTTATAATCATGTAGTATATGGTTTATATTGTAATTGACTTAAATTAAGATTTTAATATTATGAATTTACATTAGCATTTTTCATTAGCTTTATTCGTTGCTGCTATATTGTACATCACATACATCAACACTATTTTGTAGAAACTTATTGTAAGATAATCTGCAAACAAATATGTTATATTTTCTCTATAGCAAGAAATACTATTTATCCACATGCTGTGCAAAAATATCTTAAAAAACAACTGCTCACAATTGTAGATTATTTCTATTTACCTTCTAAAAATTATGTCAGTTGAGAACTGCACAATTTAACCTCACTTATATATCAATGCACATCATTAAAAATCCTTTTCTGTTGCGTTCGTCTTTGAAATCAAATATTTTCAAGTTTGTAAATTATTGTTCTAATATTTTCCATTTTTTTATTCGGATTGTATGTAAAAATTTGTATACAAAAATCTTTGTACGTATAAATTTTGTATATTTGCTAATTAAATTATCATATATCAAATACGTATGGTACATGTAATCGTCTATTTATAATTTTGAAAGTAAGTTAGAACATTCTTATTGTATTCAACATGTAATCTTACCTTGTACAAAGTTCTCATAATTTATGTCAATAACAGGCATACATGTAGGTACATGCATTAAAGTATTATTTTTTGTTTTTTAACCAGAATCTTATTGACATGAATATAAAAAGTTATATTTAAAAATCACTTTAAATTTAACTTGAGTATAATGCATTATTCTAAAATTTGAATGACATATTTCAGATTAAAGTTTTCTAAATTAAAATTAGAATTAACAATTGTAAGCTTAATAATGTTTGGACAAACTGGAAATCCATCTTTTGGTAAGTAAAACATGTAACCATGTATAATAAATAAATTGCTCATTTGAATTTAATTTTATGATTTTGTAATCTTTATAGGCTTTAATGCTGGTGCTCAGAATAGTCCTTTTGGACAATCAGCTTTTGGAAAGACAATAGCAACAACTAGTTTTGGAACAAGTGCACCACCTGTTTTTGGAAGTAATACTTCTTTATTTAATTCCAAACCAAATGGTGCAGGTACTGGAAGTTTATTTGGAAATACTACAACTACTCCAACATTTGGAGCCAACAGTGCTACACCATCATCTTTTGGAGGTATTACAAATTATTTTATTATTTATGACGATTAAAAACAAGCATTGAATAGTTGCATTACATATTTTTGTAATGGACACTCCTCTATAATAAAATAAGTCTGTCTGAACTAAAATATAATCTTTGGTTATATTGTACACTGATGTTCAATGTGCTCCTTGTAATTGAATTCCAATCTCTAATTTATTTGTTCAATAATTAAAACTATAGGATCAATACTTTGAATTTTATTATTTTTATTTTATTTCTTATTGTGCTTACAAGTAAATTTTTTATTAAAGTAGATGCAACTATTAGTTTATGTTTCCAACAAAAGTTGTATCAAAATAATTTTTTTTTTAATCGTTAGCTCATATCAAGTCGGTCTGCAACCTCATTACCCCTGTGTTGGTGTGTCTAGGCATAGTACCCTGACCCTATTATTAAAGGCCAGTTTGTTTACAGCTTTACAATCCAAAATAAGCAATGAAGTAGCTGAAAAGTCAACCTATATTTATGTAGAGAAATTTTCATGCCTATTTTCTAAGTCGATATCAAAGACCAAACTACTAAAAATACATGGCATGTTCAATTTGAATGGATATCCATAATTGAATTATGATTGATTTTAGCAATTTATAACTTTTAGTTATGCCTATAAGGCTGATTTTCTGACAAATTTTCAAATTGAAAATTTTTATTTGTTTTATATAATAGTGTTACCAACAATTTTTTTTTCATATACCATTTTCTTGTTATACTAAGTTGAGGTTGATATTTTTATCGTTTGTTGTATTTTATACATATTTTCAATAATTTGTAACTTATCAGAGTAGCATTAACATTGAACATATAAAAGGAAATGTTGTAGTTAAGTTACTAAATTCAGTTACACACAAATCTCTGTAAATATAAGTCATCTAAATATCAAAATCAAATTTTGAAAAGATTTTGATTCTTTGAAACTTTGATCCCCTGTGCCTCATATTACTAAAATTTACAGAAAGGAAGTTTCCATTACTATAAAAGTAACTGTCACAGTCTATAGATATTTGCAAATCATGTCATTATAAAATTGGAATTGACAAAAAAAAGTCAATTCCCTGGTAAAAATTTAACCAAATGTTATGGTTGTTTCCTCAAGCGCTGTCCAATATTATTTTGTGACAACTGATGCTTCCTTTAGCCAGTGATATGTCAGCAACATGCCAGATGACTGGTCAATCTGTATATCTTTTAGACAAATTAACGCGCACTGTAAGCGTAAAAAGTGCGCTGTATTACTTTATATGTATGTTTAAATGATATACATATGTGAAGTTGTGTGCTGCATATATTTATATTTATTAAAATTACCTCACTTATGTAAAAAAATTCATAACAGAGAATATCAATTATTAAAATAACATATATATAATAGTATTGAAGAAAAGAGTAGTTAGTTTTAATAGGTTTTCTCGAGATTTTTTAGTTTCACCAGCCCACTGGCATATTGCTGATAAAAAGACAAAAAGCTTTTGCTTAATTGCTTATTCTACCAATCTTGAGTAATTCAAGTAAATATAATCCGATTTTTACCGTTCAAACTTTATTGGACATCTAATTTTTTGCAGATTATAAACATATTTATTAAATGTTTCTTTTGCAATAATTTTAAATTTTTGTAGTGACATTTTTTATTATACTATGGGATATGAAATTTGACTGAAGTTTTGAGCTCTGACCTTTTCTACGTGAATAAGCCTATCCTCGTTAGAAATTATAAAATTGTATGAGAAGTCAACAATTTTTTTATTACGGATTTTCCTGTGTAAAAATTTTTCATTTCGCTTTTCCGTTGCCACGCAGACAGTGGGACACACGGTATACATTAACCCTTTAACGTTACTCGGACACTTTTTCGAATGACTCCTTTGATGTGTAATTATGAATAGATACGATCTCAGAAAAATTTGCGGAATACATATTCCACTATTTTTAAGGTAGCACTTTTCGATGATGTCAATTAAGGTTTATCGTTTGAACTTAATGGATAAACACAAAAATGTAATACTTTTACGAAAAATTTGTATTAAGTAACTTATCATTATTTTATCATTCTTTTTACTGGTCCAAATTTTTTTAAAAAGCTATCCACGCTGTCTTAATTTAATGGAAAAATATTTTTGTACCCTGTGAATTTTTTCAACCCAGATTTCATAAATATAATAAAATTTTGTATTATCTTTCGGGATAAAAGTCAATTACAGCTATAGTAGGCGTTCGATTGCTTGTCAATTTTTAGAAAAAAAAATATCTTAGCCAGATAAAGAGCCAATTGACGAAACCGGCTTGTATGGAAATCGAAATGAGAGCAGTCAAGGCTTTTTAAATTAATCGTCTTACTTAACTAATTTTACAATATTATTAATTTAGATTATATATATATATATTTCTTGTTTACTAAATTTAGGCAGTCTTGCTCTAGCTTTTGTTATGTAGTCTAGTCACTACAACTTTTATTGAGCTTCGATGTTTTCTTATATTGTTTTCGTATTCCTCTTTTAAATTTTAAAAGAGTTAAATACCTATATCTGCTTAAAATAACTTAAGTGCAATAATCCCATATTTCATGTACATGCATGAGTCTTCTTTTTCCGTATCTGGCCGACCACTGTCCTACGGTCGCGTCTTTCTCAAAATACCGTGGTATACTTGCCCCTTACTTATTTCAGTGTCATGCCCAGGGCTAGGTGCTGTGAAGCTTCGATTGCGGGTTTTGGTCTTGGAATGTTGGAATAACTTGTTATTATTATTTCAAAAACTAAATTTTGAACATTTGCATCTATATAAAGTTGGAGTTTTAGAGAAAGGTTCTATCTCTGAGTTTTATTACTTTACAATAGTGACGGCACAGGATCGCTATAGTGCGTGATAAGACATATCGTTTTAGCATTATGTTTATGAACAGTTTAAACATCTGCAGTACGCATGTACTTTTAGCAGAAAAAATCATTGTTTCTTATTTAGGAAATACATTCGAATGCATTTTCTACTTTATAATTTTCAATCTAGCTCTGAGTACTTGCCTTATCTTTCTAGTGTTCAGAAGTGTCCTTTCTTACTCTCAGCTTAGAATAAATGCTTTAATTTTAAGTATTTTGAGTTCTTGTTTTATTTAATATTCCGATTTCCTATACGGAAAAGTCGGACTGCGACCTCATACCCATGTGTCAGTTTGTCTCGGCATAGTACCGTGACCCAATTATTAGAAGCCAGTTTGTTTAAAGTTGCTTTACAATCCGAAATGAGCAATGAGGTAGTTCTGTGAATACTTCGTGCCTTTAGTGCTGCCTGGCTGCTCGAACAAATGATGATGCGTATGGTCTGGCTTCGAGTTCGAAAATCTTTTGAGCATAGTTTATGATGGCTACGATTTCGGACAGAAATACGATAGCATACTGTACCGAATGGTACGAAGGTACCCTTTCCATCATTAAGACAATAGTACAGCGCCCCAGTTCCCCATTTCGTTCTCGGATCCATGCATTTGCCATAGGTTTCCGTTGCCTGGTAGATAGTTTTTTTTTCCGGTTCCACTCCTCTATGCTGAGTATTGCCATATCATATTTTCTTTCGAATATGGTTCTTTGGTTATCATATCCGTCCTCATAGGGATTTTGGGATCAGATCTCATCGTTCTGTCCTACTCTGGGACACCAGACTACCGAGGCGTATGCAAGTCTATACAGGTTTATGGCCAAAGAATCATGCAAAGGTTGTGCCAGAAGTGCTACTGAAGGCCCGTCTACATGTTTAACTGCTATTACATTGGTTTGTAAGGTGTTCGTTCCAGTGTAGTGTCTTACCTAGAATTAGCCCTAAAGATTGAGCTGTGTCCTTCATTTCCAGTGTCCTGAAGCTTCGGTGTACTGTGGTGATATATTTTGTACTTACCTATGAAGATGACCAGTTCGACCTTGCTCGGGTTAATCAAGAATCCCGTTGAGTCGCGCCATATTTCCACTTTCTTAAGGGTTAGCTGCATCGTGTCATGGATATATCGATACAGTTGCTTTTTACCAGAATCAGGAAGTAATCCGCATGTGCTTGAACGTGATATCCTCTTCCATTCAGGACCTTTAGGTCAAATGGTAAGAGACATGGCAAGATTTCGTCTTGTATGTATCTGTTTAACGGTTCTCTTCAAGTTTTAAAGATAAAAGAGGTAAGGCTGGTAACTTTTTATTCTTTAACAATATGAGTGAATTTACCTACTGTGGATATGAAAACTATCCTTGCGGTTTTCTATACTTCAGATATATTAGTCCAGTCACTATACGTTTTTTTTTGGAACAATCTGCCACCACTGAGATTTTTGCGCGAAGTTGTTCGGAAGCATGTAAGGATATAAAATACCATAAATGAAACAGCTAAAAAGTTGGGAAAATTGTTTAAACAACGGTGTAAAGTTATGAAAACATGGTTTTTTAACTTTTGCGGAAAAACTATTAGTGCTAGCAAAAAAAATAAGCGCACCTTCGCGATAATTGTAACAACTTTTTAATAATGTCAGACCGTAAATATAAACTTCTTTTTTGATTAGCATAATATGTTAATTTCAAATTACTTGATATGATTTACTATGTTTTGATAGTTCTGTATAAAAGTTTAAATAATATGCGAGTAAGTACTTTATTGATAGATATAAAATGATGCTACTCTCACTAATACGAAGTTAATACGAAGTATTATTATTAAGATCATATTTTATTTATTATATTTATTAAATAATAAATAAATGTTTGAAAGGGCGTACATCGTCTCATACAGAATGTGTACGATATAAAACATAGTAAATCATATCAAGTAATTTGAAATGAACATATTATGCTAATCAAAAAAGAAGTTTATATTTTCGGTCTGACATTATTAAAAAGTTGTTACAATTATCGCGTAGGTGCGCATAACTTTTTAAGCTGCCCTAAATTAAAAAAAAATGATCAAAATATCTGTATAATTAGCCGAGATATTGCTATTTTTTTCTTGCTTGGTAGATTGAAAATACCTCAATAGATTTTAGTGCGTCTTCATAGTGGGCATATTATTTATATTTCTAATTAACTTAGTCGAATATTTTTTATCGATAAATGTTTATAAAGATTCCATTAGTTAATCTACTTACCTTGGGGCTTCATATTCTTAGTAATTCAGGTTGAAAATCTATTAAACATGTAAATTTTTCCCACCTAAATTTGAGTGCCTGTTTTAAACAAATACAATTGTTAAATAGATTTTGTTCATAATTGTACATAAAAATACAACTCTTAAGGAGTAAAATGAGTACCTAATTGAGACTGTACCGTAGCTGTGAGCTGGGAAAATTAATGTCTACGAGACGATCTTTTTATATAACAAATAGATTTGACAGCAAACTAATAAACATTTAAAGTTGAAATTTTTACCAGCTATTCCAAGCATGGATACCTTTACAAAGTGCTTTGTTACAATCATCTACGACGAAAATATTCATTAGTTTTGACAATTGTAAAAATGGACAATATCCGGCTTTCACGCCGCTTTGCTGTTAAACTAATTATTGGAATTTCACATAACATAGCTCATTTTGTAGGTTTTGAAAATATCTATATTTTTGTCTAAACTTTTTTTCGCTAGCACTAATAGTTTTTCCGCAAAAGTTAAAAAACCATGTTTTCATAACTTTACACCGTTGTTTAAACAATTTTCCCAACTTTTTAGCTGTTTCATTTATGGTATTTTATATCCTTACATGCTTCCGAACAATTTCACGCAAAAATCTCAGTGGTGGCAGATTGTTCCAAAAATGGCCTGTTTTGAAGCTATAGTGACTGGACTATATGTGCCATGACGATACTTGCCTTGAAGTTTTTAGTCAACGGGTCGATGAGTTTTTCCAGACCCTCACGCAGCATTGTCGGGTACATACAGTCGTTTCCCAGCGCTTTATAAGATTCAAAGTTACTCACTGCCCATGTGACCTTCTCAGTAACAACACGTGTTGTAAGTCCACAGTCCGTCTTTGTCAGTCTGCTGCCCTAGTCTCGAGTGACATGAGTCCGGGAAGTTTGCCATCAACAGTAGTCGTAGGCTTTCCTCCTTCAGAAGTTTCATACTCTCCTGTAGGTAGTTTGATCGCCTCCAACCAAACTATCGGGTTTTTTGCAAGTATCCGGTTGAGTCCCCCTGCATCTGAGTACCTTTCGACCCCTTTGACTTTACTACATTCAACATCTATATTTTTTTTATAGTGACTTTGTTCATTCCTGTATTTTCTCCAATCCTCCGGTGACCTAGTTTTTCTTGACCTTTTGAGGGCTTTTCTGACCTCCCGGCGTGATTGTTCTAAACCTGAATTCCAATATGGCATATTGTAAGTTCCCTTGATGTAAGTTAGAAGGCAACTTCTATCATAAGAAGTTTTTATTAACAATCTCGGACTGTTTAGTCAGAGATCCAGTCTTTCCTTGGTGCTGAGGTCCGGTCTGAATGATGCGAGTACGTTCTTAAGGTTCTGTCAGCAGAACTCCCAGTGAGTCTTTCTTAGGTTTGTATAAACGCCTCTCCCCGGACTTTTCATCATCCAATTGAAACAGATGTGTCTGTGGTCTGAGAATGAAGGTTCTAATGAGACCATCCATTTCCCAACTCGGTCCCTACTAAAGACTCCGAGCACAGAGTCATATCAATAACCTCTCTTCTGACGGAGTTTAAGTAGGCTCATCATTACCTCTATTCAGAATATATAGGTTTGACATTACCAGATATTGTAGAAGTTATTCGCATCTACTATTTATATTAGTGCTTTCTGATATCGTGTGTTACTAACCCCGTATAACCTTATCCCGCTAAAATTGTGATGCGTTTTTTACAATTTAGATTTTGTTGTCATCAGCATTCTTTTTAAAATTGATTATCGCACCGATTTTAATAATCACATGAGAAGGTGAATTTTATTTTTTATTTATAAATTCTAAAAATAGTTTATATTACATACTACTGTCGCAGGGATGGAAGGGGTACTTCTCTTCCACTGGGGCAGTACGCCACCGTTTTTCAATCTGAAGTAGTAGAACTCGAGACACGGGACAAACATATCAGCATCTGCTCTGACAGCCAGGCAGCGCTGGGGCGTTGGGAGCCCACCGAACTGCCTCGGCGCTTGTCTGGGACTGCAAGAAGACGCTCAACAAGCTGGCCCTGTACAACAGGGTCAGGCTATTTTGAGTGCCGGGACTCACTGGTATCAGGGGCGATGAGGTCGCTGACAGATTAGCTGCTCTGGGAGCAGGAACCTGCCTTCTGGGTCCAGAACCCGCAGTTGGGGCGCCTAGGTGCCTAGCTGCGGGGAGGATACTGGAATGGGTTAGGGACGAGCACACCGGAGGTTGGTGGGAAAGTCGCGACTGCAAACACTCCAGAACAGTAATTGGCCCGGCACTAAATAAAGAATGGAGTCTCTGTATGACTGGCAACAACAGGAGGAACTCCAGATGTTTAGCTCAGATCATATCAGGTCATGGGCGACTCAGGCATTTGAGCAGGAAAACAGGTGGAGAAGAACCGGGCACGTGTAGGTGGTGCGGGTCGGAGGAAAAAACTCTTGCTCACATCATAACACGATGCCCGGGCTTCTGCAACCTTAGGAATCAACCTTTAGGGGACTTCTTCATAGACCCACAGGAGATAAGGCTCATCAACTCGGGCGCCATTCTCTCGTTTTGGAGAAGGGCTGGCCTACCGTAGTAGCATGAGCAACCTCAGGGGATGGTACAATTGGCGCACAGCCTACGTGCCGGGGACGTCAGCCCCCCCCCCCCCAGAGCAAATAATAATAATAATAATACATATTTCGTTTGTTAAGTCGAGCACAACAAAACTTGAATCGAGAAAAAAGCACATTTTTTTACTTAATAAAATCGTTTTGAATTTTTCTGGGTTACATTTTTTCATTTCGCGTGAGGCAGACGGTATATCAATTTGAATTTTGTACTATCTTACTGTTTCTATTTTGCTGTTTCATGACTTCTGTATAACAATTGTTTAAAAACACTTGGGACTAATAATCGCATTGAAAAGTTATTTAAATGTCAAAGTCGTTATTCGGAATATTTGATCTTGAACAAGATGTCGATGTATTCTTTATTGATAGTGCATACTCGATGGTCCATGCTTCCGAGCTTTGCTAGTTGAGTCGATTTCTCTCCAAACCAACGTTTACATGAGCCTACAGAGCAGAGTAGGTTGATGGTGGATGGTGCTCTACTAGCAACATAAATTTTTGCATATAGGTATACTGGTATGCACCGAGAAGGTAGATAAGAGTGCGATTTCATTCTTACTAGTTGCAAGACATTTTCTGTCTTTCGGTGTCAAATCTGGCAAGCAATTGATTGCTCACTGTATCTTAATTAATTAACATATGATATAATTAATGGTACGTACGGTTTTGACGTACGTATAAGAATTACGTACGTCAAAAACATTTGAGGATTTATGAAACGATTCCAATTGAGATCACAGGATTTGGTACCTTCACGAAATACTGTGAAACTATGGATGTAAGGACTACCCATATATCTAAAAATTCAAGCGAATTCGAACTATTCTTATTAAACTTCGCGTTCATGTAAGAATGCCATCATTTCTCTTAAAATTTTTTCGTTCTCTTTTCATCAACTTGAGAAGATGAGTTTTCATTTTATTCGTATAAGATATTGATATTGATCTTGCAGCACCTAAAAATTATGGATCATAGAATTTTATAATAATCACAAAATAGATGATATCCTTTGATTCCTCAATAGGAATATTTTTACAATCATTTTTACATCACACTAACGTTAGCACGCGAGCTCGCAAAATGAATTTAATTTATAAGAATTTATGTCGAGGCCTCTCGCGTCCTATCTACGTCATGACTTCTCCTCGACGGATCACTTTCGCTCATTATACGGTGAACTCATAGTGCTAAGAACAAATACACCTAATTTAAATACATTCGCGACTTGTTGTTAGTTAAATTTATCTGACACTGTTACAAATTGTATTAAAGACACACTCAATTTATCCAAGTATTGCTCATAAATGTGTATAAATTTCATGTATATGACATATATACATATCAATTAAGTTCGTGGGTAAAATAATATGTTAAAAAACAGGCATACCAGAGAAGTCAAATTTAAAAGATACCAGAGTAGACAAAAGTTTTACAATTATTTCTTAGCATTTTAATAATATAATTTTGGAGATATGCTTTTGTACTTTATCTTGACATGCAAGTTCGAAGCTAATAAAAAGAATGAAAATATAAGTTAATTTTCTTCAAGATATCTGAATTTTAAGATATCTTATAATTTTTTTATTGTATTGATAGTCTATATATTAAAATGCATAAGTTTTTTATATAACATAATTTTCTTACAGGATTTGGTAACACGAGTACAACTACACCACTATTTGGTTCTCAACAAAATGCGAATACTAATTTATTTGGGACAACAAATCCAACTTCTGCTTTCGGACAAACAAATAAGTCGACGACATTTGGGTTTGGCCAATCGCCTGGAACTGGACTTTTTGGTCAAACTCAACCAGGAGTTCAGCAAGGTACTCCATTTGGACAATCAACTACTAATAATAATGCGGGACTTTTCGGGACAACATCAGGTACATTTGTTATTATAAATCATATTTTGATTAAAAATCCCTATTCAAAGATTAAACTTAAAAAAATATTATTTCGCTACAAACTAATACATACTCGTTTTACCATAAATAACTCCTAAAGTTATTTCTAGGAGCTTTCTTTTTGCTGCTTTTATCAGGAATAGTGAAAATATCATTTTCTTCTTTCGCTAACGACTTATTGGTTCCAATTAAAGTTTAAATGATTTCAATAATTTTCTTCAACTTCCGATTATAGTTCAATCTTAGTAATTTTGATACATTTATTGAATTCAATGAAGTGTTTATTCATTATTATTGCGGTTACTAAAATTATTCGTTAACTTATGCCATTAAAATAGTTTTTAACGGTATATATTCTAGTCATGGTAAATCCATTTGGATAAATCTATTTCTTACCAATTAATTGGTTAATTTCTTATTTATTTCACAACCTTACAATATATTATCTCAAATACTTAATTTATTTATTTTATGTTAAAAAGCAAAATGTGAATTATAATAAAAACTATTTAAATTTTCTGAATATAGCAAACTTTAAATCATAACAATAAAATCTTTTTACACAATTAAATTATAAATAGATACATTCAGATGGCTTAATTTCTTTCAGGTTTTGGTGGAACAAATTCTGTTAGCAATATGCCTGGTACGCTAGTTAAATTTAGTCCGGTAACTGGCACCGATACAATGGTAAAGAATGGCGTTACTCAAACTATTTCAACTCGTCATCATTGTATAACATGTATGAAGGAATACGAATCGAAGTCATTAGAAGAATTACGGTTAGAAGATTATACTGCTGGACGAAAAGGTGCCGTTCAAGGTATAATTTTTTGTTTAATAATTCTAATGATGTAAATTATTAATGTATTAACTTAATGTGTTACGCACTACATTCTTTTAGGGCAACCACCAACAATATTTGGCACATTAACTCAAGGCACTCCTTTTAGTACCGTAGTTTCTAATAGTACAAGTACAGGTAAATACATTTTTGTTTTTTTTGCATAACTTGCGCATAACTTTTTAAGCTACCCTAAATTAAAAAAAAATTATCAAAATATCTTTATAATTAGCCAAGATATTGCTATTTTTTTCTTGCTTGGTAGATTGAAAATACCTCAATAGATTTTAGTGCGTCTTCATAGTGGGCAGCGCACATGCGCATCCCCACTTCTTTGCTTGTGCTTTGCTTTGCGCAGAAGCACGCATTGCCGCCATCTAAACTTTCACCATTAAATAATAAAATTAATACTTATTTATATGCATAACATTAAACATTAACTCTTTGTTGATACTATACTAAAGTATCAGCTCTTAATATTAATATACTATAAAGTACTATAAACACAATATAAAACATTTGAGTTTCAATGTTATTTACTTGTTCTACAAAAAATTCTCAAAATTGCCTATTTTTGGCCCAACAAACCAAAATGTGCCTTTAAGGGTCAGCTTTATTTATTTTGTTTATCCATGCAATCAAGGGGATGACACGGTTTATTCTCTAGATAACCCTCAAGAGATACCTGAGGAGTACCTGTCTTCTTTCGACGCGGTGCTCGTCGATTTTTCGGCAAAATCTGATATTGCTGGTCACTAATTAATTCAAAATGCTTATAACGTTGATTGAAAATTCTAAATTTTGCGCTTTCATTACTCTGCGTATTGTCGTATTCGTACTTAAAATTTGGGGTGATTGTTTACGTTAAAATAAAATAATTATTAGTAATATTTAAATACCATTTTAAAGTAAGATTTTCTACTCCATTCAAATCCGGAAACGAAAATAGGTGTTTTATCTCAGTTTTGGAAGTCTCTCAATTAATTTGTAAGCCGTTCATCGATTGTAATCAAGATATTTAAAATCTGTAAGTAAACTTGGTTACAGTGATAGTAAACAAATTTCGATATTTACGTAGGTCTAAATCTATTTCTTTTTCGAATTCAGTAACAATTTAATAACTTTGCATAAACAAATAAATTATAAATATATTAATTTGATGGGTTTTTATTTTAGGATTTGGATCAATCACGCCTAGCTTTGGCAATGCAAGTCAAACTAATAGTACCAGTCTATTTGCAAAACCTTTAACGGGGTTTGGAGTGCCCCCTACGACATCAAGTGCTTTTGCATTTAATCCAACGACTTCTTCAAACTTATTTAACAATCAATCAAAACCATTTGGAATAACAACTTCAACTCCACTATTTGCATCGAGTAACACTACACCTTCTGTTACAAGTGGTTTTGGTAATATTAACACTCAGAATTCCAGTTTCGGAGGAAGTTTTAATACTGCTCAATCTAATCAGGTAAATTGAAATTGAAATGTCTCCACTTATAATAATTATTGTAACGAAGAAGGATTTGATTGATTTTGATAATTGGAACTAGCTGCAGTTTGTCGAAAAATATTTCTTACTAAGTCCGATATATTTTTTCTTAGGTTTGGAATTTGGATTGTAGGCCAAAAAGATTCAAATTATATTGGGTTAGTTTGAATGTCAGTCGAGTATAGTTAAAAATCATGATTTGATAATAATTCAAGATATGAAACAATGAACCTTGGATCTATTATAATAGAAAAAGCTGATGAATTATTTAGTATTATTTAGTATACGTTAGTATAGATGAACAATTACTAGTATGACTATTAATTCTTCATCTATTAACAATTATATAATTATAAAATCATGATATTTGAATCACTTTTAAGGGGGGAGCGCCTGCATTAGGAGGCCTAAAAAACGGGATATTCGAGGTTTTTTTAGGAAGGAAAAAATTAATGTATTAAAGCAAAATTTTTATAGTTTATAGATATTTATTTCAGCATTAAAAACATATATTTTTTATTTAAAAATTCCGTTATTGTGAAGCATTTAACTGAGGCACAACTTTGTACAAGATTTATCTAAGTCGTACAGCATGCAGGACGTAATTTTATCCTGAAACAGATATTTTAAAAGAGTATTAAATTTGAATAAGTTTTATTCTATGTGATCTAAGAAAGTTCCGAAAAATTGGATAATCAATCATTTTTTGAAAATTGAAAAAATGTACACTTTAAAAAAAAATTCACTTTTTTGTTTAAAAACTTGTTTAAATATAAATGTATCCAATTTTTTGTAGAACACATGAAAGAGAATTAAATAACGAAGATAAAAAGTCTTGCATCAATCTGATGTGACGTTTAGTTTATTCTCTAACGTGTACGACGTAAACAAAAAAACATGAAAATGGAAAACGAAGAAATCGCGCTTTAAAGTTTTCGGTCACAAAAAAAACATTGAATTTTTAATACTTACAGAATTAATATGCTAATCGGCGATTGCTGCCCCATAATACAACTCTACAGACTCTTCATGAAACTGGTTTTAGCTCAATTGTTCTAATCTTCGCGATATTCGCGCCTCTTTGCTGTAAAACGATGCGTGCCTGATCTTTTGACTGATCCGCTTCCGCGTCGGCGTTGTCTGAAAAATTTATGCATTGCTGACCAATCTTCAAATCTAGCGAATGCATTATTGTTAACATTGCACTATATCCTTCATTGAACAATCCCCCAGCTATGTACGCAGCAATTTGTACTATTTTTATGCCCGAATGAAGGTGTTTTGGTGTCATACGCCACACAGTAGAGTTGAAGGCTTATTTTCTGCTTCAGCTTTTCGCCACCCGCACAAGCTCTTGGCTTCCGGGCAGTTTTTATGGCGAGGCAATTCATTCATAGAGCAATAATGATCTAAAGTTGCTATTATTGCTTTTCTCATGTCCTCTACAGAATTCAGATTTCTTCGGATTGCCTGACCGTAATAGATGGATGATTTTTTTATAAAAGTCTCCATCAAACGATTTTTTCCACCAAGCTTCTCTTGCTTAATATACACCTTTTATGATGTACAAATAATATTTTAAGGGACAATTACACCCCTCCATTGATTATCTTATGACACTAATTAGATAATTGGTCGAGAAGAGGAGTGAGCGCGCTCCCGTCTCACAAATAGGCATATGAAACTTTCAGGACACATTCTTGAATTGTTGTAGAAGACTTTTAAGCAGAAAAAAATGGATTTTTTTCAGCCTCTAATCAGACCCCCCTTTAAGTGCATGTAAGCTATTATACTTTATGAAATACCTATACTTTCAAAAGGAGATTAAATCTAGTTACAGCACATTGATTTTTAACAAAAAATGTTTTTTAACTAAAAGGAAATTATGTTAAAAATGTACAATAATAGATAACCAGATTTGGATTCTACTTGGATCAATTATTTTCCGATCTAATGAAATGTTTCTCTCAAATGTTCGTATTGTGATCATTCTTGATTAATTATAATGAACTTCCTCAAAACCTGTATATAAAGAGTTTAATAAATCTAGTACAAGTAACTACGAATATATAGATAAAATAATTTTGATATAGAATTTATTTAAAAGAAATATTCATTATATGTAAATTCTGGGATGCATGTATAGTAATTAATTTAATTATTGTGTTAAACGCTAGGTTCCTTTATTAGTCCAGTCACTATACGTTTTTTTTGGAACAATCTGCCACCACTGAGATTTTTGCGCGAAGTTGTTCGGAAGCATGTAAGGATATAAAATACCATAAATGAAACAGCTAAAAAGTTGGGAAAATTGTTTAAACAACGGTGTAAAGTTATGAAAACATGGTTTTTTAACTTTTGCGGAAAAACTATTAGTGCTAGCAAAAAAAATAAGCGCACCTTCGCGATAATTGTAACAACTTTTTAATAATGTCAGACCGTAAATATAAACTTCTTTTTTGATTAGCATAATATGTTAATTTCAAATTACTTGATATGATTTACTATGTTTTGATAGTTCTGTATAAAAGTTTAAATAATATGCGAGTAAGTACTTTATTGATAGATATAAAATGATGCTACTCTCACTAATACGAAGTTAATACGAAGTATTATTATTAAGATCATATTTTATTTATTATATTTATTAAATAATAAATAAATGTTTGAAAGGGCGTACATCGTCTCATACAGAATGTGTACGATATAAAACATAGTAAATCATATCAAGTAATTTGAAATGAACATATTATGCTAATCAAAAAAGAAGTTTATATTTTCGGTCTGACATTATTAAAAAGTTGTTACAATTATCGCGTAGGTGCGCATAACTTTTTAAGCTGCCCTAAATTAAAAAAAAATGATCAAAATATCTTTATAATTAGCCGAGATATTGCTATTTTTTTCTTGCTTGGTAGATTGAAAATACCTCAATAGATTTTAGTGCGTCTTCATAGTGGGCATATTATTTATATTTCTAATTAACTTAGACTAATATTTTTTATCGATAAATGTTTATAAAGATTCCATTAGTTAATCTACTTACCTTGGGGCTTCATATTCTTAGTAATTCAGGTTGAAAATCTATTAAACATGTAAATTTTTCCCACCTAAATTTGAGTGCCTGTTTTAAACAAATACAATTGTTAAATAGATTTTGTTCATAATTGTACATAAAAATACAACTCTTAAGGAGTAAAATGAGTACCTAATTGAGACTGTACCGTAGCTGTGAGCTGGGAAAATTAATGTCTACGAGACGATCTTTTTATATAACAAATAGATTTGACAGCAAACTAATAAACATTTAAAGTTGAAATTTTTACCAGCTATTCCAAGCATGGATACCTTTACAAAGTGCTTTGTTACAATCATCTACGACGAAAATATTCATTAGTTTTGACAATTGTAAAAATGGACAATATCCGGCTTTCACGCCGCTTTGCTGTTAAACTAATTATTGGAATTTCACATAACATAGCTCATTTTGTAGGTTTTGAAAATATCTATATTTTTGTCTAAACTTTTTTTCGCTAGCACTAATAGTTTTTCCGCAAAAGTTAAAAAACCATGTTTTCATAACTTTACACCGTTGTTTAAACAATTTTCCCAACTTTTTAGCTGTTTCATTTATGGTATTTTATATCCTTACATGCTTCCGAACAACTTCGCACAAAAATCTCAGTGGTGGCAGATTGTTCCAAAAATGGCCTGTTTTGAAGCTATAGTGACTGGACTATATCTTTTATGTTGTATTTCATACTGAAAAGATAAAATATCTTTAACATTTCTTCATTAAATATAAATACTTCTAAGAACCCATTATAATTATCCATTATAATATATTCTTAATGTATTAAACTTATAAATTTAAGAAAAATAATTTTATTGTTAGAGTATCGGTTTATTTACACAAAATAAAGCCGCATTCAACATGCCGTCTTCAACATCTGTAACAAATTTTGGATTTGGCCAAACTGCAACAACAAATACTACTACTAGTCTTTTTGGAACAAAACCAATTGGAACGGGTTTCGGATCTTCCTTTGGAGGAAGCAATGCTTCTTCATTTCAGTCAGGAAGTGCAGGATTTGGATCTTCACAGAATACTAATACTACATTATTTAATACATCATTTAAAGTACCAAATCAATCTTCTGGTTTTACGTTTGGTAATGCTCCTAGTGCAGTCTCCACTGGTTTAGGTAAATGTGGTATTCATAAAAAATTTATGTAACTTTTTATAAAAATTTGTAATGAAGATGAATTTTGAATACTCGGTGGCCAAAATCATTTCCGCAAGTAGATATCTTTTACGTTTTTTCAAATACAAAACTAACCGGAAAGTATTTGAAATTTGTATTCAAAATATTATTACAAATCTGATAAAATCACGTTAAAATTTATTTAAATGGTTTTTTCTAATAGCTAATTAATTTTTTCGAATAATTATTTGTGCCATCAAAAATATGGCTTAGATAAGAGGCCCCAGAAAAGATATAGTAAAAATTACATGTATTATTGAATCGGGTTAAAGCACATATTTTATAAACATCTATTTACTTTCAGGTACGTCTGGAAGCTCATTGTTTACTGCTACTACAAAGTCAAATCTCTTTGGTACCAACAGCACTACTGCTACGTTTAATACGGCAGGCACTTTTGGATCAATTCCAACATTTGGGTCTGGAAATAATCAGTTATCTACACTTAATCCAAATTTATTCGGAACTGGGTAATATCATAAACTTTTTATGTATAATGCCTTAAAAATTAATTTATTCTCTGAACATTAATCATATAAATAATTATTTCTAATAGGGTATTTGTAAACAATCTACAACCAAATTCCAACCTAGTACCAGTTCATCAACAAATCTTAGCTCTAGTTTCAGCGCCATTTGGAGATTCGCCTCTCTTAAAGAATTTATTGCCCGTAAGCATACTGAATAATAATTACAAGTGTACATAACTTTAAAAAATTATATTTAACGATATTTTTTGAAAAATAAATCTAGTTATATATTTGTTCGTAGCATTTTACTAGTTATTTTTTTTAATTACGATTAAAAAGAAAAATTTGGAAATTTTAAAATGCTATTTACGAATGAGGCCGTATACACGATTCCCGAGGAGCACGGTACTTTTGTGCCTTCAGCGCCAATCATTTCAAAATTGAGTGAAGTAATTTGATTAGTAATTCACTATTAGAGAGAAATGAATATAACAAAAGAATATACACTTCGTATACTTTCAAGAAACAAAATAATACTACTATTCACATAATAACTTTTATATATTTATGTTTCAGGCGTCAGGCAAAAGTGAGCAATTTTTAAAGCCGCGGAATAGCATATCAAAAAGTTCAAATAGTCCTCTTTACAAGGTATTAACAAGTAACAATGCTTCTAAACTAAAACCAAAGATAGTGCCCAACACTGTTTTATCAAAGGTAATGATATTAAAGTTTTACATTTTTATAATCGCTTCACTTTACGGTAACAATTTATTTCACGAAGGCAAGACAACTATAAAAAACGAGAAAAATTTTTTTATTATCATATTCACAGGAAATTCACCAAATTCTGATTTGACTCATTGTACTGAAAACATTAATTACGAGAGGGTTTATTCATTTCAGCGAAAAAAATAATTCGAATCTAAATAAACACCTCATCGCTCAAATGTCTCAATTTCGCCACGCAATTTCAGCTTAGGTTGAGATAAGTTATACAATGACCGAAAAAAATAAACCCATTATTTCCTACGTATATAATTTTTACTTTTTTTAGTTACTAACGAATACTTAAAAAGTTATAAAGAATTTAAAAGAAAAAATGTGATCTTTTAATCAAATTTCATTTTTAAATTCGTATTTTCGCTTTGAAAAGTTTATATTCGGTCTCCAAAACAAATGAAAGTGGGTATCATAATGCGTTATACCTTAAACTGTGACATTTTACTCGTAAAATCAATAATATCTTTGTATTAAGTAGATCGTTCATTATTTTCGGAATTTATCAATCGGAAAGTAGTAAGAACTTAAATTCCCAATAGCATAGATATTTGGAGGAGAAAAAAAAAATTGCGATAAAAAAGACTTACAAGACAAAAACGATAAAAGATGAAAAATGCTTGCAACAAGCCATGCATTCAAAGTAGCAATAGAGAAGGAAATTATTTATTTTCTTTAAAAACATGAAAGAAACTTTTGAAAATTTTAAAAGAAAGACTCACCCAAGAATTATAACACAGCATGGCTAAAAGAAGAGATAGAAAATTTACATAAGCCTATATTTTTTAACATAGCATTTGCTAATCTGAAAGAAGCTCCAAGAAAGAGGATGTAGGAAAAAGGATATTCTATTAGTTTCGTGTATGATATTTAACAAATAACAAATAAAGTTGGGAAAAAAGTAAAAAGAGAACAAAATTGACACTAGTCATAAAAACATCTCGAGTACCGGTCGTCAGAAAAAAAAGAATCCATGATATATTTTTTTCTGGTAAAAAACGTACTATAAATTATAAGATTGTTACTGACTACTGTTCATACTTTTTAAGCATATTATGCTAATTGATGTTCGAATTAGTAAGGCCCGCATGGAATTCTGTTTTCTCTCTTTCTCTTTAATGACTTGTTTTTTCTATTGTCTGGATGTTCTGTGATATACATTATTTAAGCATTTTTCTGAATTGATTAGTTGTTGAATTGTTTTTTGAATTGGCCTATTTTGTATCGAAAACATCGATATTATGGACAGAAATGCCTCAATTTCTTACCAGGATGGAACAAAAAAGAAAAGGAATAGTTGTAAAAGTAAAAGAAAAAAATGAATAGCTAGGCACAAAATAAATGATTGAAAGTAAAGGAAAAATAAGAAGATTGGATTTAAAATTGCAGAGTAGGAATGAGGACGAATATCTAAAAAAGTAAGAAAATACATGAAAAGCAAGTTTGAGAAGAAAAAAAAATTAAATCAAGATGATTATACGATTTCCATACGTGGAGGAATATATAGCTGTTACTATTGAATATAATAGAAAAATAGATACTAGGTAATACATAACTAAGCACTTAAAGAACAGTAGAGAAAACATGGAAGTTTTAAAAAAATTTTAATCGAGAATAGTGTGTTGCTAATCGATGGGGAATAGAAAGTTTCTGATGTACAGTGGTAAACAGGCAAAGGAAAATATTTAGTATCAAAAGAACAAACAAAAGGAAACTACTTCATTCGGATACCCAACGAGTTTCACCTCTTTGGACATTTCTAATTTGTACAGTGTATTCTGTTAAACTTGCACTGTTACGATTTTGTTGCTGCATCCTTCAATTGAGCCGTATTAAATAAAATTTATAACATCAATCCATTTAACGTCAAGTGTCACAAGCATGGCAATTTATTTTTTTGTTATGTTATGTTAAAAGATACCAGATATGATTAATTGAATTGAATTGCACGTTATTACTTCTGCTAAGTCAAAAATGTGGTTTTCGGGAAAATGCGTTTAAAGTTTTTAGTTAAGCTCGTCTCATGATATGCTCGGAAGACAACATTCTGCACCCTTAGGTCTATCAAATTCAGCAAAAAATTTCGAATTTTGCAACAAACCAAAAGGTACCATTAAATAAATAGTTTTATGAAAAATCAACGAAACGCTATTGTTAATTCTAATATAAATTCTTTTTAAATTCACTTAGATACGTTTCATTCACATGAAAAATAGTGTCTAAATAACAAACTGCCAAACCTTTAAATGTCTTTAACTAAATAAATTAACTATTCTATCGCGGCTCTAAATTATCGTTCTGATCTGCATCGGGTTTCGAGATTCTGTTGCATTACATTAAAGCATCAAAGTTAAAAAGTACAGAATAATTGATTAATAATTTGCCTATAAAATAAACAGGCGAAAATTCGTAAAGTTTTCACTGTACGTCTCTGGTTCTAGATCCATTTATAATGCTAATTTTTCATTTACCCATTCAACTTTTCTTCTATCTTTCTTAATTAGTGTACAATTATAGTATAATTCATTTTCTCTCTAAGATGTTTATTTTGAAAACTAATTATTAAGAAAACGTATAAGGATAAATGTATAATTTTTTTCTACTTTTACAGTTTTCAATTATTTTAATGTTAGCACAAGTTAAAACTGTTTTCATATAATATGAAGTATGATGTCTAATTCTCCAGTACTAATTTTACTGTTCGAGTATGTGCTTGATTTTTACAAAAATTTGAGAACTAATAGGTTTTTTTCCATACGTAATATTAATATTTCATCAAAATATTTTTTTCACAACGAAAGTCAAATAACATTTTGATTAATTAGTAAAGTCGCAGTTCAAAGAGATCAATTCCAATATATCGTCTAATATTTTTTTAATTCTACAGTTATGAGGTTACTGCTGGCATTATTAATTTACTTTTTTTACATTTTTTTCATTATTTTATTTTTATTTCTAAAATCTTTCTTTTATACTTTACAATCGTACCTTAATAATTAATTATCAAAGGAAAAGTACTTTATTCTTCATTTTTATTTTAGAAATCACTCTTTGATGGGCTTGATGAAGAAGATCCATTACTAGAAGCCTTTCAACCTAGACCGAATGCAAAACGTTTGGTTTTAAGACCTAAATCTAATACCTTCAATCAAGATAATGCAAAAGAATATGAAACAGATGTTCAAGTTAACAATTCCAGAGATGAAACCTCTCCAAAAATTATAAATAAAGAAAATGAAACACAAGAAAATACTAAATATATCAATGACAGTCGATCATCGAGTTCATGGTTAAAATCGAGTTTTCCTAGAAAATCAAAAATAAATGATCAACAGGCTATTGAGCATCCACTATCTGTTACAAGGCCTACGGAGTTGCTGAAAGAAATTGAATTAGAAAATACTGTTACAGAATTAAGAACGCCAGTGTTTTTTGAAAATACAAAAAATGTTTCAAATACATTTTTAGATGAAAATAAAGATTTAGATAATACAAAAGATTATATTAATGTTGAAGCAGATGTAAGTGATAACAAAGGATTATGTGAGCAAGAAGGAGGACATTTAATTAATCAACAACAAAATGAAATAATTAATCCGGCCAATATAAAACTTGAACGACACGGTTATTATACCATTCCGTCACTTGAGTCTTTACACAAATATGTAAATAATAAGACATGTATCGTACCCCACTTCACAATTGGTCGTAAGGGTTACGGTAATGTTTATTTTGCTGACTCTTTTGATGTTTATGGATTAAACTTAGACGAAATTGGTGAGTAGAGATATACTATTAATATATATACAATTAATTTCTTCTATTGTTCTTCAATTTTACTGATTATTTCTCTATGTTGTTTTACTTCAATTTTATCGTCAATTTCGATACGATGTTAACTGAAACTTTTGAACATTTTCTTAAGCATTTGTCCGAAATTCATAGAAACATACCAAACGTAAAACAACGATAGTATGACTATTTGAATATGGGAGAACACAGGCGATAATAAGCATCGTTATCTATGGTCTTTAATCGCGGCAATCTTAGTTAAGAACTGCTCACGATTAACAGGAAACAGAAATATGCTTCGCATAACTGTTTGTCTAAGACTGACAAGGTCGAGCTTTGAATTCGGACCTTTTTATACTCGTACGTCGTAGGTGTTTTTAGAACTTCAAATACTTTCTTATATTGACATGGGTATTAACGAACTGCTGGTGTTGGTGTGTATTTGAGATGCTCTGGAACAGAATCGTCTCAAACATACTTGTCTTGTTGGTCTGGTTCTACTGGTTCTTTTCTTAGGTGGAGATGATTATTTTGCGCAGGCCGAGTTCTATTCTTGTCGATTTTGCCTGTGTTATAACCAGAATACAGGCTGCACGGCCTTTTATTGTATGTGTCCTATTTCTGCGGACACTGTTACTAATGCTTTTTAGAAGTTATAACAAATCTTGTCAGAATCCTTAGAGTTAAAAGTAAAATTTGAGATAAACAAGATTTAACATTTTTCAATCGATATAAAATTGCCAATTTTATTCATATAATCACCACTTTAACTATACTTAGCATCACTCAAATGTACAAAGATAGCTTGTAGTAAATTATAGAAGTAAACATAGAATTTGATACTGTTAAGTCAAATCATAAATGTTACTTATAAAATATTTTTCTTGTATTTTTAACAAATATTTGAATACATTACTCTATATTAACACAATACAAAATCATTTAAATTTTATTTCCCTCTTTACATTTTCCCTTTCAATAACCATACCCTTCTTTCTAAGACACACACTAACTCTCCACTCATTGCTATTCTCACCACCCACAATTCAGTAATTTTTAAGTTATGTTATGACCAGCACTGAGTCATAGCGACAAGATTATTTTAGCTCACATTTGGAGTCTACGACTCGTGCTTTAGAATCAAATAACTACCAAATCAATAAACTAAACTCTTGACTATGCATTTTAATTTTATATGTATATGCTAAATTAATTGATTTGGTTCTGGAAAAAAACGATTTTTTAATCTGGTCTAAGGAATAATTATATTTATAGTATTAAAAGTTAATGTCAAATAAATTAATATCTTTATATTTTGTAGTTCATTTTAGACACAAAGAAGTAATAATTTATCCGGATGATAACACAAAACCATCTATAGGCAAAGGACTTAACCGTAAGGCTCAAGTCACCTTAGATAGGGTATGGCCACATGATAAGTCTACCCATGAACCAATAACAAATCCAACCCGATTGATTGATATGGATTATGAAGGAAAACTGAGAAAAGTCTCTGCTAAACATGATACCAAATTCCTTGAATATAGACCAGAGACTGGATCATGGGTATTTAAAGTTGATCATTTCTCCAAGTATGGTTTAAGTGACTCAGATGAGGATGAATCAGACAACAAAACCAAAACAGAAATATTTAAAAGCAAAGACAATAAAATTCAAACTATTTCAAAAAATTTGATTAAAGATGATTTATCTGAAATTATTGAATGTCAAGAATCACACATGGAAATTAATACTGATAACTTATATAATACAGATTTACAACAAGTGAAATGTAAGTATAATGAAAAAGAATAATATGAATAAAATTAAGAAATTACACAGCCAATTAATGCTTGTGAAAAAAATAGATTCTCAATGTTTATTCCCTGTACAACATTTTTAAGAATTTATTTAGCATTAACTTTATTGTTGAAGGTTTTTATGAATAATTAATTGTTTATTAGCAACAATGGCTCACTTTTCTTGAAATTTACAAGTGTTCCGAATATAATACGATACAGGATTAAATAATTTCTATAAGCCTTATCGCTAGATATTAAATTAAATAATATTAAATTGATATGTTACAGTTGTATAATTGATTACATATATAAGAGATTCAAATATATTATATATTAGACTGCCCCAACATGTAAATGGTATCCTTTCTTCATCGTGCATCCACTATATGAAAGATATTAACATGAAAAATTTACCAGTACTTTTAAAAATTTTTAGATTGATATTTTTAGGTGTTATAAATGAATATAAATATTTCATACCATATTTTCAATTTGTGATTTCACTAGTTGAAAATATGGTATGAAATTTGAGATCATTTATTCGTAGATCATTTAACGTAGAAAGCCCTGAATTCTTCATTTTCGATAATGAATAATGTCAACTAATGAATATATATTATTTTAATTGAAATCTCAAAAAGTATTTTACTTTTAAAGTTTAACTCGTGGTTGCGTCTTTTCTATGGAGTTAACATTTTTTGAAAAAAGGTATAATATAGCAGGTGCCACGTTCTGATGATTTATTAAACAAGTTAGTTATACAATATTAATACTGTTACTAAATTATAAATCGATGTTCTAAAAACCCTCGATGACATAAAATTCAGATTTTTTTACTCAAAGAATTTGATTTTCTTTGCATTAAAGAAAATGTTGAATTTTTCCTATTCGCGGCTACTCGGGGTCGCTGTAAATCTTCTTATGTTTTCAAAGTTCGACGCTCCAATGTAATAAGATACATACTTGAATTAGCTCGGAATGAGTAGATTCTCATGCTTTGGAAGTTGCAATAAGATAATTGAGAATATTTTCATAAGTGCATGTACAACACATATTTTTAAAATAATTTTATACGTATTTAAATAAAAATTTAAGCTATGGTTACATCATTTTAAATATAAAAAAAAAAGGTATTAAATTATAATTAGATTATTTTTAACAACAGAAAATGTCGTTTTTATAGATAACAGATTAAATGGGAATGACAGTTTATGCAGCCCAACATCAATTCACGCTCGTTTAACAGGTAGTAAAAGCCATACAATACAGCTGATGAAAGCCAGTTTTTTTGAATGCAGCAAGGAAAATCGTAACGACGGTAAGACTTTCCATTATATGTTTTAATAGAATATTAAAAACAAATTATCCACCTACTCGTAGCTCATTCCACCCTCTGTTTAATACACATATTTCAAAGTGCACCCTCTCGTGTTAAAAGATTTTTGCATTAATATTACTTTGTAAAATTTTATAAAATATAACAAATTCATTTATGAAATGCTGCGTATGATGATGCGTATTATTATATTGATTATATTGATTTTATTGATTATATTGACAACAACATTGTTTATGGTATTTTTAAATTAGAACGTATATTAGTCTGTGTTCATTTAACGACTTCATATAATATAATACCAATTTTTATCAGATATAAAGACATTACTTTAGCTTTATAGAATGACTTTGAAAAAACAGTATTTGGCTTCGTTAATACATTTATCGTTTACCTTCACTACTAAGTAACTCGCAATAAATATCCGGATTTAACTAGCTCATACTAATATCCTACTTAATTTTTTTATTACAGTAGATGTACTTACTGAAGAACTGCCGCCGATACTTTTAAAAAATAAAAAAATTCATGAGTATAGTAATGTTACTGCACGTACTTTAGAAAATACAACGGATTCGGTTTCTTTTTATCCTACGATTAAGCCGATTAAAAGTCAAGTAAACAGGAAAGAATCGGTTAGACAACATAATACGAAATCAATGGGAGATCAAAGTAAAAGTTTTGGAAATGGTTATGATGTCAACGAGATATTATTAGCCCCCAGTATTAATCCTAAAATCGCTATGTCAAGAACAAAACCTTCTGCATATCTTTGTAATAATCATTTGATAGAAGAATCAGAAAGATTTAAATGTGTAGCCGATATCGGTAAGTTCTTAAAATATGTTTGCTATTAATTTTTACTATAAGCTAAAGATAATTTTAGTTATAATACGATTGATACCTCTGAAAATACTTTGAATGGGTCAGATTTCGTGTTTACTCTTCAACGCCTAAACGTCGCGATTTTACCACAGATTTGCAGTTTAAGATTAGAAGTTATCTAAGGAAAAGAAATTGTTGTACTTTTTGTATCGGGCCTCAAATTTAGTGGCTAACAGGTATATAAAAAGTTAGAAACAATTTTAAAAAATGCTATTTTTTGTCAAGTTATTTTTAAATTCATATTTGCGCATTGATAAAGTTATGTAGAGTCTCTAAAACCTATGATAGTAGGCGGCATAAAATCGTGTAATTCTAAGATATTGGTAATAATTGACCTAGATTTAGGAGTAACTGATTAATAAAACTAAAACTAATAATAAGAATTGATCGTAGAGTGATTGATGATTTAAAATTGATTAAATTATATTTTTATTGTAGTACAAACTGTTCATCTTTGAAGCAAATAAAACTAAGGCATACAGAGTAAATTAAGAAAATGGACACTTACTACTTTGTTATATATATGTATAGTAATTGATTTCTGCGCAATTATTTATCATTTAACCTTACAATCTTTCTTCTCTTAATTTATGTTTTATTATTTTTATTATTTTACATGTAAATTCAATAACAATCTTAGATATTTTCTTAATGATACATTATGTTTTTTAGGTGTTCAAAAAGGAAATGTGTTTAAATTGTCTTGGGATTCAAAACTATCATTTATATCAATACAGACGTTACAACAAGCAGAAAAAATGTATCCATATTTTTTTACACGTCACCCGGAATTACCAATTTCTGATCGTTTTATTGAAAGAGTCAGTTTTGTAAAACCTTTACAACGTTTTCAAATTTTAGGAGGGAATGTTATCGGAAACGATAACCCCTTGGTACTTAAGGTAATCAATCTTTGCATATGTGATTTTGATAAATATGCCGGGTATTAAAAAAATATCCGACTACCCAGTATAAAATACTGGAAAAAATTCATTTTTTGGCGAAAGGTCAGAAAAAGTATATCAAATTGTAATCTATATTTTATTTACTTTTATTTAATGAGAATAATAATGAAAAACTTAATATTAGTTTAATTAATAATTAAACTACGTTATTAGTTAGTTGGTGAAAAGATAAGCATTATTTATGAAATATTTTACACGTAGATGAGTGTCTGCTTTACCCTTTTCGTTTAGTCGTTCTAGCAAAAATTAGTTGTCATAATCTATTTATTTTAAATGTCCCTCCAAAAGCAGGTCTAAATTGCCTATCTTTTTTTGCAGTTATTAAAAATATAATAATATTTTAATCGGTATCGCAGACTTCCTGTCGATCAGGTTGCCTGCTATCTCACTAGAAGACTGAACAACCATTCATAATTTATAGCAAATTCACACTAATACTTATTTAAACAAAGACTATAAAGGGATTTGTCAATGGCAGGTAATAAACTTAACTTGCGCAACTGGTTACAAATTTTTAACTCATCACTTGACGACTGCATTACTATTTTCTACTATAATGTAACCGCGGGCCCTTTTGTATCATTAAAAGCATTGACTTCTCATCACAAATTTTATCTCTGATTCAAAAAAGAACTACACAACCTCATTGCTGACAGAGATAGAATTTACATACGTTTTTGCAGATCTCCTTTGTCTGATGACTTTAAGAACTGCAGACTTGCGAAAGACTATGGACATCAAAGTGCTGAATATAAGAAAATACAGTATGATTATTCTCAATCATCTGTTTTAATCGATACTAGCAATATCTGGAAGTAACTTCGGCATCTCGGCATACGCCCAACAAAACAACGTGATGCTAGAAACGATTATTCCACACTTACATTATTACTTACTTATTATTACACTGAAGATGTGTGTGGCTCCTTAAAGAAAAATGCTTGCAGAAAGACAGTCTGGGTTCCAAACAATAGTTAGGTTGTACATTGTTGCGTTTTGGAGTCTTGTGCTTCTGACATGGTTGGCAAAGTTAACGCCATTTGGCTATATTCCTATTAATATCAGGCCACACGTACTGTTGACTGATTAACTCGTGGACCTCGATGTGACTGTCAATAGAAATTGTCAAAGATCTTTCTTTTGAGCGCTATGGGGATATAAGAACAGACGATATCTTTCGTAATATCACAGTAAAATTCCGCACGTTTAAATTGACATGATAACTTTCGTAGTTTCAAAGGGTTAGACGGGTCGTCGAGGATTTAGCTGAGCTGTTCGTCGCTGAGAGATGTTTAACGTCGAAAAGGTTTGGAAGTTTGAATGCTTTTACATAGGCTCATACGAGGCTTAGTTGGTCGTCAGTCCCTAGGGTACTGTGAAAGTGTTGACTCGTGAGAAAGTGTTGGCGATTTCGTTCTCCTCACCTGGTAGGATGAATCTCCGTATTGTACTGCGCGATGTACGATCATCTGCATGATCGGACATCTGGCATCTTCTCTGTGTTCTGTTATAAGGCATAAATGAGCGGCTTATGGTCCGCGAATGTCTTGAACGCCGCACCCTCGAGATAGTGTTAAAACTGGAGGACCCCTCGATTGCAGTTAATTCGCGATCGTACGTGGTGTTGTTGCGCTCTGTTGGCGATCTTAGATTTGCTACCTCTCTCTTACTTTTCTCGAATGCGGCTATGCTGTCGTGCATGCAGCGGACTGGTGTCTTGTCTCTCTTTTTGCAGCCGACGACTTGGGCGTGAAGAAGAAGTTGTGTTTGAACCGCGCATGACATGAGAGTTCGGTAGGTGTTGACGAGGCTCAGAAACCTTCGGAGTTCTTCGATGTTCATGGGTCATGGGAAATCCAGTATAACTTGCACTTTTTCTGTCGACTTCATTTAAAAAAATGTTGGAAAATACCTTATAAATTGTTTGAAGATTCGAGGGATAGCTTGTCGCGTCCTTGAAATTATGCAGTGCTGTGACGTGAATTGTTTATACAACTATTTGATAATGCGCAGAACAAGGATTAGGTTGGAAAATATCTCCCTTCCGCCTTTTTGTCTTTTGAATTTTGCGGCTATGTGCAAAGCGCTACGATGAATACCGATCAAACCATAGAAAAAATTGAGTTACACCGGCACGTGGCATCTCGTAATATCGCCCAGCAGATGAAAGTTAATCACCAAACCATTTAAAACCATCTGCAAAATGCTGGATACAAAAAAAGCTTGATGTTTAAGTATCACCATGATTTGACGAAAAAAAACCTTCTGAACCGATTCAACGCCTGCGATATATATGATGCTGAAACGGAACGAACTCAACCCATTTTTTAAGCGGATGGTGACTGGCAACGAAAAATGGATCATATACGACAATATCAAGCGAAAACGGCCGTGATCGAAGGCCGGTGAATCGTCCCAAACAGTGGTCAAGCCTGGATTAACGGCCAGGAAGATTTTGCTGTATGAGGTGCTCCCATATGGCCAGATGTTTTATTCTACCATATGAGCGTTGAATCATTGCTCGTGCTCTCCATGTCCGCTGTCGTGCACGCGTACAAAGCTCTCGTTACTTGTCCCTACAACGGTGGACGATTCGAATGTGTGAGCGTCGGCCCGCGGTATCAAAGTACGCTCTTTTGCGAGTTTATTGTTTTATCTTAGAGCTTACGTAAGTACGCGTCTATAGGAGCTGGCGGCTGTATAAAGTGGCTTCGGGGTGATGCCGTTGGTGCTGCTGCACCTAACAATGTAGATATCGTCGGTTGTGATGAGGTAATTTGAGTGATGAGGTTGCTACTATTCTGCAATAGTAGTTTAGCCTCGAAGACGCGTTCGATGCTGACCGTGAGTTCATCGGAGTCCTACCAAGCACCAGGTTGTAAACAGAATTAGCCGGCGTGTCATTGCGATGGGTTCGAGGAGTCCTTCCTCATGGAAGTCTCGGACGAAGGTGTTATTGGTCACGGGGAAGCTGAGAGCTAGAATCAATAATAATATCTCACACATGGTTAATGCGAATGATCTGTAAATTTACATCCAATGACTTTACTCTTGATTGTAGATGTAGAAGGCACCGAATTTCGATGCTCCTGTTTTCCATTATTGAATCTTGCTCATTAGTATACTAATATAATATAACAGTATACTATAACATTACAAATGAGTTCAGCGTCAAAGTTAAAAAATGTATTAATACTGGTATTACATTAATTTTTGGGCAAAACTAAAAAAAAAGATGTGATTACTTTGCAACGTGCTTTATAAAAAAATCCATTCAACACTGGTACCGGACTACATATTTGCATCCTACGATTCATATGTCCCACTTACAGTTGAAGGTGATCTGCGCCTATTTTATATTCCATCGTCCATCTCAGAAACTCGTCACAATTATTTTATATATTCTATCTATAATTCAACAGATTCACGGCATTGCATATTTAAAAAACTAAGTTCATCAATACTCATTCGCCAGATTACAAAAATAAAATGGTCAGTTCTCATATTTAACCCTGCATAAACATGATGATGTTTCATAAGAATTATTCTGAAAATAGTGGTACTTATTCTTTTTATCTATAGAAAGCTGATTTATTTTTCTCTTGAAATATTCTGATATATATCAGCAATTATTTATGAATTCATTCATTAAAATGTATGTGTTTCTTTATAGTCTAGTATTGAGGATCACTTGAATATTCAACTTCAATATTCAAAAATTGACGAAGATACATCTAACCTTCGACGTATCTCTTTAGATAGATCAACAAATCTAGATGGATTACAAGCTCATTCAAATGCTGCTTTTGCAGAAGTTGATAATACAAATAAAGACACGTTAACGAATTATGCTTGTGATGTTTGGAAACTTTGTGAATCTTTGTGGGGTCAATCTATTGATTTCGAAAATAGTTCTGGTATGTATCTTAATTTGACCTTCTATTTGACGATAATTTACTACTATTGATTATATTTTGTTAATTACTTAGGTCGGAGCCATGAAATAACAATACATAGAAAAGAAGCACTTAATGAATGGTTAAAAAATATAACTGCGCATATCGTACAATGTGAAGTATCTGCTATTCAAGATCATGATCAGAATATTTTCTCACTGCTAAGTGGTATGCTTAATTCAAATAATATTTTTAATTGGTTTTTTATTACACATCATTTAATTATCAGAACTTAGTGCAAAATTTCGGAAATTTTAATTTATTCTAATATAGTTTTTTGGGTTTAGAATTAAAAACAACGTCATATATTTAATCTTGTTAAAATTCAGAGTAACGTGGGTATTGTTTATTCAATTTAGAGCGGTTATTTTCAATATAGATTTATTTCAATAGTGAGACTTCTTATGGTACATACTGACTCCTAGGAGAGCTCCAGACCAAGAGAGGTTATTCTCTCCGAATACTTGTTTATAACACTTTACAGGACTTGTCCGTCTAAGTAGGGAGAACACACACTTACACACGTGTATGTGTTTTGCTTTGACGCACTATTCGGCGTACATATAAAAATATAATTTTATGCACAATATAATATGTATTATTGCAATAAATCTAACTCTTAAATATATTGTCAAATCTTTCATTATATATTGATACAGCTAGACAATAAGTAATAATAATTATCAGTGAGTATAATATTAATCAGTGCCTTTCTACTTTTGTGGACCTTAGCCAACCAATTGGAAGATGCATGTAAACGAGCTCTAGAAAATGGTGACCATTGTCTTGCCCTTCTTTTATCTCAAGTGGGTGGAACTTTGACAATGCGTGAATTAATAACACAACAACTTGAACTGTGGCATGATACAAGTGTCGATGAAAACGTTTCTGTAGATCGATTAAAATTGTTTATGTTAATAGCTGGCATATCCACTTTTTCTAAACAAGATACTACAATCAATGTTTTCGAAAACTTGGATTGGAAACGAGCATTTGCAATTCATTTATGGTTTGTTCAAAAAAGAATATTCATACTTCCTTCCATAAAATAATTGCACATATAATAAAATTATTTTAAATTATTTTATACTCAGGTTTATGTCTAAGCCAACATCTTCGATAGCAGATGCTTTGGACCTTTATGATAGTTCCTGCATAGAAATGCCTACAAACTATATTTTACCAAGACCCTGGCCAGACTACTTTAGAAAAGAGTATCATACGGACATAAGTAATAATAAATTTATATACGATTTATGTTATCACTTATTGAAACTTTACTGTAAGGGCAATCATCCGTTAGAAATGATTTTAAACCCTCAGACATACACACATGACCCATTTGATTATAGGCTTAGGTAAAATAATAAATAATATCTAATAATATCTAAATAACTGCTCCATTCATAAAAATGGATTTATAATCGATTTTAAATTGCAGTTGGTTACTGCAACAAACACTAAGTGGCTTAGGATATGTGCATTTGTCAGAATATGCTGCCTCATTAACGCATGCAAACTTTGCAGCTCAACTTGAAAGCTTGGATCTTTGGCACTGGTCAATATTCGTTGTTTTACACTTTAATGATTCGAAAATAAGATTTAAGGCAGTAAATGATTTACTTTTACGTCATGTTGATATTAGTGATTCGCCGAATTATGTAAACCAAGAAAATTTTTTAAAAAATAAGCTCAAAATTCCGCTGAAATGGATAAATTATGCCAAAGCTCTTAAATCACATGCTATGAAAAGGTAAGCTGTTAATAAAGTCTTTAGACTCATGAGTTTTATTAATATATATCATACTACTGACTCCGCCCTTCTGCCTCTTTCTGGTCCCTCTCTCTTTTACTCTTACTCCAAGGACACTTCCCTAATAATTAATTGTAACTCATTTATTAAATTCATAAAGTGAATTCAGAATAGTTCCTGAATAATTAAGGTTTTTGGATAATATTTGGTTTAGCCTTGATTTTTGAAACGGCCTAGGCAATGCATTATCAGATATATTTATTTGAAAAATATGTCAGTCGACTAAGTCCGAGTTGTCAATGCTGAGATTTATTGTGGAGTTCTGATTAGGAGTGGAATTGACCTTAAGTAAAAAACTCTTTTCAATAAGGAGAAAGGGTAAGACTGCCTCTTTTTACAACGAGAGATGTTCTCAAGGGAGTATAGAGAGGGGATACTTTATTATTTACTCGCTAGTTATTTACAAGGTTGTTTGAGGTCGGAAAACCCTGGTTAATATCGGGACGTATAAGGCTGATTGTCCGGGGTAATTAGTCCGTAATGACTATTGGATGCAATAACAAAATGCAGGGCTAACGTCTGGGAAAAATAATCATGCGAAATATTGCAAGTGTTTCCGCAGGAGCGGTGGTATATATAAGTATTTCTTATTATAAAATAACATAGTCTCAAACAATATTAATCAGAAATCACTTCGACAAAGTATTTATACTCTGAAATTTGTATTGTATCCAAATGGACTTGTCAGTCGCTTTAGTACCCGACTCATTATTGTGTTCTATATCCGCGAAATCTTGTGTTCCAAGCTGTTATAACTATAACCACTTCTATAGTAACTACATGTCGAACGAATGTCATGTTTAGCAGGCATGTTCTCTTAGAGTAATTTTAACGTATAAGAAATCCCAGAAGTCTGGTCCGGAGATAGCGTTCCGACCTTCCATCGAGTTGTAGTTGTTCTTAGATAACATTTTTTATTCGTATAACCGTTATATGAGCAATGAGTCTTAGTATACAAACTCTCCTGTCTGACCTGAATACGGGTTTACCGTGTTATAAGTATTATAAAAAACATAAGAAAGTACCCCTGTTTTTTTTGGAGAACGTACAATATTCAAGATTTTATTAACCTATTTTTATGTTGCATCTTAGACATTTTCGTATCATAGATTTGAGATATTAGATTTTTCTTTTTAACTATCAGGATCTTTATGGATAAAGTATGAAATTTCAAATTACTTCGACAAGTATTTTCGCTTATTGAAGTATAGTGGAACATTTCGAAATTTCGTGTACACCTATATTCGCTCAATTTATTCAAATTTTTCGTAATTTTATAGGTATAGTGAAGCGGCTTGGTTCTTTATCAATGCTCAAGAATGGAATAAAGCACATGATATAATAATGGAACATTTAGCAACGGAAGCTATTATAAATGGTAATTCTACATTTACTTTATTAGATAGAAAAAGAATTTAAATTTAAAAATGATATAATAGTTTATAGCACGAGATCATATACATGTACATGTACACGTGTATATTATTTTGACTATTTATATTTACTAATTGCATGTTTTTTTAAATAGAAATTAAAAGTATTTACTTTTTTGCGATTTTATCGAACCCTATTTATCGTCAGCATACGAAATATTGGTGTAGATCGCGCCAGAGATGCTGATAACTAACAACGAAAATTATATTTTTTTTATACAAACTTTATTATGCATTTATCGCTAATAAATACATACGAAATCTAATTCGCGTGTCTCGCCTATACGCATTTTTTATGATTAATAATAATAAAAAGTATACGTATCTCGCATATACATAACTTGTTGTTTTCAGGATTAAACTTTAATACACATTTTTCGATAATAAATGTGTTCGAAGACTAACTTGCGTATGTCGCCTACGGTAGAATACATAGCAATTCAACTCGTTTTTCTTAAAAAATAATCGTGATTACTAATCTTTTTCCCATGCAACGACATAGAATGAAAATTAATTGAAACAAAATGTACAGCATTGTATTTTTTACGAAAAGATTTCTCAATTTCCCAAGACCATTTAAAATGTCCAGATGCTTCTCTATTAATACTTTTTCAAAGGTTTTATCTAAACTTTCATGTATCGTTTTATACAAATAATCTTGGACATATTTATTTTTCTTGCAACCCTTGGTCAATTTATTATAATAATAAGCTTATTGACAATTGAAATTGTTGAAAATATGTATTTTTGGGATAATCCCTTTACTCTATGTCCAGGACTGCAATTTGGCAGTACAAGGTGCCTAGAACGTGGCTTAATTTTTAGTCTAGTGCGAACCTCCGAAGAGCAAACGCATTTTTCTCGGAGAGGGCCTCTTTTATGTACTTTATTTTTCAATCAATAAATATAGTTTTACTCTACAATCATTGAGTAACATTTACTTATCCCAAGTAGATTAACTCAAAAGGTTATGGGCCCAGCACGCTTCCACTGCGCCACTATATTTATCGATTAAACCACGCTGGTTAAACTAAGTGAATATTTCAGTTTTGTGTAGTAGTGAATTTAAGTGTTATATTTTGTCGAAAACAGTGATTTTCAAATCATTCAAGATGAATGACAAAGAATCTGCGGAGCTTACAAAATTAAATGGAAAAAACTACACTATGTGGAAATTTGTCTTAACCATTGTACTAGAGGCAAAAGACTTAATTGATTTTGTGTACGATACAGCACCTAGACCAGACGAGATAAAACCAGCTGAAGTAAAAGAATATAAGAAAAGATCATCGCTGGCTAAAATGATGATTTTGCTCTCAGTGGTGCAAGATTTGCACTGCAAATTAGTGAACTATTTTACACCCAAGGAAATGTGGGATAAACACTCGGCTTTGTACGGCGACACAAGTGTAGACGCGAAACAAAGTGCGTGGCAGCAGTTCTATGAGTTTCGTATTAACGAGAGTGAATCTATTGCAGTCCAAATAGAACAGTTTGAGAGTATCTGCAAGAGGCTTGCAGATGCAAATGAAAAACCATCTGAATTATCAATAGTGACAAAGTGTCGCCCAACAGGATCCGTTTTTTCTTAGTTTTCAAAGATGAGAATACGGCTTACAGAAAAGTATACTTTTTGCGCCATAAATCAGAGGTGGTTCAAAAATTCAAGGAGCTTGAGGCGTTTGTAACTACGCAGATTGGAGCTAAAATAAAAATATTACGATCCGACAAGGGCACGGAATATACTTGCAATCATCTACAGGATTTCCTCAAAGAAAAGGATTACCCACGAATGCTCGTCTCCTTATGTACATGAGCAAAACGGACGTGCTGAACGGGAAATTCGGACCCTTGTAGAATGCACACGATCTATGCTACATGCAAAAAAGGTAGACATAAAATTATGGCCAGAGGCTATTAACACGGGCTGCTATATACTCAACAGGACCATTTCCAAACCGGGAGTTAAGTTTACCGCGTTTAAAAATGGTTTAAGCGTAAGCCAACAATTAAACACATAAAAGTGTTCGGTTCTGTCACATACCTGAATGTCCCAAAAGAGCATCGGCACAAGTTCGACCCGAAGAGTAAGCGGACAATCATTGTTGGATACGACGGCGAGTCTACTAATTTCAGGCTCTGGAATATAAATAAAAATAAAATTTATATCAGCAGCGACGTAACGGTAGATGAGAATGCTACCGTGAAGTTTCAAGAAAAGGCACATGAAAATTTCAACATCAAGTTCGGACTTCAAGATGAAGCACAGTCTCAAGTCCAAGCAGTAGATAACGTGATCCAGCCAAATGAAAGTGAAAACAATCAAGCAACTGAAAATGAAAATATACAAGAAGGTAGGCAGCTCCGAAACAGAAGGACGATTGCAGCACCGGACAGATACGGAATTTCCGTGGCATTCCTGCCCGAGGCGGAGCCCTCAACATATAAAGCAGTAACTAGCGATACAGCAACAGAATGGAAAAAGGCAATGGACGAGGAGATGCAAGCCCTCGAAGAAAACCAAACCTGGAGCCTAAGTAAATTACCTCCAGGTAAACAAGCCATCGACTGTAAATGGATGTTTACAATCAAGAAAGACGCAGCCCTACGCCCGATCGTTGTTCCTAGATAGCGCTAAAAGTAGGATAAAAGTAGGATTTGGATGTCATTTTTACCATCACATGATTACATATCTGAACGTAAAATTTCCCGCTCTTTCCGAATCCGGGGTCAAAAATAGCAATTCCCATTTAAAAAACGTAAATTAACCTTCAAAAAACCTTCAAGGTCAAGATCAAGGACAAATTTGAGGTCACAAAAAAACAGAACTTTATGAACCATAAAACTTTTGTTCGGGTCATTTTACCCTATGATACATAGATTCTGAGATAGGGGGTGGGTCCGTTACTTTTCGAAAGCCCTGTATATATATATAATCAAGGCAAGAAATAACAACGTTTTTACATAAATAAAAATATCAATTTCTTTGCAGTTGAGAATAGTAAAAGTATGTATATGCCAAAAATCATGCAAACTTTAGAAAGAAAAGCTCGACTAGGATCGTCTTCAAATAATAAATAACAAATCATTTTTTATTCGTAAATAAATAATAAATATAATACTTACAAATAATACAGACATTTTTCAAAGTTCTTAATCTATCATTGTACAGGTATATACCAGGAAAAAAATAAAATATTTCTTACCTCTTATAAGCTACACAATATCGGTTTTCATACACTGAGAAACTTGTCGTAGGAAAATTTATTAAAAAGGTAGAAAAAATTACTATCTTATAAAGGAACGGAGGGATATACTGAATGTATAGGAAAAATTACTATTTTAAATAGTAAATTTTGCTACATAAGCTATGAATAAATTTTACTATTTAAAATAGTAATTTTTGTTAGACACCCGTACGAAATTTTATTACTTGCGCAAGTAAATTTTATAAAACTTTAATAAATTTTGTTTGTATGATAAATAATTTTTGTTACTTGAACTTGTATATTAAAATAGAAATTCAAATGCTTATCAGTTATTTTCAATAACTATCCTATTAACATACCTATTAATGCATATAGTCGGAAACATCAATTTAATGTATGAACTTTCTTAACCCTACCTAATCTAGCCGTAAATAATAATTTATCGCATTACAAATTGTTCTCATAATCGCACGCTCGCTTCGATGAAATACCCGCTTAAAAATTTCTTTATATATTAACAAAGTCAAAATTTTTACACTTTCTTGTTACAAAATCGCGACGCCGCCTTGTTGTAATTTTGGTAACTAATAAACGCGTGGATTATGAATGCACTCACGCACATTGTAAACATTGAGCGACGCGACACGGTTATGTTTTGTATAGGGACTTTGCTATATAGCTTAGAAAAAGTGACTGCTACGGTATAGCAGTTTCAAAAAGGAAGAATATCTACCATATCGGTAGGCACATGTTACTATATGTTGTAGTCAAAATTGCTATTCTATATAGTAAAATTTCGAGTTTATTTTCGAACTCAGAATTTCTGCTATGTAAAATAGTAATTTTTCGTACACTCAGTTACATTTGTTGAATACTTGGATTGTAAATATTATTAATCTCATAGTAAAAATAATTATGTAGATAATAATTTTTATTATAAATATAATAACATCCACGCGAAATTGAGTATATCCCACTCTTACTACATAATATAGTAATTTTACCTACGTTTTTTATAAATTTTCATACGACAAGTTTCTCAGTGTAGGTTAAATATCCATTGCATTTGTAATGTTTACACTTATATTTACTAAGGATTACAATCTTTGTTCAATAAATGTATGTATTCATTAACTTTTAAAATGTGCGCTTTTATCTTTTATTTAATTTAATTTATTAAATTTATTTAATTTAATTTAATTTATAACCGTATAAATATTATAAGTAATGTGCCGGGTATCGCGGCGATGAGTCGGAAGTATACCCAGTAGAACGGATCGCGAGTCGCGAGCCTCAGCCAGCGATCAGGTCTGGCGGATCACTCAGTTCTTGATAGACATTCAGATAATTTTCGTTCAAGCTTTTCTCGCAAACAAATAGTCTGTGCCTATGCGAAGGGTACCGTCCTCTTTATTTTAAGAAAATCGATCAATGTTGACCGTAACACGCGATTCAATCCAACGCGCGCCGCCGCGCTGAGTCGATAGCATACTTGATACTCATTACTATTATTTTTGTTCGGTTTTTTCTAAAAAAGAACTACATTTTATTTCGTAAATTTGGCACAGTGACAGGTAGTGCCAAGAGGAAGGACCTGTCTCTTGGTTTCACGAGAATCGGTCAATTTTGACGGTAACCAGAGACGAGGAGAGAAATCGCCGATGTAATGTTAAAAATGCGTTATCGATTCGATCATGACACCGCCGTGCGGTAGACAGCCGAATTATGCGAATCTACCATCGTACCATCTCTGCTCCCTACCATAACCCATAGCAAGCACATACAGCGGAGGTAAAGTCGCTCATATTTTTATTAAGGAATCGGGTTCAAATCCCACTTAAAATACATTTTTTTTACCCGATTTATCCAAATTGATTCAATTTCATTATTCAAAGTAGTTGTTATTTTATTCATGAAATAATTTGTTTTTTTTTTACTAAGTATAAAGTAAAAAATGACATTATACGTGCATGTTGATTATTTAAAAGTAAATTTATTACAATTCTTATCAAGTAAAATTTTATTTAGAAGACAATCATTTAAAATATGTATTAGAATACTTTATATATTTAATATAAAGAATACATACAGCATAAAATATGAACAATTTTCCACAACAACCTTCGACAGTAGTAACATTTACAATGTTCGCTTAACGCAATGATGGACGTAAAAGCCGAACCAATGCTATGTTCTGTTAGGGGTTTCAATAACTACGATGCTCACATGGAAACGCTGCGTTGAAATGGCGTGGGATTTTGGGAATTTCGAAAAATCAAGAGTTAGTTGCCATGTTGTTTATAATTATCTACGTGTATACATAATTGAAGTCATTCTGTTTAGGCGTTATTAAGGAAAGCTTGAACAAAATTTTGAGATAAAAGAAGATTGTAGTTACCAATTTTCGTTCAAGCTTTTCTCGAAAACGTATGAATACTCAACTTGACATAGTGATTGATAGTGCCAAGGAGGAGGACAACTAACTCTTGGTTTTCTGTAATTCAGTGAACTTTAAGATTCAAGCATTGTTCTATCATTCTACCGCCATATAGACTCTGTCGGTAAAAGTTGAGTATGACATCTTAAGGAATAACATTTATCACTTAATGCCAATTCAGCTATCAGAAGAACCACTGGAAAGATCTAACTCGTTTAATTCCACATCTTACTAAGAAGTACTTGCAGATTGCACCACAAACGTATTTTACAAGATAGTTGGAGACGAAACTCACGTTTGAACAGCACGATCTTATAATGGAAACATAAACCGATTAAAAATATTTTCACGTATCATGGGCGGGTCGGGAGGAAAGGGGATTATCCTATACTTTTTGGAGACTTTAGGTATTCAGCACTTTCATTTGTATATAATTTACGCACGAGAATGAAGCAAGCTCGCATAAACATACAACTTACACTAGTATATCAGTTAAATGATAAATACGCTTTTTAAAATTAATAATTTTTGTTTCACATCATATTATTATAGTTTTTTAATTAGTTATGAGATATTAAAAAGATTATTTTATAATTTATATTTATTAATATAATTTTGGTAGCTATTGTTTACTCGTGTTTTTATTGTAAATAAAGCACTGAAATAGTTGTGATTAAGTTGTTATACATGGTGACTCAGAAACAATATATAAAATTAAATCAATATAAAACTCATATATATACTGCATTTTTATTAGGGTATTCATATTTACTTTTTTAATGAACTTTTATCGAATAGTACTTTACTGTAAAGGCTCAGGTCATGTGCAATAAAAAGATTTCGTATTAAACAAATAATGTTAGAAATAAAATTAATACAGAAATATAAATACACCTAGAATACCCAAGTGTAAATTCATCAATACAGTGCGGTATTAGAAAATCGAGAGCTGATGAATGAATATACTGACCTGCCAGTCAGCGTTCTCTGTTGCTCGGTAGTATATGAAAACTTTTGCGAGAGTAACAATTTATAAATATTGTACTACAATTATCTTACAGTACTATTATTATATTGGGCTTTTGAATTTTCATAATCATTATTCTAAATATAAATAGTTGTTTGAATTAATTTATATTTTTCCTTTTAGATAACCATGACTATTTGAAAACATTACTGAATTTATTAATGCCACCAAATTGTTCTCGTTTAATCAGTGGATGGACTAATCAAGGACAAATAATTATGGATTATATTACAATTACAGAAAAAATACAGCAATTACTGAATAATGAAACTCATTCTAATATAGGCTATACATTAGAACTGTTACAACCTCAATTGATTTCCCTTTGTTCTAAGTTAAATGCTTTTCCCTGCCCTACAGTTAAACACAGGTGATTAACATAAAATACTAAATGTATATTAGATAACGTATATTTTATTTAAATTTCTATTTAAAAAGTATTATTGAGAATATCTAATCTCTCTGAGAGAAGTTAGTAAAAAGAAAAGAAATAAATATTAGATTATTATATTTCTTGAATGATATTTCATCGTTTAATATCACTCTTATTAAGTACCTATCATAAAATCTATTTTTATCATTAACGCTTAGAGCTAGAAGTACTTTTATGGTTGACAGATGTCTCCTATATTTCTTAAATGATTTCCTTATGATTGTTTTTTCATCTTTTATTATTTAATATGTTGTTACGTCCCAAATTAATACAAATACATATACCATCCGTAAAAGAACGCACGTACGATAATGGAGAGACATACATCAGAGTGTGTAAGCGTCAGTGTGTAGGATAATAGGGCTTATCTAGTAAGCAACATAGAGGCAAGCAATCGAGCACGCACTATTTAAGAAATATATGGGCTATATCTGAGCATATATCATTTTTATTATTTCAACATTGGCTCTGAACAACCACTTCTTGTATGGTCTTACGCTGAATCAAATGCCATTTTTAATTTAAAAGCTATCTCCCCTTATATATGAATATCCTCTTGCTATAATTGTCATTGTTCTACATACACTTCGTATAAAATAAAAAGATAGGGTTTGTGATTTATTCTTGTATTCTAGTAATATCTTATAATGTGCATTCATACACTGAGAGAAATTATATACGAAAAAATCTAAAAAAAGTATAGTAATGCTAAGACAGACTTAACATATCGTAATGATTACTAGAAAATATAGTAATTTGTGTTTATAGTAGTAAATACAAAGTATAGTACTTTTCTGTAAGCTGTTTTCTTAATCTTTCTATTACAGTAAGTAATTTTTCTGAAAGAATTTTGTAATTATTCATACACGTATAAGAAATTTTATAAGAAAGTATAGTACTTTTTTGTAAGGCGTTTAACAAATATTTATACTACATTATAATAATTTTTTTGTAGAATTTCATGAAAAACAAGAAGAATATATTAGGATCCATTTTATAATTCTTTCTTGGACATTGTCAACTATGTTACGCTTTTTAATGAGAAATGACTTTTTCGATGTGTTTTTCTCGATTTATTACAAATTTTTCATTTTACTCGGTTTACGCAAAGCATTCGCTTACATTATATTTATCATTAATAATCGCTATATATCCTAACGCTTGCTAATTTTGGCGTATAATTTTGTAACTTTCATAACAACCTTATATACTAACTGAGACTATCTCCAACCGTTTGCAAGACACGTTAATTGATTGTAGCCACCTAGCAGAGTAAACGCGCGTAGCTAGGTATTATGTGTACCTTACGCTTATTAAGGTACGCATATTTACCGATAGGGAGCGTGCATAAGTGTCGAGTATACCAAATTATTACTATTCTTTTAGCAAATTCCCATAAACGTTTTGAGATAAAATACGAGAAAGTTAATAAGTCAAATAATTTTTACAAGTATATTGTAATTGTCAAATTTTACTATACGTTTTGTAAAAATTGACGTCCCTTTAGTAATTTTGTATACGTGGTTTAAGATTAAAAAAAAGAAATTATAAGAAATTAGGTTCAAACAGTGAGTCTGTCCTCGCATTACTGTCGAGTATAGTAAAATTTCTTATTATTTTTCTCTCAGTGTATTTTATAGAAAATATACATATTTATTATTAATACGAATATTGTTTCCAGATTATGTCAAGTGGAGATGTCGAAAAGAACACTTCAGCTAGCGCGAAGTTTATTCATGTTAAAACAAAATGAAGAAAACTCAAGCAACTTCCTTATTAACTTAATATCGCAATTGCCTTTTCCAGAAGATTATGCTCAACAAGAATTACGGGCGATTATTAGTTTTTGCGTTAATAATATAATTGTATAACTGTATTCATTATATATATAATATACTTAATATTAACGCTAATACCTCTATTTTTAATGTAGTTTTTTACTAATATTATGTAATTAAATATTCTACTTTCAACTTAACGCAATTAACCTTATTTCACGTAATCGATAGATCCTACAGTTACCATTATATTTCTAAGTTTCATTAGAAAAATTGTGATGAAAACTTTGCATTTCTTTGCTTGCAAAATTATTTCAATCTTTTTTATCAATGCATATATCTTGCATTATTGCAATTTGGTCATTGTGCTTCCCCCAAAAGTACGATATCGAGTTTGCACAAAGGAGGATGCACAAAGCTATACTGTTATCTTCATTGATGTCGACTTTCATGGCATCATTTCGCGTGACATAATAATGTCTTATGATGTTTATTTATTATCTATTTAAAGAAATAAATTTTATGAAACTTAAAACTACATATTAAATAATTTTTTATTTCAAAATAAAAAATCAGGAATTATAAATATGTAAAATAAGCGAGTTGAACCTTTGGTATTCCATGTATTATGGAAGTGCGAGTGCGGAAGAAAGAGAATAAGCGAGTGAGTTTGAGAGCGAGAGCGAGAGAGAGAAAGAGAGTGAGAGGGGGGGAGGGAGAGAAAGAGAGCAATCAATTCCCCTGAGCCACCACATCATCGTCGAGGATAATCGCCTTCCCCCAGGTCTACAGAGTGTCGCAGTGGAAGGAATGACGATTCAGGTAACGAGAAGAGCTTGGTGCGAGTGTATGATGTGGTTGTACGAGGGAGAGATTCGGAAATAAAGTAAGTAAGCCCTTTACTTTTGTATTGAAACAGAGCGTCCTTACATGGATCACTGGTGCGAAGATGCAGCAGCACCAGAATATTTGTTCGCGCGAATCTTCCCTTCTCGTGCACGCGTGCCGGTTCGTGGACGAACGCGTTGTTGTTGTTTTAGCGCGCGCACTTAGAATCTCTGAGATCGAATTGAATATTTGATTTACTAAATTTACGGTATTTATTCAATTAGTCAATCCTTTCTCCCTAACAAACCCCCGCGAATACCGCCACCTCCGCGGGTATTTCAACATCAATAAATTGTTGATTTACGTGATTAATATAAGCGCATCACCTGAGCAGTCGGAAGAAACTGCTGCACGGCGCAACAGCAAACCTGAGCCATTCGTTTGCTCAAATCCCAGGTATTGTAAAAAATTTTTTGGTTAAAAATAGTGTACTAAAATTGTTGTGAAAAAGAAATTTATTGGATTAAAAAATGGAACAGAATTTTATAATATTTTCGAAGAATTGATGAATAAGCTAATAATGCAGTAGAAAATGTAAGAAAACAAAATTACTAATTATTAACAATACCAGCGAATCTATCGCATATAGTTGGTATAGTGGATGCATTGCCAGAAAAGGATAAAACGGCAGAATTCGCGTAAAAAAAATTGAATTAGAATTCAAGAATTTTAATATTTGAGAGATAAACAGAAGATTTAAGTATAAAAGAACTTGTTAGAGGTGGGGCCGAAGGAAAAATAGTAAACACAAAATTTAAATATCTAATGATCAGAGATTCTTGGGATCAAGTCACGGAACCTTGAAGAGGTGGAAACAGCTTAAAAGCGCAGGCAACAACAGAGTCTACTCATACAGCAACCAGTTGCCGCTCGCAGAGGATTACCAAGCAGCCAGTTGCGAGTGAATTTATCTCAATGCAGCAGGGGGGAATGGGCAGTATTTATTGTATCTGTATAAGTCAGTTCTCCATGCAAAGAAACTGGTAATGTAAATTAAGTTAAGTGGATCTTAGTTAGGGGGTTACAGATCACTTAATAATTAATGAAAAATATTTTTATAATTCTGTAGCATTAAACAAACCGATAAAAGTCAAAGTAGGTGTTGTAAACAGTAGGGTTCAAGTATTTAGCACAAGTATTAATATAGAAAAGAAAAATATATTTTTTTCCAAGAAATAAACAAAAATTTAATTAGTCTTGTTAGAGTAACTGATAAAAATACAGTTGTAGCAAACGCTAAAGTTCTTGACAAAATTGATTGCGGTTGCGTCGAAGAAAACAGGATATGTCACATGACAAATTATACAGATAAAATGTTTACCTTAAAAATAGAATCAGAAAATGTTAAATGTTCTACGCGTATAAAAAATAAAATGCATCATTTGATAACAACAGGAAAAGAGTAAAAGAAATATTAGAGATAATACACGCAGATCTAAATGGGCCTCACTCTGAAGGATATAAAAGGGAAAAGTGCTTTATTACTTTTATTGATGATTACAGTAATTAGGAAAAATATACTCAATTAAGTCAAAAGCTGAAGTATATGATAAATTTGAGGAATATATAAATTTAGTTGAAAACAAGACTGGGTAAAAAATAAACAAACTAAAACGTGACAACGACACCGAATATTTGAATAAAAAAAATATAGATTGTTTCAGGACAAAGGAATCGAATTAGAATCGTGTCCACCATATATATGAATATGCACATGAATTAAACGGTTCTGCCGACAGATACAATAGGACAATTATGGATAGTGCTTAGTGCTTATTAGCCGAATCGAAACTAGAAAAGAAGTATTGGCTAGAAGTAATATGCGCTGCAGCTTATTTGAAAAATACAGTTATAACAAACACGATTGGAAGAAACAAATCTCCTTATAAATATTTTTCAATGAGAAACCAAATGTCAGATACTTAAAACTGTATGACTGTACAGTTTTTGAGAGAGTACCTGAAAATAAAAGAAATTCCAAATGGGATAGGAAAGCTTATTTGGGTATTTTAGTAGACTAGAATGGGACATAATACAGAGTTCTGATTAAAAATAGAGTCGTAGTAGCAAAATATGATGTTATTGAAGATGTCAAATGTATAGATATAAATGATAGTTATATAGAAGAGGAGAAGTTAATTAAAATTGTAGAAAAGGGAAATACGTAGGCGAAAATAACAACGAAAGTGAAAATCTAAAGAACTTAGGTTATGTTCTGACTACTCAACTTGATGAATATAGGGAAAACACAACCAATAGTCTTTGTAGACTGGATTTTATAATGAATAATATATTTATTTATTTAAGAGCTTACCTTAAGATGGTTTTACAGCTTTCTGTGAAAATTCTTAGCTTGGAGTTGTGGATAAATGAAGTTGAACTCACCGATTTCAATTGCACTATGATTTATTTTAACTTAAGAAATAACAATTTACAACTCTTCGTTAATAATTTGAAGTAATAAACGTTTATTAAGATTTGAGAACCATTTGTCGAAACGGCTAGAATGTAGATTGAAATGAGAACAAACGAGACTTTTTAAATGAATGGTCTTATTTAACTAATTTTAGAATATTATTAATTTTTATTATACATATTTCGTATTCAGTGGTGCTCTCGCTCTCGACATTGTGAAATTGCTGTATTTGCATTTTTACAACGTCAATATTCGTACCGTGTTACTTTAAAGTAGTACAATGACAATATGTTGCGGCAATGCTCAGTTTGCACTTTCATAACTGTCGATGTTTTCTTATAATGTTTTCGTTTATCTCTTTTGAAAATTGAAAGATTTAAATAAGTATATCTGCGTAATTTAACGTGGTTGCAATAATTACGTATTTCAGTGTATTTTATTTAAGATTATCATTTTTAGCAAAAAGTTGTAATTTTATGAACGTCATAGGACGTTACACTTAAATGAAAATGATCAAAAGGAAATAGAAATTGTACCTGAATTAAGAAGGTCTAAAAGAGTTACTAAAAACCTAATAGATTTTATGAAAATCATGCATAAAACGGTTGCATTCATGTAAATCATTGTACTGCTGATAGTCCTATAAGTTTTGAAGAGTCAATAAAAAGTGATAAATCTAGTTTTTGGATTGATAATATGGAAAAGGAGACGAATAGTCTAACGAAAAATTAAACGTGGAAATCAGTTACAAAACCTTATAATTAAAAGATATTAGATGTGAAATGGATTTACACAATGGAAACCGAAAATATTTATGATACAGGCATTCCGGTTAGAGGTTTTCAACAAGCAAATGTAGGGAATGGTATACATTCCCCTGCAGTTAAGATTCAGACGTTAAAAATATTATTCTCATATTGTAGTCAGAATAGTTTATTAGTAGAACAAATGGATATAGAAACAGCGTTTCTAAACGGAAAGGTAAACTCTATTGGCTAGGAGAATGGAACTGAAAGAGTAATACAGCATTGTATGGACTACGAGAAAATCCACGAACGCGATGTAGGTGCCTTGATGAATATTAAATAAATTAACCTATGTACATTTGTAAGGGACCCAGGTCCTACCATGTATATTCGGCCCTGGTGTTATATTTTGATCATCTTATCGACTAGCGGTCTGGTTTATAAGGCAAGGCGAATTAATCCCGAAGACATTCGCGAGCCGTCGGGCCGCAATAACTCTTCTCACGATTATTTGGATAGATTGCTCGGATATCCATATCTTAGCAAACGTATTGAGCATCATACTGTAGTCGATAAGAGATTCTTATTAGCCCAATCGGGATAATAAGAAAAAAGAAAACAGAAGAGAAAAGAAAGTGAAAAATCGTAATTCAGCGCATCAAATTAAGAACTAGACTTAAGGATTGTTACATTCCTGGATGGGGATAAGGGATACGAATAAAGAATATCTCATTAGAAGAACTCGAGATTACAGTCATTAATACCCACCTCACTCATATAGTAAAAGAATAAGAGAGGAAACATAATAATTGGCGCCCAACTAGAGGCTAAGTGACTGTGATCAAGAAATCCACAAAATATATGTATACAATCAACGATGCCACCAAAGCATGTACCGACAACAGTCTCCATAGGAGAATACGAGGATGTTAAGGAGGAATTAGAACGCATGAAGGCACAGGCTCGTGCAACTTCACAAGAGAATGAGATCCTAAGGAGGAAGATGGAACAACTATCTTCTCAATATCAACAAATACAACAACAACGACTCTCCGAAAAAAATAATGAGGTAAATCACACAAATAATGGCGGCGCGAATAATGTAACAATAGCTAACGCGGAAAATAATACGCAAAAGAGCGGGGACCAAATCGAGACACCGAATTCCATTATTAACGATCGGGTAATAAACGGTATTTTGACACACTTTCAAAACTTACAAATTAATATTGAAATACCTAAATTTGACACAAATACAGAAAACCCAATACGATTCATAGAAAAATTGGAAAAATATTTTATTCGCAAAAGTATTCATGAATCTCAAAAACTATTAATTATCGAAGAAGCACTTCGAGGCAAGGCGAAGATATGGTTCGAAACCCGTGTCCAACCGTTCACTAATTACGATCATTTCAAAAATGAATTTATACGAAATATGTATGGGATAGAAATAAAAACAAAAGAAAAAAATGATTGGGTAACAAGAAAATTCAAAGCACAAGACGGCTCATTATATGCTTATTTCATTGAACAATTAAAAGCACCCAAATACTTTGCCCCAGAAATGAACAAATACGAAATCAATTACAATATAATTCGACAACTACCAAGTAATGTTAGAAAAATACTGGCAACCATAGATTACGGAGATACAGATCGCATATTACAATCGTTGTTAAGAATAGATGAATCGAACGAAGAACAAAATACGCGTATAAATCAACCCGTAAAAATATACCAAGACAAAACACGAGTCAATTATCTTAGAAATAAATCTGAACAATCAACTCATCAGGAAATTCATAACACCAATTTTAGAAATTCAAAAAGCAATTTTAATTACAGATCAAATAATAATAATCAATACCGACAAAATCCTCATAATTGGAGAGAACGCGAAAGAGAACAATACGAGGTAAATTATACCAACGCGGAACGCGAAAATCTACGTACAGAAAATCGGCCGATGAACGAACAACAAAATTTCTCAGAAAACAATAACAGACGCGAGCAACGGAAAGATTCACAGGTACGATCAATAAGTACTCGTAACCTGCCCGATTTCGTACAAGAATTGTGTTGGGATGTGGACGGATTAGACGATGACAACACTGTTGTCGAAAGAAAACGATTAGTAAGCCCTCGAGTTAGCGCGTCGGTATATAATATAAATATAAATATACTCGTCGATACGGGATGTGAAGTAACATGTATCTCCGAAATATTCTTTACGAGACTTGCACGGGACTTTCAGGTAGATGAACTCCCGGTAACAAATATGTCTGTTTACGTAGCAGTCGGATCGAAATCTACGACCGTTAAAAAACAAACCAAATTACCCTTAAAAATAAATGAAAAAATATATGAAACGACCTTATTAGTTATACCGGGTCTATCCTCCGACATTATAGTAGGCATGGATTGGCTAGATCTACATCGCGGTGCCGTAGATGTGGAATTCAAATGCATCAGAATAGCTGGCAATAATTTACCCGATAAGTTGGTAACCTTTTATGCAGTTAATGAATTGCGTGAAGACGCGCGTGTTCGTGTAATAAGTATACAATCTCTATCAGTAGAAAAATCCAAAACGACAAGACCCAGTAACGTTACAATGAACAAAATAGATTTAGGTGCCGACGATATAGAGAACGAAACCATAGAACAAATAAAAATGTAGATCGGGTAGATCGAATGGGGGATGTATCGAGGGAAAGGAGTATAATTCATATAAATTATAAGAAAACAATTAATGGGTTTCAAGAAAGGGTAAATGCACATGTGGATGCTTTAGACGAATTAACTCGCGAGGAAAAAGAACGCGTAAGGTTATTATTGTTGAAATTTGAAAACGTATTTTCGGATGAACCCGGATGTACTGATGTATATCAACACGAAATAAAAATGATCAAAGATAAACCAATTTTTAAAAGATCGTATCCAGTTCCGATTAGTCAACGAGAGGCCGTAAAAGTCATAATAAAAAATCTGTTAAGGAAAGGAATCATTGAACGCGCGCAGAGCAATTATTGTAATCCCTTACGCATAGTGACAAAAAAGAATGGTGAATTACGCCCTTGTTTAGATGGTCGCTTCACAAACGAAGCAATGGAAGCGGATCACGAGTCACCTCCGGTTATTGAGGAATTATTGCAAAAATTTCATGGCGTGAAATATATATCAACAACCGATTTCGTAAAAGGTTATTGGCAAGTACCATTGCATAAAAATTCTCGTCCTTATACAGCATTTATGTATGAAGGAGCTCTCTATCAGTGGAGACGTATTCCCTTTGGAATTCGCACAGCGGGCGCGGGATTTATGAGAGCACTGCGTCTGGCGTTAGGGCATGAGATTTTGGAATTTGTTACAGTATATGTCGACGATGTCATTATAGCATCGCATGATTTTGATGAGCATATTGATCACTTAGAAAGATTTTTCAAATGTCTTCGAGACCGCGGATTTACGCTCAATCTAGAGAAATCCCAATTTTTTAAGGATACGGTTCCTTTTCTGGGATTTATTTTGACTCGAGAAGGAGTCAAAACGGATCCAGAGAAGCTCGCCACTATTATTAATTTCAAAAGACCGAATGACTTGAAACAATTGCAAGGATTTTTGGGAGTTTGTGGGTATTATCGTAGGTTCAATGCGAGACATGCTGATGCTATTGCACCATTTCGAGATTTACTTGGCAAGGGTACGGCGTGGACATGGACCAACGCACATGAAATTGCTTTCCAACATATAAAAAATTGCTTTATAGAATCAGTGACGCTTCATCATTATATATCCAATAAACGTTTTAAATTGCAATGTGATGCTAGTGATGTTGGAATTTCGGGAGTACTATATCAGCTTGATAATAATGACGAACCGCGAATAATATCTCTTGTAAGTCGGTTGTTAACGAAATGTGAGACAAGATACACAACCACGGAAAAAGAATTACTCGCAATAATATATTCCGTATTAAAGTTTAGAATGTATTTAGCTGGTACTGAATTTGATATAATAACGGACCATAAGTCGCTTACATTTCTGTTGACCACACCGTTTCATACTGCTCGATTGATGCGATGGGTTTTGTGTTTACAGGAATATACCTTCAAAATCTCTCATTGTCGAGGAGTTGACAATATTGTAGCCGATTATTTTAGCAGGAATTTTCCTGATAGGAGACTCGGGTCATCCAAAGAAAATCATTTTATAAGAAGGGTGATTCTGAACATTTCTAGGTATCATGATGTAAGGGAAAAGATTATAAATATTTTATCTCGCATCAGTTGTAGCATAGAAATGACGAGTGCAATAAGAGATTTAAGAAAATCGCAAGATGAGGATGAACAAATTCAGGAATGGATAAATACATCTAATAGTAATTTTAAAATAATAAAAAATAATAATATTGTCTACATTTCTGATCATGCGTCAGAAAAATGGAAAATTTTATTACCCAAATCGTTAAAATATGATGTAATTTCTACGGGACACGAAAAATTTGGTCATGCCGGTAGTTACAAATTATATCATTATTTATCGCAATTTTTTTTTTGGCGTCGAATGCGTCGCGATATTAAGGAATATACCCGAAGTTGTGATATTTGTCAACGGGTAAAACATTTAAACTATAAGATGGAGGGTAGTTTTGAATTTATTAAAGCAGAACGTCCAAATGATTTTGTATCAGTTGATTTTTATGGTCCTTTACCAATCTCAGTCGGAGGTGTTCAATATATATTTGTCATTCAAGACTTATTTTCGAAGCTCATTACATTATATCCTATCAAACGAGCAACCACCAACATATGTTTAAAGAAGTTGCGAGAGCAATATTTTTTATACGTTGGTAAACCTACGCGTCTCTTATGTGATCATGGTACACAATTTACCTCCGAATTATGGAAGAGAACTTTAGCATCAGAAGAAATTAAAGTATTATTTTCGTCTATCAGACATCCGCAATCGAATCCAGTTGAACGCTCCATGCGAGAGTTAGGAAGATTATTTCGTACGTATTGTTCTAAAAAGCATACTAAATGGGCAAAGATATTACCTTTTGTACAGGATTGTTTAAATCTGACTGTTCATCAAAGTACGGGACTTACCCCATTCGAATTACATTATGGAAAAAGTCCTCGAGAGAAATTATGTGAAATATATCCATTATTAAAAAATGTACCGCTTACACATGAAGCAAGCATAGAATGGGCCAAAATAAATTTGCAACGTGCGTTTGAACGTCGCATAAAGGTGAACAAAACAAAAAGTAAAATAAAGTTGGACATTGGAGATCTAGTGCTTCTACGGGTTCCGCATCTCTCTGATGCCTTGCATAAACAAATTTATAAGTTTTTTGAGCTTTATGAGGGACCATATAGAATTACTCGTCTGATTGGCTCAAACGCCTTAGAAATATCTGAGATTGAAGGTGTGTCAAAGATAAAGGGTGTATATAATCGTTTTAATTTGCGACGCTATAATCCGCCTATGAGAAGTGTTGATCCAAGCGCCTCCGAGAAATGAGGAATTATTCACAATGATTATTAAAATGTTATGTATTTATGAAATAAGTTCGCCTATGTTGTATAATGTGAATATTGTTAGATATAATATGACTTTATTTGTAAAATCTGTCAGGTTGTCGGCAGATTCGAGACTTTCCCGCTGTATTTAGTTTCAGTTAGTCGAACAGCTGTCGGATTTTTTAGATAATATGTATCAATTGACGACTATATCGATGCTCATTTATATATCTGCGTATATATGCTAATGTGCATCGATAGGGGGATGATTGTAAGGGACCCAGGTCCTACCATGTATATTCGGCCCTGGTGTTATATTTTGATCATCTTATCGACTAGCGGTCTGGTTTATAAGGCAAGGCGAATTAATCCCGAAGACATTCGCGAGCCGTCGGGCCGCAATAACTCTTCTCACGATTATTTGGATAGATTGCTCGGATATCCATATCTTAGCAAACGTATTGAGCATCATACTGTAGTCGATAAGAGATTCTTATTAGCCCAATCGGGATAATAAGAAAAAAGAAAACAGAAGAGAAAAGAAAGTGAAAAATCGTAATTCAGCGCATCAAATTAAGAACTAGACTTAAGGATTGTTACATTCCTGGATGGGGATAAGGGATACGAATAAAGAATATCTCATTAGAAGAACTCGAGATTACAGTCATTAATACCCACCTCACTCATATAGTAAAAGAATAAGAGAGGAAACATAATACATTATAAGCTATGTAAATAGTTTTCACTAATAATTTTTAGTGTTGAAAGAAGTGCATTATGTTTCCCCTACTCACTTCTATGCTTTGGGGTCTAACAGGCTGAGGTAAAACGGTGTTTATGAACAAATTCTTGAAGTACCTGAATCGTATGTGCGATACACCAATAGAACGTGTCATTATTTATTACAGCAGTCTAGTTATGCGGAGCATCAAGGCAAAAAATGGAGTTTTGCGAGGCTCTATCCTAGAGTAGTTATTGGTGTAACTATCCCAGACCAAAACTTGTAATCATTGACGTTTTGATGTGTGAATCGTAATCTAGTACGAATATTGTGTAACGTGAGCTTTGTTCATCTAATTTTTTACATAATCTAAGTCATCCAGTTAGACAGTTTGTATTGAGAAAATTGAGCATTTCAATGTGTATGTGATCAACGTGAGGCGCTACAACTTTTTTTTAATATTGTTCACGTTGAATGATCATTACTCAAACAAATTTATCCACATCCTACTGGATAAATCTCTAATGGATGACGACAATAAGTCTATGCCAATTCGAGTTTAAGTGTCATTTTTCCAGAATTTTTCGATATTTTTCGAGAATAATTCGTTAATTTTATCCTACTGATGACTCGTCGCTGCGATAGTAATCCTGCTCAATAGGAGAGGAACTGCAGATTTGGAGCTTTATTTCGCCCCGGTGGGGCGAAGCTACCATCCGTGGGATTATACCTGAACATCTCTAAGCCGTATCCTTTCTAGTCAAAACAATGTGACACTACCAGGTGGCCGATCCACGGGTCGGTCATCGCCCGGGCCCTAATTGCTGTACGGAGTTGCGGATCCTACTTCGGGATCTTACCGAGATCAGTCCTGTATCGGTCGATTATGGGTATACCAAGTTCGATGTCGAGAATCGGAATCGTCTATAGACGAAAAAGGTACTTGGCAGGGTGTTGTACTCGGCAAAGTAGTTACCCCGCTACGATCTGTTGAGACTCAGCCCTTGGAGGATCTTCAAATACTCTCGTGAAAATGATTTTAGTAAAATAATGATTATCGAAAGGGGATGGCTGCCTAACCATGTAAAAATGGTAAGACGTTGTCAAGCATCGTACTAAATGAAAAAAATGTAGACGATTGTAACTCTACATATCAAGGTGTATTAATTTACTTCTCGAGCATGTTGTTTTTACGGCTCGTCAGTCACAAACGAGAAAAGAATAGATAGTCTAATTTCCACGACTTTACTGTCAAGACATATCTATTGGATACAACATTGATTTTTTGTCATTGGCGATTTTGTAACGTGCTTGGTATCTCCTGGTTCGCTGCTATGTATTTCAAGAATCTACAGCTCCGAGTGTGTCTGCTGTTTATTCGAAGTCAATTTGATGAGAATAAAATTCGTAATTATTAGACCCTCGGGATTAGAACGTTTCGTTCAAACCGAGGAGTATTTAATTACTTCTTGATTTAGCGTAACCTCTTGAATCTTAGTGCGCCCTTATCACTGGCATAGCCATTAACGATAAAGTTGTGCTCCTTTATTCTAGGTCTCTTGTTTCAGGCCATTAAAGTATCGAGTCAGCTTAAAAAATTTACTCTTTTTGGCTATCTATTTTACAATGTTAGAATTATAATTTTTATCAATCACCTTAAATTAATTCCAAAAACCATCATTTTCGAAAAACTTGTACCAGTTCGCTTTTTTAAGGGAGCAAGACACTTTTAAAGGCCGTCGGCCGTCGGCCGCGTTGTTATCTCCGTGTTTTCCGTATTAAAATAACTCGTGTTGCTTCACAGTTGGTATATTTCTGCCGATTCGGGACGTAACTCATTTTATATTTTGAGTTGGATGGTTATTGAAATCTTCTTTCGAACTAGCGGATTTTTCCTCCAGGGCGTGCATACGTATTAGTTTTTATACGACGTGTACTATGCTCACACTACATCTTTTAATTAAATTTCAATGAGAGTCGCTGATATCCGATAGATCGAAAATTAAATCAAAGGTAAACCGATAGTAGCTGTTAAATTAAGCGAATTATTTTTTATATAAATATCCTGTATCCGAGTGAGACAGCAGAACTCATAAAGAGGACGCATAATAAAAATGCGAGTGTGTAGGTATGGATTAGGGGGAAAACCCCGCGTAGAGCCTATGAGCGCCAAATGCACTAATATAATGTGCAGTTATATGCCTGTTTTTCTCACTCTGCGTTGCGAGGTTTACAATACGGTTGATTTATTGTCGCACAGGTCAAAATTGTGGGCCTTGTAAGCGAGAGTTCGGCTCGTCGACGGATATATAATATAAAAGTGTGATTGCAAGCAACATCTTTGTGAAAAAAACCTTTGAGAAATAGTCTTCTTTCAAATAAATAATATTTGTTAATAGTGTTCGATAACTGTTCTGAAGTAATTATTGGTAAACATATACGCCCGCTGGTGGCGACGATATAACTCCACGTATTTCTCTTCCTTCATATCCGAAGTGTGGATAGTATCGTTTTGATTTGCCCTCGATAAAAAATTGTGGTCGTTCTTCTTTTACTACTATAACAACTCTTCCCCCTTGTCCATTCTATAGACAAAAATATATGAACATTTGCAGATTCATTTATTCAAAACAAATTAAGTATAAAAAGACTTTTTTAGTTGTTACCTTCTTCAACCTGCACCTCATTAGTATTAATACAATAATGATCTCTATCACTGGTATTGCTAGTGCTACTAATACTGCTGTTGCTGCTACTACTGTTATTACTGCTACGCTTTCTCTGCTTGCATGAAACTAAAATGATTATTAAAAAATTAATCAGTGTAATACAATGAAAGAATATATAGTTTCTGCTGATAAAGACCTGAGTCACAAAACTTGTGTCACAGATCACTGTGACTCACATAAACATACAAAGTATCCAGTAGCAAACAGACCCTTTATAGATGTTTTTTCTTGATATACAATTATTGGTTTTAGAAACATTAAACTTATATAATATACTGAGTAAGTAGATGTAGTTTCATCCGTGTACGACATGGTACTTTTGTTACATCCTGATTACTCAACTTAATGACTATTGAGAGAATGCAACCGATATAGTCTTAGTCACTTGAATGTGATTGATAAATAATATATATTTATTTATATAAAATATTACCTTGTGGTTGATTATTGTGGCTTGTACGGAGATCGAAATACGAACTATCCAAAATGAGAACAAACGAGGCCTTTTAAATCACTGGTCTTACTTAACTAATTTTACAATATTATTAATTTTTATCAAACATATTTCGTGTTTATTGAATTGAGGCAGTTCTGCTCTCGCTTTTGTTATTCTGAAATTGCATTGTAACAATGCGTTTGTACCGTGATTGTTCTACTTTTAAGTAGCACAATTACAATATATTTCGACAATGCTGATTTTACGCTTTTATGACTTTTATTGGATTTTGAAAGAGTTAAATAAGTAGATCTGCGTAGAACTGCATTCTTAGGTAAGGATAAAATGCATAGGTGGATGCATTATTGTCTCACAAACGTATAATACCCCAACGAAATTTTTATCAGCTCGATAGTTTTTGAGCTGACCATTTTCCTAATTTGTAAACGTCATCGGAAAAAACATTTTAACTAGCTTTATTGTTAAAGCCGCTCAAGGAAGATGGAAAACATGGATGAGGGAGAAATCGTACACGAAAGTGTGTGGACAAAGAACAACTGAAGATCCTGGTGCGCCATTAAGAGATGCTTTTAATTATAAATAACAACAATAAGGAAGAGAATTTAATGTTGATTGTGAATTGATGATTCGGACGTGCCATGACGCGAAAACATTTGCAAACTTAATTTACATTTCCAGTTTGACGTCAATGAGGACGAGTTTGAAGTAAATGCAGTAAACATTGATATCCTGTGGCTACGATTGCTACACTATAATGTTCTTTCTTTCTCTATTGCACTCACGCTTTCATTCTATTAATCAACTTTTTCTCACACACACACTTACGATATCAGTTTTCTTTTGCTTGCTCTTTTTTGCACTCATGCATCTACGCATACATTCTCATTCGCTCACCAACACCTGTCATTGTCATTGTATTCTTCCATTCTCTCTCCTACTCGTCGTCATTGTTTTAATGAGCACACTCCTAAGTCTTAATTGTGCGCTCGATACGTAATGACTGTTAAGAAAACTTTCTGGTCTGCTCTGATTCCTATTGACGTAGGATTATGCCAATTTCTATACCGCCAGAACAGATAGAAAACTGGCACGCTGAGGATGAAAATGCAATCCATTTTTATTACGGCTTTTTACTTATTTTTGTAATATATTTAATTCGATAATTAATAATTGCATTTTATAAATAGCTAACTACATCTTAATTAAGATATTATTATACTAATTGTTTCATATTTTTTATTCATTCGTTCAATATAGCTCTAATACATGATTTAGTAAGTAACATTTCTCTCTTATTGTTGCACTTATTACGTCACGCGTTAATATCTTTATCTTTTATGCATAATAATATGTATTTTTTTCAAAGCTTCTCTTTTAATCATGGAATCATTTACGGTAGTTATGGATATTGATAAGATTTTATTATTATTTAAAAAAAATGTTATTTCTAATATTTTTTTTATCGAGGTAACGATTTAAAAATAAAAGTGTGAAAGTCATTTTGTGTATAAGTTAATTTTTTATGGTATACATGTGGAGGTTCCCTCCTTACCGTCTGCGCACCGCCAGCGCAAGCAGCAGCTTCGGCCTAGGGACGATTGGAGCTAGCGTCGCCCCGGATAACGACCAGCTGGTAGAGCGAAGCTTAAGGGCGGGAGACGCGCGACAAGAAGAATAACTCTTCCTACTCTGTCCGCTGTGCTCCTCGAAGCGAGACGTATTTTCTTACCTGTAACAACCTACCTGCGTCAAATAAAATCGAGGAGTGGGAGAGTGGCGAATAAACCATCTTTGACGAGGAATTCGATCTTATCATTTATTTCACCCGTTCCACGTCCCGGGTGCGAACACGCCTCGTTCCCGCTGTCCAATTTCCAAATATATACCCTTCGGTATAGCTATAATTTTGCTAGTAGAAGATTATCGCGGTCGCTAAAGTAAACTTTAAAAATTCAAGAGCAATTAGGAAATAGTAGAAGAAATACGAGTGGCGCCAAATTGTCCGAGTGGCAAATGATCTACAGATCTATGATGACGTTACCGATCTTGCAAATCAATAGCAGTAGGACGCCTAAATTTGAAATGTTACTACAAGCATTATGTAGAAAAACCAATCGAAAGCAGCGAAGAAGCAAGCAATGCGAACGTCGTCGTACACCACCAAATTCGTGGAAATGTAATAATTGACTTTAGTATTTAGAAATAGTTTGTGAGTATATAAAATATCTAACGCCGAAGACGGGCTTAATCCGATGAGAGCAAGATCATACAGCGAAGTCGGATCGAAGCTTGGTGGCAGCAATTCTCGATTCTCTACGACTTCCTTGTATCTTGTATTTATTACCGACACTTAAAATAAATATGTAATCGTGCGGTACCTTGTCATTGTAAAGGTATACTAATTGCTCTTCTACCACCCCTTCAGCACGGTCCGGGTTAATTCTCTAGGAGGCGAATGTCCTCAGAATTTCGCCAGAGAACATTTGACACTACTGGGTGTAGGTGCTGCGATTCCCTATATGTTACCTAAGTCTTTTTCAGATTTTTACAGCTAGTTACTATTAGATGACTACTCTTTACGAGAGCGCGCGGGAAACTGTTCCGATTCCCGCGGACTCGGACCAGTACCTCCTCAGTTCACGCGTTCTTTCTAATCGCATAACAGCATCATCTTCCAAGTCCTATTGTGCTGCGCGATAACGAGTACGCGCTATTCAAAATAGCTCCACCGTTTTTACAACTTTATATCATTAGTATTCAATACAAATATTTAATATTCAAAGAAGAGTGTTACATTCAGTATCCAAACAGTTAAACTTACTACCTCAAATTAAAATACTACTTTAAAGAATCTCGATTATATAAGAGATATGATAATAGAACGTGTCATTATTTATTACGCAGAGTGGTAACATATAAGAAGTTATAAGAAGTTTCAAGACAAAAAGTTTCGCGAATGTTTACCATAGACTAGTGATTTTTAACATTGACGATTAAATGCATGAAACGTCCTCTAGTGACAGCATTGTTCACGTTTCCTCAAAAGCACCCCCTTCCCTATTATTTTCTCTCCGTCAAATTCGTCATTCAAAACTTTATTCATCAGGATAAAGTTTAGCGTGATATATCATTGAACGCTCAATACATTGTGGTGTTTACAAATTTGTATGACAGATCACAAATCCAGCATCGATAACGTCATCGTGACCAGAGGTCCTGAAGTTGAATGATAAGTAAGAGTAGAATTTTACTGACACAACTTCCTCTCTGAAAAAATACAATGTTTTTACCTATGTTTGAATTGGAACTTCTCATCATCGGTATATAGAGTTGTTATCCAACCAATTTTTGTTATATTTTTTCATTAATTAATTATATAGACATTTTTTTTATAATAAATAGCAAATTTGAACGAACAATTAGCAGTTCGTAAAAATTCTTTAAAAGTAAGCGTTTTTTTTTAAAGAAAATCACTGTTTTTATTTAAGTAATAATTATCTTTGTATAATTCAATTTTCACAAAACAAAATTGCTGAATTTTTAACATTCAAAGGTACATGTTAGATATTACCAATAAAATGTATGCGTGTGTTTAATTCAAGATGTCAATACAAAATTTATTAAGTTTGTACATAAACATTTAACTGACAAAATATAGTAACACTACTTATTCAAGCATAATTCAAATCGCATAAGAAACATTGCCTTATAATATTAAGCGTACGTTTACGCTTAGATTGCATTTATTTAGTAAAATTAATTTTTATATACTCCTTACAAAACGAAAGGTGTTTTTTATTGTTTTTGCAAGTACAATGTATTATCATTTTTATGATTTTTTATTTTCTTTACAGTTTTTAAATCAATCCACATATTTTCAGTGGCCTTTAGCTGCCTCTTTAGCAGCTTCCTTTGCAGCTTCTTTAGCTGCCATTATTAGTGGTGTGAGTGAAGCTAGGGGTCTTGCCAGTTTTAAAAATGGATGCTGAAAATAATAGAATGAATTAAAATTACATTATATTGATATATAAATCTATTTCCAGATATGTATTATAACGGGGTCGGTTAAGGCCCGATATAATCGGAGAGAATGCTCGCTCCGTTTCCACCGGCTAGCTTTCGATAGCGGCGTGGGATCGCTGGCGGCGAAGGAAGGTCTAGGTAGCCGGGGGCGAGGAAGTCGTGAAGGCAAAAGGCGGCAGTTTAAAAATAAAGCGGATGTTTATTCCTACTAGTACAATTGCGCTTCATGAGTGCATGAGAAAGAGAGAGAGAGGGAGAGGGAGCGACCGACTCGTGACCAGGGACTTACGAGGCGCGGGCCGGCAGTTGAATACGGACTTTTCCCTGAATCGCGCGCTTATGCTAGTGGGAGCACACTATCTCCAAAAGATACCGACCAGGCTTCTTCCTGGACCTCTAGACTGGAGCTCGACAAGGCCTTTGGGCACCCCCGTGCCTAGTGATACACCAGTCGGGTCACCAACCGAGCGAGACGCCGGAGAGCTGCCAACCTCGCGGCAACACCAACTGCCTAGAAGACGAGCGTATCGACGGTCGCCGCCAGCCTCCCGCCCGTCTTTTTCCTCATACGACTACCGAGTAAGTACAGGCTCTCTGCCACCGGCCGTCGTTCAGTCGCTTCCTTGCGCTTCACTAAACCGCGCATTTGTAGGCGCCTTTGTATCAAGGAGACAAATAAATCTCGGTGACACTAAAAGCCGTTCCGTTCCTTTCGACGCCTCGACCCGGTTCCCTAGGGCCCCCGGTAGAAGGTGGAAACGGAGGACTCGTCCCACCGGATATATCGGGATTAGCCGACCTCGTTATAAATAATAATATAATTAGTACAAAATCAAACTAAAAATAGTTCTTAGCTTCTATTAATTTGTAGAACTGAAAGATCAAAATAATATAGTTTGTAACTTACCTTTAATAATTCAGAAGCTGACGATCGTTTTTCAACTTCCACTTCTAGACATTGATCTAAAAAGTCTTGAAATATACTTGATAATTTATCTTTCTCTTTTATATCTGGCTTTCCGTTCGTGGCAATTAAGTATAATGCTCTTAGAGGATTCTCATTTAAATATGGTGGTTCTCCTTCTATCATTTCAATAGCCATTATACCTAATGACCATATGTCAACCTACATTGTATAATAAAAATAAAGTTAATATAATTATGTTCTTTTTTTCAAATAAAAGTGATAATACTTCAATATTCAAAAAAATAAAAAACAATTATTTAGTATAAAAACTTTTTTCAAAAGTTTATAATTTTTAAACTACACGATTAATTCATATATAATTATTGATAACAGATATATTAAATTAAATAAAAACTCAAAATTTATTTTGATTTGAGGGAAAAGATGAAAGCTGAAAATTGAAAATACATTGAAATTAATTTTCTAAATACGAAAGTTCGGGCTTCTTATAAACACAATACAAGCAGTGACCGTGAGGCAGAGTACGATTTTTAGTATATGCTGAATGAAAAATCTCAATAGGAAAGTAACGGAAAGTATTTCGCTGATATTGACAATAATGTTTCAGCTAATATTTGTTTCATCACTCCGTCGAGCACAATACCCTGAATGATAGGCATAGAAAATCAGACAGAATATAGGCTTCAGAAAAAAGCGGTTATTAAGAGAGGAGTTTGGTTTATAAATTACAAAAATTACACAAAATACAAAGATGATGTGCAAAAAAGTTCAGTGGCGAATTTTATATATTTCCAAAGCTAGACTAAATTTAGTGACAACACGTCGAGCTCATGCGGTTCACTCATCGACAATCTGTATACCTAAGAAGGTCCAACCGTCCTATAAAAAACAATTTGGAGTTTCAAAAGGTGTATTCTGAAATGCAATATATTTTGCATAGAGGAACATGCAAAATGATTGCCCCTTATACGTGCGGTAGAAAAAAAAATCCATTCCGGACCATTATTGAATAGTGGATATGAAAAAAATTAAAACTTATTATCGGATAGTAATGCAAAAATTTTGTTCAGTTACTCGACGCGAACCGCATGAAGCGCGAAAATTGGCGTGTTTAGTTTTCAAGTAAGGATGCTAACGAGAACAACTGCAAGACGTCCTTGGCCAGATTTAGTTTTTTGACATTGAGGAAGGACTGCTGTATGGCACAGAAATTGCATATTAGCTGTGACGAGGAATACTCCCTCACGACAGCATGTCCGCACATGCTCGGCCCTCACCTATGCGTAACGCAGGAGCAGTTGTAAGTAGAGTGGGAAGAGAGAGAAAACTACGCGTCTGCCGATAGTCAAAAATAGAAGACAAAGGTAGATTGATTTCGACCTCCTAGCCGAACGCGTCTTACACTTGTCCAGCTATAGTCCAGTCACTATACGTTTTTTTTTGGAACAATCTGCCACCACTGAGATTTTTGCGCGAAGTTGTTCGGAAGCATGTAACGATATAAAATACCATAAATGAAACAGCTAAAAAGTTGGGAAAATTGTTTAAACAACGGTGTAAAGTTATGAAAACATGGTTTTTTAACTTTTGCGGAAAAACTATTAGTGCTAGCGAAAAAAAGTTTAGACAAAAAATATAGATATTTTCAAAACCTATAAAATGAGCTATGTTATGTGAAATTCCAATAATTAGTTTAACAGCAAAGCGGCGTGAAAGCCGGATATTGTCCATTTTTACAATTGTCAAAACTAATGAATATTTTCGTCGTAGATGATTGTAACAAAGCACTTTGTAAAGGTATCCATGCTTGGAATAGCTGGTAAAAATTTCAACTTTAAATGTTTATTAGTTTGCTGTCAAATCTATTTGTTATATAAAAAGATCGTCTCGTAGACATTAATTTTCCCAGCTCACAGCTACGGTACAGTCTCAATTAGGTACTCATTTTACTCCTTAAGAGTTGTATTTTTATGTACAATTATGAACAAAATCTATTTAACAATTGTATTTGTTTAAAACAGGCACTCAAATTTAGGTGGGAAAAATTTACATGTTTAATAAATTTTCAACCTGAATTACTAAGAATATGAAGTCCCAAGGTAAGTAGATTAACTAATGGAATCTTTATAAACATTTATCGATAAAAAATATTCGACTAAGTTAATTAGAAATATAAATAAATTTTTTTTTTAACAATCTGTTGTGACGGCATTTATTAATATTAAGAGCTGATACTTTAGTATAGTATCAACAAAGAGTTAATGTTTAATGTTATGCATATAAATAAGTATTAATTTTATTATTTAATGGTGAAAGTTTAGATGGCGGCAATGTGTATGGTTTCTTGAAGCAAAATGCAAGCAAAGAAGTGGGGATGCGCATGCGCGCTGCCAGTGGGATGCCACTATGAAGACGCACTAAAATCTATTGAGGTATTTTCAATCTACCAAGCAAGAAAAAAATAGCAATATCTTGGCTAATTATAAAGATATTTTGATCATTTTTTTTTAATTTAGGGCAGCTTAAAAAGTTATGCGCACCTACGCGATAATTGTAACAACTTTTTAATAATGTCAGACAGAAAATATAAACTTCTTTTTTGATTAGCATAATATGTTCATTTCAAATTACTTGATATGATTTACTATGTTTTGATAGTTCTGTATAAAAGTTTAAATAATATGCGAGTAAGTACTTTATTGATAGATATAAAATGATGCTACTCTCACTAATACGAAGTTAATACGAAGTATTATTATTAAGATCATATTTTATTTATTATATTTATTAAATAATAAATAAATGTTTGAAAGGGCGTACATCGTCTCATACAGAATGTGTACGAAATAAAACATAGTAAATCATATCAAGTAATTTGAAATGAACATATTATGCTAATCAAAAAAGAAGTTTATATTTTCGGTCTGACATTATTAAAAAGTTGTTACAATTATCGCGAAGGTGCGCATAACTTTTTAAGCTGCCCTAAATTAAAAAAAAAATGATCAAAATATCTTTATAATTAGCCAAGATATTGCTATTTTTTTCTTGCTTGGTAGATTGAAAATACCTCAATAGATTTTAGTGCGTCTTCATAGTGGCATCCCACTGGCAGCGCGCATGCGCATCCCCACTTCTTTGCTTGCATTTTGCTTCAAGAAACCATACACATTGCCGCCATCTAAACTTTCACCATTAAATAATAAAATTAATACTTATTTATATGCATAACATTAAACATTAACTCTTTGTTGATACTATACTAAAGTATCAGCTCTTAATATTAATAAATGCCGTCACAACAGATTGTTAAAAAAAAAATTTATTTATATTTCTAATTAACTTAGTCGAATATTTTTTATCGATAAATGTTTATAAAGATTCCATTAGTTAATCTACTTACCTTGGGACTTCATATTCTTAGTAATTCAGGTTGAAAATCTATTAAACATGTAAATTTTTCCCACCTAAATTTGAGTGCCTGTTTTAAACAAATACAATTGTTAAATAGATTTTGTTCATAATTGTACATAAAAATACAACTCTTAAGGAGTAAAATGAGTACCTAATTGAGACTGTACCGTAGCTGTGAGCTGGGAAAATTAATGTCTACGAGACGATCTTTTTATATAACAAATAGATTTGACAGCAAACTAATAAACATTTAAAGTTGAAATTTTTACCAGCTATTCCAAGCATGGATACCTTTACAAAGTGCTTTGTTACAATCATCTACGACGAAAATATTCATTAGTTTTGACAATTGTAAAAATGGACAATATCCGGCTTTCACGCCGCTTTGCTGTTAAACTAATTATTGGAATTTCACATAACATAGCTCATTTTATAGGTTTTGAAAATATCTATATTTTTTGTCTAAACTTTTTTTCGCTAGCACTAATAGTTTTTCCGCAAAAGTTAAAAAACCATGTTTTCATAACTTTACACCGTTGTTTAAACAATTTTCCTAACTTTTTAACTGTTTCATTTATGGTATTTTATATCCTTACATGCTTCCGAACAACTTCGCGCAAAAATCTCAGTGGTGGCAGATTGTTCCAAAAATTGCCTGTTTTGAAGCTATAGTGACTGGACTACTACCCGTGCTTTAGAATCTTACTTGTGTCTTACGATACGCCTTATGTTGCCTTCGCATTTTGATTCTCGTGACTTTGCTCGTTCGCGGTACGTCGTCTACAAGACGTATAGCGACTGGCCCGTCGCACTCGCCCCAGCTAAGACCACCGAGATCACCGGGGCTGCCCAGTAGCTTCGTCGCCTCTTTGTGGCCGATTTTTCGACTGCGCAAGCACCCTGTAAGTACCAGGTTCTCTGTCTCTCCTCATAGGCGCATGCGAGCGCTTTGACAACTGCACGCACGTGCGAACTGAAGAATATATGTACACCTTATTTTCTCAAACATCGACTTGTTTCTCTTTTCATTTCCCTCTACTCTCATCTGTTCCTTCCGCGTGCCGTCTTTATCAGAAGGACCCTGCAGCCTCCGTGGGTTGCTAAGTTAGTTGCTAACCGTGTAAGTTTAGAGTCCTCTGCTCTAATTTTCGTAACAGGTGAACCTTGCACGCACACCGTTACTTAGCATATAATTACTGTAACTACTTCGAAATCTTGTATTTTTTTGATCGACAACATTAAGGTAACATTACAATGTTAACGCACAAAAAATAGCATATTATTAATTATATTTTTCCCGGGAACCATTGCATGTAATGGAATGGGCGTTTTTTACCTTAAAAAAATATCAAGGAGAATGAAAACAAATTGTTTAATGGTCCAAAATATTTTATTAATTGTTTATGCATAAAAATGCAAATCTACAAAAAAAGTAGCGAGCTGGTGCAAGTGATTTCAGCTCCCCTACTAATCTGAAACCGACAAATCTAAAAGATTATTATTCTGCACGATTCTCCTTATCGTCCTAACCTGTACTTTTATATTCCATCGAAATTCAACAAAATAGCGTGATATCTTGTGAAAAAGAGAAAAAACACCTTTTTGCACCGTAATCTAGTAAAATTATAGTTAGAATCAAAATACCAACTACTTGGAGATTCCAATGATAGCCATTATAATACTGAATATCGAGTTAAAATTTGAATTTGATACGCATTGCCATTTTTTAAAAATCACCTGCACTAGGTGTAAAAATGACATTTTGAGAAAAACGTGTTTAAAGATTTTCAAGATAAAAAATTATAAAAAAACGTACCTTTTTTGTCAAACTGCAGTGTGGATGGCACTATTTAACACTTATTTCATGCAAAAAACATGTTGTTTCGTATCGTCAAGTGTTTAGGACGATTCAGTTGCTACGAACGGTTTGCTTGTAGCAACTATTCCAAATAAATTGCAAATGTAATAAATGTATTTTAATATTTTATTTAAATGCACTAACACCTCCAGATGCACAGTGTGTTAAATCTCGTCAGATAAAACTGGCGAGGTGCGCGCAGTGCGGCGGTCAAGAGCGATCTGATCGTTGTTTTCTAAATATATTTCTAAGTAGAAGTATATTGAAAGTGAAAAGTTGGGAAGGATGCATGAGAGGGCATGATCGAAAAGATAAACACTTTCTCGACTGGACAGTTAGCAAATTAGGGGGCGTTTTTAAGGAACAAAAGATAGATAGATACAGTTCGGGATTTGGAAAAATACTAGTGGGTTAAATAGACAGACAGAATGAGCGGGGAAAATCAGCTGTTAAAAATATATTTCGCTTTGGGGAAAATACTGAGGCGTTGGGGAAACACTGAGAATACAAATTTATTGCGAGGCTTGCTCAATAAGCTTTATGGCGAGTGTGATCGGGAGGGCTTATCCTCGGAGCGCAGATGGCATCCAGGTATTCGAGACACGTTATTCTAAAATCTACACAATAATATTCTAAACTAAAATTATACGGCGTTTGAGACAAAACACATGTTTTCGCAGAAAACGTTATTTCCTCCACAAAATTTCAAAAAACTTTGGCGGTTTGTAGATAGCTTTACTTTTAATAAAAAAATAGACACCTTTATTCCATGTATAAACACCGATTTAGGTATATTCGCTCCAAAATTAAAGGCGCTCGGTTTTTGCAATATACTTTGCCAACAAGTTGAGACTCACTTAAACTGACTTTAAGCCTTCAATCGTATAGATAATAACTACCCAGAAATGAAAAAAAAATTTGTTGTCAAACAAGTTATATTGGAATGCTTAAGCGAATTTTCTCCATTTTTCGTTCACAAAACCAAGCCGATGATTAGAGAAAAACTATTCGTCTGATTGAAATAAGTCGAAGAGTTACAGATTCCTTGTAAAATTACCTTCTATATGAACCAAAAAAACTGTTCTGAAAAATTATTGTTTAAACTATTTTGCTACTTAAAATGACACTACTGAAAAGTGACTTTCTTTCATCCTTCAAAAATATTTTTAGTTTGACGACATTCTCAGAATTTTTTTAGTTCTCATAAAAAATTATAATTTTAATCATTTAACTGTTTCAGATTCCTTGTGCATACCTGAGGCGCTTCGACGAAATGACCATAAAGTTAACAGATATTCTTAGTATATAGTATATAGTAAATATTCTTAGTAGATAGTATATATGGTATTCTATGGTAATATATGGTAAACTTTTCATTCGTACATTCCATTCATTCCCTTTCGAAAATATAGCTGAAACACAGCTTTTGTGCCCTTCCTAAAAAAGAACTCCTCCCTTAAATAGCGCTCAGGAAAGATGAAATTTAGTGGTAATCAACTCACGTTAGAGTGTTCGATGGCGAAAACTAGCTGGACTATCAAAAACTGCGAAATCGGTTACAAAATTATTGAATTTTTTCTGTTTTAAGTGTTAAGTTTTTGATTGAATGTATCGAATAAAAAATGGAGATGAAATTTCGAGAAACAACTCAAGAATCAATATGCAAGTGTCTTGTGAAATATATTCCATTTCGATGCATCGAACGAAGCCAGGATAGCTCGCAGAAAGTCTGAATGTGAACAACAAACGATTTTTGCGCAAGAGGAAGCCCCACTCTATGGTTCTGGAATATCAGAATAGTCATTAATACATGTTTGTACAGGGTATGGACCTATTTAAAAAAGTTATAACTTTTTGTTACATAAAAAAGTATAGCTACATAAATTAAATAGGAGCGTTTTTAGAAAAAAGTTTTTTCAAAATTTAAACAATTTTATATATTCAATATCCTCAATAGCGCGAGGTCTTTCTTTTAAAAATCTAATGTATTTAACTAAAAATACAATATTTTTTGTACCACGCATCGTTACCCGACATGATCTACCATTTTTTTTACCTTTTTAAGGACTTTTACGGATAGTCCTGTATATCCAATTCCAATTTATATTTTTAGATACCATTTTTATAACGAATAATTAAAGACATACAATATACTCTCAAAAATTTAGAACGATTCAGTTTGTAGTTTTTTTTTAAATCCTCAACAATTCTTCTTTTCTATTCCAGCAACTGCTGTAAACCCTTAAAGAGAGTATCCAATATGATGTGTTTAAAAAATATAGTGTGTTTAACAAAAACTTTTTTTGCATTTTTCGATAGCCTTATACATATAATTTGTATCCTAAAGTCAGATTGAACGATTCTAATCTTTTTGATTTATTAAAATGCTTCGAAAAAACATGTTTAATGCACGTGCTCGGATGATGAAGAGCTAAGGAAAATGACAATTTTGCACTCAGCGTAAATTTTATTTTTGAGAAATAAAATCTACGCTGGGTGCAAAATTGTCATTTTCCTAACACGATTTTCAGAACTATATCACGACTAACGTCTGAATTTTATGAATTTTTAACAAAATTAACAGCTCGAGTCTCATAAGAAAGGGGCGATATTATAGATTAATAAACATTTTTTATTTTCTCTTTCTGATCGCCAAAAAAGCACGAATCATTTTATCTTAATTTTGATATTCACAAATTACCTTAGGTCCATACTGCTTTCTTGTTACTACCTCTGGAGCCATCCAGTATGGCGTTCCTACCATAGTTGTTCGTTTGCTTTGTTCTGGGGAAATTTGAGCACAAAAACCAAAATCAGTTAATTTTACTCCGCCGTCTAAACCCAATAAAATGTTATCAGATTTAATGTCTCGATGAATAACTTGGTTACAGTGAAGGAATTCCAATGCTTGAAGAACTTCCCTACATACTGCTGCAATTTGACCTTCATCCATACAAGTTTCAGTAACTACATCAGTCAAACTACCGCCTGGCAAGTATTCCATGACAACCCACAGTTCTTCGCCTACAAGATAGCTGTCTAAGTAATTCACTACATTCGGATGTTTATTTTCTCTCATGACTAAGATTTCATTTATTATCAATTCTCTTTTAGGTTGCTGTGATAGATTCATTTGTTTGATAGCAACTTCCATTCCAGTCGAGCTTTCAATCGCAGTGTAAACTGTTCCTGATGCACCTTGACCAATCTTTTCCATCTTGGTATATTTACGATTCGGATCACCAACACTTACGATTGTCCGTAACTTTTCTAGTATTTCTTCATCCGTCATTTTTTTTTTACGTGATTTATCATTTTGAACTAAACGAGATTGATCTGTTACTGGAGTTGGAGTTGATAAGGCTTGATTTTTATTACGATCTAAAAGCGATGATTGATGTAGAACTTGAGGCACGCCATTTCTTTGAATTGAGTTTGCTACAGAAGAGGATAGAGGTGTAGATAATTCCTCTTCAATCGGTTTTGTGTACTGTACAAATAAATATATATTTATTACAACAGATATAAAGTAAAATAAGGAGTATGTGTATGACGTATTATTAGTAAAAAAGACATCTCTACATGTCTAAATTAATGTCTTGATGCCTTTTATATTGATAAATTCGGTATCTATCTAAAAAGTGTCTTTAATGTCTTAAAATAACTGTGGTGGTTTTACTTTGGAAATTTTTTAATTCAAAATATGACAGCTGATTTGCAAAGATGTTCATTTTCAATTTGTCCGATATTTTTCTCTATAGCTGTAAATAGAAAGCCATAGTACTTAATAAATGTTTACTGTAGCTTATTCTATTACTTATTTTTTATGTCATTAATAGATATTAGGAAAAAACCCCTATAGTAAAGAGTTCCTAAGAATAAAAGTTTCTTAGAAATTATTATAAAATAATTGTAAAAGTTTATTTTTGAAGATAAGATGGCATTTTGTTTAAATAAAAAATTTCCAGTTTCAATCCACCAAAATTACTTTAACCAATGACATCGAAGACACTTTTTAGATAGATAGCGAGTCTTTACATAAATAAGGCAACAACAAATTTGTTTGGTTGGTTTTTGAGTTTGTAGTTCTCAACCACCTTGGTTTTTGCAAAATACCCCAAAGGCAATAAAACACAAAATTTTGTTGTTCTTGAGATGAAAGAAGAATTTATGCGTACTGCAGGATAATGCTGACTTATCACGGCAGAGGCGTGAATACGGCGCAGTCATATTTATATTTGGCATTTAATTATTCGTATTACAATTTAATTGAGTCTGGCGAGTTAGTCAATAAATAACAAGCACAGAAAAAGGCTTTGAAAACCAGCTAGTTTTAAGTCATATTTCAAAAACCATTTAATTCAAAATAAGATTTCATAAATCCTCCAGTTTCAAAGAAAGGCTTCGAAAACCAACTATGCGAACTAAATATACGCGAACCAGTACGATACTATTATCGCACTTACAAGAAAATAAATGCAATACAAGTTATTTATCTATATAAATAACTTGTATTGCATTTATTTTCTTAGAATACCTGCTTTGCAATATATTTCTCATTAAAATTTCAAAATACTTGAGCAATTTTTTACTGTATTTTGTACTCTAAAGGGTACAAATTTCAAAAGTTTATAAAAATCTGTCACTCTAATAACGACGAATATGTTAATCTACATATTATGAACATAAATGATGTACTTACGATAGACTTAGTACGATCTGGTCGAGCACTTACAGGAGGCGGAGATGGTTCATCTTCTTGTTCAGAACTCGTGGCACATGCATCAGTCGGTGTACTACTTGGACTGCTACTACTTACTCTGTAACAAATTAACTTTTTTATAAATATCACACATTAAAACTGGAAATATGGAAACTAGTATTTTAATTAGATGAGTATTTTTGTAAAATATATCAGTTTAGTTAAACTGTCATGATATCGATGCCCAAAAAAGAATTGGATAACTTAATTAATCGATTGAGAATTTAAGAAGCAGACAGTTAAAAATTTAATTAAAACTACAGTTTAAAAATATAAAAAAACGTATCATTGTGGGATGCAATATAAACTCATATTACAGAGATGGGGCAGCACGAAAAACAACACGAGGAGATAAAAAGACTCCCTCGCAAGGTAGAGAACTAGTAACATTAAATCTCGGAAAAACGTCCATATTCAGGAACGCAGCTAGACTGAGAATAGACATAACCATAACATTGTGCATATGATCAAGATCTGGAGAGTGAGTGTCGAATCACTGATTTGGCATTGACTTCTTGGTTGGCTGGGCCAAGAAGGAACATTTCATCTGGGTGAAGGACACTAGGCGAACTGACTGGGCAGAATATATGTAAAAGATCACCATAAACATTGTGTTATCATAATGATACGCGTGACGTCGCCGTGCTCCGAAATATGACTTCGTATTGTAGGCATTGTGCGTTCGTGAAATGAAGGCACGCGAGCAGTCGATATGACCAGCCTCCTCATCTCTGACATAACGGCTTGCGGTGCTAGCAATATGATGCCGTTAATCAGCACAGAATACTATTTTTTACTCGATAATAGAAATATTACTTTATTTATCGAAATCATAAAATACATGTCATTACTGCTGTTTTTACATTAAATGCAATTAAATTAAAAATTATAAAAAAATCGTATTGGATTTAGAAGATATGATGCTAACTACTTTTTTAATCAACATTTTTTCATTATGATCTCAGTGGGAATTGAACCTTAGACCTTGTGATTGAAACTCTGAAGACTTATCCGCTGGACCATGAAAACCTGTTAAATGTGTTACAATTCTTTAGACCCATATGAATCCATTTAACGAACAAACTTATAGTTTGCAAATGAAAAAATTAAATATGTGCTCAAATATTAATTAAATCAATAGTGTAAAATAAATTTGCTTCGTGAAGGAAATGTAACTTAAATTTTTACTTAAAGTTTTATATTGGTATGATTAATTAAATATTAATTTACTGAGCACTGTATATGTGTTATCAAACATTAATTAAATCAGTAGTGTAAAATAAAATTAGTCTCAGGGACGAAATATAACATTAAATTTTCATTGCAAAATATCGCCTATGCGAAAGTATAGAGCCAATAAACTGTAATAAATATTTTTACATAATAAAAAAATTTATATTTGATTTTTTAACTATAATTTAATCATTATAATATCTATTAAGCAACAGAGTGTCTGATTTATAAGAACTGTAAAGTCTAAAATTAATATTCAGTTAAAGATTAAAAACCATTATGCGAACATTTCGGGACCTAAATATGCCCAGCATTTCGTGATTGTCTTAGGGCGTCATTATGCCACCACGGCGGAGCGCGTAAAAATTCTGTCACAATGATGGCATAACTACAACATTCGTGCAGAGTACGCGTGGCCTGAAAATGCCCAGCACGCGAGGTTTATAGGGATGGCATATACTATGCGAGACTCCAAACGTTAGAGATAGATAATTCCTAGAAACAGCAACACAAACCAAATATCCCCCATAATTACGAAGAATACCCAGAAGGCACTTACTACATACATCGAAAGGAAACCGTAGTCTGATAAACAAGATTGTCACTCCGGGCAGACTAGGTGGACTATTAGGCCTTTCGATCCGTTTAAATATCAGGAACCCACTGACGTTTTTCCGGCACTGATCCATAAAACTAAAGACGTTACCTGTAATCCCTTAATAAGAATAGCAGTAACCACTATGATGTTAGCCCTGATTCCAAGGAGTTGACAAGAAACAAGAGTAGTTTTCATACCTAAATCAGGTGTCAAGAGAATAACCTTGTCGGTGAGCATCGGCTGTATAATAGCCAGCAAAACTTATTTTACTGTGGTGTATCATGTAATTCACCCTAAAATTGGAATCCGCGTTAGGGTGAAAAAAGGATTGATTAAAATTTATTAGAAAAAGAGATTAAAAATATTCCAGTAAAAATATTCTACAAATAAGTTGAAAGTAATTTAAGTTATTAAAATATTTAATTTGCTTTGTATTGGAAAACTGGGGAGCGAACTAACCAATCCAAATTAAAGCAAGACCTGATTACTCAAAAGTTATTATAGTCCACCATCGCCATCAAGTTCCTATTATAACCACTACCGTAAGCTCCTTTTGTGTTTACCGCCTTCCATGCTTGTCGAGAGATAAAGCCCAGATTTTCATTCTCCGTTATCCAGTGTACCGTTCTGTATATTCGAAGTTACGTGTAATTTTGTGTCATAGGTTAAGATGAGTCATACGTGCAATGTCAATACACCGATTGGCACGCTCGATATCTATCTAGTTAGGATTAAATTGTTATTTATCATAATTTAGCTAGTAAATCTGTGTAAGGGTGAGTTGCCGAGGCGCGGTGATTTCTTATCAGTATCTATGAATTATCAGACGAGACATTAACAAGGATCGTTGCGGTATCGATCGTGTGATAGCCATAGGACTGTCCGTGACCTACACTGCGAAATCATAACGGCGTTGCGAGAGTGTAGTGAAATCCTACGTCTTAATATACAGGGGTTAAAATAAAATTAGAAATACTGAACACATTCAAATCTTCATTACCATCGATCAGATCATTACAAAAATATCAAGATAATAGTTCCCATTTTAAAACAGACACTTACAAAATCTTTTACGATCTCTATGCGTATTTCTGGTAACAGTATAAATCCTTCTACAGTATAGTGGGAATACCGCAACAAGGATACAATTTACGTAAACAATTTTCTAATGAGTGTACTGAAAGTGTTGGTATTAATGTTACCTGCTTGAAGAATGCTGTGAATGCAAACTACCCGAAGTTTGGGATATTACTTGACTACGAATATTACTTGAATTAAATACTGTTCCTCCCAGATTTCTGGGACTATTTGATCTTTCTGAGGAAGCTTGAAATAAACCGCCATTGCATGAATCTGAAAAAGTGATTAAAAATTATTGTTAATATAAATTGCATGATAATATAAGTTGTAAAGAATTATTTAAGAACTTAATTATTTCGTAGATTAAGTATGTAATGACTCTATTGCAATTTATTTTCTAAAATAAGTAAGAAGAATAACAATTTTTTTCCAGCTTGTGAAAACAATTTTATTTTGGTCTACAGGTAATGCAGCCTAATTTTCAAATTTATAATATTTTAAGTTTAGTTAGCTGCGTAGGAAGATGACAACTCGGTCGGATCATGATTAATACAAATGCTCCTAACTCTTATTTTTCTATTATAATAAAAACCTGGATTCCGGACTCATGAGGTTATCCTCTAAGAACTCAAATAGTTGCAACAAAAAGCTGTGCTCATTAGCTAAATAACTTCTAATCTAAGAAGATTCCTACTCTTCAACGCTCAAACGTTGCGATTTTGCAACACATTTTCAGATTATGTTTGGAAGTTATTCATGACAGAAAAAATTCAAACCTATGATTTCCTAAGTAAAATTACTTGTATTTTTTTAAACTTGCCTCTGTGACAATTAATAAAAATGTATTATAAATAAAAAATAAATAATAATAATCTTTCTATTTTTAAGTTAGTATAGTTTTATTCGGATAAAAAAGGAAAAAGAAGCACTTGAGTCCGACGGATATGGAAAAAGTAAAGTCCATAAAGGATAGAAAGAAATAACTTAGAGATGAAACAGGCAAAAATGAGGCGACCTTTACAAAAATGTTAAAGAGAAAATTAGAAACTCTCAGGATGGAGTAAGTAACAATGAAGAGGAAGAGTTACTAAAGAGTGTGAGACAAAATAAACAAAAGTATCTTCAATATTTGCACAGAGAGAGACGAAGAGGTTTTTTTTATAATACTTATATTAGAGGAGCTTAGAAAAGCGGCCAGATTAGAAAAAAATATAAATATTAGCCAGATATCTAGAGAACCAATTCTCATAGCTTGTTTTTTGTTTCTAAATATTTTTATAGATGAAAAAGTCATGAACGACTTAAAAACCAAAAAGACTTTTATTAAATTTATAAACACATGCTAAGACTTTTAAACGGACATGAACACAATTCAAACAATGTACTCTGTATCCTTGTCGTAAAAACTCCATTCAATTTCACGAAAATCTCACCAAATAATATTTTTTCGAAGCGTATGATATGCTATGGAGGAAGAAGTTGTTCATCTGCTGGCCTACAAGTATGAAATCAGCAGTCGTAAATACAAATTAATAGCCATGAACGACATCATTAAATTCTTTCAAGCTCTCGTTAAATACTCAATGTATGCTGATGAAGTGACCATTCTGCTTGCTGAGAAGTGCCTCAAAAGAACCCAAAATATGCTTTAGGAAATCTTAAACAACATTCAATCGTTTAAAATATCGTCAAAATATCTAAAACTAAAACTGATGTAATTGTCTTCTCTCGAAAACAAAGTCTAAGACTAATATCAAGTTTTACCTAGACGGTCATCAACTTAAAACTGTTAAAGAAATCTTGATTTTAGGTCTGACCTTCAATAAAAAGCTAAGCTAGGTGCCCCATTTAAAAAATTGAAATCTGAATGTATAAAAAAATAAACGTACTCAAAAGTTTATCGTCAATAAAATGGGGAGCAGATCAAGTTATTCTAAAGACATGCAATGCAGTAATTCAGTCTAAGCTTGATTACGGCTGTATCGTGTATAATTTGGCAGGACAGCATTTGTTAAAGTCGCTGGATTCTATACAAAATGCAACAGCTAGATTAGCCACTGGAGCCTTCCGCATTTGTCCCATTTACAGCATGCTAGCAGGGGCTAGTAGACTATCATTAAGATATAGAAGAATGAAACTCAGTCTAAATTTTACAATAGCTGCTAAATGTACACCGAACAATATATCTTATAATTTAATAGTTTTAAATATATACTATGACGATTACACAAATAGAAATAGTCTTCCTAAACCTATCAATATAATTGTAAAAAATTACATCCTTGAAATTAATCTAGATTTAAGTAAACTAGAAGATCGATTAATCAACAATTCGCCACCATGGACTCTGGATAATCAACAGACTTCAAAGTAACTAGCGGTAATTGAAAAGACGAAAAGTTATGCCGCGCAGCCATTTACATGAAATGTAGTAAAGAACGGGTAAGCAAAAACAAAGCAAACACAGTAAGGAAGTCTGCACTTGAACAAAACTCAGCCACCCTCTTAGTTGAAAAGAGTAAGTCCTCATAAACAGATTTCGCACTGGTCCCACAAACATAAGTCATGTCCACTTAATTACGAAAAAGGCAATCAAAAAATTCACCCATTGCAATATCGCAATAACACTGAGACATGTAATAATCGATTGTCCACCTTTTAAGAATTAATGTTTTTGTAAATATACACACCGGGATCTATAAATGAACTTTATTAAGATGGAAAAGCTAATATACATGTGAGTCCGCACGCTATGATGCTTCACAGAGATCTAAACGGTCCGGTTGACGGTTGGCCAGTTGACCGCACATAGTTGCCTAGATGGCACTGCCTGTTACTATAGGAAGCTATAGGAAGTGCGAGATTTAAAATGATATCTTAACAGATTCCTAAAGGAAATACAAATGTATAATAATATGTAAACATGTAATAATCCAGCTATTTTATGTACAAATAAGAATATATGTGAAACGAATTGTAAATAATGTAGTCGTTAATGACTGTGTAGGTCGATGCGACTATAAATAAAGTTAAAAAAAATATCCTTTCGACTATAAGTTGAAAATGATACTGTGTTTTCTACTATGCAATTGAATCATACATGAATTTGGTCGAGAAGTTTATCAATCACAGCTATTAACTTAAATTTTAGTTTACTGAAATTACAAAATATATTAAAAATTCAAATTCGATTTGAAAGTAAACAAAGAAAAGTATACGCATCAATTTCACTAATTTCATGTATCACACAAGCAGAAATTAAATTCTAAGCATTCTTAACTGCAGTTGCATAAAAAACCGAGGATATTTATAGTAAAACTCAATATTCCCAACAATAGTCTTTAAAGTCATTAAAAAAACTAATTTTTACTTACCAACACCACCAAATGTTCGCATTGTGGTCATATATTTTGATCCTTTAATCTCCTTACTACTACTATCATACCAATTTAATACATCTAATACTGCTTGAGGATTTTTCTTCTGCTCTTGTTTACTAATGTTGCTAGACATAAGAAGTCTAGCCCAAGCTTCAGGCATTCCCTGAAAAAGTTTTTGTTATTACAAATTTTACTATAAATTTTATAGTTTTTATTAATTTAAAATATTTAATCATCATGAATGTAAAGGAATTCAGAAAGCTCATAATTATCTAACCGAACTATTTTATAATTTTTTCTGTATATACATATATTTTAATCCTTTAACGATCTATCAGTAACCAACGAAGATAGATCCGCATATAAGCGGAAAGCCCTATCTTAAAGTGAGGCACCCCGACCTCAAGTACGCACCCCAACCAGGGGAGTCGCTGCGATCTGATTCTTTGACGCGATGGTATAAGTAGCAAGCGTTCGATATCGTACCTGTTGGATAATTATTATTAGCAGAATCACGTTAAATAAGATGTTAAATATTACAATGCTATTAATAATTGATTACAATATTTCAATTTCAATATGATATTCTCCAAATGTAAAATTAAACCGTGTGTATTAAAAATTCTTATTCTCTAATACAAGTGTAAGCTAAGTCAATATAATAAATACATGTTGAAGTTACTATTGTAAATATTGGTCTAGTAGGCTACGTATCTGGCTTTTGATCCTTTGGATAAGGGTTCAAATCCCAGTGAGATTTTTTTTAAATAAGTTAAGTATAAGTCTTTTATGTTATTTATTGTATAATTTACTTAATATATAAAATTACTCGTAAAGCATAATTATGCTAACAATAGAGCCTCGCAAAGTTCTGCCTTTGAAATCGTTAATTTTGAATTTAAAGTAACTACCCGAGACTTGACACAGAGGATCCTTTAGAAGCATTCTCCATTTGTATTAAGTGATCTAACGTATATGCAGGCTCCATAAGTCTTTTCAATGGCGTCACAGAAACCGTTCATTTGGATGTTTATTGCATCATCTATTACGACGTGTCAGTCAAACGAAATTTTCGTTAAAAGAGGAAATTCTGATCTATGCCTTTCCCACTCTATGCGAATATCCAAAGGCGTTGATTCGTCCCAATCTCCCTTTCTTTTTCATAAACTTTGTAGAATTAATTTAGCCCTTAATATTATTGGATATAATAATCCGATAGGGTCGAATAAGTGTGAAATTGAAGAGATACTTGAAGAGATCGTTCTTTTAGTGATTTTATTCTTATCGTTAAATGTATAAAGAATAATTTGTCCGTTTCCGAATTCCAATGAATGCCTAGGACTTTAATTAATCTTTCAGGTTCCTTAAATAACTCTATGTCTGTTATTTTGTCCGGCAAAGATTCGATTAATCGAGGATCATTTGACTACCACTGTCTTAATTCAAAACCACCTAATTTTAATCAATTATTTATCTCGTCCCTCAGTTTAAAAGCGTTTGCGAGCGAGTTGCTACCTGTCATTAGATCGTCGACATAGAAGTCTCGCTTTACGACTTCAGCTGCTAATGGAAAATTGTCTATTTCATCTTCAGCAAGTTTTTGAAGCTAGTGAATAGCTGAGAATGACGCCGAAGCAGTTCCATAAGTAACAGTATTTAATTTGTACAATTTTAGAGCGTGACCATATAATCTATCCATACCTTCTGTCATTTTCAGAAACTTGTACTTGTCGGTACATTTTTTAATGTCTGCTATGAGAATGTATTTTGGTCCTCTATTAAGGAGTATAGAGAAAATATCATTTTGAATTGTCGGTCCGATCGTAAATGTGTCGTTTAATGAAATACCTGTGCTTGACTTTGCTGAGCCATTGAAAACTACGCGAATTTTGCTCGTAGCGCTCGAATCCTTAAAGACTACGTGATGACGAAGAAAGTACTCTTTTTCATCGCGATTGCAGACCGTCATGTGATTTAGTTCTTCATACTCTTTCATGAATTCCGTATATTGTTTTTTGACTTCTGGATTTTTGTTGAATTTTCGTTCTAGAGCGTAAAAGCGTTTTAAGGCCATTGAGTATGAATCGCCTAGCTTATTAATGTTATCATTGAATGTAAGTTTAACTGAATATCTACCGTGTGAATCTCGAGTAGTGTTCTCTTAAAAATGTTTTTCGATTTGAGTCTCTTCTTCGGAAATGAATCTTTTATTCGGAACTTCTAATTCATAGAATTTCGATAAATCCTTGCTAAGTGCTATATGGCAAGATAAGCGATTTGGTTTAGTTTGTTCGTGAATAGCGCCGGCGGTTACCCATCCAAATTTAATTTTTAGCAGAACAGCATCTTGATTTTTTATATTTATTGGACCTACATATCCTATTTTATAAAATACTTTGGCACCTATCAAAGCGTCGATTTCAGCGGTCTTGTGGAATGTTGGATCGGCTAATGGAATGTTCGGAGGAATGTGTAATTCTTTTACATTTACGCATTGAGAAGGTAACAGAGTAGTGACTCTTGGCACAACTAAAAATGAAATGTTTGCTTTATAATTACCAAGAGTAGATGAGATTTCTGTAGAGACGCTTTCTCAATTTTAAATGGTTAACGGATGGTTATTTAATCAAAATTTTAATTTTTGATTAAATAACCATCGCAGCTTCACCCTTCAAGTATGATCGCAATAAAATTTTTCTATCGTAGCGATTTTAGTGTTTTGGTTGACCGTTTTTTTAAATGAGTCGAAAAAGCACATGCATGTGACATATGTTCTACAAAATGAAGGCAAATTTATCTTTGGCAATCCTATGTTGGGGTTTGTGTCACTTAAGCTACTAACGACCGTATTCGCGAGTTCGCTCGCGTTTGGAGGAGGCGTAGCGTAATCCCAAAGAATATTTCGTGACTTTCTCGCAGTTGCATAGTGTAATTCCTCAAATTCGTCTCTGTATTTTTCGTGTTCTTGTTTGTCTTCAATTAAAACAATAGCCGTATGAACATCTTCGAATTTTTCAAAGTTGTGTTAGATTTTTTCTAATCGCGCCTTGATTTCGTCGAGATTATCAGCGGAGAGTGCTGATTCTAAAAATGTTTTGAAACCCGTAATGTGACGTTTTAGATTTCCGCGTTCAACCTTTAGTTCCTTTATACTATGATCCTCCATTTTGAAATAGTCTTTGTGGGATTGTTGAGAACGTATAAATATAAGGAAATCAGTGTAGTAATTAACAATTTACCGGACTTGCTCTGTATTTGATGAATCAGCTGCCCCTCAGTTTATGAAATCTGTTGCAGCGAGAGGCATTCGTCTTGTGATACAGGCGAGTGACAAGATGTGTATTGCGCGCGGTGTCTCGAATATATCTATGTAAAAACTAGAGTTCGCAAAAGGAAGAAGGTTTAGGGAACAAAATGGGGACAAGTAGGATGGAAAAAAAAAGATTTCAAGATAATTTTTAGATTCTATTGGATGAAAAAATGCTTATTGTTTCAACAGCCAAGATGCATTTTGGGCATATGCGATAGTATGCATTGGAAAAGGATGTAAAAAAGGGTCGGGGGCCATAAATGACCTTTTCGGCCGCTTCGCACTTACGCTGTGCATTTGCTATATTCGCCAACGCGGCCATTAAGCACGTTTTGGAAAAATACGTCCAGTTACAAAAAGTAGTAATAAAGGATTTTAAGAGAATAATAATATGTACAGATGTGCGATTTTCGGTGAGTAATAGAGAAGAACTATAGATCTTAGAATTAGAATATAATCTAAATGTATTTGTCAAATTCATATATTCATAAATGATCGTTTCATGTTGTTACAGCGTAACTTCGTGACTATATTGGGGTGTCATTGTGCTACCACGGCGGAACGCATAAAAATTCTGTCACAATGATGTCGTAACTACAACATTCGAGCAGAGCACGCGTAAGAATTTTTAGTACACACGGTTTGATTTTACATATGAAGAATATCATATTGAAATTGCAATATTGTAATCAATTATTAATAGCATTGTAATATTTAATATCTCATTTAACGTAATTCTGTTAATAATTATTATTCAAAGGTACGATATCGACCGCTTGCTACTTATACCATCGCGTCAAAGAATCAGATCGCAGCGACTTCCATGGTCGAAATGCGTACTTAAGTTCGGGGTGCCTCACTTTAAGATAAGGCTTTCCGCTTCTATGGAGATCTATCTTCGTTGCTGTAACGCTTTAATCTTATTTAAATTACATTAAAACACCTCCAAAGTGAGCAGAGCAAACACGATTGTGTTCGTTATCCGTCAAACGCATACATTAGATGATGAGACATCGTGATAAATATTAAACGAATTCTTCTCAATGGCAAATTAGCGAGCAGTTAAACGAGCAATTCTTGTGGGATCAGATAAGGCAGGAGAATTGCTCGTTGCTCAAGGATCCGAATAATTACATCGGAATAGCCGACTCTTTCACATCATAAGAGGGTGCCCAATTTATTAAATTCAATTCTTTAAACAAATCTTACATTATCAAATAATTAAGAATAAACCATGAATTCGCGTCCAAGTAACGAGAGGTAATTTCGAGCAATAAGAAGAATATATTAGGATCCATATTGTAATTATTCCTTGGGCATTGTCAACTATGTTACGCTTTTTAATGAGAAATAACATTTTCGATGTGCTTTTCTTCGATTTATTACAAATTTTTCATTTTACTCGATTTGCACAACGCATTCGCTTACATTATATTTATCATTAAAATCGCTATATATCCTAACGAATGCGAATTTTCGCGTATAATTTTGTAACTTTCATAACAACCTTATATACTAACTGAGACTATCTCCAACCGTTTGCAAAAAACGTTAATTGATTGTAGCCACTTAGCGGAGTAAACGCGCGTAGCTATAAGGTACGCATATTTACCGATAGGGAGCGTGCATATGTTGTCCAGTATACCAAATTATTACTATACTTTTAGGAAATTCCCCTAAACGTTATGAGATAAAATACGAGAAAGTTAATAATAAGTCGAATACTTTTTACAAGTATATTGTAATTGTCAAATTTTACTATACGTTTTGTAAAAATTGACGTCCCTTTATATAATAATAATATAGTAATACATACCGTGAATTCTCCAGTTATAGAATCAAATCCAACATGAACAGTATGTTCAAAGTTAGTAGGATAACTTATGTTAGGTTTATCTTTATTATCTTTTAATTTCATTTTATTTTTTAAATTTCTTTTCTTTTTCTCATCAAAATCTGGCTCTTTTGGTAAAGGTCGCATATCTACTGGCAAATTTGAAGATACTTCCGCTCTAAAAATTAAATTTTATTTAAAATATATAAAACCCTTTACTGTATTAAGAATAAAATTAATGTTAAGTATGATAAATTATTCAATTATATTTGAAATATAATTATTCGCAATTATTTTTGTGATTTCTAAAATTACTTCGTTCAATTGTTTAATTCTATAAAAATGTTCTTCATTTCCCAAACCAAAGAAAGCTTTTCTAATGATTGAATTGACATTCTTTAGACATCAATTCAAACACAATGAACATTAAAATTAAACATGTCAGTGTACGTCCATAGGAATTGGCATATCAGTATATTATTGAAAACCCTAAGATTTTGATAAAATTTCAGCTTCAAATCTACAGACTTTGAATATGGTTATTGTAGGAGAGTTTTAGATACTTTTATTATTCCCATTTATGTTAAATTCATAAAAATATAATGACTGTGAATGCTGTACACCTGTCGATTAGATAAGTGTAGACGATCGCGTCCAAACGGCGATTGAGCCCAGAAGTACAAAATGTGTCAGTGAGTGGAGAGAGTGTACGCAGTCAAAGGAACAGCACTGAATAGACGGAGTCTCTTTGCTAAGAGTAAGCCTACAATCATTAAATAACTGAACAATATTTAGAAAATAGTCTGATAGTTAATCAAAATTTTCTGTCAAATAGAAATCTAAATTAAATGAATTTAAAAAATTATTTGTAAATGCTATATACATTTATACGTTTATATTTATAAATTAACAGAGTAAAATAAAATGAGCTGTCAGGATAAAAGATAAACCTGAAAAGCTTAATGATGATAAATACAATAGACGTAAAAACTCAAATACATACTAAAATGTATAATTTATGTATTTTCAACAAATTTAGAAAAATGTTACATTAACTGTAACTACTTCCAGGGGACTCCGGACCGGGCCGAAGGACCGGTGAGAGCAAACTGGGCTGAAGGGCCAGAAAGTACGAACTGAGCCGCTGGACAGACTGGAACCTAGCGGCTCGAGTGGTTACCCCGGAAAGAGTTAAATGGGCAGTGAACAACTTTCTCCCTTACAAGGCACCGGGGAACGATGGAGTATACCCGGCTATGCTGCGTGAGGGCCTAGAGGAACTCACTGGCCCGCTAACCAAGCTGTACAGGACTAGTGTTGCCATGGCACACATACCTGACACATGGAAAACCGCTAGGGTAGTCTTCATATCCAAGGCGGGGAAATCGAGTCACACTACGGTGAAGGACTTTAGACCTATCAGCCTGACCTTCTTTGTCTTTAAGACACTGGAGAGACTGGTCGATAGGTACATACAGGACGAGGTCTTGTCAATATCACCACAACATCCGAACCAACACGCCTACAGGGCAGGGCATTCAACAGAAACCGCCCTGCACTCGGCGGTCCGGCAAATTGAAGGACAGTTGGACAGGAAAGAATATATGGTGGGAGCATTTCTGGACATTGAAGGCGCATTTAATTGTACCTCCACCAATATTGTCCAAGAAGAGGCAGCGAAGCAGGGAATACCGGCTACGTTGGTTAACTGGCTAGGGAACGTGCTGAGCTGCAGGAAAGTCGTCTCCATGTTGGGGACAAAAACAATTACAGGAAGGGTCAGTAGAGGCTGTGCGCAGGGCGGCGTTCTGTCCCCTACCATCTGGTGCCTGGTGGCTAACGGGCTGTTAGAGGCGCTTGATGGTGGGGGGGGGGGGGTATAGCGCCCAAGCCTATGCGGACGACTTTCTGATCCTAGTTAAAGGCAGTTGCATTGAGTTAGCTATGGACACGATGCAACTAGCGCTAAAGAAAGTGGAAAGATGGTGCAGCTCTACGGGGCTTTCAGTTAACCCGAGCAAAATCGAGCTGGTCATCTTTACACGGAAATACAAGATTCACCGCTATAGGGCCCCGAGGCTTCAGGGCAAGATACTAGAGGTGAAGGATTCGGTAAATATGGGGTAACCCTCGATAAAAAGCTCAATTGGAAGGAACATCTCTCGGTCCAATGTAACAAGGTAATTACAGCTTTTGGACCTGCAGAAGGGCCTTCAGCAGTACCTGGGGACTTAGTCCCAGGATGGTCCTCTGGCTATACAGGGCTGTACTCCTGCCCAGACACGGGTGGAGCAGGTTGGGGCGGGAAGGGACCTGGAAAGAATAAGGGGACTCATACGAGGAGCCACGGGTGCAAGACGCACAACTCTAACTAAGGTACTCGGTCCACTGGCTGGAGTAGAACCTATACACCTCGCCATCTTTGGCGAGGCGGCGAAGACGGCCTACAGATTAAATGCCCAGGGCAAATGGAGGCCAGGTACACGACACACCCGATTACCCAGGGTGTTGACATCCGATCCAGAAATTAACATGAGGACAGATATTATTATTCCAGGAGTTACCTTTGGAAGGAGATATACGGTGGAGGTGCCCAGCAGGGAGGACTGGAACACGAAACGGGACACCCTGCCGGGCAGCGGAGAAATCTGGTATACAGATGGATCCAAGACCGCTAAGGGTAGAGGGGCGGGATACTATTGTCGCGGGGACGGAAGGGGCACTTCTCTTCCACTGGGGCAGTACGCCACCGTCTTTCAATCCGCAGTTGTAGCAATCATGTCCTATGCTCAGAGGATCCTGGAACTCGGAAAACTGGACAAGCATATCAGCATCTGTTCTGACAGCCGGGCAGCGCTGGGGGAGTTGGAAACTCACCGAACTGCCTCGGCGCTTGTCTGGGACTGTAACAACGCACTCAACAAGCTGGCATTGCATAACAGGGTCAGGCTATTATGGGTGTCGGGACACACTGGCATCAGGGGCAATGAGGTCGCTGACAGACTAGCCGCTCTGGGAGCAGGAACCTGCCTACCGGGTCCAGAACCCACGGTCGGAGCGCCTAGGTGCCTAGCCGTGGGGAGGATACTGGAATGGGTCAGGGATCAGCACACCGGAAGCTGGTGGGAAAGTCACGACTGCAAACACTCCAGGACAGTGATTGGCCCGGTACTGAATAAAGAGTGGAGCCTCTGCATGACTGGCAACAGCAGGAGGAACTCCAGATCATATCTGGTCACGGGCGACAAGAAAACAGGTGAAGAAGAATTGGGCACGTGCAGGTGGTGCGGGTCGGAGGAAGAAACTCCTGCTCACATTATGACACGATGCCCGGGCTTCTGCAACCTCAGGAACCAACTACTAGGGGACTTTTTCATAGACCCACAGGAGATAAGGCTCGCTAACTCGGGCGCCATTCTCTCGTTTTGGAGAAGGGCTGGCCTGCCGGAGTAGCACGAGCAACCTCAGGGAATGGTACAATGGGCGCACAGCCAACGTGCCGGGGCCGTTTAGGGGCCCCTCCCAGAGCATTAATAATAATAATAATAATAATAACTGTAACTACTTTCAAGTCCCTAATAAAAGCTCTCCACGCATTCACGTTCAAATTGTGTTTGTAGGGATGGGTTGTTTCGGGGTAAATAACGCTGGCCTTAATGCTCTCTCTTGGTGATACTCTGTATGCTTGCTGGGCTCCCAGCGTAGGACTCTCGAGTCGCTGCCGCGTGTGCTGCTGCCCTCGGTCGCTTGGGGAACCTACATATATTTACAATGTTTATTTCGTTGCGCTGTGACGTTGGCTCGGTGGTGCGCTTTCCGCACATCCAAGGACAACGCTAATAACATCACGTAGATATACGTACATCATAAAGTTTACTTGCTTATTTTGTACGCGCGAATACAAGCTCCAGTTCCGGACTTAACCTTTTCTGGACTAGTAAGAATACTGATTTTCATCGAATGCTAAAGTATTTATTCATCTTGTACATCTGGTTATTGTGTATAATTATATGAGGATATGATTTCGAAATAAAAAACTGAGATTCGACGCATAATATGTTAGTGAAAAATATAGTATATCTTATACCTATTTAAGGAGCGCATTATACTTTACTGCGACTACGCAATTGTCGTATTGTTGAATACAAGCATTACACTATCTGCTGAGGACACTTATCATTGTCTATTCATGGAACAACAAGCGGGTAAATTCAAGGAATGAAATTCAAAGTTACTTTTTAAAGCTCAAAATTGTAATGTTTCGAAGTGCGTTTTTCGAGGAGAGTGCTTTTTTCGAAAATTCTGATTCATACATCTTAAAGTACAACTCTTACCCTTTAATTTAAAAAAAAAAAAAAGATATGGTAAGGGACTCAGGCCACATACATTTATAGTTCGGCACTGGTGTGGTAGACTGACTGTCTTGCATATTCGCGAGCCGTTGGGCCGCAAAAACACATCAGACATCGATCTAGATTGTTTCGAGTGTTATTATATATATATATATATATATATCAATTGTACCAAGCACTGCATATAATAGGGATAATAAATCAAAACAAAATAAAATAAAAGATAATTGGAAAAAGGAACAACGATATAAAGTTATAGCTAAATATAAGATTTCAAGACTAAAGTCATTATTACCACCTGTCTCATCTAATAAATGAATACAATATGAAACCTTACAATATATATCTGACAGAAAATTCCGATTAATTATCAGATTATTTTTTAAATGTTGTTCATTTATTTAAAGATAGTAGGCATATTCTTAGAAAAGAGACTAACGCTCAACACTGTTTCGCTTTTCCTCCGACTGTTTGCACTCCCACTCTCCTCCCCTCCCAATTTCCTTTTTTTATTGTTAGGGCCCAATATATCAAAATAGACTCACTGTTTTGGGCTCAATCACCATTTGGGTTCTTTCATCTAAACTTGATCAGATCATCGCAGAAAGGTTATTGGTAGAAAATACTTTAATTATTACAAAGAAAAACAAAAAAATGTAGAAAATACTGCGTCTTGAAAAAAAGAATTTTTCTCCCACTTTTAATGCTTTACTATAGAAGACAGATGAGGTTCTCTAAGATCCAAACTGCCACAATTTTCTCGAGCGTTATACTATAAACAGCTTGGACATCTATACCACGCATACTTATAGTATAAAGTAAGTTCAATGCTTGTTATATAGAAAATATATTTTTTGTATTTTATTTTTCTTTTTTCTTTCCAGCAGTTTTTTCTAACCTAATTATTTTATTGTTCAGTATGCCCTTGCTTACTCTAAGCTCGGTATACATACTTATACTTAAAAATATCCTGAATTATTATTTTAACATTTATACCCATTTCCAATGATTATGAATTTTTGTACAACTAACAACAAAATCATTGTAGTAACGTTACTGACCTCTGAAATTAAAAGTCTTTAATTTGGATAGTTTCAACTGCTAGAATGCAGAGGGTTTCTATTTATGAAACGATGGGGATGTCTTTGAAATAACCGTCAAGATCTTTTTACGTGTAATATATACATAATATTCATTGTATTTTACGATATTTTAAATGATACATTCTATTTGATCCGATTTTGGAAATTATAATTCCACCAATTTTAAAAATAAGAATATTCATCACTCTATCCGGAGTACTACTGTTCTTGAACTGATTTCACGAATTTTGATATTCTGAAATCTATTAAATTTAGTAATAAATTATTTAGTTTTAAACAGCATTTTGATTGATTATAAAATTTTCCAAGGTCAGAAAATGACAGTTATTTTAAATTCAATTGTCAAGAAAATTGTATAAAAATATTTTAGATAGATAATAAAATTCTGCGGCAACAACAATAAATATTTTTTTTAATTACCAGTATTGAATAGAGCAGTCATGAAAATAATTGTCAAATGAGGACTTGGAAAAAGTTTCCTTATAATTAGCATTCTAATGGGTGAAATTCCTAAACTAGTTTTTATTATCATGCATATTTTATATTATTATACTATAAAAGCTTGATAATATTAATTCAAATTTAGCAAATGTATGTATTTATGATTGCTGAAATTGAAATGAAATAACTTGGAAAAAATGAACTATTCCTTTAGTACTATGAATATCATAGAAAGTAAATTGTAACAAAAATATAACCGATCTTAAATTATGAACCTTAAATAAGAAAAATGCATTATTGTAAATTTTATAAAATTAAGATTTTAAATGACATATTTACCTGTTGGATGTTAATCGAACAGGAGGTGCTGGAGGTTTATCATCTTCATCTGACATGATTTAATTTAAAATAGTCCAATTGTTCTTGTAATCTCACAAAGACATCAAATATATGGTAAAACCAAAAAAATTTACATTATGATCAAAAACATCCGTATAAATATAAACTTGTATAAAATTAAGTTTTTTTTATAAAACATACACAACTTCTTCAACCAAGTCATTTACAAACAATGTAAAAAGTCACTAAATAATTCAGTTTTATTGAGCCATTTCTTATTGCAACAAGCTAAAAAGAAATAACAAACCTTTATTATATATTACTCTATGCTTGCTAGCTTGTAAATTGGTAAATATATTATATTTAATATAATTGATAGATACTTTAGAATAATCAAAATAAAGATTTACAATTGTATGATCCTATTTATCATGCCTACTGTTGGCATAATTTTTGTCATATACAGAACATATACAAATAATAAAAAACCAATGTTGATGATTATATAAATAAATATAAAATTAGTTTATAGAAACAGATTAAATTTATTACTACGATTAATGCATTAGGTTATCCTAATGATTAAAAAAAATTTCAATTTCATTTTCATTTTCATCTTGAAGAAACTAACACTGTCAAAAAATATTCTAAATACTAAAATAAAAGAACTAAAATCTACGGAAATTAGTAAAAAATAATTATTGAAATAATTTAAGTTTATGTTTTATATTATTTGAATTCTATATTCTGTAAATATTACAATTTTGATGCAATATATTTTAAATATTTCCAGCTTAATAACATTACTGTACTGACCTTAGAGAGCATTTTAAAATCTTTATGAGATCTAGAGCTATATTTATAATGGTACTTAACTGTGATAATTGAATCATAATGAATCATTTTTGGTATGGTTATATTGCTGAATTTAAGACTTATTATTATATTTAAGCAATGTAAAAATCTCTATAATTTCTAAAGTCACTTTGTAAAAGATATAAATATAACAATGTAGTTAAAACCTATTTTGAAAAAAATGGAATACGATGAGCACAATGTACTTCAGCCACAATCAGAGTCAACTACAAGCCAAAAATAAACAGTATAGCTCATGATCCTACATGTAGAATTTAAATTCAATATTTATTTTATAGTTATGCTCTCATCTACACACGGCTATTATATATTTTTAATTTGTTTTTATTAATTTACTAATTTGTATTGAGTTAAAATAATTAATTAACCCTTCTTAGTATTTGGTTAAAAAAAATGTTAAAAAATTCAAACGGTTAATCAATACTTACTATATTTACTTTTATGATCATTTAAATAGAACTTCAAAACATACTAAGAAAATAAGAATTAGAATGCATTGTTCCAATCTTTCCAGTTTTATCTTTAACATTAGCAAATATTATCTGTAATCACTAATCAATAACATTATCAATTATAAATGATAAGTCGCTAATAACATGCAAAAAATACTCTTATTATAGTAAAAACATTATTTGTCACATTGTTTTGTTTAACAGTAAACTTCATTTACCACAACCACATTCGGCCTGAACTAGGAGTACAAATTTATAAAGAATCACCCAGCATAAGATTATTAGCTACGGTCCGCTTTCAATAGAAATTAGTAGTTGGAACACGAGTGACGGTAAAGGTGACAGTCACGGCTATAATTTTACTGAACTAACGCCGGAGCAGCGTTGGGTTTAGAATTATGTCAACATGGCGTCGATTTTGGCTTACTCCTAGATTTGGAACTAGATGCATGTATATGAAAGCCATCGCACCGATACACCGATTTGCCGAAATTATGTATCTAGAACTATTCATATTTCGTGGTTGAGCAGAAACTGTACACTACTGGAATACAAGTTTTGCCCCCCCCCCGTTCCAGCCAGCAAGTATACAAATTTAAAAAAAGTGAATATATCGGGATATAGATGTCGGGATGAGGCGATGTGAGGTTAGAAGTGAGGTTAGACTCGTGTTCAATATATAGGCTTTATTAGCTGACTTCAAGTAAGTCCACACTACTCGACTCTCGGCGAGTATCTGACGCTCGTACCGGCACGCCGCTGCGTGGGTACCTCGGCTTCTCTCTCTATCTCTCTCTAGTTGGGAGCGCCGTCTGGCGGCTGGTCCCTACAGTACTCCCCCCCAAGGTTGAAAAAGTTCATAGGACTTTTTACAGGAAGGAAGGTAAGTTTCCATAATTATTTATTTTGATTATTATTTATATGTTACGATTATGAGAGAGATCGCTTTTTTTTTTTACAAATTCATTTTGGTCGAGCTTTTCATTTCAGTCTTAAAGTGCCACTGGAGATTATACATAGTTCCAATCTTTCCAGTATTTAATAATACAAATGGTACATACTCTTTTATTTCTTAAACTAAATGTTAACATAACATTTTACAATTTGTTATAGCATTTCAGGGTTATTTACACTTATTATCACATATAGGAACCTTTTTTTTATTAATACACATCTGACTCCATTTTTAGGTTCTTACATAAATATATTTGACTAGCTATATTACATATGATTTCGTTTATTTATAACAATGTACATAGATTTCCTTTGGAATGAATATATGTAAGGTAAGGTGTGATTGTGTGTTAGTGTAAGTGTACCGTTGTCGAATCTGTAAAATGTGTTGAATCGTTTGCGTTAAAATGTCGGTGACTATTATAACTATTGCGTTTTGACCAATAACGGGAGACGGTGAGTGTTGGTCGGAATTATGTTACAAATTAATGTCGATGACGATCCCGTTGAATCACGTCATCGCAAGCTTTTGTTTTTGTTGAGCTTGGCCTTGAAGAGGTCTTTATGCTTCTGCAGTTCCTCTATACCTGCAGAAACGAGGAATGATTTTTACATGTTCTAGATGTTTTGCGAACCGTACTCGACTCGTACGCGGTTTTTTGCTGTTTTGGCAAAATTCGTCAATTTTTTTACCGCGTTTTAGTATATTTGGGACGAATTTTTTTCTTTGCGCAGGATAGTTTTGGGAAGGAACGGGATGGGAGTTTGTATGAGGCGTGCTTCTAACGTCGGTTGCTTGTCGATCAGGCTGTTGATTGCCCAGGATCTCCGACTGTCGAGGAATGACAGGAGAAACGGGTGGAGGTGCTTGATTCTGTGAACTTGGGACGTGAGCATGCTGGCCTCTAGAAACGTTCTCCGGAGCCTGTGGCTGTGTGGGGAGAGCGTCCTCAGCGTTAGGCCACCACTGCCAAGTCTCAGGAGATGTTTCTTGAGAAGCTTGAGCTCCCTCTGACGCTGTTCGCGTTGACGGAGTACTGGCTCGACTGGGACTGGGTGGGGACGGCTGGGAAATGTGAGGGAACAAGGTTCTCGTCAGTGAGAGAACGAGGAAGAGACGGAGGAGGCTCGAGCGAGGAAGTAGTTCTCGCCGAGTTTTGTGTGTCGTCTTCCCCAGCGGCGTTGTCTTCTTCGTGAAGTACGAAGGCTGGTTTGAGCCGCTCTATGTTTATAGTTTTACGCGTGCCATCCTTATCGATCTCAAACGTATGGTCTGCAAAGTTCTTTGTAAGAACTAAGTGTGGGCCGGTGTACGGAGGTGTGAGCACGTGTCTAATGGGCTTATCGCGAGCTCAGACGTGAGAGCACGTTTGTAAGCCTTTATGTATGAACGGCTGCGTCGCGGTTTTATGGTCTACCGGGACGGGACGGACTTTCTGCATGAAGTCTCTAAAATCATTATAAAAAACGCGCACGTCTGGTTCTTCTCCTATAAATGGAGAGAAATCACCCGGAATTCGTAATGTTTTACCGTAGACCAATTGAGCAGGGCTCGTATTGGAGTCTAGGCGAATTCTGTTTCTTAGACCGAGCATGATGTTTGGTAAAATCCGTGTCCAGTCTCTGTTATCTGCGTAGCACGCCAGAGCTGTCTTAATTTCTCGATGGAGTCTCTCCACCATGCCGTTGGAGGCTGGGTGATAAGGAGACGTCCTAATACGGTGTATTCCAACAATTTGGAGCAGTTGAGTGAACAAACGAGATTCAAACTGCATGCCCTGATCTGTAGAGATTTTAACAGGAGTACCATACCGACTGATCCATTGATCAAAAAATGCGCGGGCAATTGTTTCCGCGGTCGTGTCCGGGATCGGAATGGCTTCTGGCCATCTCGTATATCGATCTATGATGCTAAGGATGTGGGTGCATCCGTTAGACTGAGGAAAAGGTCCTACGATGTCTAGATGAATGTGATCGAATCTACCGTCCGAAATTTCGAAATGATTGGGCACCTGCCTGTTATGTCTATGGATCTTTGCTTGTTGGCAGGGCAGGCATGACTTGCACCATTTTGCTATATCTCTGTGCATGTCCGGCCAAATGTACTGCTGTCGGATAAGCCTGCTAGTCACTCTAACCCCTGAGTGGGTTGGAGCGTGAAAGGTGTCAAAGACTGACCTTCGAAGGGCTTCCGGGATGTACGGGCGGATAAAGTCGTTCGATAAATCGCAGTAGAATTCTGCGTGTTGCGCCCCCCCCAGGAAAGTTTCCTGAGCTTCATTGGATGAGTTGGGTCGCTTAGTATTTGAGCGAGTTGCTCGTCGTTTGCCTGCTCTAAGCTAAGTTCTAAGGCGGTGAATTTAGTGGGAAGTTTAAGAGCATGGATGTCTATCCGTGCTTTACTTGTGAGTTCACCGAGAAAAGCTTCATCGTCTTCGACCTGAACGGGAGACGGAATAATTACAGAGTTAATACGAGATAACGCGTCAGCGACGTCGTTGTCCTTGCCAGGGAGATAGTGAATCTCGGTATTATACTGCGAGATATATGAAAGTCTACGCGATCTGAGTGGCGGCATCTTCTCGGCGTTTTGATGCAGTGCATAAACTAAAGGTTTGTGGTCGGTGAAAGTATCGAACTCGACCCCTTCGAGAAGATGTTGGAAGTGCCTGATAGCCTCGTAAATCGCGGACAATTCCCTGTCGTATGTGGCATATTTCTTCTCGGCGTTCGTGAATTTGCGGGAGAAAAAGGCAATGGGTTGCCATTTGTCTTTGGCGCTCTGATCCAGGGCAGCGCCCATGGCTGTGTCAGAGGCGTCGCAAATGAGCCGAAGTTTCGCATTGTCGTTAGGATAGGCCATCAGGGTGAGTTTAGCCAGGTCGGCTTTGCATTTGTCGAACGATTGCTGTGCCTCGTCCGACCAAGAAACTGGTCTCTTGTCTTTCTTCTTACACCCTATGATTTGTGCATGCAGGGGAATCTGTGACTCTGCTGCATGAGGCAACAGCATACGATAGCTGTTAACTAACCCCAAGAATCGTCTCAGCTCCTCGATGGTGTTAGGCCGAGGGAAATCTAATATCGCTTGAACTTTCTCGGGAGAAGGTTTAAAACCATGAGAAGTTATTAAGTGACCGAGAAAGACTAGTTCTTTTACGCCTAAGCTGCATTTATCTAAGTTTGCTTGGAGTTCATACTCTACAAGTCGTTGGAGTACTAGGTCTAGATGTTCCCTATGCTCAGACTCTGAGGTGGAAGCGATTAGTATATCGTCTATATAGACGAATACAAAATCTAAATCGCCGAGTGCTGAGTGAATATAACGCTGGAACGTTTGTGCAGCGTTGCGGAAACCAAATGTCATGACTGGAAACTCGTATAACCCGAACGGTGTGATAACCGCTGTTTTCGGTAGGTCCTCTGGCGCTACCGGTATTTGGTGGAAAGCTTGACGGAGATCTATTGCGGAAAAGATGTTTTTACCGTGCAGAAAAGACATGCAATCTAGCAGTCTAGGAACAGGGTACCTATCCGGAGTGGTAACCATATTCAATTTTCTGAAATCTCCGCAAGGGCGCCAGGAGTCGTCCTTAGGAGCTAGATGGAGGGGGCTTGCCCATGGGCTGTTTGAGGGTCTGCAGATCCCTAATTCAACCCATCTCCTAAATTCTTTCTTCGCGGCTTTGAGTTTCACGGCAGAGAGCGGTCTGGCACGTTGCCAAACCGGTGGACCTTTAGTAAGGATGTGATGGAATACTCCTCGCTTTTTGGCGGAGCGAAATTGGTCTGGACCGAATACTTGGGGAAATTTGCCTAATATATCACTATATTTGTGTGTAGGGTCTACTAACGAAATGTGTGCGGGATCGGCCTCCAGTAGGATAGCACGAGCTCGGGCGAATTGGTTGCCGTCAACCAGAAATCCTTTTTTAAGGTCCGGAAGAAGGTGGTGGGCCGCGAGCAGATGCGCGCCTATAATCGCGTGGGGAACGTCAGCGACGGTAAAGTTCCACGGGATTTTGTACGGTAAGCCGATGTCGAGAATGCGTCTCGCGGTACCGTATGTATTAATCGCTATGCCATTGACCGCGTACAGTTTAAGAGCGGCTGGCTGTGCCTTCTCAGACCAGGAGCGCGGGACAATAGATATGTCGGCTCCGGTATCTATGAGGAATAATTGCTGTGTTCGCGAGTCGCGAACGTGGAGGCGCAGGGATTTTCGGGCCCGACTGCCTGCCTCGTCGGCAGTGGGTTTTGTTAGTTTTCCTGCGCTTTTGGGTTTCTCGCGTTTCTGACTACGTACGAGTCTTGGGGCCGGCGGACCCAATCACACGGTAGGATGCAGTTTCGTGCTGCATTCGCGTACTTCCGGTGGTAGTAACACGTTGTGTGATCGCGAGACGGTGAATAATTGCGGTTCGGGGAAGTCCTCCCGTGGGGACGACCGTGCGAAAGTGAGCGTCTCCGAGCTCTTGGAAAATTATGACGGTTGTCATTTGAATCGCGGCGCGAGCTATGGTTACTCGACGGCTGGTTTCGCGGAGCAAGTGCTCTCTCTATTGCCTCGAGTCTTCGCTCAAGCGGCAGCGCGAACTCTGAGCTGTCCGGAGAGTTTACCGCGTAAGTGTTTGATTGTCGCGACATCTCAAAAACCATGTCGCGTTCGTCCGAACAGGTTAGTACCTGTAATCTGATGTGTGTGGGTAGTCTATACTTCCACATTTCTATTGTTGTTTCGCGTGGAACTCTGTCGCCCACTAGACTTAAGAGTTCTGCTAGGAAATCGGACGGTTTTCTATTACCTAGCGACGCGCCGCGGCACCACCTCTCAAGCCGAAGCTGAGGGCTTGCTGAATAGCGCTCTACCAGTACGTCTTTCAACTGGGAGTATTTGTTACCGCGGACTAGAGTACTAAGCTGATACCGGATGTCTCTCTGCACATCCTCTTGGAGGTATCGGCATGTGAAGTTAAACCTAGCTTCGTCGTCCGTGACCCTAACAGTGTTAAAGAGGTCATCTAATTGGCGGAACCAGCCGACTGGGTCGTATTTATGAAAAAACCAAAATGATAAGTTTCTAGTCTTTGAGAACTGTGATTCATCGATTGCCGGAGGCTCTCTGTGCCTTAAGGACGGTTGTGTCGCTAGTTGATCTGAAGAGATCAGTGGTAGCGAAGTGTTGCTCGGAGCAGGTTGCTCTGGAGCTGATACGTGAGCGGGAGGGCGGGCCAGCAGCTGTGTAATGTAATCCAGCTGTTGCTGGATGTTAGTCTGAGTTTGTTGTTGCTCAGTGAGCTTAGAAACGAACTCTTGCCTTTGTGAAACCAATTCCGCCTGAAGGGTTTCTACCTCCAGTGGAGGGTCCCTAGATTCCGTTAAGGAAGACTCCATCGTCAGGTGACGAGAGTTTACATTCTCTAGTAGAGAAATGTTTGGGCGGCTGGGGTCTGCTGGGAGGCTAGGCTGGTTAAGCCCCGCGTATTCTGCTAGGAGGGCAGAAGTCTGTGTGCCTGTACCTGATGCCCCTGCACTGTGTGCGTTATGAGCTAAAACATGAGTTCCCTGTACTGTTTCGTTCGAGGAAATCGAAAAATTATCCGGTTCTGACTGGTTGGGAAAAGTTTCCTGTTGCTGTTCGGCGTTCGCGTTAGTTTTGACGGGAGAATGGCTTAAAACCATCTTAGTAGCTTTCTTATTATGGGAACAAGGAGGAGGTTGGATTGGTTCAGGGAGCAGTTTCCCGGAACGAAGTGTAGTACAATTATTTACCGAATCTGACATTCGCCGCGAGCTGTGTCGACGGCAGATCGCCGCGAACGAGTCGAGTGTTCGGTTACAAGTGAAAATGAGAATTGAAAAAAATGGATACCTCGTTCTTACGCTGACGGTCGGTAAGCGGAGTCCGCCTCAGTGATCAGAACTGGCTCTTCCAAATGGGTCCACAGCCCAGGGGACAGAGTCGAACTTTCACACGTTGAGGTTTATCCAAACCGTAACCGGGCGTTCCGAAGTCGTTCAGGTGACGCACTGGCTCGTTGTACCTTGGCTTAGGCGCTTTCGAAAGGGTCCGCGGCCCAGGGAACAGCGTCTAAAGCCTTGGAAGTAGAAGCCAAGTGCTTGATGAACGGCTGGAGGCAGCCGACTGAGTATGACCTGTGAATGACTTGAAAAAGGAACATATGAAACCGACTGTCCGAAAGTTAATCGCGAGATTGAGAAAAGAAAAATAATGTAAATAAGAATAATCGCAACGCGGAATGAGACATTAGTTGTGTTCTTGTAAGTGAAGCAGACACGTTAGGTCTGGTGTGTATAAATGTGTACAAGGAAAACAATATTTATGGAATAGTTTATTATAAAGTAATATAAGAGAGATTGCTTTAGATCTCTTCACGTCTCGAACCCTGAAAATGCCGCAATTAAAGACTAATTTTTCGCACTTAATGTAATAAAAATAATTTAAGCTCACCCGGCTAGTGCTTGCAGACTGGCGGTGCCAGAAGATACTCGAGCCTTGTAGGCTGATTGCAGAATGCGCACAGCAGAGTGAGGTTACCTTACTTTTGTACAAGTTTTTACTTAAATAAATATCGTATCAATCTATCGCACTTATTTCTAACGAGGGGGTTATACAGAACTTCGTCTATTCTAATAACCCGGGCGTCTAAAATCCGCACCATAATATCACGTGAATTTAAGAAAAAAGATAAGTTTTTGAAAAATTGCTTCAACACGGTTGAGTGTGGATTCGAGGAAAACCCGAATAGCGCGCGTACTGTATGATTTTACAATTGTAGGTAGTTCTGAAATTTCAAATGTAGCCAGTATCACGTGTTTCTGAAAATTCGCGAAAACATTGCAGTGCCCTGTTGCCGGGCGCCAGTGGCGCGGACAAAAAATCGCTACTTTACCGATGCGTTAACGGCGTAGTTACCGTAACGACCGCATAGTGGCGCTGCCGTGGACGGTGAAGTCACCGTTTTGCCGGGAGGCGGCGCTGCTTTGCTGGCGGCGGTGTTGCCGTTATTACCGCTAGTTGCGGCGGAAGCGCGGGGAGGCGCTGCTGTGTTAACGGCGCTGTTGCCGTTATTACCGCTAGTTGCGGCGGAAGCGCGGGGTGGCGCTGCTGTGCTAACGGCGCTGTTGCCGTTAAGACCGCGTGTTGCGGCGGAAGCGCTAGGTGGCGCTGCTGTTCCGACGGCGCTGTTGCCGTTATGACCGCGTGTTGCGGCGGAAACGCGACTAAACAAGATGGCGTCGCGAACACGTGGCTAAATGAAATTTATTAAAAACCGGATTTCCGCGTACATTTCATACATGCTTATTATATGCGAGAGCGCGAAAAATGACAAAAAATTACGTTGTTGATATTTCCAGGAACACCTCCTACTTACAGGTTTTTAGATAATGCGCTGAGGACGCGATGTCGCGTCGATGTAGCTGCCGTAGCCTGGACTTCTGGAGGAGCTGGAGCCGGGGCTGGAACCTCCCTGTGGGATGTAGATGGTTCGCTGGGCTTCCTGGCGCTGCGTCTCCAGGCGGTGGTCGTTGCTGTGTTGCGACGATCCCCGAAGTTGGTCCGGATGGCTCCGCGTCACAGCGTGAAGCGGGATGGCGGCTTGGGAAGCAGCGCTTCCTTGTAGAGTTTTTTTGATAGGCTCGGGTGAGCCCTCGAGAGGAGTACGTGTAAGAGACTTAGCGTGCGAACCGTGGTTCGCAAAAGCTTACACTTCAAGCGTTGATGCCTCTAAATGTAGAAATCCCTTTTGCGTGTTCGACGGCGTGGCGTGGGTTGCGACTTCCTGTCTGCAGAATTTTGCCTCGTGGCGTGGAAACTTCTCGAAACGTGAGAACTTCCTGAATCAGGCCGAAGGATGAATAATTCCTAAAGGCCGAAAGACTGCCGATGGCTAATATTTCTTGAATATCTTCTTCAAAGAATGTCGTCGGGGTCACCAATGTCGGGATGAGGCGATGTGAGGTTAGAAGTGAGGTTAGACTCGTGTTCAATATATAGGCTTTATTAGCTGACTTCAAGTAAGTCCACACTACTCGACTCTCGGCGAGTATCTGACGCTCGTACCGGCACGCCGCTGCGTGGATACCTCGGCTTCTCTCTCTATCTCTCTCTAGTTGGGAGCGCCGTCTGGCGGCTGGTCCCTACATAGATATTAAAATGCCCTTTCAAACTATGTAAACATTTTAATTTGCCCGCTTTTAGTTTTTTTAGGAAAAATAAATTAGTAGTTCAGACTTAGCTCAAACATTAAATAGCTGTCTTTTTTTAATTTCAACTTTTTGGAATATCTAATTAACGCGAAAAAATTGCCCTTAGGTCAATTTAATTTGCCCGCTATGAAAACACAACAAAAACTAATGAATTATTATTTAAATTAATAATTTATTGCTACGAAAAATGAGCCTGCAATTTGAATGATTCGTGCGCATGTGCGGTGTTGCCAGTTCTCGAGTCTGCACAGTAGCGCATGAGATTGTGGTGCGCTCATTGACTCTTCTGTATAATCGAGCGCTATTTGAACAGTAGAGAAAAAAAACATTGCATACCGTTTGCTATTTGCAGTTTTTCACATTTCAAATAAATAAATATTTTATGATTTAAATATTTGTTTTGTTACCAAAGCATCTTTAACGTGTAATACTAACATTTTATGTCTAAAAACAGCGTGAAAAACTCGTAATAACAAACAATGTAGCATCATCCGTTCGTAATACTATTGAAAAGCCGCGCGATAGGGAGAGCAAATGAGCGCTCGATTGGGCTATAAATCATTATTTATTAATATATTATAATACTATTAATAGTAAAATTATAATAACAACTTTTTTAACTCTTGTTATGTAAAATCATTTTTTAATTTATTCAAATTTTAAAAAATTTACATGTTCGCACATGATCGTAACAGTTATTATAACTTTGGCGTTTCCAATTTGAGTCTTCGTATCTAGAAAAAAATATTTTTAATAAAAATTACTCATTTATCAATTGAAACCTGCGATTATGGATAATACTACTTCTACATTAACTTTTATAAAATAGTAACTTTTTTTATACTGAATTTGTCAGGAATTCTTTTTTTTATATAAACAATTAAACATGACTTCAGCAATATGCCACATTCTTAGAAATAAAATAAATCATAATTTATTTTCTTTTTATAAGCAATTTAACTCGCAAATAGTCTCAAATGTGTTTCTAATTTAATCTAGATTAGTATGAATTTTAAATTAATGTATTACAGTAGTATACGGGCTGGTATGGAGAGACATTGTGGGCAGGGCCGAACCCATAAAAAGTGTTGTGTAAACATGACGTAATTAAAATGATTTATTACCTTTTAATTGTTTGTTGATATAAACAAATCATTAAAAAGTCATTGTTTATATAAACAAACAACTAATTAGGATGATTTATTATAATTGATTGTTTATATAAACAAGTCATTAAAAAATCATTGTTGATATAAACAAACAATTAAAATAAATCATTTCAATTACGTCATGTTTATACAACACTTTTTGTAGGTTCAGCCACACCCACAATGTCTCTCCATACCAGCCCGAAAATCACTGTTTATATAAAAAACAACTAATTACTATGATTTAAAAAAAACACATTTAAATTTTTTAAAATTATTGTTTTTACTTTTGACACACACACACACACACGTACATTCTTATAAACATAAAAATTATATGCGCACACATGCACATTTTTAGACATTATTTTATTTTGGCACACACACACATACATTCTTGTAAACATATAAAAATTATATGCGCACACACACACACACACACACACACACACACACATACATTTACAGAAATTTAAAACTTTTTCACATTGCAAAACCAATGCACGCACACACACGATTTATTCGTTGCGCTCTCTGCGCGCGGCGACGAATACGTTGCTCCCTGCGGTTGGCTCTCTCAGCCGATGGTGACGGTGGTGGTGGCGGCGGCATTGCTTGTTGTTGGTGGCTCTTCATCGCTGTCTGGTGGTGATGGTGGTAGTGATGGTGATCTTGGAGAATCCATCTCCAATATACACGGACACGGCAAAGCCTCGCACCTCCAGCACCTGTAGAGATGACATCGCCAGCACTGGTTCTAGGCATTGTTTGGCGAAGTTCGTCGTGTACATATGCGGCAACGAATCCCACGAGGCACTGGGTCTAGTATGTATTCCAACATACGTACAGCCTCCATTCTTCTTCTCTGCATCTCGATCGATGCTTGGAGTAGGCGCTGCTCGTAGACCTGCAGCTTGTCCTGCATCACCTTCATAGCAGCCTTATGATCCTCAATTTTACATGCAAGCTTGTTGCATAGCTTAAACATGCTGTTTAAACCTGACATTATGAGAGAGAGATAGAGAGAGAGAGAGAGAGCGAAGTAAAATACCGATCAAAGCTGTTCGATGGAAGCTTTGAGACTGAACTAGCAACTATGCGTCTACGGGGTAAACGAAAAATCTGTATCGTTGGTGGGGGTTGTTGTACATCCCTTCTCTTACGATTTTAGTGAATAAGGTTTTATTGGTTTTTAAAAAATATAGCCTGCTTCGAGAAAAGTATAGCTCATTTTTCACATGTGCACCAGAGGAATTTGTCCTCGTAGAAGTGAGCAAGATCAGACTGTAGTCTTGCTGTAGTCGGTTTCTAGAAGGCGGGGTGGTTTCGAATTTAATGTGAAAAAATAAGACGTACATCTATTGAGAATCAACTACCGAGCGTATAACGAACTTGAGTGAACTCAAACTACGATAGCGTAGATGACTAATCAAATGTCTACATACGCGTATAGTTTTCCGAAATCAGTATAATGGTTTATTGTACTAAACGAATGAGCTTTTATTATATAACGAATGTACACGATTATGTTAAGTATATTTGCCGTCGCACCGAAAAAAAACTGGAGCATCGTAAAAACTAGTCAAAGTCGTAAAATCTGCTACCCTAGGTCTCACTCCCGCATGCGTGCTGCGAACCGCATTGTGGCGTACACGCCCCCTATTTTTCTCAATGACTTTTCTATATCTTTTACTCCTCCTCTACCCCCACGACGGTTGCCACCTTGACGTTGTGCCCATTCGCAAAATAGGCCGGTGTGGGGGCTCGTCTGGCGGTTCTGGGGCTGTACTTGCTTCGGACTAGGAGATGGAGTCCTGGAAACCAGGGAAAGGGAGGTGGAGAGTGATCGCCGGTGAAACGGGGTGAACGACACACACCCTAGTACCTGGCGGTAGGGGTCCCTGAGTCACGGGATCCCCATAAAAAGGGCTCTCCCGGTTAGGCTCTTCCCGGGACGCTGCTGGGACACGGCACCTTCTCCTCGAAATAGAGGGGGAGGGAACGTGAACAGCCTGACGGACCGGTCAGAGGCTAGGAGCAACCATCCAACCAGGTCGAGACGACTCGACAGGTTGGATACACATAAACGGTACAATTACACGCTAATTTTTCACATACATAACACATTACACTACAGAACATACCACATGAGTCGTCCCCCCAAGCTAGAGACGGTGTGAGCCATCGTGCCTAACTAGCTCTATTGGCACGCGGGGTAAGACGGTGTCGCTAACGATGCCTTGGGGATACCGAGCGCCCTCCCATCGTCTTTAGCCTTACCATCGTATGAGGCTCTGCGGTGGCGGACCTTATACTTCCTCACTACTTGTGGGACCTTTTATGAAGAAATTTCTAAAAAGAACCAGTGATTGCGTTGGGAGGGGAGGTGACGATTCTTCCAGCGGGTCGGCAACGCCCAGTCTGGAGGGAAAGGAACCCCATCCTCTACCTCGTTGGAGACAGGGGGGACTTCGGTCGGACCTATCTCCTGTGAGGGGGAGTAAGGGGTGGTGCCGAACAGGGGCTAGTCAGAGAACCAGGGAGGCGCCACCTCTGAATCGACTGCGGGACCGAAGGAGGGCTCTTCGGAGAACTCTCGAGGAACCGCAGTCGAGAGTCGTCCGACGCAGGGTTCGAGCCGGAAGGTCTCTGGGGCCTAAAGGCGTAAGATCCTGCGTCAGAAGCAAAGACAGGAGGGGAGCGGAGCCGGGACCTCGGGGTCTGAAAACCCCAGGAATCGGGGAAGTTCCCATCCTGGAACATCGGGGGTAGGGCCTCGGCGATCCAGACCGGCAAACTCCGCAAAGGATGCAACGAGACCCCTCCCACTAACAGGTCTGCGGCCAAGAGACCAAACCTGGAGCACGGCCTCACTACGGCGAGGATGGTCGACCCGCTGACGAAGGTCCTCGTGGGGGAGGGGTACCCTGATGAGGAGCTAAATCAACCTCATTTAGCTCTCATCAATGAGGCGGTTGAAGCAGAGATCTTCAAGATCGAGGCTGGACCGTTTCCCTCCTTCCGAGACTGCTTTGTCAAGTTGGGGGCGGTCGTCGTGGTGGCGGAGAACGACTTCTCAAGGGACTGGTTGGAGGCAATTGCCCCCAGTCTGCGTCCTTGGGAAGGAGCAAAGCTGGCATTGACCGAGATGTCGGTGCTTAAGAAGCCTCACCGAGCCACCATTCGGATCCCTGGCAACAGGATCAGTTCGGAGGTGGTTCTGGGGCGGATTGGCGGGAGCTAGCTGAGGAAGCTAGGGAGGGAATAGAGTGTGGTACCTTCATTGTCCTCAGCATCCCCGACGCGTACCTGCGGGTCCTTAGGAGCCGTGGGTATAAGGTACAATGGAGCCTGGGAACCATCCTCGTGAGCGTGGGCGAAGGCCCCAGGGTACAGGGCACGGGTGTCGCCGCACCAACCTAACCTCCATGGCTAGTGTCGGGGTGGCATTCACCTAGATTAACTTGCGCCACAGCAAAGGCGCCTCGGCTTCGCGCATCACACAATATGGGGCAGCACAGATATTAACAGTAGAGGTGAATCTCTACTACAATATCTGGACAGAACAAACCTCTCCATTCTGAATAGGGGAAATGAGCCTACATTCTTTAATGCTGTCAGACGAGAGGTTCTGGACATGACTCTTTCTTCAGAGTCTATAGTTAGCTGTATCGGAAATTGGAGGGTCTCTACAGAACCTTCACTCTCAGATCACAGACACATCTGCTTTGACTGGAGAGCGGGGTCGCCGGAGAGGAAGATATACAGAAACCCAAAGAAAATCGATTAGGAACTGTATAGACAGTCTCTCAAAAGCGAGCTAGCATCCTTCAGACCAGATCTCGGCACTAAGGAAGGACTGGACCACTGGGCGCGCTGCCTAGAATGGTCTATAAAGACTTCCTACGAGAGAAGCTGCCCTTTAACTTGCCACCAGGGAACCAATGGTGTATCATGGTGGAACAAGGAATTGGAACAATCACGACGGGAGGTCAGAAAAGCCTTTAATAGGGCAAGGAAGACCAGATCACCGGACGATTGGTTGCAACATAGAGAAGTGCAAAGACGCTACAAGAAAAGCGTCGACAAGGCACGGTATAAAGGTTGGAAGAACTACTGTGAGGGGATCGAGAGATACCCTGACGTAGCGAGGCTAAACCGTATCCTGGCCAAAAACCCAGAAGTGTGGTTGGAGGCTATTAAGTTACCAACAGGGGAGTACACTTCCTCCGAGGAGGAAAGTCTGCGCCTACTGTTGGGAGCCAACTTTCCGGATTTCAGCGAGACCGCGGGGATCCAGGGGACTCCGGACCGGGCCGAAGGACCGGTGAGAGCAAACTGGGCTGAAGGGCCAGCAAGTACGAACTGGGCCGCTGGACCGGTGGGTACAAGCTGGGCCGCTGGACCGGTGGGTACAAGCTGGGCCATAGGACCGGAGAGCTGGAACTGGGCTAGGAGACCGGCGAGGACAGACTGGAGCCTAGCGGCTCGAGTGGTTACCCCGGAAAGGGTTAGATGGGCACTGAGCAACTTTCTCCCTTACAAGGCACCGGGGAACGATGGAGTATACACGGCTATGCTGCATGAGGGTCTAGAGGAACTCACTGGCCCGCTAACCAAGCTGTACAGGGCTAGTGTTGTCATGGCACACATACCTGACACATGGAAAACCGCTAGGGTAGTCTTCATACCCAAGGCGGGAAAATCGAGTCACACTACGGTGAAGGACTTTAGACCTATCAGCCTGACCTCCTTTGTCTTTAAGACACTGGAGAGACTGGTCGACAGGTACATACACGACGAGATCTTGTCATTATCACCACTACATCCGAACCAACAAGCGTACAGGGCAGAGCATTCAACAGAAACCGCCCTGCACTCGGCGGTCCGGCAAATTGAAGGACAGTTGGACAGGAAAGAATATATGGTGGGAGCATTTCTGGACATTGAAGGTGCATTTAAATGTACCTCCACCAATATTGTCCAAGAGGAGGCAGCGAAGCAGGGAGTACCGGCTACGTTGGTTAACTGGCTAGGGAACGTGCTGAGCTGCAGGAAAGTCGTCTCCATGTTGGGGACAAAAACAATTACAGGAAGGGTCAGTAGAGGCTGTGCGCAGGGCGGCGTTCTGTCCCCTACCATCTGGTGCCTGGTGGCTAACGGGCTGTTAGAGGCGCTTGATGGAGGGGGGGGGGGGTATAGCGTCCAAGCCTATGCGGACGACTTTCTGATCCTAGTTAAAGGCAGTTGCATTGAGTTAGCTATGGACACAATGCAACTAGCGCTAAAGAAAGTGGAAAGATGGTGCAGCTCTACGGGGCTTTCAGTTAACCCGAGCAAAATCGAGCTGGTCATCTTTACACGGAAATATAAGAAGGCCCCGAGGCTTCAGGGCAAGATACTAGAGGTGAAGGATTCGGCTAAATATCTAGGGGTAACCCTCGATAAAAAGCTTAAGGAAGGAACATCTCTCGGTCCAATGTAACAAGGTAATTACAGCCTTTTGGACCTTGCGACGGTGTGAGTCGCAGCCGAGTACAGCTGTTAGCTTACTCGGTCCTCAAAGGTAGAGAGAGGGAGGGGGAAGATTCTCGGACGACTGTCTAACCTCGACTGAGGACCGATCTAGTTTGGAGGTCCGAGCGTGACGTCACGCGAATTAAAAGCGCGTAGGGGAATAGAAGCTTGCTATCTGTCTCTCTCTCTAGCTACTGGATGTCTACGGGTTACGCATTTGTGCGTAGAGTTCATTAACACGTCGAATATATGCGAAATATGGATTTCGACTATTCGCGCGCTTATGGCTATGTATTGGGTATCGGTGTGGGGCAAACAAGCGTCTCGGGAAAGCCGTTGGGAAAGAGACGCTAGTTTTACTCTGTACTGACAGCTAGATAGACTGTAAAGTATATCACGAGTAAAGGTATTCTTTGATTAAACGGTCAACTAAAAAGCCAAAGGTGAGTGCAGTGAGACCGCAGCCGAACCACGTACAGCAGCCGAAGCAGCAGAACTCTTCCGTGTACTAGTTTAAATCTTAGTGCAATATATATCTTATTAAAGTGAAATTCCTGTTTTCGAGTTTTATTTCGCGTACGCCTTTCCTTTGAAACAGCTTGTGTGTGTGTGACCGCGAAGTCACTCAGTTCTGCGGTCCAATAACTCTTCAGCAGGAGTAACCAGGGTGGAGTAGAGTATTTGTCGACGTGAGTAGGACCAGGCTGGTGGGCAGCCCAAATACTACGTCACAACCTGCAGAAGGGCCTTCAGTAGTACCTAGGGACTTAGTCCCAGGATGGTCCTCTGGCTATACAGGGCTGTACTCCTGCCCAGCCTTGCATACGCCTCTGTGATCTGGTGGCCTAGGGTGGAGCAGGTTGGGGCGGGAAGGCCCTGGAAAGAATAAGGAGACTCATACTTAGAGGAGCCACGGGTGCAAGACGCACAACTCTAACTAAGGTACTCGGTCCACTGGCTGGAGTAGAACCTATACACCTCGCCATCTTTGGCGAGGCGGCGAAGACGGCCTACAGATTAAATGCCCAGGGCAAATGGAGGCCAGGTACACGACACACCCGATTACCCAGGGTGTTGACATCCGATCCAGAAATTAACATGAGGACGGATATTATTATTCCAAGAGTTACCTTTGGAAGGAGATATACGGTGGAGGTGCCCAGCAGGGAGGACTGGAACACGAAACGGGACATCCTGCCGGGCAGCGGAGAAATCTGGTATACAGATGGATCCAAGACCGCTAAGGGAAGAGGGGCGGGATACTATTGTCGCGGGGACAGAAGGGGCACTTCTCTTCCACTGGAGCAGTACGCCACCGTCTTTCAATCCGCAGTTGTAGCAATCATGTCCTATGCTCAGAGGAACCTGGAACTCGGAAAACTGGACAAGCATATCAGCATCTGTTCTGACAGCCGGGCAGCGCTGGGGGAGTTGGAAACTCACCGAACTGCCTCGGCGCTTGTCTGGGACTGTAACAAGGCACTCAACAAGCTGGCATTGCATAACAGGGTCAGGCTATTATGGGTGTCGGGACACACTGGCATCAGGGGCAATGAGGTCACCGACAGACTAGCCGCTCTGGGAGCAGGAACCTGCCTACCGGGTCCAGAACCCACGGTCGGAGCGCCTAGGTGCCTAGCCGTGGGGAGGATACTGGAATGGGTCAGGGACCAGCACACCGGAAGCTGGTGGGAAAGTCACGACTGCAAACACTCCAGGACAGTGATTGGCCCGGTACTGAATAAAGAGTGGAGCCTCTGCATGACTGGCAACAGCAGAAGGAACTCCAGATGCTTAGCCCAGATCATATCTGGTCACGGGCGACTTAGACACTTTGGTAAGAAAACAGGTGAAGAAGAATTGGGCACGTGTAGGTGGTGCGGGTCGGAGGAAGAAACTCCTGCTCACATCATGACACGACTCCCGGGCTTCTGCAACCTCAGGAACCAACTACTAGGGGACTTTTTCATAGACCCACAGGAGATAAGGCTCGCTAACTCGGGCGCCATTCTCTCGTTTTGGAGAATGGCTGGTCTGCCGGAGTAGCATGAGCAACCTCAGGGAATTGTACAATGGGCACACAGCCTACGTGCCGGGGCCGTTAGGGGCCCTCCCAGAGAATTAATAATAATAATACTCCTCCTCTAAAACTCGACTAATGTTTGAAATTTCATATTCTTATTGAAAAACTATTTAAATGGACAAAGGATTGTCACCGTTGATTTTATGGTTTTTCACCAGCAATCGTACTCTAGAGTATTTCGTTGTTTTTGAGTATTAATTTCTCACTAGCGTTAACTACCATTCTGAGAAATTTTTAAGAGTAAAGTTGTAGTGGTGGAGTGAGCTTATTTTCTCATGTTATTTACTTCTAAATATTCTTCCACTCTAATCATTTCGCGTCGTGAACAAAACTGCGGTGCACGTACGTGTACGTATCATTCTTTTTAATATTCAGCTTCAGTTTAGAAGAATTTTTACTTGCCTACTTTTTACCATGAACGCCAACATGTGTGAAAATCTTCGTGTTACGGTCGTGCAGTTTGCGAGGGCGTTACGATGCCAAGTGCCAAGTGTCTACAGGCGTTGAGATAGTGCGTGGTTTCGACGAATTCGTCTTAGTGATTCGTTTGTGCAGCTTAGGGCTGAATTTAGAAACCTCTTGGCGCAAGCTGGGTACAGGAGAATCGCGCGAATGCACCAGCGCTATCTTCGACACTCGCCAATAATCATACGACTAGTTGGCGAATTTCTCGCAGAGCGAGGTGCACGTGACGTAGACTGTCTAGTTAGAGTTATAGAGGATTATGGTAAGTTTTTTAAATAAATTTTAAATTATATTTTTAAATTTTGACTAATAATACGATTTCTCCACAGAGAGAATAAATCTTCTCAAAGATACGGATGACGACGACGACGAGGACGACGACGACCACGACGATGATGATGATCAAGCAAGCGAGTCGGATAGCAATGAAGTCGCACAGAACGTCAACGACGCTGTGAATATCATTCTTCGCCACGTTGCACCTGCACCTCTATGCGGAAGAGCGCCGTACAATGAATTGCACAGGGTGCTCATGCATTACGCGAATGAAGATGTACCGGCAAACCCAAATGAACTTTCGAGGTCTGAGGTATTTTCGCCATTCTTTCTGCATGAGCAACCTCTCGGAGAAAGAGCAGAGCCTCAGCTACCATTCGGTGAAATGGATACATTTGACAGACGTTTAAATGATGGTACGTTAAACAATAAAATTTTATTTATGTTTTTAAAAATATATTTTACTTATATATATATTTTTTTGTATATAAAAGTACTTAGACGTCGACTGAACTCGAATGAAGGTTTCGAGATTTATACGCACGGCGTTGAGAATGTAGTAGAGTACGCTTTTCACACTCAAGCGAGACGTATTCTCGCCAATTCAAGAGCCCGAGAAATACGTTGGTTGCTTGATATAATGGAATATTAGTCGTCTCTATTTTACACAATCTCTGCCGATGAACTGAGAGACCTTTTCGAGAGAGTTCGAGACGGTTTAAGCGGTCGGCCAGAGAAATAATGAGGCCCTGTACTGATTGCAGCAACAACAACAACAGTAACAGCAGCCACATGTGTTGCACAGTTAGACCAGCAACAACACCATCAGCAAAGCCAGACCGGTGGCGGTTTAAATACCAGCTCAGCCGAGGCGCCTATTTCCGTGGAAGAAGAGGCGGGGAAGGAGGAGGAGCAACAGTCGAGCAGCATTGATGAGGTACTGTCACCAGGTTTTAGATTTGTAATAGAGAGCGAGCGTTCGAATAGAATAGTGCGATTCGGAGTGGTTGGTCGCCAATTCACCATGCGTGTAAACCAACCACCTATAAATGTAAATAGTTTAGAGTTGACCGAGGGAGCGATTCGCGATATTAGTGTATATTTGAAAACTTTACCGGCCCGCGGAACCGATATGATCGGTGTAACGATTTCCGGTCAGAATTTTGCGAGCGGTTCCGCAAGACTTTCGTTTAGGCATGCAAGGGATTTTAATCAGCAGGATCTTTGGCATTTGATAGAAAGCATATGCCAAAGCAATAAAATTATAGACGAAAACGATGCGTTTATAATTTCCGCAACGATGGTCGAAATCCCTGTAGGTAGCGGCGGCTGCGGTAGTAGTAGTAGACGTAAAACCGTAAACTCTCTAGCTCAACACTCAATCGTATCAATAAATAACGCGTATAATCTATGTTTACCCCGAGTACTTGTAGTGGGCGAGGCTTATTTAAATTTGAAAAAAAACGACACGTCCGCGCTACAAAAACTATGGGGGGTATTGAGGGACTATCGTCGTCATCTACAGCGTGAGCGCGCTGAAAAACTTTGTAGAGATGCCGGAGTAGCTGTTCCTCGCGAAAGTTGCGGAATTCGCGAATTACGTCAATTCCAAAGGTTCTATGCGATAAACAACATTGCTATAGTGGCATACGATGCTAGAACGTTTGGAAACGGTGATACGGCGTTTTTCGACGGTCGACCTCACGACAGCGATGATGGTACTCTTGACATTATATATTTATTGTACAGCGACTCGCACTACGACACGATCCTCAACATTTTTGGCGCTTCGAAAGCAAAGTTTTTTTTTTCTTTTTGCAATCGTAGCTATAAAAATGTCGAATATCATAAATGTTGTCGTATATGCGAGCGTTGTTTTGTTGATCCACCTTGCAACAACCAGACTTTAGAGATAAAGTGTGGTGAATGTAATCGTTTATTTTTCGGGACTAATTGTTTCAAAAATCACAAAACTATCGGTACTTACAAAAAAAAAATAAACAAATTTGCACGATTTTAAAAATTTGCAATATTTGTTGTAAAACCGTGAATACTTTGCATGGAAAGCATCAATGTGGGCTTAATTGGTGCAAGCAATGCAAAAATAAGCACGGTTTTAATGAATATTGTTTTATACAGTCCATCAACGATGTCGTGACCGTGAAGAAAAACGCACGCGGCGAGGAGGTGGAGTCGAAGAATTTGTACATATTTTTCGACTTCGAAACTCGTCAAGATTCCGAGTATCGGGGAAATACAGCGCTCCACGAGCATATGCCGAATCTATGCGTCGTACATCAAGTGTTTACGGACTGCATAGATGTAGATAATATTTCGATTCGTTGTGCAACCTGTGGTGTACGCGAGTATATTTTTACCGAAAACCCTGTTAAACAATTGCTTCAATTAGCTATAAGGGAAAAACAGAGTTTTCGGCAATCATATGCATTGCGCACAATGCGAGCGGTTTCGACTTGCAGTTTATTTTAAAATCGATAGCTAAAGATCGGACATTTCAAAGCCCTAATGTTATTTTAAATGGCTTAAACATTGTATCTCTTCAGTACGGAGGAACGCGCTTCATTGATTCTTTGAATTATTTCAACATGAAGTTAAGCGCATTGCCTCGTGCCTTCGGTTTGCCTGAAAGTAGTAAAAAGGGGTATTTTCCGCATCTTTTTAATACTAGGGCAAACCAACAATACGTGGGAGCGCTACCTGAGCCTACGTATTACGCGGCGGATACAATGTCGACCGAGGAACGGACTAACTTTTACGTATGGTACAATGAGATGCGAGCAAGCGGTTACGAATTCAATTTCAAAAACGAACTTTTAATTTATTGGAAAATGGATGTAGAAATTTTGCGTCGCGCGTGCATACAATTTCGAAAAATATTTTTAGATGTCGGGAATACCGATCCCTTTATCGCTGCTAGTACGATGTTTGCATCTGTACCGTAAAAAGCTTTTACGTCCTCGCATCATAAGTTTCATTCCTCCGACTGGGTATAAGCGTGGTGATACTCAGTCGTGAAAAGCCTTGGAATGGTTGGTGCAATGCGAGGCCGAACTTGAGCGTGATATCGTGCATGCGGGGCGTGCACGAGAATATCGCTTATCCGAGGGGCTTCTGGTCGACGGATTTTTACATCCGCTCGATCCGAGCGAAGGGCGGGGAACCGTGTTTGAATACCAAGGGTGCTACAATCACGGTTGCCCCGCTTGTTTCAAAAACAATCGAGATAAAAAAACCGCTCGCTGTCGTAGTTTTAATCAACTGTTGGAGGGCACCTGCGCAAAAATACAACGAATCGAATCGGCTGGCTACAAAGTTCGCGAAATGTGGGAATGTGTTTTTGATCGTGTTAAACGCGAAAACCCCGATATCGCGAATTACGTGACCAACCATCCTCTTGTATCGGACATTACCCTTAATCCGCGCGAAGCGTTTTTCGGTGGGCGTACCGAAAATATTGTTTCGCAATTCACCGCTAGAGCTGGACAGGTTATCAAATACACCGATATCTGCTCTCTCTACCCGTATTTTTGTAAGCGTGGTCGATTTCCAATCGGTCATCCTGTCATATATGTAGGAAGAGAGTGCGATAACCTGACCGGTAGTGATTTCAACAATATCGCTAAAATCGAGGGGTTGGTTAAATGTGTCGTACTTCCACCTCGCGATTTATTTTTACCGGTTTTACCCATAAAAATGCACGATCGTTTGATTTTTGCATTATGTCGCAATTGCGCCGAGGAATCCCGCTCGAGCGATTGCGAGCACGAAAATGAGAGCGATCGTACATTTTCAGGTACATGTGTTGTCGACGAGTTACGAAAAGCAGTTTCTCTCGGCAGTACGAGATTACACATAATGATCCCCGTAGCGGTGAAGGTGGGCTCTTTACAGAGTATATTAACTGCCTTTTAAAACTAAAACAGCAGGCTTCCGGGTATCCAATCTGGTGTAAAGACGACACCACTAAAGAACAGCAGTACGTTTCAGATTACAAGGAGAATGAGCGCATTGCTCTCGACCCGTCAAAGATAGAAAAAAATGCCAGTCTCCGTGCTGTGGTCAAACTTTGCTTAAATTCGTTTTGGGGAAAGTTTGGTCAACGCAGTAATTTAAAACAGACTACTGTGATTAAAAAACGTCATGAATTGTTAAAACTTCTTTTCGCCGAAGATAGGGAGGTTTTATCAATTCTACTGGTAAACGAAGAGTTGTTGTACGTTAGCTGGCAATGCGTGGACGATGCTATTGTCGGTACACCGTACACAAACGTCGTTATAGCCGCCTACACGACCGCCCAGGCACGCTTAAAATTATATGAGTCCCTGGAAAAATTAGGCAAGCGCGTGCTGTATTTTGACACAGACTCGTGTATTTTTATTAGTAACCCCGGAGATGCTAACGAGTATAGGATGCCGTTAGGAAGTTTACTCGGTGACATGACTGACGAGTTGCAAGAATTCGGCGATGATTGCTTCATTACTGAATTCATCTCAGGGGGGCCGAAATTTTACGGATTTCGAGCAATAGTGCCGGGTACAGGTCAAGTGCTAGAAAAATGCAAGGTGAAGGGTATATCGTTAAATTATCGCAACTCTTTAACAATCGATTTTAAAAGCATTAAATATATGATTGAGCGTTATTTTAGAGATCGCGAGAATGAGCAAAATAAGTTAAGAATAGAATTTAATCAAATACGTAGAAATAAGGATCATTCTGTCGTCACGAGGCAAGAGGTTAGGACATGTAGTGTCGTTTTGAAAAAACGACGGTACTTGTCTCTACCTATTGGCTACAAAACTTAATGTGTGTGTGTGTGTGTGTGTGTAAATATTGTACATATTTTACTTTAGTTTAATAAAAATTTGTTTATAATGTAAATAATAATAAATGTATATACATTAATTGTAATATTTGTTATTTAAATGTACGTAGATTAAGTTAAAAATTCTTGTAATATATACTCGTACATTTATGTAATATATACGTGTAATATATATATATATATATATATATATATATATATATATTGAGAATTAAAAATTTAATAAAAATTATATATTTTATATTAAAATTTTTATATTTTTCATTATTATACCATCCTTTTTCCTCTTCCATTTTACTATTTTCATTCTTCTTCTTCTTCTTTTTCTTCTTACACTTTTACTCGTTTTTGTCAATTTTATTACAAATAGAGAGAGAGAGAGAGAAGAGAGAGCGCGCGCGCGCGTGCATTGCTCGCTTCATAGTAGCGCCCATAGCAGCAACACAGTCGAGTATATACTCGTTCAAACGAGGCGGTCGAGTATACGCGCATGCATACACTGCGTGTGCGTGCTCACGCGGTTAAAACGAGTAAAGCAGCGGGGAGAAATAGCGTATCGGTAAAAGTATACGCGGTAGGTCTAATTCCGCTGCGGTGTGGTATACGCGGAATCTCGCGCTTGCGCATTCGCGTTCATTTACGCTGACGTACACGAGCGCGCCTGCATTACGCGAGCGAGCGAGCGCTCGTGTGTATACGCGAGAGCCCCGCTGCGTGGGTATACGCGTATACATTCCCGCGCGAGCCCGCCGCCTCCGCCTCAGCCTCTGCAGTATTGAAGGTGGGAATGAATATTATTAAATTGACTTGTTGAGGTTTAAAATATGTTAGTTGTAATGATGAATACGCGTTGGAAACATACATTTACAGCGTGCATTGCTGGGCCAACGGGAGCCGGTAAAAGTTGGTTCCTGAAAAAATTTTTACAACATTTGCCACATATGTGCAATGTTCGTTTCGATCGTGTTCTTCTCTACTATACAGAGTGACAAGAAGCCTATCGTACCGATTTTAAAGTAGCTGGTTCGTCGGATGTGGCTATAGAATTTCGCGAAGGTTTACCGCAAAGAATCGACTACTCGCTAGATCCAACGAGTGAAAAATTAATAATTTTAGACGATTTAATGCGTGAATCGTCGAACGATATAGTCTTGGTTTTATTTTCACGCTCCAGTCATCACCTGAATCTATCGGTGTTTTTCGTAACGCAGAATGTTTTCCATCAGGGACGTGCACAACGCGACATCAGTCTCAATACGAAATATTTGGTTTTGTTTAAAAATCCTCGCGACAGAGCGCAAATTGAACACTTCGCTCGACAAAATTATCCCGAAGATCCCAAATTTTTGCAAGAGGCTTACATCGACGCAACGCGTGGAGCGCATTCGTATCTTTTTCTCGATTTAACACAAGCGGCACTTGACGAGTATCGCGTACGCACGTGCATCTTTCCGAGCGACAAAGTACATTACACGTATGTGCCGAAATACGGTAAATTTCGATGACATAATAAAGTCGACGAAACGTCTCGAGAATGTCCAGTGTACCTACAACGATGTCGACGACAACATCGCATTGCACACTGCCAACATCAGTAATTGCACGGGGACACTTCAATAAAAGACGCGTAGCTCTACTGAATGCGATTTGTGACTCGAATAGTAAACAACGTACCGAATTGTGAATTTAGTAGTGAATTTAGAGTAATCATCTTTACGAATCAAAAAATACAATTTTCTGCCCAATGATTCTACTTCCATTGGTCCACATACATCCGTGTAGATAATTTCGCGAGGTGTAGTCGCGCGCTGAGACTTATTGTGAAAACTCGACCGATGCTGTTTACCATAAGCACAGCCCTCACAGAAAAACTCATTATTAATTGCTTCAATATTTAAATTTTGCAGCAAACCTTTCACATGTTTTATGTTTTGATGGCATAGTCGCTCGTGCCATACTTGTATTGTTTCTGATTCTACCTTTTTCCCGAGATTACAAACTGTACCTTCTGATTTTATAACGCGCATATTTATTTTGTATAGATTGCAGATATCTGTTCCCTTTGCAATTACCACTTGATTCTGTAGAAATATACACTCTTTTCCCTGCTTCGAGATACTAAAATCTACCCCTCGTTTTGCGACTGATTTTACAGAGAACAAATTTCGTTTCATTCCGCGTACGTATAAAACATTATGCATTGTTGCAGGTAACGTTTTTCCGTTTACAAAAGTTTCGACTTCTATGTTTCCTTGACCGCACGCATTCATAAATGTACCATTGCCAATTTCAATGTTTACCTTTTCGTTGAATTCCTTGTACTTGCTGAAATATTCTCGCCTTCCCGTCATATGTTGCGATGCTCCTGAGTCAATCACCCATGTATCGTCGCCGGATTCTTGTATCGTCATTGGGATGCTTCCTAGCAGCCCGATTTTTCGTTCTGCTCCTTCCTGGTTTTGATTTCTCACTTTGTTGTTGCCTCTTTGGTTGTTCTGGCGACAATCCTTGCTGATATGGCCTTTCCTTTTGCATATGAAGCATCTGTAGCAGTCTCTTTTAAAATGGCCAATTCTTCCGCAATTAAAACAGCTAGTGCTTTGGTTTTCAGTCGGTTTTTGCTGTTCTCGAAGTCGGTCTACCTTGTGCAAATTCCTTTTCGTTATTAGAGCTACCGACTCTCCTTGTTGGATATCTTCTTTCCATCTCTCTTCTTCTGTTATCAGCCTGGTAGTCAAATTGTCAAACGTTTTCTTTGTTTCATCCACTGAATCCCATGCACTGTGGAAATGATTGAACTTTCTTGGCAACGTCGTTAAAATGCGTGTGATTAGCATATTTTCTCCCATGTTACTTCCAAGGCTTTTCATTTTAGCGGCTAACTGTTCCCAATCTTGACAGATTGTGGGCTACACTTTCCGCTTCTTCCCACTTGAAGTCGAAAAACTGCTTCTGCACCATACTTAGATTTTCGTCCGACTTCATATCGTAAACTGTATTCAGTTTTTTCCACATCTCCGTGGCCGTCGTGCAATTTAATAGTAAGTCTAATGGCTTCTTCTCAACTGCAGTAACGATAAGTTTTCTTGCAGTTTTATCTGCCTTTAAAAATATTTTTCGCTTAGCAGCATTTCCTTCTGCTCTCCCTGGGTCAACGATTGTTCCATCACAAATTCCAATCACATCGTCGCCTCCTCCAAGAGTGTACGCATAACAAAGCGCCACTGGAGCCAATTTTCCTTGCCTCGCAGTTTCTCAATTTTTACACTAGATGATTCCATCTTCTTCGGTATCAACACTTTCACAACACACGCTATATACTAGATACACGATAACTATATTTTTACTTCAATTTTTCTCTGTTATACACCGTGCGTTCCTGGGCCCATAACCTGTTAAGGTTATGTAAAGTAAAATACTCGTAGAATAGTATATAACAATAAAGATATATATATTTGATATAAACTTTGGGTTACAGAAAATATTATCAGTTTAACTCACTGAGTATTGTTCACTACGGTGGTTCTATTTCGTCTGATCTGTGCAGTCATAAGATGATGCGTTTTATACAAATTTGACAATGGTCACTTTACATCCCTACTACGTGCGCCAACACGTCTACAGTTCTTAATATTTATGATTAAGGGTTTTTCCCAAAATCTCTTTATTAGGTATAATAGTCGTTAAGTTATTGTTAGGAGATATAGAGTTTTACGATGTATGCTATTTACTTCAATAAAAAGTATTAGTAGTAGTAAACGATTTGTTTAAAGCATGGACCGAGCGAAAAAAATGATTATTGTACCGGAAGATGTGTTTTCGAGAATGCAAAAGACGACGACGACAAAAGCCGAAGCGATTGACGACGATGATAATTTATCAAACAAGAATAACAATTCTATGCAAACGCCGGGTGATAATCTTTCGAGACTAGATTCTGAGATGCACTCGATTATGTATTCGAAAAAATTCAAGGATGAACGTGAAAAATGTAAAAATTATTTGCAAGTATTGCGTCGATATTTTTTTTTTAAAGATTCCGAACGTCTTGCACGCGAACTCGAGGACGAGCACGAAATCGACCAAGTCAAAGTCGATACAACACCAATGTCCGAGGATTTTATACTCGAAAATGTGTCAAAAAGTCACGCGCAAAAAGCTCGACTTTTACTCAAACACTTGAGGAGTGTTGGAGGTGACCGACTCAGGTAGGACAGTACCGGACGAATCAGTATAGACGGACAACCCGTGCAAGATTCTAACATTATTGAACTGATTGCCGACGTTGTAGCACGCAAAAAAAAATTTGTCAGATCCAGCTCCGATTGGACAATTGCCTTTTGCAAAATTCATCAAAACTATCGACACACCTTCAAATTTAATAGGTAACAGTGAAATAGTGAAAATTGACAAGCGTTTGACAGCACCGTATAATACAGCTAAACGTAAAATCGTACGCAACTCTGAGCAAGGCGAGGTGATTGTGGTAAACAAGAGGAATAATAATTTAACGGATATTGACAGCGTTACTACTACTACTAGTAGTAGTAGTAGTAGTAGTAATGATAATAATAATAGAAGTTTAACTAACAGTAACATTTCAAAGCCAGTGTCGCCGCCTGTTTTGACGCGAAATCGTGCTAAAAAGAAGTGGTTACGTTTAGATTTGTAATGTGAGAAGAAAAAAAAAGAAAAAATGAAAACGAAAAAAACTACGAAAAACAATACTACGACGTGTCGCACGAAGCTGGTTACGCGGGAGCTCGTAATCTCGTACATGTGAATCGTAAAGGTAAACTTTTGAGTGCGACTGACAAGCGTGAAAAAGAGCGAATATACGAGTGGTTGAGCAATCAAGATGCATACACTCTTCACAGACCTGTAAAACGAAAATTTCCTCGATTGAGCTATAATGTGACTAATATCGACAACGTATGGGAGTGCGATTTGTTACAATTAACCACTATTAAAGACCACAAAGATGGTTACGGGTATTTACTCGTACTGGTAGATGTGCTCAGTAAGCAAGCTTGGGTTGAGCCTCTGCGCGAAAAGACAGCCGGCAATGTGACCGCGGCATTTAAACGTATTCTCGAGCGTAGCAACGGACGCCGCCCCGCTCTCTTGCAATCCGACAAGGGTAAAGAATTTATTGCATCTACGTTTCTAAAAAAACACGATATCCAGTTTCGAACTGCGCGAAATCCCGATATCAAAGCAGCTATAGTCGAAAGACTGAATCGAACTATACGCGAGCGAATGTGGAGATACTTTACGCACAATAATACGAGACGTTATATCGATGTGGTGCCAAAAATCGTCTATGCGTACAATCATACGCTACACAGCGGAACAAAAATGCGACCGTGTGACGTAAATATCTACAATACGTAAAAAGCGCGTAACAATTTAGAAAAACGAGCTCGCTTGCAGTCAACTTACAAGTTACGCGAGAAGAGGGCGTTTCTCACTGCCAATAAATACAAGCCTCGTCCTTATGTACGCATTAGTCGTACGAAAAATACTTTCGAGAAGGGTTACGAGAAAAATTTTAGCGAAGAAGTTTTTAAAATTAAACGCGTATCCGAGAGACAAAATTTACCGACATTTATTCTCGAGGATTTAAACGGAGAAGAGATTGACGGCTTTTTCTACCTCGAAAAATTGGCACTCGTTGGCGACAAACGCATGTCGTCGTCGTCGAGTGACGCTCGATTCCAGATAGAACGTATAATACGCAGCAAAGGTCGTGGTCGCGCAAACAAACAGCTACTCGTCAAGTGGGTTGGTTATCCGGAAAAATTCAACTCGTGGATCAAGGCTTCAGAAGTTAAAAAAATTTAGTAAAATGAACGCGAATGATTTTTATCTCATTTTACCGAGCAACAGTAGTATGATGTACTACTACGACAATACTACTAGTTGTTTTACAACGCAACTCCCGCGAGAAATAAAATTGTCGGGTAACTGGTCGGTTGCTCTCGTCGAGATTCACGTGCCTTTGACAATCATGCACATACAAGTACAAAGATTCGTTTTATCACTTCAAAAGTGATCGAACCTACACCATGCCCGAGTCGTACTTATTTTCCCCATGGAAATTACAATAATCTCGATACATTGGCCGCTGAAATAAATAAAACAAGCGGTTTTGGCGAGCATATTAGTCTAGAACGCATTCCAAATCAACGTCAAGGTTATTTTGCACTGAAACGCGTATGCAAATGCACGAATGATCATGAACTGTACTTGGGTGATAAGGTACGACGTATTTTCGGTTTCGAGAACGAAACTTTGGAATCCAATAAAGCTGTTTTTCACAGTACAGACATGACGATCTATCTCGCTACTGCTGAAAGACCAGCATCGCTTTCTCGTGCTATACCCGATCAATTATACGTCTACACAGATATATGCGAATCGCGCACTGTAGGCGATACACACAGGCGATACAAGCTTCGCTCCTACGTATAGTTTCCATAGACACATCGGATTACAAATTTGGCAGTAACGTTGTGCGAATTTTCGCACCAGCTCATTATATACCAGTTTTGCATACCAATTTTAATTCGATCCTCGTAGATATAAGAGATCAGCACGGTGGACGAATACCATTCGAGTATGCAACGTTGACGGTTACGCTTCACTTTAAGCGTAATCATTGAGCAAATATGAGTCATTACATACGATATTACGAGGATCAAATAGGAGGTGGTGGTGGTGCTGGTGTGCGGTACGTTTAGTCCGGTGCGAATTATCAACGCGGGAGAGGTGTAGGTGCTTGGCTCGGTGGATTATTTCGAAAAATTCTCCCCTACATTACATCCGGAGCCGGAGCGGTGGGTAAGGAGGCTGTATGAGCGGGAATTAACGTATTGGACGACATTACCAATGACGGCTCAAATTTCTCGGAAGCAATTGTACATCGTGCTAAAGAGTCGGGCAAAAATTTAAAAAGAAAAGCAGCGTTAAAACTGATGAAAGGCTCAGGTTATAAAATACGCATAACGCAACGTCGAGTTCGGTCGAGAAGGAAACGCGTATCGGGCAATATTGCTACGACAACGAGTAAACGACGCAAACGTACGAGATCGACGACGATGACGACGACGAGGAGAAAAAAGAAAGGAGGCAGCGGGACTACGAGAAAGAAAACGAGAAAGAATACGACGAGGAAGAAATCGCATCAGACTTTGAGAAGTGTCACCGATATTTTTGGTCCTAGAAGCGTATAGTTTGGCAAAAATGGCCTTTTTACATTCTCATTCGTCCGAGTGCATGTCGAGCGAAATAGATTTGTTTACGTTACCCGCTACGCAAACTAGTATCGAAAGCAATAGCTTTCTTCACTACAAGCCTATTTCGTCTTTGAGCGAGGATGTCGATGCACCTTTCGAATTCGTCGTACCAATCAGTAGGGAACATTACTTGGATTTCGCGCACACTATGCTGCATATTCAAGCGAAAATCGTACCCGCAGATCCCGATACACCGATTGCCAAAGACGTTAGGGTGGGACCTGTAAACAATCTATTGTACTCGGTGTTCAATCAAGTCGACGTTTTTTTCAATCAAAAAATTGTCTCACCACCCAATAACACTTATCCTTATCGAGCATACATCGAGACTCTACTCAACTATTCGACAGAGGCTAAAGCAACGCATCTAACTGCCAGTTTATTTTACGAGGATACGGCCAATGCTTTCGATGCCGGTTGTACAGCGGCGACACCAGACCCCATAAATAAAGGTCTAGTTCAATGCAGACACTTTACGCAAAATCGTCAATACTTTGACATGATTACTTTGACACATTCATCACGATCTATTCAATCAGGATAAAATAGACTAGTGCGTAGCAAAGACGCATTTTGCCTAATGGACTCGACTACCGAAGGAATATATAAAATTAGCATAAAAGAAGCCAGTCTGATTGTGCGTAGAGTTAAAATCAGTTCAGGTATATTGCTGGCTCATACACAAGCATTAGCAAAAACACCTGCAAAATATCCGCTAACGATAGTCGAGGTAAAATCGTTCACTCTTCACAGTGGTATACTAGGCGATTCAATCGATAACGCTATACTCGGTCAATTACCAAAGAGAATAATTCTTGGTTTTGTGGACAATAAAGCATTCAACGGTCATCGAAGTTTGAATCCGTTTAATTTTAAAAATTACGCGATAAACTATATTTCATTGTACATCGATGGTGTTCAAGTTCCGAGAAACCTTTACAGTCAAAATTCACGGGTACTAGCAAACTCTATATAGATACATTCCAGACTCTTTTTACCGGTACAGGTGTACATTTCCTCAACGAAGGTTTCAGCATAAATCGCTTCAACTATACGGATGGTAATTTCTTGACGGCTTTCGATTTGACACCCGATTTATCGGCACATTGTGCTACTCATTGGAATCTCGTACGTTCGGGTAGCGTGCGTATAGAGGTGCGTTCGAGACACCATGGCTCACGTCTATCAATTGTATACTTTACGCAGAGTACGATAACGTTTTGGAAATCGACTCGAACCGTCAAATAGTGACGGATTTTAGTGCGTAATAGGTCGCGCAGGCGCACAATCGCGCGCTCAACGCCGTGTATAAAACGAGCGCTCGAGATGGCCACGCCTTAGTTCTCAACCGATTCATTAACACAGTGGAGCGATAGCTACAGCATCATGACTGACTACGTGATCGATATTCAGGGTTTTAGGGATATAAATAAAAAATTTATTCCTAAAGAGGTGGCTGTTATATCTCTTCAAAGCCGCATTATTGGACACTGAATAGTTCGCGCACCGTGTAATTTTACCGATTTACCCAGCGATATTCAACAGACAAATAACTATTGCTCTCTCGAAGTGCACGGTATAGAGTGGTACGACGGCAATGTCTCGATAAAACATTTGTGCCGTACATTGCGACTTTTGATGAAGAATGCGCGACGTCTGCACTCACACGGTGACGAAAAAGTCAAGTATTTGGAAACGATCGTTGGGCGTCGAGTAGTAAACTTGGAAACTTACCAGGCACCTACCTTTCAAACACTCGGAAATCTATTTCCAAACGTTTTAGTCTGCTCGACACACGGTATCAAGAAATTTGAAGATAAGAAAGATTTTTGCGCGATGCGTCGAGCCTATCAAATAAGAAGATGGTTGCATTTGCTCGCTGTAAAGAAACAAGGTCCTCGCGATACCTACAATATAAAGTAGTGATGTTTTCTATCAGGTTTTGATAGAATACGATCGTCTTCACCACCATCGACGCCCCAGGTATTGTACACCTTTCAGCCATCCGGTTACGACGTTGCTGATTGTGCATGCGGCGCTAGCAACAACGAGGCCAACGACAACGACGACGACAACGACGACAACGACGACAACGACGACGACGACGACCAATACGACGAGGTCTACGATAAAGTCGACGGCGACCAGCAGAAACTACCCCCACAGTTAAAGTAGAGGGAAAAGTATTGAGCAAGGAGGGGGCAACGACAAAATGAATACGCGTCAAATCGCTCGAGTCATTCACGAATTGAAGGCTGATTCGATAGGTGTGTACGCTGCAAACCATGTGCCGAAATTATTATCAATACCCGCAGCCATTGTAACAAATCTGGTTACATCCGACAAACCTGGATCACATTGGGTCGCTATCTACATAGACAAACACGGATACGGAATCTACTTTGATAGCTATGGAGTTGCACCGGTCTCAAAGTTTCATCTCGATCGACTCCGAAAAAATTGTCTCCGATTCCAATGGAACAAAAAGCAAATACAAAGCGTCGATTCGCAAGTATGTGGCGAGCATTGTATTATGTTTCTTATCACATGTGTAATGGCACTTCTTTACGACAGTATCTTACGCTATTCTCTTCGGATTCTCGGAAAAACGACGCCCTCGCAGCCAAATTGTATCGTCGCCTCGTAAAAAAAATTAAAACTGTACGATTACGTAATCGTATTAATACCTTACCACGCTCTAGTTCAATCGGTCGCGGGTTTTGTAACCAGAGCTGTATGTCTATGACCAAATACATAAGCTGATTCATTGTTTATGGAAACTTCAACAAAGAGCTGCATTATTTCCTATGAAATGTAAATAATTTTAACGACTCGTACGAGTTATGATTCGTTGACGAAAAATTATTATTGTCCAATCGTCGGCGAGCAGTAGTTGATGAGCTTACTGAGCTCGCGATACCACGCACAGTCGTACTTAACCTAGCTCGCAAGTCACATCTCGTGTTTGTCTGCGAAGAAAGCAGAAAAATCTATCTACGATGACTACCAGCGAGAATTCATCAAAGGTGAAACCAATCACCTGTAACCTTGTGTACTCAACTACCTACGCTTTGAATAAATCTAATTCGAAGCGTGCAATTATTGGTTTGGAGTATCATTTTGGATTTTATAGATCAATGCTCAAACTCTGCAGCAGTGGATCTCCAGCCAAGTATGTAACATTCAACTATCCAAGCTGGGAGCTTTTCAAAGAACAAGCGTGTACATTGGACGCTTATTTCAACGATACATACTCGTTTCATCAAGAATTTACCACACCTGGCAAGATTTTTTTAACAAATCACGACATTTGCCTGACAAACTGTTTTGGCTCGAAAATACGAGAGGACAACCGTATCACTACCAAAGGATGGAGATTCCGCATGAAGAAAATGCTCGACAAGGCGACGAGGAGAAGACGATAGAGAAAGAATCAGCGCAAAAACAACGTTATTCTGCAGAACCACCGTGCAAGAAACAAAAAAATGTACGATAATCCGCCGAGTATTGTAATGCATTTACAAACATTTTTAGGTTTAAAGCAAGTTACCGAATGTATAGATTTAAGATTCAAACAAACGCAAGAAGTTGCAGGTTTGCTTAATCGCGGTATTGATTATATTTTAGATTATATTAAAAATGATTTGAAGAAGGAGGAACCGACCAAATGTAAAAATATTCTTAATAATGCTAATGCTTTTAAACAATATTATACTATACACATACATACTATTAATGATTTGGTTAAAAATAATTTAAATTTTACTAGCATAAGTAACGATGTATTCGATCTCATTTTAATGGAACTATATTGTTTTGAATTAGATAAGGTGTTTAAAGATTTGTACGACGTAATGTTTCCTATGTAATACACACTCACACACATACACACACACACACAAATGTATATATATATATATATATAGTTTTTTCAAATATTAAATAAATTTATAATTTTGCATGTGAAAATATTTGTGTACATTTTTTCCCTTTTCCAATAATTTCCAACTTGAAATTTAGAGTAAGCTTTACGACACCATGTACTAGATATTGGGTATAAAAGAGTGCGTAGATTACATTTATTATTCATTCTTACATCAACTCGAGAAGACGGTAGACGTTTTGATAAACGTCTTAAAATCAGCTATGGGTGGTAACGAATATAGCAAATTAATAAACATCCGCAAGGAGAAGGGAGATAAAGAACCACTCGTGGATAAAAATAATAAGGAAGGATTGGCTAAAAAGGCTTTGAATTTTTACTCCTTCAACAGTAAATCTTGTCCGAATTTCAATGGATACAGCAAACTCTCTCAAACAAATAAACAATCGCAGTCGAAGATTAACCATGGGTTTTCCACCGAATTCGTTAACAAAGGTTTTACCGAGTGATGCATAAATAATTTTTTTATTTTAAACAATAGGCCCTTTTCAGGGTCAACGCATATATTCAAACGTAGTGCAAGATGCAGCATTGTCAAAAAGTATATGTATACACACACGTTATAGGAAAATACGAGCATGGTATCGTAAGATTACGAAAACAACCTCAGGGACAGCTATAGAATAAAAATATATATGTGTGCACATACGTCAAAATATGTGATTTAATACAAAATTTCTAAAAATTTGGAATATCTATTTTATTTAAATAAATTCCTACCTCTATCCGTTTAGCTATACGTTTTAAGTTAGAGCGAGAGAGCTAGTGATCGGTACACCGAAGAGAATTTCAGGTCTAGTATAGAGTAGAGTGTGAGAGAGAAAGAAATATATACGTATAGTATATCGGGATAGGTTAGTGAGGTTAAGTCACGTGTCGTATAATATGAGAGAACCAGCTCCCTACCAGTATCATGCTCGATCTCGGTGAGTATCGACGAGACTATACGCCGCTGCGTAGGTACCTCAGCCTATATAGATGATGGAAACCCAGGGCTGATATGGCGTAGTCGAACTCTCAAACGAGAGGAGCGCCTCCGTACAAATTCTTGAGCATGAATGAGAGTAAATATGTATAGCGCTGGCTGAGGAAGGGACAAAGCCCTCACTGTCTGGTAGAAAAATTCGACCCGTAGGTCTGGTATAGCGTAAACCGTAGTAGGGGAAAAGTATGATGTAAGCATATATAAAACCTGTCATGACTTGTTTGTTTGTATAAACAGCTATTAACCGGCAAATGACACCCCTTTTTAATTTCTTTTTTTCTGTAGATCAATAAGTTCTTTATACTTTTGTTCGTAGAAATGTAACATTTATGAGTTATAAATAATGTAAATTAGGTCATCTAGTGAACAAAACGCTCGCAGGGCTAGTATAGTGTAAAACCCTCTCACTGTCTGGTGGGAAAAATTGCTACGTGAGGCTGGTATAGAGTAAAACGTGAACTCTCCAGTATGCGTGTATATATATATATACACGAGTTCGAGTATCGCTCAGCCACGGGGACTGGTATAGCGTAAAACAATGCTCTCACTGTCTGGTAGAAAGATTTGACTCGCAGGGCTAGTATAGAGTAAAACGTGGTGGGGGTAAGTATGACGTAAGTTCAACTCAAGACCACGTCTGGTATGGAGTAAAGGGGCGGGTAGTCATGCGTGTTTGTTTATATAAACAAACATTAAGTGTCGGTTGACACCCCCTTTTTTATTTCTACTCTCCCTTGAACAATAGACTCTTTATGTTTTGGTTTATAATAATTTGACATTAATTACCTATAAATCATTGTAATTAGTTGTTTGTTTATATAAACATTGACTTTTTAATGATTTGTTTATATCAACAAACAATTAAAAGGTAATAAATCATTTTAATTACGTCATGTTCACACAACACTTTTTATGGGTTCGGCCACGCCCACAACGTCTCTCCATACCAGCCCGTATACTACTGTTCAAAAACGAGGAGAAACGAAAATCATTATATCCGGCTGTTTTAACTGTATAGAGCAGTTGCTAGGTGCATTATCGACTAGACGCAGTTAAGAAATACGTAATGCAAAGCGAAATTGCACCTAGAATAATATAGAAACATAGAAAATGAGCATTTCTGTCGTTTAATCGGTGTATACGAGGTGATAGCGAAATCGTCAAATCCGACTATCTATACTGCATAGAGCAGTTCCACGGAGAAATATCGAGTAGAATTTGTTGATAAATTCGTAATGCAAAGCGAAATTGCACCTAGAATAAGAAAAATACATCGAAAATGAAGATTTTGTTTTCTCCTCGTTTTTGAACGTTTCAGATCGTGAAAAGCTCATCCGGATATAATGATTTTCGTTTCTCCTCGTTTTTGAACGTTTCAGATCGTGAAAAGCTCAAAAACGAGGAGAAACGAAAATCATTATATCCGGCTGTTTTAACTGTATAGGGCAGTTGCTGGGTGCATTATCGAATTGAGGCAGTTAAGAAATACGTAATGCAAAGCGAAATTGCACCTAGAATAATTTACAAACATAGAAAATGAGCATTTCTGTCGATTAATCGGCGTATACGAGGTGAGAGCGAAATCGTCAAATCCGACTATCTATACTGCATAGAGCATTTCCAGGGTGCAATATCGAGTAAAATTTGTTGATAAATTCGTAATGCAAAGCGAAATTGCACCTACAATAAGAAAAATACATCGAAAATGAAGATTTTGTTTTGTCCTCGTTATTGAGCTTTTCACGAGCTGAAACGTTCAAAAACGAGGAGAAACGAAAATCATTATATCCGGCTGTTTTAACTGTATAGAGTAGTTGATGGGTGTATTATCGAATAGAGGCAGTTAAGAAATACGTAATACAATGCGAAATTACACCTAGAATAATACACAAACATTGAAAATGAGCATTTCTGTCGTTGAATCGGTGTATAGGAGGTGAGAGCGAAATCGTCAAATCCGACAATCTATACTGCATAGAGCAGTTCCTGGGTGGAATATCGAGTAGAATTTGTTGATAAATTCGTAATACAAAGCGAAATTGCACCTAGAGTAAGAAAAATACATCGAAATTGAAGATTTTGTTTTCTCCTCGTTTTTGTGCTTTTCACGAGCTGAAACGTTCAAAAACGAGGAGAAACGGAAATCATTATATCCGGCTATTTTAACTGAATAGAGCAGTTACCGGGTGCATTATCGAATAGAGGCAGTTAAGAAATACGTAATGCAAAGCGAAATTGTACCTAGAATAATATACAAACATAGAAAATGAGCATTTCTATCGTTAAATCGGTGTATACGAGGTGAGAGCGAAATCGTCAAATCCGACTATCTATACTGCATAGAGCAGTTCCATGGTGCAATATCGAGTAGAATTTGTTGATAAATTCGTAATACAAAGCGAAATTGCACCTAGAGTAAGAAAAATACATCGAAAATGATGATTTTGTTTTCTCCTCGTTTTTGTGCTTTTCACGAGCTGAAACGGTCAAAAACGAGCAGAAACGGAAATTAATATATCCGGCGGTTTTAACTGTATAGAGCAGTTACCGGGTGCATTATCGAATAGAGGAAGTTCAAAAATACGTAATGCAAAGCGAAATTGTACCAAGAATTATATACAAACATAGAAAATGAGCATTTCTGTCGTTGAATCGGTGTATAGGATGTGAGAGCGAAATCGTCAAATCCGACTATCTATACTGCATAGAGCATTTCCAGCATGCAATATCGAGTAGAATTTGTTGATAAATTCGAAATGCAAAGCGAAATTGCACCTAGAATAAGAAAAATACATCGAAAATGAAGATTTTGTTTTCTCCTCGTTTTTGAGCTTTTCACGAGCTGAAACGTTCAAAAACGAGGAGAAACGAAAATCATTATATCCGGCTGTTTTAACTGTATAGAGCAGTTGCTGGGTGCATTATCGAATAGACGCAGTTAAGAAATACGTAATACAAAGCGAAATTGCACCTAGAATAATATACAAACATAGAAAATGAGCATTTCTGTCGTTAAATCGGTGTATACGAGGTGAGTGCGAAATCGTCAAATCCGACTATCTATACTGCATAGAGCAGTTCCATGGTGCAATATCGAGTAGCATTTGTTGATAAATTCGTAATACAAAGCGAAATTGCACCTAGAATAAGAAAAATACATCGAAAATGAAGATTTTTTTTTCTCCTCGTTTTTGTGCTTTTCACGAGCTGAAACGTTCAAAAACGAGGAGAAACGGAAATCATTATTTCCGGCTATTTTAACTGTATAGAGCAGTTACCGGGTGCATTATCGAATAGAGGGAGCTAAGAAATACGTAATGCAAAGCGAAATTGCACCTAGAATAATTAACAAACATAGAAAATGAGCATTTCTGTCGTTAAATCGGTGTATACGAGGTGAGAGCGAAATCGTCAAATCCGACTATCTATACTGCATAGAGCAGTTCCATGGTGCAATATCGAGTAGAATTTGTTGATAAATTCGTAATACAAAGCAAATTGCACCTAGAATAAGAAAAATACATCGAAAATGAAGATTTTGTTTTTTCCTCGATTTTGAGCTTTTCACGAGCTGAAACGTTCAAAAACGAGGAGAAACGAAAATCATCATATCCGGCTGTTTTAACTGTATAGAGCACTTTCTGGGTGCATTATCGAATAGAGGCAGTTATGAAATACGTAATGCAAAGCGAAATTGCACCTAGAATAAGAAAAATACATCGAAAATGAAGATATTGTTTTCTACTCGTTTTTGTGCTTTTCACGAGCTGAAACGTTCAAAAACGAGGAGAAACGGAAATCATTATATCCGGCGGTTTTCACTGTATAGAGCAGTTACTGGGTGCATTATCGAATAGAGGCAGTTAAGAAATATGTAATGCAAAGCGAAATTGCACCTAGAATAATATACAAACATAGAAAATGAGCATTTCTGTCGTTAAATCGGTGTATACGAGGTGAGAGCGAAATCGTCAAATCCGACTATCTATACTGCATATGGCAGTTCCATGGTGCAATATCGAGTAGAATTTGTTGATAAATTCGTAATACAAAGCAAATTGCACCTAGAGTAAGAAAAATACATCGAAAATGAAGATTTTGTTTTTTCCTCGATTTTGAGCTTTTCACGAGCTGAAACGTTCAAAAACGAGGAGAAACGAAAATCATCATATCCGGCTGTTTTAACTGTATAGAGCACTTTCTGGGTGCATTATCGAATAGAGGCAGTTATGAAATACGTAATGCAAAGCGAAATTGCACCTAGAATAAGAAAAATACATCGAAAATGAAGATTTTGTTTTCTACTCGTTTTTGTGCTTTTCACGAGCTGAAACGTTCAAAAACGAGGAGAAACGGAAATCATTATATCCGGCGGTTTTAACTGTATAGAGCAGTTACTGGGTGCATTATCGAATAGAGGCAGTTAAGAAATATGTAATGCAAAGCGAAATTGCACCTAGAATAATATACAAACATAGAAAATGAGCATTTCTGTCGTTAAATCGGTGTATACGAGGTGAGAGCGAAATCGTCAAATCCGACTATCTATACTGCATAGAGCAGTTCCATGGTGCAATATCGAGTAGAATTTGTTGATAAATTCGTAATACAAAGCGAAATTGCACCTAGAATAAGAAAAATACATCGAAAATGAAGATTTTGTTTTCTCCTCGTTTTTGTGCTTTTCACGAGCTGAAACGTTCATAAACGAGGAGAAACGGAAATCAATATTCGGCTGTTTTAACTGTAAAAGCAGTTGCTGGGTGCATTATCGAATAGAGGTAGTTAAGAAATACGTAATGCAAAGCGAAATTGCAACCTAGAATAATATACAAACATAGAAAATGAGCATTTCTGTCGTTAAATCGGTGTATACGAGGTGAGAGCGAAATCGTCAAATCCGACTATCTATACTGCATAGAGCAGTTCCATGGTGCAATATCGAGTAGAATTTGTTGATAAATTCGTAATACAAAGCGAAATTGCACCTAGAATAAGAAAAATACATCGAAAATGAAGATTTTGTTTTGTCCTCGTTATTGAGCTTTTCACGAGCTGAAACGTTCAAAAACGAGGAGAAACGAAAATCATTATATCCGGCTGTTTTAACTGTATAGAGTAGTTGATGGGTGTATTATCGAATAGAGGCAGTAAAGAAATACGTAATGCAATGCGAAATTGCACCTAGAATAATATACAAACATAGAAAATGAGCATTTCTGTCGTTGAATCGGTGTATAGGAGGTGAGAGCGAAATCGTCAAATCCGACTATCTATACTGCATAGAGCAGTTCCATGGTGGCAATATCGAGTAGAATTTGTTGATAAATTCGTAATACAAAGCAAAATTGCACCTAGAGTAAGAAAAATACATCGAAAATGAAGATTTTGTTTTCTCCTCGTTTTTGTGCTTTTCACGAGCTGAAACGTTCAAAAACGAGGAGAAACGGAAATCATTATATCCGGCTATTTTAACTGTAATAGAGCAGTTACCGGGTGCATTATCGAATAGAGGCAGTTAAGAAATACGTAATGCAAAGCGAAATTGTACCTAGAATAATATACAAACATAGAAAATGAGCATTTCTAGTCGTTAAATCGGTGTATACGAGGTGAGAGCGAAATCGTCAAATCCGACTATCTATACTGCATAGAGCAGTTCCATGGTGCAATATCGAGTAGAATTTGTTGATAAATTCGTAATACAAAGCGAAATTGCACCTAGAGTAAGAAAAATACATCGAAAATGAATGATTTTGTTTTCTCCTCGTTTTTGTGCTTTTCACGAGCTGAAACGTTCAAAAACGAGGAGAAACGGAAATCATATATCCGGCGGTTTTAACTGTATAGAGCAGTTACCGGGTGCATTATCGAATAGAGGCAGTTAAGAAATACGTAATGCAAAGCGAAATTGTACCTAGAATAATATACAAACATAGAAAATGAGCATTTCTGTCGTTGAATCGGTGTATAGGAGGTGAGAGCGAAATCGTCAAATCCGACTATCTATACTGCATAGAGCAGTTCCAGGGTGCAATATCGAGTAGAATTTGTTGATAAATTCGTAATACAAAGCGAAATTGCACCTAGAATAAGAAAAATACATCGAAAATGAAGATTTTGTTTTCTCCTCGTTTTTGAGCTTTTCACGAGCTGAAACGTTCAAAAACGAGGAGAAACGAAAATCATTATATCCGGCTGTTTTAACTGTATAGAGCAGTTGCTGGGTGCATTATCGAATAGAGGCAGTTAAGAAATACGTAATGCAAAGCGAAATTGCACCTAGAATAATATACAAACATAGAAAATGAGCATTTCTGTCGTTAAATCGGTGTATACGAGGTGAGAGCGAAATCGTCAAATCCGACTATCTATACTGCATAGAGCAGTTCCAATGGTGCAATATCGAGTAGAATTTGTTGATAAATTCGTAATACAAAGCGAAATTGCACCTAGAATAAGAAAAATACATCGAAAATGAAGATTTTGTTTTCTCCTCGTTTTGTGCTTTTCACGAGCTGAAACGTTCAAAAACGAGGAGAAACGGAAATCATTATATCCGGCTATTTTAACTGTATAGAGCAGTTACCGGGTGCATTATCGAATAGAGGCAGTTAAGAAATACGTAATGCAAAGCGAAATTGCACCTAGAATAATATACAAACATAGAAAATGAGCATTTCTGTCGTTAAATCGGTGTATACGAGGTGAGAGCGAAATCGTCAAATCCGACTATCTATACTGCATAGAGCAGTTCCATGGTGCAATATCGAGTAGAATTTGTTGATAAATTCGTAATACAAAGCAAAATTGCACCTAGAATAAGAAAAATACATCGAAAATGAAGATTTTGTTTTCTCCTCGTTTTTGTTCTTTTCACGAGCTGAAACGTTCAAAAACGAGGAGAAACGGAAATCATTATATCCGGCTGTTTTAACTGTATAGAGCAGTTACTGGGTGCATTATCGAATAGAGGCAGTTATGAACTGCGTAATGCAAAGCGAAATTGCACCTAGAATAATATCCAAACATAGAAAATGCGCATTTCTGTCGTTAAATCGGTGTATACGAGGTGAGAGCGAAATCGTCAAATCCGACTATCTATACTGCATAGAGCAGTTCCAGGGTGCAATATCGAGTAGAATTTGTTGATAAATTCGTAATACAAAGCGAAATTGCACCTAGAATAAGAAAAATACATCGAAAATGAAGATTTTGTTTTCTCCTCGTTTTTGTGCTTTTCACGAGCTGAAACGTTCAAAAACGAGGAGAAACGGAAATCATTATATCCGGCTAGTTTTAACTGTATAGAGCAGTTGCTGGGTGCATTATCGAATAGAGGCAGTTAAGAAATACGTAATGCAAAGCGAAATTGCACCTAGAATAATATACAAACATAGAAAATGAGCATTTCTGTCGTTAAATCGGTGTATACGAGGTGAGAGCGAAATCGTCAAATCCGACTATCTATACTGCATAGAGCAGTTCCATGGTGCAATATCGAGTAGAATTTGTTGATAAATTCGTAATACAAAGCGAAATTGCACCTAGAATAAGAAAAATACATCGAAAATGAAGATTTTGTTTTCTCCTCGTTTTTGTGCTTTTCACGAGCTGAAACGTTCAAAAACGAGGAGAAACGGAAATCATTATATCCGGCTATTTTAACTGTATAGAGCAGTTACCGGGTGCATTATCGAATAGAGGCAGTTAAGAAATACGTAATGCAAAGCGAAATTGCACCTAGAATAATATACAAACATAGAAAATGAGCATTTCTGTCGTTGAATCGGTGTATAGGAGGTGAGAGCGAAATCGTCAAATCCGACTATCTATACTGCATAGAGCAGTTCCAGGGTGCAATATCGAGTAGAATTTGTTGATAAATTCGTAATACAAAGCGAAATTGCACCTAGAATAAGAAAAATACATCGAAAATGAAGATTTTGTTTTCTCCTCGTTTTTGTGCTTTTCACGAGCTGAAACGTTCAAAAACGAGGAGAAACGGAAATCATTATATCCGGCTATTTTAACTGTATAGAGCAGTTACCGGGTGCATTATCGAATAGAGGCAGTTAAGAAATACGTAATGCAAAGCGAAATTGCACCTAGAATAATATACAAACATAGAAAATGAGCATTTCTGTCGTTGAATCGGTGTATAGGAGGTGAGAGCGAAATCGTCAAATCCGACTATCTATACTGCATAGAGCAGTTCCATGGTGCAATATCGAGTAGAATTTGTTGATAAATTTCGTAATACAAAGCGAAATTGCACCTAGAATAAGAAAAATACATCGAAAATGAAGATTTTGTTTTCTCCTCGTTTTTGTGCTTTTCACGAGCTGAAACGTTCAAAAACGAGGAGAAACGGAAATCATTATATCCGGCTATTTTAACTGTATAGAGCAGTTACCGGATGCATTATCGAATAGAGGCAGTTAAGAAATACGTAATGCAAAGCGAAATTGTACCTAGAATAATATACAAACATAGAAAATGAGCATTTCTGTCGTTGAATCGGTGTATAGGAGGTGAGAGCGAAATTGTTAAATCCGACTATCTATACTGCATAGAGCAGTTCCAGGGTGCAATATCGAGTAGTATTTGTTGATAAATTCGTCATACAAAGCGAAATTTCACCTAGAATAAGAAAAATACATCGAAAATGAAGATTTTGTTTTCTCCTCGTTTTTGTGCTTTTCACGAGCTGAAACGTTCAAAAACGAGGAGAAACGGAAATCATTATATCCGGCTATTTTAACTGTATAGAGCAGTTACCGGGTGCATTATCGAATAGAGGCAGTTAAGAAATACGTAATGCAAAGCGAAATTGTACCTAGAATAATATACAAACATAGAAAATGAGCATTTCTGTCGTTGAATCGGTGTATAGGAGGTGAGAGCGAAATCGTCAAATCCGACTATCTATACTGCATAGAGCAGTTGCAGGGTGCAATATCGAGTAGAATTTGTTGATAAGTTCGTAATGCAAAACGAAATTGCACCTAGAATAAGAAAATACATCGAAAAAAAAGATTTTGCTTTCTCCTCGTTTTTGTGCTTTTCACGAGCTGAAACGTTCAAAAACGAGGAGAAACGGAAATCATTATATCCGGCTATTTTAACTGTATAACGTAGTTACCGGGTGCATTATCGAATAGAGGCAGTTAAGAAATACGTAATGCAAAGCGAAATTGCACCTAGAATAATGTACAAACATAGAAAATGAGCATTTCTGTCGTTGAATCGGTGTATAGGAGGTGAGAGCGAAATCGTAAATCCGACTATCTATACTGCATAGAGCAGTTCCAGGGTGCAATATCGAGTAGAATTTGTTGATAAATTTCGTAATACAAAGCGAAATTGCACCTAGAATAAGAAAAATACATCGAAAATGAAGATTTTGTTTTCTCCTCGTTTTTGTGCTTTTCACGAGCTGAAACGTTCAAAAACGAGGAGAAACGGAAATCATTATATCCGGCTATTTTAACTGTATAGAGGCAGTTACCGGGTGCATTATCGAATAGAGGCAGTTAAGAAATACGTAATGCAAAGCGAAATTGCACCTAGAATAATATACAAACATAGAAAATGAGCATTTCTGTCGTTGAATCGGTGTATAGGAGGTGAGAGCGAAAACGTAAAATCTGACTATATATACTGCATAGAGCAGTTGCAGGGTGCAATATCGAGTAGAATTTATTGATAATTTCGTAATACAAAGCGAAAAACGGAAATTGCACCTAGAATAAGAAAATAACATTGAAAACTGAAGATTTTATTTTCTCCTCGTTTTTGTGCTTTTCACGAGCTGAAACGTTCAAAAACGAGGTGAAACGGAAATCATTATATCCGGCTATTTTAACTGTATAGGGCAGTTACCGGGTGCATTATCGAATAGAGGCAGTTAAGAAATACGTAATGCAAAGCGAAATTGCACCTAGAATAATATACAAACATAGAAAATGAGCATTTCTGTCGTTGAATCGGTGTATAGGAGGTGAGAGCGAAATCGTCAAATCTGACTATATATACTGCATAGAGCAGTTGCCAGGGTGCAATATCGAGTAGAATTTAGTTGATAAATTTCGTAATACAAAGCGAAATTGCACCTAGAATAAGAAAAATACATCGAAAATGAAGTTTTTTTTCTCCTCGTTTTTGTGCTTTTCACGAGCTGAAACGTTCAAAAACGAGGTGAAACGGAAATCATTATATCCGGCTGTTTTAACTGTATAGAGCAGTTACCGGGTGCATTATCGAATAGAGGCAGTTAAGAAATACGTAATGCAAAGCGAAATTGTACCTAGAATAATATACAAACATAGAAAATGAGCATTCCTGTCGTTGAATCGGTGTATAGGAGGTGAGAGCGAAGTCGTCAAATCCGACTATCTATACTGCATAGAGCAGTTGCAGGGTGCAATATCGAGTAGAATTTATTGATAATTTCGTAATACAAAGCGAAATTGCACCTAGAATAAGAAAACTACATCGAAAATGAAGATTTTGTTTTCTCCTCGTTTTTGAGCTTTTCACGAGCTGAAACGTTCAAAAACGAGGAGAAACGGAAATCATTATATCCGGATATTTTAACTGTATAGAACAGTTACCGGGTGCATTATCGAATAGAGGCAGTTAAGAAATACGTAATGCAAAGCGAAATTGCACCTAGAATAATATACAAACATAGAAAATGAGCATTTCTGTCGTTAAATCGGTGTATACGAGGTGAGAGCGAAATCGTCAAATCCGACTATCTATACTGCATAGAGCAGTTCCATGGTGCAATATCGAGTAGGATTTGTTGATAAATTCGTAATACAAAGCGAAATTGCACCTAGAATAAGAAAATTACATCGAAAATGAAGATTTTCTTTTCTCCTCGTTTTTGTGCTTTTCACGAGCTGAAACGTTCAAAAACGAGGAGAAACGGAAATCATTATATCCGGCTATTTTACTGTATAGAGCAGTTACCGGGTGCATTATCGAATAGAGGCAGTTAAGAAATGCGTAATGCAAAGCGAAATTGTACCTAGAATAATATACAAACATAGAAAATGAGCATTCCTGTCGTTGAATCGGTGTATAGGAGGTGAGAGCGAAATCGTCAAATCCGACTATCTATACTGTGTCACAGACGGAATTAGTCGGAGTGTCGAAGCGACACCCGACCCGCGAGTTCTGCAAGCGATGCGGCCACATGCTGCATCACGTGGAAAAAGAGTGAATGCACTACAAAAGTTAGTTAGCACCGAGAGTTCGAGGCGGAAGCACGGCCTCCTCATATATATCAATAAAATCAGTTACACCACTCCAGTCTTCACGTGTTCACGGCACGACTTACTTTACCCATATCCGTAACATAATTTTTGGCATCCCTTGTGGGGAAGTCGTGTACTGGGAGTGACGCAAATCTGTGGGTACTAACTCGACTCACAACTAATGACAAGTGCTCGGAAATATCTAAGAAACAGTTAAGCGAAGAAAAAAAAAACTGAGAACGTCAGCTGCCTAGAAATCAAACAAGGAGAGATTTAATAGATACAAAAAAAAAGCAGACCGCAGCGGCATGGACTTCAACTGCATTCTCATCATCATAGCGTAAGTCGTTCAATATTGGTCTGCAGCTTTGAGTCATTTATATTACGCATTGTCGGAATTTTTCATAGTTTTTTTTTTTATACAACATTCATTTGTGTGTGCGCCCATTCTGTGATTGCGTCACCGCAAGGTACAAACGCGAGAAAACAACGCGTAAGAAAAAAAAATAAAATTCGGTCGTTCGGTGGAAATTTCAACACTCATCTAATATCAATTAAATAAACTCCGAATTAATCTTGCGGGTAAACTCATGCACTAAAAAGGAATTTTTTTTTTTTTTCTCTCTTTCGCTGCGGTACCTCCCCGCCTCCGTCTTCACCGCTTCTATCACATCGCATCAAGCGCTAGCACAGGTATTTGCAAGTCAGGTCTTTTCCGCATACGGAGAAGCGCAATAGACATTAACACATCAGTCCGCGTATAACCAATAGCCGCGATCAGCAGTTTTGACCGGTGGCCTGATACGCACTTCGGCAAACTACAGTATAGCTTACATTGCACCGCACAGCATTCAAGTGTACTATACGCCCAAATCCACGGAAATCATAATAAGTAATAATAATAATAACAACTAATAATAAAATAAAAAATATAAAATAATATTTAAATAAAAATTGAACCTATTATATACGCATATACACACAAATGGCAGGGAAGAGTAAAGCTAACACATCCGCGCGTGGAACTTATAGAATGGAAGCGCAAGTGAATAGCAATGACAGTGATTCAGATTTAGAAGTCAACGAAAGAAATCAACTAAAAAAAATCCTAAAAGAATTGGATAGGCTGAATAAACCTACACGGAAAGCTTTTCTCCGCAGCGAAAGACAACTGCTAACCGCAAGCTCAGAAGACCAGAACGACACAGTAGAGCAACACCCACACATGGACGCTCATCATTCAAAATCAGACAATACACACAGGCCAGATTCTAGAAATTCACAAGAGAAACAAATGGCTGGAAGCCCCACCAACATTTCCGAAGCCGGTATCGCAGTGTTAGACAGAATCGACGATAACTTAACACAAGGCGACATTGAGCTACTTCAGGACAGACTAGAGCAACTTGCGTTGAATCGTGCACCAGATGGTGAAATCGATGGCAGGAGCTGCAACAGATCACCAACCCTGGCAATCAAACGTCAGAAGTCATCGTCCACGAATGGTCTGGAACACCCAGGGAGTCAGTCATATAAAAGAACGCACGAGCCAAGAATTAAAAGTCCAGGCGATGATATGAACAGTAGTCACCGCGGAATTAGGTATAGAAACGAAACAAAAAAAGAACATTTCAACGTGCCCAAAGAGTCCAGGAAAGAATCAAGGAAATACGTCGTCCACAGCGATGACAGCTATATATCTTCACACAGTGACTATGAGAAGGAAAAACTATCAGCACTAAAAGAAATATACCTTAAATTAAAAACCAAAATGATGCGACGGCATAGGGCCCGTACGGACAAATATTCCAACCTCTCGAGAAGTCGCAGTATATCAAGAGAGCGAGAAGATCAGCAGTGGAGGAATTATAAAAAAGAAGGTGATAGGAAAGGTGACGGCGACGTCAAAAAAAAAGTCACCTATGATTCCCCAGTGAACAAATCACCACGTCACAGCAAGGAACAAAAACGGCGAAGAGACGTCACGTCAGATAGCGAAGACGACGACGATTTCATATACAACACAGAAAAATCCAACGCACCACCAGCGCAAATAAGATACACAACCGGCAACGAGTTTGCGCACAAAATGTCATTTGCTCAGGCGATGAACTTAGTACCCACGTTCGAAGGCAACCCCGACGACTTAAACTTATTCTGCGACTCAGTTAGAAGAATAAGAGATTCTTTTGGTCCGAAATTCGAAAATTTTATCATCATGGCCCTGGCCAACAAACTAGCCGGCAAAGCCGCCGCAGGTTATCGCGCTCGTCTAACGAGTTATTTCTCCATCGAATCCTTGCTAGAGGATTTAACGATGCAATATGGAAATATTGGCATCGCCGACGAAATACAAGCGGAAATAAAAATTTTAAGACAGAATTCTGGTGAACCGGCGGGAGAATTCGGATTAAGAATGCAGACACTACACAATCGTCTGCTCACCATCATAGAATCAGCACCAGACATCAGCAGGAGCGATAAACTCGCTAGGAAAAGATACGCCGACGAAGAAGCGCTCCAACAGTTTCTATTCGGGCTATTACCGCCTCTCGATCACCAAGTGCGTGGAGAAAAGCCGAGGTCACTAAACCAGGCGATACGGATTGCACTCGAATATGAGGGCAAACAGAGCGCACGACGCGTGGCCACAAACAATTCCACACAGTCAGCACTAAATTCAAACGCCACTGTAAGCAGCGCACATCAAGCACAGTCAGCTCAAATTTTAAAAACTTCAGCAGAACCAGCGGCAAACATGAAATCGCCCAGCCCATTCTGCGTCTACTGCAAACGCAGGAGCCACACAGTAGATGAGTGCCTCACAATAAGGAACCACGCAAGGCGCGGCGTAATCAGGAACCCGTACGCAACAAACGAAGAGGGTGAAAGGTTTCATAACAACGATAGGCAAAACGTTGGCAACCACCATAACAGGTACAGGAACGACTATAAAAACGGGGACAGCAATAACCAGAGAGGCACATATGGTAACTACAATAGCAGCAATGACAGAAGGTACAGGAGTTACACGGATAAAGAGAATCCAAACAGTAACTACGATTATCAACGTGATAGAGGGAGAAATAGCAACACTAACAACCCCGATAACAGAAGGCAACAAGACAATAATAACAAGAATGCAAACGCCGATAATTTAAACTAATTACGCGCTCGACGCCGCCCTCAAGCGCCGAGCGTAAAGGAACAAACAGCAAGGTCAGCATCAAAACAAAAAACGAAGCAAACATACGTTTTCTTACGTCAAGCCGCGAACCACCCGTAGTCAGAATGGCTTGCCAGCAATTGAAAAGAAGAGAGGGAGAATTCTTCGCGGACTCTGGAGCAGATATTTCTGTGGTAAAAATTGGGGCCCTAGCGCCGGGCTACCCAATTAACAAAGAAGTGATAATCGAGGTGAGAGGAGTCACCCCCGGGGCATCGCGTACTTTGGGCCAAGCATCAATAATGCTACAAGGGCTGCAATGTAAGGTAAACGTGGTACCTAACGATTTCCCAATCGAATACGATGGTATCATCGGTTGGGATATAATAAGTGAAAATGCAGGTTGTGTCAGCGCAACACAAAAATGCCTGGTTCTAAGAAACAAGATAATTCCGTTCGAAAGGAACGAAAAAATTTCGGTGCCCCCACGAGTAAAATTAGTAGTAAGCACTCCAGTACGAAACGAAGATATAAAAACCGGATTCGTTAGAAGGACCGAACTGCACCCGAAATTATTATTCGGGAATTTTGTTACCGAAAACCGGCAAGGAAGAATCTACGGGGAAATAATTAACATAGGCGAAGAAGAGATAACAGTTGAGTGCCCAGTCGTCCAGTTGGAACCATGCGAGGTTATCGCACCTCGAACTGACCACGAAGAAAACACAATAGGAATAGACGCAGCTGAACCTCCAACGTACATTCGCCGCTTGCACGGAAGCCACCGTCCACTACAAGCAAATTATAAGGAAGTGAGGGACCTTAACAATAAATTATTGAATAACAAAAACCTAAGAGAAGAACGTGTCGAAACAATACTAAAGTTGGCGAATACGAAAGAGTGCAATAAAGAGGAAATACAAGTAATAAAAGAAATAGTTAACGATTACGCAGGAGTGTTCGGCCTAGAGGGAGAACCCTTACCTGCAACTCATCTCTTGCAGCATACAATAAAATTGAAAACAGATAAACCTATTCGAGCACACAGATTCAAATTCCCGCCAATGATTCGAGACTTAATGATAAAGGAACTGGAAAAACTTCGCAAGCAAAATGTTGTAGTGCCGTCAAATTCCAACTATTCGTCTACACTATGGATCGTCCCAAAAAAACCCGACGACCAAGGGAACAAAAAATTCCGGCTGGTAACAGATTACCGGCCTCTGAATGAAATCACGGAGGGCAGCTGTCACCCCTTACCATATACAAGCGACATCCTGGAACACTTAGCGTCAGCAAATTACATAACAGTTATGGATCTGAAACAAGGGTACCACCAGGTAGAGATGGAACCGAATTCCGCTCATCTGACGGCATTTTACGCACCCGACGGCAAATATGGTCAACAACTAATGCAGTTCCAGAGGATGGCGATGGGATTAAAAGAGGCGACCGCGACATTCGTCAAAGCAATGTCATTAGCAATGGCAGGGTTGCAAGGCGAGGAAGTCGAAATTTATTTAGATGACTTAATGGTCTTCAGTGAGACGTTGGACCAACACAAAATACGACTCCGACGAGTGCTAAAAAAATTACTCGACGCAAATATGACAGTAGAACCAAAAAAATGCCAATTTCTTAAAAAGGAAGCGTTGGTCTTGGGCCACATAGTCGGCGGTGGATTTATTAGAACCGACCCTAAAAAGGTGGAAGCAATCATGAAATTACCTGTTCCCACTGACCAGAGGAAAGTAAAACAAATACTGGGACTCTTCAGTTATTACCGAAGGTTCATAAAGGATTTCTCAAAGATAGCTCACCCCCTATTTTCATTAATAAAGAAAGAAGTCAAATTTTCTTGGGGTCCGGAACATCAAGGAGCTTTCGAAACATTAAAAAGCCTGATGTGCCAGGAACCTGTACTTAAAGCTCCCGACATCGACAAACCTTTTATCGTTACTACTGACAGTAGCGACTTCGCGCTCGGAGCAATCTTATCACAAGGCGAACTAGGGAAAGATCAGCCATGCGCGTACGCATCAAGATGTTTAAAAGGGAGCGAACTCAAGTATCCCACTTACGATAAAGAGCTACTGGCCATGGTTTTTGCCAAAGAACAATTTCGACACTACCTGTTTGGAAACAAATTCACAATCGTTACAGACCACGAACCCCTGAAACATTTTCACACAGCCAAACAACCAGACCTACGTTTCAACCGTTTGAAATCAGCATTAATCGGTTACGATTTCGAAATCGTATATCGTCCAGGAAATAAAAACGCAAATGCAGACGCGCTTTCCCGCAACCCGCCAATTCAGGAAGGCGAACGTAATCCAGAACTACCCCGAGCAGAACTTTACCAACTAGCAGATCAACAACTGAAGGGAAACCCGGACGCAGACGCAGGCGCACCACCTGGTCGAATTTTTAAAGCTAGGGCGATCAAAATTAAGCCTAAGAATAACCCAACAAAAATAAAGTACTCTACATCCGGATCAGAAAGTGAGCACGAAATTAGACAAAGTAAGAAACGTAATAAAAAAACAATTAGTTATCTAAGGAACACAGTCCTAGCCGTGAGAAACGAACACGACAACTTTTACCTATGCCAAACAGTGGATGACGTTTACGTGAATGATCAAAACGTAAGAATCAAGTGGTACTCGGAAGTACCTAAGCAAAAAAATGTTTTCACACTAGATTACGAGGACCAGCTTGACCCAGATTGCATTCTGACGGAAACACATTTAAAACGCACAAGTAAAACCCATTACGTCTTGAGCAGAGTCGAACACGCACGCATACAACGGATTTTACAAGCATCACTAAAATTCAGTGGCAAGACAGGAACCAGTACCAACGTAATACAAAACGAACCTTCGGCAATCGAAGACGATAACGACACAGGCCTTCCTAGTTCTACTCCATCGGATTCATCTTCAGTAGACTCAGTCTGCGTTACTCGTAGCCAGACCACTAAAAGTAATCAGACCAAAGTTACCAACCCGGGGAAGGCCACGCACAACGTCACCCAACCCAAAGGTCAAAACAACGAAGTAGGGAACATTCCCGAACCATCGACAACTCTAGAAATCCCAGCAAAAAGGTCCGACATGTCAATTTATTTTCGGAACAGTAGGAAAAGGAATCAGGCAGTTAAAATAACAAACACCTCATGTCCCTGGCTTCCTAACCTAACAAACAACAATGTAAGAATGGACATTAAAAAGAACGAATCTATAGGCAAAAATGGGCTGCAAGTTAATATTTGGGAAGCAAGCCCTCTAGATGACGCCGGTGTTGCTATTGCAAATGCAAGAGAATCAACAGAAACATTCAGAGATACCGGAAACCAAACCATAAACAACGATGCTGTAGATGGAGGAAATTGCGCAGATGATAGTAACTCACCAGAAACAAGCATGGGACCTGCCGAAGATTTCGCAGGCATTCCTCTCAACTATGACAGAGCAAATCAGGACGCAAGCTCAAGCTCGGGTAACAGTTCAGCAAACGTACTGACACATACATATATCAGGAAGAAAGCATGCGCGGAACCGGAGGCAGAACTAGTGCGATCAGACGACATCCCAAGTATCCCACCAGGGAATTGCCTTTTTCATTCCTTAATAAAGGCAGCTAAGTTAAACACTACTACGACCGACCTCAGGAAGCGCTTACGAACCTCGACATTCCTATCCAGTTGTGGAGAACCGGAGGAAACCAAAAGAATTCTCGAATCCAGAACAGAATACGGCACGGTAGACTGTGCATTCATATTCGCACAAGAACATAAAACCAACGTGTGCATTCATTTCGAGATATCAGAAGAACAGTACATCTTCTGCCACTTAATCGCAAGTAAACACGACGAATACATACACTTGCACCTCAAACAAAACCACTTCACACCATACCTGAAAACCGAACGGGTTCAGGCTACCACCAAAAGGAAGATGGCACTAACGGATAGTGAGCCCCCAAACGAGGATGATCACTCGGATTCAAGGTCACCAACAGTCGGTGATCGCAGGCACCAGGGGAAACCTATAAGGAAGAGCCCGAAAAATTCAAGCTCGGTAGTGAATGATAACGGCGAGTCCGCAAACGACGATCGTGCGAGCGATTCAGTTCGCCCACCTATTCACAACCCCGAAAAAGATGTCACCGACCAGTTCAACAAGGACGATCAATCATCGTCCGTAAATCAATGGGAGGAAATTATGTCTGAACCCAGAAGAGAACATGATTCAATCGACGGAAGCAGCAACGGGTCAGTCCCCACACAGGCCGCAGAAAGAACATTGGGGAATAAACAATTAAGGCGATACGCAGTCACGAAGGCTCGTCCACCAAGGGAAAAACCACCATGGGTGACACCCGATGGACAAGAACCAGCACCCTTTACACATCTTCATTCATTAAAAGAACATCCATTTAGATACCTGGAGAACTTAGTTTACCTAATATCAGCGGACAACTTTATCGCAACAGAAGTTCAAGAAGCCATGCTAGAGAGAGGATATCTTGTCGCTGAGGAGTTAACTAATAGAGAATTCAAAGTCGGCGAAGTAAATATCTCAGAAAATAAAGGTATGAAAATAATAGGAGTATACATAAAGGAACATATAGATGACAGACCATTAAGGTCAGATATCCGGAAGTGCCTTCGGAATTTGAAGAATGTCTTACTACATAAAGGAATTAAAAACTTCGCCATCATTCGCGACCTTGCAATCTTAAAATTGGTAGAGTGGGAAAATTTCGTCAAGCAATTCGACAAAACATTTGCACATAAAAATATAACCGCAGTCTTACTTAAAAATAACCTACCAGTTCCGCCAGTGGAGGAGCGATTCAAAATCATAAACGAATATCACGAAGCGGCGGTAGGAGGGCACAAAGGAGTACATAAAACGTACAGCAAACTAGCTAATGACTTTTATTGGCGTAATATGCGTCCTGACGTACGCCAATTCATTGCTCGATGCACACAGTGCCAAAGCAACAGACTCGTACGAGTGAAAACTCGTCTACCAATGGTAATAACAAATACACCATCAATACCATTCGAACTGTTAGCTCTTGACTTCTACGGACCACTGGAAAGCTCAAAAAACGGTAATAGATACATATTAACTATACAGGATTTACTCACTAAATACACAATCTTAACACCAACGAGGAACGCAAACGCCGATGAAGTAGCTCGTATTTTGGTTGAGAAGGTAATATGTGTGTTCGGGCCTCCAGCAGCAATACTAACCGATCAAGGGACACATTTTAAAAACAGGCTGTTAGACGAGTTAGCCAGGATTTTCGGCATAGAAAAATATTGCACAACAGCTTACCACCCACAATCAAACGGGTCCATCGAACGAATGCATCACACCCTTACAGAATACCTACGTAAATATGTAAAGAAAGTGTCAGAATGGGACGCATGGACGTCCGTGTGCCAACACGCTTATAATTGCTCGGAGCACGAGAGCACCGGTTACGCACCACAAGAGATATTGTTCGGGTTCAAATCAAGAACACCATCCAGCTTCCCGCCATGTAATGAATCATTATCATATAATGAATACCTAGATGATATGACTAGGAATTTAACAGCATTACAAACAACAGCTGCAATGAATTTAGTTCAAGCCAAGTATCGCTCTAAATATTACTATGACCAAAAACTAAATTTGAAACATTTCCGTGAAGGAGAATCAGTATTCTTGTTGAAAGAGCCGAAAAAGGGCAAACTCGCGCGCGAATATTCCGGACCATACGAAATCGTAGGAATAAATCGCAAAACAAACAACGTGGCTATTCAACGCGACAACGTTACAAAAACCGTACACGCGAACAAATTGGAGAGACCGGGCGTACTAGCGAGACTATTAGAAGAAAACCAGGACGTGTAGGAAAGGATTTATCTTTTTTTTTTTTTTTTACACGGCCCCCGGACGAATGCACAATCAACTAATAATAATAAAAAAAAAAAAAAAAATAAATAAATAAATAAATAAATAAATAAATAAACAATAATAACAGCAACAGAAACGGAATAAAATAAAATCAACGACGATTTAAAGCTGCGGACCTCACATTATCCATACGATTCAATGGTTAACCTAAAACATAATTTTAGGTTAAGCTCAGCGAATGGCCGCGAATCAGAAGAAAACGGACACCTCCACAATGCACCACAACTTATAAAGAATCTAAATAACAACATCGGCTTAATCACGGAAAGAATCGCCCCACTGGCAACATCCAGCACCGATTGGAAACTAATACAAAAAATAAACTTGAAACCATTCTTAATAGCAGGCCGCAATTTGTCACACCAAGCAGAGGTAATTAGCAATATCTGCGGTCCAACACCCGAATTAATCTACATACAAGCCGGGATCAAAGAGACAACCCAACAAGCGGAACACGCAACCGAGCTACTCAAGTCACACATAACAGATGAAGAACCATACAGGGCTAAAAGATCAGTCTTACCAGTAGTAGGTAAAATTAGCAAAATCCTGTTTGGAACTATGGACGAAGAATGTGAAAGGAACCTACGAAACGCAATAAGTATCAATTTCAACGATACGCAAGCGTTAGCCGCCCTACTAGCGAACCAGACCGAGGTAGTCGGAAAAGAATTAGGGAAGTTAAACGATAAAGCAGACGAACTAGCGATGGCAGTTAGTTTTTTAAGGAACAGCACGCAGGACTGGATGCGACAACAAGCAGAAGTAAATGCAATACTAGCGCTTCAAGAAAATTTATTGCAGTACAGGCTGGACACGGAAGTACTGACAAACGCCATCTTATTCGCTACCAGAGGCCTAATTCATCCCCGCATGCTATCACCGAACATCATCGAAAGTTCAGCAGCATACGCAGATAAAGCAGTATCCAACGCTCGATTTCCAAGTATAAAAGGCAAAATTAACCCAATTTCCATAATGAAAATCTCCAAACTAAACGTCGTATATTCAGAAGGGTATCTTATTTTTCAAATCTCGATACCACTGCTAGACGTACAAGAATTCACCCTTTACAAGGCGTCACCAATACCCACGGTACAGAACGGATTAAATATCAGCGACATCGCGACATACCTATGGCCCGAGTCACAATACTTTGCTATCAGTTCAACGAATAGCACATACATGACAATTCCAGCAGAAAGAATTGGAGGATTCAAAAGAATGAATGAACTTATGATAGTCAAAGATCCTGAACCAATCAGAGAAATACGTAAAAATGTCGCATGTGAAGTTAAAATAGCCGCCGGGTATGGAATGGATGAACTCAACCAATGCGATATTCGCTTCGAAAGGTTTAAGGACACATTTTGGCTTAAATTACACAGAACCAACACATGGGTATTTTCGGCAAGGGCCAGAGAAAATATCTTTATTCAATGCTTACGAGCCGAACAGATAACAGCCGAAATCCTCGGAGTCGGCATACTGGAACTAAGACCTGGGTGCACAGCGCATACAGCAAATGCGCGCCTTACAGCCTCCAGAGCATTCTCAGCAGTGCTAACAAGCACCACTTACCAACTAACCCCGTTAAATATATCAAAAATCATAAGCAACTTGAACGAATCCACAGGGAGTGAAACCGAGCTAAGAGATGCCATCCACGCAGAAACAGATAGCCGCGCAGGAATTATACATGGTATTAAAGTAAACTTGTTAGAGAGCGGAGCCACCTTGCAAAATATAGCCAACCGCGCAAAAGACATCGCGTTTCGCAAAAATATGACCAACGAACTAGGCATCCTAAACTCTCAATACTCTATCTTCGGATATTCCTTCTCGACATTATTAATTCTCGTAACAATCATATCGGTTAGCCTGTGGGTAATCAATAACCGATGGGCGAGATGCATCAAAAAAAGACGACTGCAACAGGAAGAAATTAATTGCAGACTCGATAGAATAGCTAGAATACGACGGGACAGAGCACTCGCAACATCGTCAGTATAATTAACGAGCACTAAAAACAAAACCAAAAACCCGCGACCACCTAAAAGTAAAGAAACATTACGCACACAGATTAAAAGGGACACACGCACACGAATGGAATAATAACCGAATAAGTATCTTATTAAACCCGCGTTTCAAAGCTGCAGGTCAAACAAACGACATTAGGTAAAATCAATCTTCTTCAGACCATATTGTATAAGTCGACACCTATGTCAGTTAGGAATACACGTTATAGTACGGATTGTTATATGAAGCATCATAGAATGTCAATGCATGTACACTAGTGTTCACACTAGTTTTCCAATACATATAATTACACCATATTCATAAACATATTGTTCCATACACCATAAAAATATATAAGTGCGACATCAACAATCATTTTGTAATATTATATTCTACCTTGTAAGCAATAAGAGGAAGGTCATGTGTACATTCCGCCGCTCTCAAATCCTACAATAGATAGTGGTAACAGAATAAAACCGCGGGACACGCATAAACAGCTTATAGACAACATCACGATGCACCACATACGCGTGCGCATGCGGCAGCAGGTCCGGACAGCGAAGCGACGACGAGGACGCCGTCGACACGGCCCTCGGACGTGTCACAGACGGAATTAGTCGGAGTGTCAAAGCAACACCCGACCCGCGATTTCTGCAAGCGATGCGGCCACACACCGCATCACGTGAAAAGTGTGAATGCACTACAAGAGTCAGTTAGCACCGAGAGTTCGAGGCGGAAGCACGGCCTCCTCATATATATATATTAATAAAATCAGTTTACACCACTCCAGTCTTCACGTGTTCACGGCACGACTCATTTTACCCATATCCGTAACAACTACATAGAGCAGTTCCAGGGAGCAATATCGAGTAGAATTTGTTGATAAATTCGTAATACAAAGCGAAATTGCACCTAGAATAAGAAAATTACATCGAAAATGAAGATTTTCTTTTCTCCTCGTTTTTGTGCTTTTCACGAGCTGAAACGTTCAAAAACGAGGAGAAACGGAAATCATTATATCCGGCTGTTTTAACTGTATAGAGCAGTTGATGGGTGCATTATCGAATAGAGGCAGTTAAGAAATGCTTAATGCAAAGTGAAATTGCACCTAGAATAATATACAAACATAGAAAATGAGCATTTCTGTCGTTAAATCGGTGTATACGAGGTGAGAGCGAAATCGTCAAATCCGACTATCTATACTGCATAGAGCAGTTCCACGGTGCAATATCGAGTAGAATTTGTTGATAAATTCGAAATGCAAAGCGAAATTGCACCTAGAATAAGAAAGCTACATCGAAAATCAAGATTTTGTTTTCTCCTCGTTTTTGAGCTTTTCACGATCTGAAACGATCAAAAACGAGGAGAAACGGAAATCATTATATCCGGCTATTTTAACTGTATAGAGCAGTTTCTGGGTGCATTAGCGAATAGAGGCAGTTAAGAAATACGTAATGCATAGCGAAATTGCACCTAGAATAATATACAAACATAGAAAATGAGCATTTCTGTCGTTGAAATCGGTGTATAGGAGGTGAGAGCGAAAACGTAAAATCTGACTATATATACTGCATAGAGCAGTTGCAATGGTGCAATATCGAGTAGAATTTATTGATAATTTCGTAATACAAAGCGAAATTGCACCTAGAATAAGAAAATAACATCGAAAACGAAGATTTTGTTTTCTCCTCGTTTTTGAGCTTTTCACGAGCTGAAACGTTCAAAAACGAGGTGAAACGGAAATTATTATATCCGGCTATTTTAACTGTATAGGGCAGTTACCGGGTGCATTATCGAATAGAGGCAGTTAAGAAATACGTAATGCAAAGCGAAATTGCACCTAGAATAATATACAAACATAGAAAATGAGCATTTCTGTCGTTGAATCGGTGTATAGGAGGTGAGAGCGAAATCGTCAAATCCGACTATCTATACTGCATAGAGCAGTTCCACGGTGCAATATCGAGTAGAATTTGTTGATAAATTCGTCATAGAAAGCGAAGTTGCACCTAGAATAAGAAAAATACATCGAAAATGAAGATTTTGTTTTCTCCTCGTTTTTGTGCTTTTCACGAGCTGAAACGTTCAAAAACGAGGAGAAACGGAAATCATTATATCCGGCTATTTTAACTGTATAGAGCAGTTACCGGGAGCATTATCGAATAGAGGCAGTTAAGAAATACGTAATGCAAAGCGAAATTGCACCTATAATAATATACAAACATAGAAAATGAGCATTTCTGTCGTTAAATTGGTGTATACTAGGTGAGAGCGAAATCGTCAAATCCGACTATCTATACTGCATAGAGCAGTTCCAGGGTGCAATATCGAGTAGAATTTATTGATAAATTCGTAATACAAAGCGAAATTGCACCTAGAATAATATATAAACATAGAAAATGAGCATTTCTGTCGTTAAATCGGTGTATACGAGGTGAGAGCGAAATCGTCAAATCCGACTATCTATACTGCATAGTGCAGTTCCAGGGAGCAATATCGAGTAGAATTTGTTGATAAATTCGTAATACAAAGCGAAATTGCACCTAGAATAAGAAAAATAAATCGAAAATGAAGATTTTGTTTTCTCCTCGTTTTTGAGCTTTTCACGAGCTGAAACGTTCAAAAACGAGGAGAAATGAAAATCATTATATCCGGCTGTTTTAACTGTATAGAGCAGTTTCTGGGTGCATTATCGAATAGAGGCAGTTAAGAAATGCTTAATGCAAAGTGAAATTGCACCTAGAATAATATACAAACATAGAAAATGAGCATTTCTGTCGTTAAATCGGTGTATACGAGGTGAGAGCGAAATCGTCAAATCCGACTATCTATACTGCATAGAGCAGTTCCACGGTGCAATATCGAGTAGAATTTGTTGATAAATTCGAAATGCAAAGCGAAATTGCACCTAGAATAAGAAAGCTACATCGAAAATCAAGATTTTGTTTTCTCCTCGTTTTTGAGCTTTTCACGATCTGAAACGATCAAAAACGAGGAGAAACGGAAATCATTATATCCGGCTATTTTAACTGTATAGAGCAGTTTCTGGGTGCATTAGCGAATAGAGGCAGTTAAGAAATACGTAATGCATAGCGAAATTGCACCTAGAATAATATATAAACATAGAAAATGAGCATTTCTGTCGATAAATCGGTGTATACGAGGTGAGAGCGAAATCGTCAAATCCGACTATCTATACTGCATAGAGCAGTTCAATGGTGCAATATCGAGTAGAATTTGTTGATAAATTCGAAATGCAAAGCGAAATTGCACCTAGAATAAGAAAACTACATCGAAAATCAAGATTTTGTTTTCTCCTCGTTTTTGAGCTTTTCACGATCTGAAACGATCAAAAACGAGGAGAAACGGAAATCATTATATCCGGCTATTTTAACTGTATAGAGCAGTTTCTGGGTGCATTATCGAATAGAGGCAGTTAAGAAATACGTAATGCATAGCGAAATTGCACCTAGAATAATATATAAACATAGAAAATGAGCATTTCTATCGTTGAATCGGTGTATAGGAGGTGAGAGCGAAATCGTCAAATCCGACTATCTATACTGCATAGAGCAGTTCCACGGTGCAATATCGAGTAGAATTTGTTGATAAATTCGTCATAGAAAGCGAAGTTGCACCTAGAATAAGAAAAATACATCGAAAATGAAGATTTTGTTTTCTCCTCGTTTTTGTGCTTTTCACGAGCTGAAACGTTCAAAAACGAGGAGAAACGGAAATCATTATATCCGGCTATTTTAACTGTATAGAGCAGTTACCGGGAGCATTATCGAATAGAGGCAGTTAAGAAATACGTAATGCAAAGCGAAAATTGCACCTATAATAATATACAAACATAGAAAATGAGCATTTGATGTCGGTAAATTGGTGTATACTAGGTGAGAGCGAATCGTCAAATCCGACTATCTATACTGCTAGGCAGTTCCAGGGTGCATATCGAGTAGAAATTATATGATAAATTCGTAATTCAAAGCGAAAATTGCACCTAGAATAATAGATAATCAACATAGAAATGAGCATTCTGTCGTGAAATCGGTGTATACGAGGTGAGAGCGAAATCGGTCAAATCCCGACTATCTATACTGCATAGAGCAGTTCCATTGGTGCAATATCGAGTAGGAAATTTGTTTGATAAATCGAAATGCAAAGCGAAATTTGCACATAGAATAAGGAAAACTACATCGAAATCAAGATTTTGTTTTTCCTCCTCGTTTTTGAGCTTTTCACGATCTGAAACGATCAAAAAACGAGGAGCACCGCAACACACCAGGAAATCATTATATCCGGCTATTTTAACTGTATAGAGCAGTTACCGGGAGCATTATCGAATAGAGGCAGTTAAGAAATACGTAATGCAAAGCGAAATTGCACCTATAATAATATACAAACATAGAAAATGAGCATTTCTGTCGTTAAATTGGTGTATACGAGGTGAGAGCGAAATCGTCAAATCCGACTATCTATACTGCATAGAGCAGTTCAATGGTGCAATATCGAGTAGAATTTGTTGATAAATTCGAAATGCAAAGCGAAATTGCACCTAGAATAAGAAAACTACATCGAAAATCAAGATTTTGTTTTCTCCTCGTTTTTGAGCTTTTCACGATCTGAAACGATCAAAAACGAGGAGAAACGGAAATCATTATATCCGGCTATTTTAACTGTATAGAGCAGTTTCTGGGTGCATTATCGAATAGAGGCAGTTAAGAAATAGGTAATGCAAAGCGAAATTGCACCTATAATAATATACAAACATAGAAAATGAGCATTTCTGTCGTTAAATTGGTGTATACTAGGTGAGAGCGAAATCGTCAAATCCGACTATCTATACTGCATAGAGCAGTTCCAGGGTGCAATATCGAGTAGAATTTATTGATAAATTCGTAATACAAAGCGAAATTGCACCTAGAATAATATATAAACATAGAAAATGAGCATTTCTGTCGTTAAATCGGTGTATACGAGGTGAGAGCGAAATCGTCAAATCCGACTATCTATACTGCATAGTGCAGTTCCAGGGAGCAATATCGAGTAGAATTTGTTGATAAATTCGTAATACAAAGCGAAATTGCACCTAGAATAAGAAAAATAAATCGAAAATGAAGATTTTGTTTTCTCCTCGTTTTTGAGCTTTTCACGAGCTGAAACGTTCAAAAACGAGGAGAAATGAAAATCATTATATCCGGCTGTTTTAACTGTATAGAGCAGTTGATGGGTGCATTATCGAATAGAGGCAGTTAAGAAATGCTTAATGCAAAGTGAAATTGCACCTAGAATAATATACAAACATAGAAAATGAGCATTTCTGTCGTTAATCGGTGTATACGAGGTGAGAGCGAAATCGTAAAATCTGACTATATATACTGCATAGAGCAGTTGCAGGGTGCAATATCGAGTAGAATTTATTGATAATTTCGTAATACAAAGCGAAATTGCACCTAGAATAAGAAAATACATCGAAAATCAAGATTTTTTTTCTCCTCGTTTTTGAGCTTTTCACGAGCTGAAACGTTCAAAAACGAGGTGAAACGGAAATCATTATATCCGGCTATTTTAACTGTATAGAGGCAGTTACCGGGTGCATTATCGAATAGAGGCAGTTAAGAAATACGTAATGCATAGCGAAATTGCACCTAGAATAATATACAAACATAGAAAATGAGCATTTCTGTCGATTGAATCGGTGTATAGGAGGTGAGAGCGAAACGTAAAATCTGACTATATATACTGCATAGATCAGTTGCAGGGTGCAATATCGAGTAGAATTTGTTGATAAATTCGAAATGCAAAGCGAAATTGCACCTAGAATAAGAAAACTACATCGAAAATCAAGATTTTGTTTTCTCCTCGTTTTTGAGCTTTTCACGATCTGAAACGATCAAAAACGAGGAGAAACGGAAATCATTATATCCGGCTATTTTAACTGTATAGAGCAGTTTCTGGGTGCATTATCGAATAGAGGCAGTTAAGAAATACGTAATGCATAGCGAAATTGCACCTAGAATAATATATAAACATAGAAAATGAGCATTTCTGTCGTTGAATCGGTGTATAGGAGGTGAGAGCGAAATCGTCAAATCCGACTATCTATACTGCATAGAGCAGTTCCACGGTGCAATATCGAGTAGAATTTGTTGATAAATTCGTCATAGAAAGCGAAGTTGCACCTAGAATAAGAAAAATACATCGAAAATGAAGATTTTGTTTTCTCCTCGTTTTTGTGCTTTTCACGAGCTGAAACGTTCAAAAACGAGGAGAAACGGAAATCATTATATCCGGCTATTTTAACTGTATAGAGCAGTTACCGGGAGCATTATCGAATAGAGGCAGTTAAGAAATACGTAATGCAAAGCGAAATTGCACCTATAATAATATACAAACATAGAAAATGAGCATTTCTGTCGTTAAATTGGTGTATACTAGGTGAGAGCGAAATCGTCAAATCCGACTATCTATACTGCATAGAGCAGTTCCAGGGTGCAATATCGAGTAGAATTTATTGATAAATTCGTAATACAAAGCGAAATTGCACCTAGAATAATATATAAATATAGAAAATGAGCATTTCTGTCGTTAAATCGGTGTATACGAGGTGAGAGCGAAATCGTCAAATCCGACTATCTGTACTGCATAGAGCAGTTCCATGGTGCAATATCGAGTAGAATTTGTTGATAAATTCGAAATGCAAAGTGAAATTGCACCAAGAATAAGAAAAATACATCGAAAATGAAGATTTTGTTTTCTCCTCGTTTTTGAGCTTTTCACGAGCTGAAACGTTCAAAAACGAGGAGAAACGAAAATCATTATATCCGGCTGTCTGCCTTAACTGTTATAGAGCAGTTGCTGGGTGCATTATCGAATAGAGGCAAGTTACGAAATTACGTAATGCAAAGCGAATTGCCACCAAGAATCCAAGAAAAATACATCGAAAATGCAGATTTTGTTTTTTCTCCTCGTTATTGAGGCTTTTCACGAGCTGAAACGTTCTAAACGAGGAGAAAACGAAATTCATTAATATCGGCTGTTTTTTAACTGTATTGAGCAGTTGCTGGGTGCATTATCGAATAGAGGCGGATAAGAAATACGTAATGCAAACCGAAATTGCACCTAGAATAATATACAAACATAGAAAATAAGCATTTCTGTAGTTAAATCGGTGTATACGAGGTGAGAGCGAAATCGTCAAATCCGACTATCTATACTGCATAGAGCAGTTCCATGGTGCAATATCGAGTAAAATTTATTGATAAATTCGTAATACAAAGCGAAATTGCACCTAGAATAAGAAAAATACATCGAAAATGAAGATTTTGTTTTCTCCTCGTTTTTGAGCTTTTAACGAGCTGAAATGTTAAAAAACGAGGAGAAACGGAAATAATTATATCCGGCGGTTTTAACCGTATAGAGCAGTTGCTGGGTGCATTATCGAATAGAGGCAGTTAAGTAATATGTAATGCAAAGCGAAATTGCACCTAGAATAATATACAAACATAGAAAATGAGCATTTCTGTCGTGAAATCGGTGTATACGAGGTGAGAGCGAAATCGTCAAATCCGACTATCTATACTGCATAGAGCAGTTCCATGGTGCAATATCGAGTAGAATTTGTTGATACATTCGTAATACAAAGCGAAATAGCACCTAGAATAAGAAAAATACATCGAAAATGAAGATTTTGTTTTCTCCTCGTTTTTGAGCTTTTCACGAGCTGAAACGTTCAAAAACGATGAGAAACGAAAATCATTATATCCGGCTGTTATAACTGTATAGAGCAGTTGCTGAGTGCATTATCGAATAGAGGCAGTTAAGTTATACGTAATGCAAAGCGAAATTGCACCTAGAATAATATACAAACATAGAAAATGAGCATTTCTGTCGTGAAATCGGTGTATACGAGGTGAGAGCGAAATCGTCAAATCCGACTATCTATACTGCATAGAGCAGTTCCATGGTGCAATATCGAGTAGAATTTGTTGATACATTCGTAATACAAAGCGCAATTGCACCTAGAATAAGTAAAATACATCAAAAAGGAAGATTTTGTTTGCTCCTCGTTTTTGTGCTTTTCATGAGCTGAAACGTTCAAAAACGAGGAGAAACGGAAATCATTATATCCGGCTGTTTTAACTGTATTGAGCAGTTGCTGGGTGCATTATCGAATAGAGGCAGTTATGAAATACTTAATGCAAAGCGAAATTGCACCTAGAATAATATACAAACATAGAAAATGAGCATTTCTGTCGTGAAATCGGTGTATACGAGGTGAGAGCGAAATCGTCAAATCCGACTATCTATACTGCATAGAGCAGTTCCATGGTGCAATATCGAGTAGAATTTGTTGATACATTCGTAATACAAAGCGAAATTGCACCTAGAATAAGAAAAATACATCGAAAATGAAGATTTTGTTTTCTCCTCGTTTTTGAGCTTTTCACGAGCTGAAACGTTCAAAAACGATGAGAAACGAAAATCATTATATCCGGCTGTTTTAACTGTATAGAGCAGTTGCTGAGTGCATTATCGAATAGAGGCAGTTAAGAAATACGAAATGCAAAGCGAAATTGCACCTAGAATAATATACAAACATAGAAAATGAGCATTTCTGTCGTGAAATCGGTCTATATGAGGTGAGAGCGAAATCGTCAAATCCGACTATCTATACTGCATAGAGCAGTTCCATGGTGCAATATCGAGTAGAATTTTTTGATAAATTCGAAATGCAAAACGAAATTGCACCTAGAATACGAAAAATACATCGAAAATGAAGATTTTGTTTCCTCCTCGTTTTAGAGCTTTTCACGAGCTGAATCGTTCAAAAATGAGGAGAAACGAAAATCATTATATCCGGCGGTTTTAACTGTATAGAGCAGTTGATGGGTGCTTTATCGAATCCAGGCAGTTATGAAATATGTAATGCAAAGCGAAATTGCACCTAGAATAATATACAAACATAGAAAATGAGCTTTTCTGTCGTTAAATCGGTGTATACGAGGTGAGAGCGAAATCGTCAAATCTGACTATCTATACTGCATAGAGCAGTTCCATGCTGCAATATCGAGTAGAATTTGTTGATACATTCGTAATACAAAGCGAAATTGCACCTAGAATAAGAAAAATACATCGAAAATGAAGATTTTGTTTTCTCCTCGTTTTTGAGCTTTTCACGAGCTGAAACGTTCAAAAACGATGAGAAACGAAAATCATTATATCCGGCTGTTTTAACTGTATAGAGCAGTTGCTGAGTGCATTATCGAATAGAGGCAGTTAAGAAATACGTAATGCAAAGCGAAATTGCACCTAGAATAATATACAAACATAGAAAATGAGCATTTCTGTCGTTAAATCGGTGTATACGAGGTGAGAGCGAAATCGTCAAATCCGACTATCTATACTGCATAGAGCAGTTGCATGGTGCAATATCGAGTAGAATATGTTGATAAATTCGTAATACAAAGCGAAATAGCACCTAGAATAAGAAAAATACATCGAAAATGATGATTTTGTTTTCTCCTCGTAATTGTGCTTTTCATGAGCTGAAACGTTCAAAAACGAGGAGAAACGGAAATCATTATATCCGGCTGTTTTAAATGTATAGAGCAGTTGCTGAGTGCATTATTGAATAGAGGCAGTTAAGAAATACGTAATGCAAAGCGAAATTGCACCTAGAATAATATACAAACATAGAAAATGAGCATTTCTGTCGTGAAATCGGTGTATACGAGGTGAGAGCGAAATCGTCAAATCCGACTATCTATACTGCATAGAGCAGTTCCATGGTGCAATATCGAGTAGATTTTGTTGATACATTTGTAATACAAAGCGAAATTGCACGTAGAATAAGAAAACTACATCGAAAATGAAGATTTTGTTTTCTCCTCGTTTTGGAGCTTTTCACGAGCTGAAACGTTCAAAAACTAGGAGAAACGAAAATCATTATATCCGGCTGTTTTAACGGTATATAGCAGTTGCTGGGTGCATTGTCGAATAGAGGCAGTTAAGAAATACGTATTGCAAAGCGAAATTGCACCTAGAATAATATACAACCATAGAAAATGAGCATTTTTGTCGTTAAATCGGTGTATAGGAGTTGTTAAATCACCTTGCATTATGATATACTAGATTGCTTCTATCTGGATATGCACTGTGCCAATGCTGTATGAAGTTAAATTGGTCAGCTATTACAATACTAGGTTTAGCAGGTTTTAATTCGTTTCAGGTATAGTATTTTTCATTTTGTCTGTTATTTTATTCGTTCTGGCAATTCACCTTGCATTATGATATACTACATTGCTTTTACCTGGTAATGCAATTTACCAATGCCGTACGCAGTAAAAACGGCCCGACATAACGATACTGGGATTAGCTGGTTTCAATTTGTAACAGAGTCTGGATTTCATAGTTTGAGATTTATGGTATTCGTTGTGGTGATTCGCCTTGCATTATGATATACTGGATAGCTGCAACCTGATTATTAACTGTACCCATGCTGCATGCAGTTAATATCGTCAGATATAACGTTACTAGGTTTATCAGTTTATCATGCGTATCAGTTGCCCTAGGGCTAATTTTCTGTTTTATGGTATACTATAAGATAATTCGCTTTGTATTATGAACAACTGTCTTGCTACTACTGGGATATGCACTGCACAAATGATGTATGCAGTTAATATAATCAGATATAACATTACTAGATTTAACAGTTTATCATTCGTATCAGAACCTATAGAGCTCATTTTCTGTTTTATGCATTTTTAGTCGTTAGGACGACCTGTCGTTGTTCATATTGCGAGACGGCAATATGAACAATTTGAATGCTCTAAACCAGTTCTGGACTGAACCAGTCATGTATGCAGTTAAAATGGTCAGATGTAACAATACTACGTTTAACGGTTTCACATGCGTATCAGATCCTGTATTGCTCATTTTCTAGTTTAAGTGTTTTATCTGGTAGTTCACCGTCCATTACCACCAAAGAAATTGTTCCTGAACCAGTTGTGTACTGTTCCAATGCTGTATGCAGTTAAAATGGTTAGATGTATCGAAACTAGGTTTAACAGTTTAAGATGCTTATCAGAACCTGTATTGCTCGTACTTTGTTTTATTATTTCTAACCATGAGTTCGCCTTGCAATATGAACAGTTAGACTGCTTCTAACTAGTTCTGGACTGTACCAATCATGTTTTCGGTTCAAATGGTCAGATGAAACAATACTACGTTTAACGGTTTCACAGGCGTATCAGATCCTGTATTGCTCATTTTCCAGTTTAAGTGTTTTATCTGGTATTTCACAGTCCATTACCACCAAGGAAATTGTACCTAAACCAGTTGTGTACTGTGCCAATGCGGGTATGCAGTTAAAATGGTTAGATGTAACGATACTAGGAAAGGGGGCGGAGGGGGGGGGGTGGGGCTGACGAGGAAGGGCAAAACATATTGTACTGGAGAAGCAAGAAAGTCAAAGTGAGGGGGGAAGGAGAAGGCAGCATGGGGAAGAGGAGAGGGGGGGGAAGGGGGCGCTTGAGAGTGTGAAAAGATGGGAGTAGTGCACATGAAAAAGAGGGACGAAAGGGGAAGATCATGGAACGAAATGAGAGGAAGACTGAAGGGGGACATGAGAAAAGTAAAGTGAATTTGGGGGAATGGTGAGGAGAGAAGGAAAGACGAGACGAGGTACGGGAGTGAAGATGGAGGTGATTTGGAGGAAGGGCGGGAGGCGAGGAAGGAAAGAGCGAGCGCGGAGGACGGAGAAGGGGAGGGGGATAGGGTAGGAGGGGACAAGGGGAGTGTAAGGGGGGGAACGAGTTGGGAGGAGGGGCAGGGTTGGGGGGGAGAGGGAACGGGTGGGAAGAGCGGGGGGGTAAGAACTGGGGAGGAGAGTGGGTAACTAGAGGGGACAACAACACGGGGAGTGGTAGGCTGGAAGGGGAAGCTAAGAGAGAGAGTAGGGGCGAGGAAACACTGACCGTAGAGGAGCATCGTCAGGCGGGGTGTAGGTAGGGGAAGGAAGAATAGGAGGGTCCGGAAGGGGTTGAATGGTGTGTGAGCGGAAGGGAAATGAATAAGAGAGATAAAGGGGTTGGGAGAAGGATGAGAACGAAGGAGCTGTACGAGACGCTCTAAGTACCGATAAAAAGGAAAGGAACAAAGTGGTGAGGAAAGGAAGGGCTGAAGGGGAGGGAAGGAAATCTGTACGAGGAGGGAAGAAATGGGAAGGCAAGAGAGGCGATGGGGATTGGGGAAGGATGGGGCCACGGATAAGGGGGAATGATCCTGAGGTGAAAGGGGGAGATGGGGGGGAAGGAGGGCGGTGGAAGGGGGAGAGGAGAGGGGGTTGACGGAAAGGGGGGGGGGTGGAGGGAAGGGAAAGGAGAAGGGGGGAGAGGGGCGCAATAGTGAGGCAGTGCAGAGGGAAGAATAGAGAGCAAGTGCGAGAAAGAGGGGTTAACACGGGGTGGCGGGAAGGGGCAAGATAATGGTACGGGCAGGTGGCTGGGTAGGGTATACCTCAAAGAAGATGTGTCACGGGGTGGGTTGGGAAGAGGGGAGTTTGGAGCGGGGTGCCTAATTGGGGGATAGGTGGGAAGGAGACAGAATGTCCCAGGGGAGGGGGGTACGTAGATAAAAGAAAGGATCGTCCATTACCACCAAGGAAATTGTTTCTGAACCAGATGTGTACTGTTCCAATGCTGTATGCAGTTAAAATGGTTAGATATAACGATACTAGGTTTAACACTTTAAGATACTTATCAGAAACTGTATTGCTCGTATTTTGTTTTATTGATTTTTAACCATGAGTTCGCCTTGCAATATGAACAATTTGAATGCTCTATACCAGTTCTGGACTGTACCAGTCAAGTATGCAGTTAAAATGGTCAGATGTAACAATACTACGTTTAACGGTTTCACAGGCGTATCAGATCCTGTATTGCTCATTATTTAGTTTAAGTGTTTTATCTGATAATTCACAGTCCATTAACATCAAGGAAATTGTTCCTGAACCAGTTGTGTACTGTTCCAATGCTGTATGCAGTTAAAATTGTTAGATGTACCGATACTAGGTTTAACAGTTTAAGATGCTTATCTGAACCTGTATTGCTCGTGCTTTGTTTTATTGATTTCTACCCATGAGTTCGCCTTGCAATTTTAACAATTTGAATGCTCTATACCAGTTCTGGACTGTATCAGTTATGTATGCAGTTAAAATTGTCAGATGTAACAATACTACGTTTAACGGATTCACATGCGTATCAGATACTGTATTGCTCATTTTCTAGTTTAAGTGTTTTATCTGGTATTTCGCCGTCCATTACCACCAAGGAAATTGTTCCTGAACCAGTTGTGTACTGTTCCAATGCTGTATGCAGTTAAAATGGTTAGATGTAACGATACTAGGTTTAACACTTTAAGATACTTATCAGAAACTTTATTACTCGTACTTTGTTTTATTGATTTCTAACCATGAGTTCGCCTTGCAAAATGATCAATTTGAATGCTCTATACCAGTTCTGGACTGTACCTGTCATGTTTGCTGTTAAAATGGTCAGATGTAACAATACTACGTTTAACGGTTTCACATCCGTATCAGATACTGTATTGCTCATTTTCTAGTTGAAGTGTTTTATCTAGTATTTCACCGTCAATTCACAGGCGTATCAGATCCTGTATTGCTCATTTTTCAGTTTAAGTGTTTTATCTGATAATTCAGTCCATTACCATCAAGGAAATTGTTCCTGAACCAGTTCTGTACTGTTTCAATGCTGTATGCAGTTAAAATTGATAGGTGTAACGATACTAGGTTTAACAGTTTAAGATGCTTATCTGAACCTGTATTGCTCGTACTTTGTTTTATTGATTTCTAACCATGAGTTCGCCTTGCAATATGAACAATTTGAATGCTCTATACCAGTTCTGGACTGTACTAGTCATGTTTGCAGTTAAAATGGTCAGATGTAACAATATAACTTATAAAATGGTTAGATGTAAAGATACTAGGTTTAACAGTTTAAGATGCTTATAAGAACCTGTATTGCTCGTACTTTGTTTTATTGATTTCTAACCATGAGTTCGCCTTGCAATATGAACAGTTAGACTGCTTCTAACCAGTTCA